>JARHVA010001899.1:1220000-2420000 GCA_037957365.1 Torreya grandis | reverse complement strand
GTCCACCCATTTAGATTTTTCAAACCTCGCAAAATGGGTAAAGAATAATTGAGTAATAAAGCAAAATAATAGAATAAGTCAAAGGTATCCAAATGCTAGATGTATAAGTATGTGTTGAATCCTCAAACGAACCTAATCACTTGTCTATTTATATGACTAAATTCAAATTTCAGTGAAATTGATGCACATGTCGAGCTCCAATGATTAGAAGGTAAAACAATGGATAAGTGAGCTCCAAGACATGGGTGACATAAGCAAATGTGTCAAGATAAGCATGGAGCTAATTTGGATGTGTGAAGGAAGGATCAAACTTTAAATATCGTCATAATGATTAAATAATGTTTAATTTGTACCAATCACCTATACATTAAAAAATACATATAAGACACATAGTAATATTCAATAACTATGAAAGCATAATTTCTAGATATCCACAATTTAGTTATCTTGATTGAAGGGTTCATAAACCAAGTTGTGATTGTAGATATCAACAAAAATATGTTAAGGAGGAAATTTCCTTAATCTTCTATTTCATTTAAATTACACGCCTTATAAATTCTTTTTACTATGTATTAATGTCCATCTATTGGTTTAGCTATGTAACTCGTATGAATTAATAAATATGAGGGATGTTTATGTTTAGGATTGAGAGAGACGGTGGGAGGTAGCCATCTATCATCTTCACTCATATATATACTTGTAATAAGTTTAAATTTACAAAGTATATAAATATTTTTATGTGATAAATAATATTAAGACATAAGGGAAGGGGATAATCCCAAACATTATTATATGAGAATATAATAATAAAGATATTATTATCCCAATTTTTATTTTCAACTAAAATATTTTTTAATATGTGTAATGTAATAATTTATCAATATGAACATTAAAATTGAAAGGTTTAATTACTATACAAATTTAATTTAAAATAATATAAATAATATAATAATTTTATATCAATAAATTATAATCACAATTTCATTTTTTAAAAGTTCAATCATTTTTTTCAAATATATATTTTTGTGTGTGTTTCACAATTTAAAAAATATATTAAACTTTAAAAAATATGAAATTGTGGTTATAAATTTTTTATAAAAAAATATTATATAATTTATCTTATTTTAATTGATTTTATATGATCTGAATATTTGTATTTTCTAATATGTTATTTTTGTCTCACAATTATTTATCAATATGAACATTAAAAATGAAGAATAATTCAAATTATATAAAATCAATTAAAATAAGATAAATTATATAATATTTTTGTATCAAAAATTTATAACCATAACTTCATATTTTTTATTTTTTATTGTTAGACATATAATATTTTTGTATCAAAAATTTATAACCACAACTTCATATTTTTTAAAGTTCAATATTTTTTTTTTAAATATTAAACACATTTATATTTTTTAAAAATGATTGAACTTTCAAAAATGAAATTGTAATTATAAATTTTTGATTAAAAAATATTATATTATTTTTAATTAAATTTATATAATAATTAAACCTTTCAATTTTAATGTTCAGACAAAAATAATTTATTAGAAAATAAAAATATTAAAAAATATTTTAATTTAAAATAAAATTTGGGATGATAATATCTTAGTTTTGGATTATCCCCTCCCCTTAAGGGCATGGGCGGCTACCTGTTCCGATTATTTAAAAATACTCTGACCTGTTTTTTTTTGGCAATCCATTAGTAAATGAGGCTCAATTCCCACTTGCCATTTGGGGTCCCCTTGCTTTGTCATTATAATCAGTATTTTATACAAGTGTAGAAATAAAACGAGTTTAATTACATCCACAAATGCTGGCAGTCCCTGAGTGGAAAATGTTTCAGTGTTTAAATATCCATGTTGAACCTTAAAAAAATGAAAAACAAATCATAAGAAAATGTTATAAAACAGTCAGCAGGGTGCTGAATTCTTGAAACCCACGTTGCTTGCTGCATTCTCTTCAAGAATAACAATGAAAATTTCTAATCACAATACAAATAAGGTATGCTCAGTTTTTTCATTCAATACTCTAGTATTTTGTTGTACCCATTTACTTCTAAATTGAGTTTGGTTGGTGTTTTATGTTTGTACAGTATTTGAGGCCTGAGTTGGTGGTCAGGAAATGGCTGAACATAAAGGCCAAAGCAGACGAGTTCAATGCCGATGAGATTTTTAAAGGTTAATCCATATTTATTTTTTGAAGATTTAGTTCACTGTCATTTTTTTTTTGTTTTTATTATGAAAACATGTTTCATTCTAAATTTGAATTGTTTTTGGTGTTTGTTATTGAGTATGTGTTTAGTTTGGTTCTGTTTTTGTTCGACTTATGTTTTGAGTTGGGTCTTTTCCTCTTACATGGAGTATGAGCCATGAATACCAACAGAGTACCTTATTATATAACTTTTATGTATTATTATTTTTTGTAATATATGATATCTGAAACATTTCAATAATAAAACATGTTTCATTCTACCGTGGTAATGGATTCTAGAATGGAGTATATGCAATCTACAGTCTACCCACATCATATATTGGACCTCTCATCTAACCCCAGGAAAGATATGCAGACCATTTGATTGAAAGACGGAGGAGCTTGTCAGATAAGGATGCCTTGCTTGCAAGAAGAGCCTTTTCAGGTACTAAACAACATACTCCACAAAAAGATAAATTGAGTTTTTATTTGATGAAATCTTCAGTATATTTGAGAAACAGAAATAAATTGTTTCATTTGATGAGCATTACATACTCAATTGTTTTGTCAAACGTGACAGAAAAATTGTTGAAAAAATCTGAATCTCTGAGGCCAGTAAGGGGGAAGACAGACATATCCCAAGTCACAGATGTTCAAAATCTAAGGTATATTAGGCATTGATTTGATTTGATTTTAGCATCAACTGAGCAATGAATACTGATAAGCTATGTATCCATAGCCAAACATTTGCAGCTGTAAACATTGTTTCAAATCATTTTTCTTGCTACATGACAACAAAGAAAGCAACTTTGAGCTTTTCGTTTTGCAGGGTATTTGTGGGGACATGGAATGTAGGAGGTAAAGAACCCGACTATGGCCTCAACGTGGATGAATGGCTGCATACATCATCAGCTCCAGCAGACATCTATGTTTTGGGGTATATATAATATCCCCTCATTATATGAACACGGATGCAAATATATCATTTTTTCCTTTTGTAGTCAACGGGGTACCATCTTTCACATTGGGAGCGGCAGGGGGTAAGAATATTTACATTTCATGTCCAGCATCAAAATTCAAAAAATCAGAGATAGCAGCTGCCAAAAAGTGAATCTAAATTCAAAACCTTAGTTAAAATATTTAAAAGCCTGGAATCTGAATATCTAGATAAACTTATAACATAATCACTAAACTGAGGAATTCCTGAAACAAGATTCAGAGAGGGCCAGTAGCCCTTACTGTCATACAAAAGCTGAAGACATGGTACTCAACGTGTTGGTGGATCAGCAAGTTTGAGTTTACTAGAGAGCTTGTTCACAAGGTCAAAATTTAGTAGTACATAATTCGACCAATATATAAGGTAAATGGAAAAAAAATCCCCTTGTGGGCTTTTACAAAAGTTGTATCATACACTGAATTGGTTTCTCTTGACTGTAACCTATTCTTCGTCATATTTTACAACACCATCATGACTTAAGTCTCAAACACCCCTGCACCTTATCCAAGCCTGAACGAGCCATTGAGCCACCAGCAGTTGAATGATTTTCTCTACAACAATTTCACCTTGCTTCATGGATATAAATCACAGCACTGAAATTTGCTGTTATATGAGAATTCATATCCTTTACTGATTTGTTCTTCTAAAAAGAGGTATTGTTTCCAGCTACCAACCGCTCGGTTGCCAGGGTCTTGGCTAATGTGCAAGCATTGCATCCACATTTACCATAGTGCTACCATCGCCATCTCTTTCCATCTGCAAACAAACACTAATAGAGTCCAATAACCACTTCAAAATTGTACTGTAGATTTAGGTGGATTGGCAACTTCAAGTATACCACAGAAATTGGTAATGAGGTCGAAACCCAGAAGTACAACATTTGGAAAATATAAGGGGTAAATCGCAGACAATCCCCTCATACACCAAATTTATGTCTGGGTTGGTGATGAAGTAAAAACCTAATTCTTCTCCACAGCCTCAAACCCTTGCCTGGAACTTGGAAGCCGGTGCCCTGGTTTTATCAGCTAATGAAAATTTAGCACCAACATCCTAAAATCATAACTGTTTTTTGGAGGGATCTCTTCTCTTGCAAGTGACGTTATATTCCTTTTTTGCTTGCCTTTGACTTATTTTTATTAGCTAATGAAAATTTACCATCAAAATCCTGAAATCCAGAACCGTTTTTTGGATGGATCTCTTCTCTTGCAAGAGATGTTATATTCCTTTTTCCATCGGTATTTGGTTCGACTAAAAACCTTTAGTCTTAGCTTCATCCAGCCTACTTGAAGAAAGCAGACCCTTGGGCCTCGTACAAACCACTAGTCAGTGAAAAATCCCACAAAACAAAAAAAAATCTAAAGAAAAACAGATTCACTAAACCCTACTCAGAACACAAACATATTATGGAGGTTTTTGGTTTTCTGGAAAAGGGTAAAATAGATTGTTTGGTCTTGTGAAGGGAAAAGTAAGATGATAACAATTTTGATTAAGATATTCATAATGCTAGTATGATGTGTTTTCACATCTGAATTTCTGCAAGTTTCATTGCATTAAATAACACACACACACATATCATTCAAACTTGTTCTTTATAACATAAACTTTAAAGTAATAGACTGTCTGGATTTGGGAAGGGAAATTAAGATGTTAATAATTTTGATGAAAGTGTCATCACTGTAAGCATAATGTAATTTGGCATTTGAATATTTTTCCAGGTTTCAGGAAATTGTACCTTTAAATGCAGGGAACGTTTTTGGGGTAGAAGATAATGGCCCTGCCGCGAAATGGCTTGCCCTTATTCGCGAAACATTGAACAAGAACACAAGTCAAGGTAGCAATTTCTCACCTTGTCGCTCGGATGAGCCAACAGATTCATCAGAAACACCTTACAGTTTTGATTCTAATATTGGAGCTTCTCAAGTGCATAAAAATTCTGTTCCTACCCAGAGAAATTCCTCCCACGCCTCAAACTTGCTTTCCAAACCGAATGGTGAACTTAAAAGTTCTTCACTAAAACCGGAGAAAAAGTTCGGCCTTGCTAACAAATTCTCATGGGGAATAGTTAACATAGTAGACTCCAGTGCATCGTTTGGATCAGTTCCATCAGAGAATGAAAGTGGTTTCAGTAGGGGAGATTCAGCCTGTACTGTTTTAGATTCTCCAATGTCTTATTGTTCCCCATCAGATAAAGCTGATTCAGTTGAGGTGAATTACAGATTCAATTCAAGTCAGCCAAATTATTGTTTGGTAGCTAGCAAGCAGATGGTGGGCGTGTTCCTCTGTGTTTGGGTGCGTAGCGATCTGAGCCAGTATGTCCAAGATTTAAAAGTGTCTTGTGTTCGTTGCGGGCTAAAGGGTTACCTCGGCAACAAGGTAAGGAAATAAAAATCTATGACAGTTACCTCAGCTTGAATTTTTTTTAATTGTTTCTCATAATCGTGAAAACCGTTAGATTCATAAATAGGGATACATTATTCAACCAGAAACTGAAGGCTAGGCGTGTTATTTACTAGAATCATTTTCAGAAACCCGTGCACAGAGCCGGATTACAAAGAGAGATATTAAAATTTCCTCTATGTGAACTTAATATTCTGTTAAACACTACAGGAAGGGTTACGGTTACCTAATGGCATGATATAGTACAAGAATTTTATTCACTTTTTCCTGTAACTAAGAGCCCTGGATAATTACTTCTTTAAAATTATACCTGCTTACAGGGTTCCATTTCCATCAGCATGTTATACCATCAGACAAGCTTCTGCTTTGTTTGCACTCATTTGACATCAGGAGAGAAAGGAGGTGACGAGATAAGGAGGAATTCTGATTACATGGATATCATAAAGAAGACGCACTTTCCACAAATAGGCAAATTTTTATTAGAGAAAACTCGAGAAAGCATTTTGGAGCACGAGTAAGTTTCGATTATGTATTCTTATAATCTGTAATGCATTTTTGGGGGAACAAAATGCAGGAACAAAGAGATGAAACCCTAGACTAAGCTATTTTATTTTTTTTAAAAACCAAATGAATGAAAATTTAGAGCAGATCTTCCAAATTTCATGTCACATTGTATTGGCTTTCTAAGGCATTATCTATTTTAAACTTTTATTTGTAATCCAAAACAAGGGTAGAGATGCTGATATTTATGTAACTTTGAGCTTTTACATCCAAAAAAAATTGTGTTTGTGATCATGCAGTCGAGTTATTTGGCTTGGCGATTTGAATTATCGTCTTGCAATCAATTATGCTGCCAGTCGAAAGCTGGTGGAAAAGAATGACTGGGAAGCTCTGTTGGAGAAAGATCAGGTAGGTATTGAATCTTCATCTAAGATTTTAATTCGCAGTAGGTGACTCGTACTGAAACTTGAAGTTTAAGTTTTCTTTAGAACCCAATATTGATATTTGTGAACTAATCAAGTCTGGAATCCATCATGGCAGCTTGGAATTGAGAAGAAAGCAGGACATATATTCGAAGGATGGAATGAAGCCCATATATATTTCCCTCCTACTTACAAGTATGGCAAGAATTCAGAGCACTATGCTGGAGAAAACTTGGAATCAAGAACACAGAGACGCACACCAGCATGGTAAGTACAAATTCTATGTACTCCATGCTATTGATCCATAACACAAATTGGAATAGAAGTAATTTCCATAACATCTGTTGTTTGTAGAATAACCTATAATTGTTTGCTTTGTTATTATTGATTTGCAAGGAAATATGATCTAGATAACAAAGTTTAAGTTTACAGAGCACTATAAATTCTGAAATATAACGATTGCTTCTACATGTAAACCTTATTTTCTTGGGCGGTTGTAATCTTTCAGATTGGACATAAAATATATAATTTGCTTAGATGTTTAACCAATTCAGTTCAGATGTTCAATGTGTTTTTAACCATACATTCAATCCCTGCTTGTTTTAAAGGTGTGACCGTATACTTTGGTATGGTAAGGGCCTAAGGCAGCTCAGTTATGTTCGTGGAGAATCGAAGTTTTCTGACCACCGGGCTGTTTTCTCAGTTTTTATGGTAGAGGTGGAAATACTCACCAAAAGAACGATGAGTTTGGATGCAAATTTCCAAGTGGAAAAGCTTCTGCCCAAGATGATAAATCTTTGACGAGAGTGAACCTTGTAGCATTAATAAGGAGCAATTGTTAGTGCTGCTCTGTAAACAAATTGCATTATAATACAGACATATAATGAGGCACAAGGAGGATTATATGATGCATACAGGTCCATGATCATATAGATAAATAACTCCACAGACATAAATGAAGACGCATCTATATGGTGCTGTCAATAGACACTTAAAAAAATAATCACTCGATATAATAAATGAATTGATACAGAATATGATTGATAGATCAGAGACATTGTGTTTATGTATACACTTATGATTAAATGAAACGAGAGACATTGTGAATGAGTATAGGCTGACTGACACAGTGATCAGAAACATTATAAATGAGTATAGGTAACTGATAGTATGATCAGAGACATTGTGAATTGAGTATAGGCTGATTAATAGTATAATTAAAAATATTGTGTATGTATATACACTCATCAATAAATAAAATGAGTTTAGGCCGACTGATAGTATGATCATAGATATTGTAAATGAGTATACCGACTGATAGTATGATCAAGGATATTGTGAATTGAGTATAGGCTGATTAATAGTATAATTATGAATTGAGTATAAACTGACTAATAGTATGATCAAAGACATTGTGTATATATACACACTTATCAATAAATAAAATGACTATAAACCTATTGATAGTATGTTCAGATTTTTTTTTAATTTGAGTTAATTTGAAACCCTCATATTAATTTAAGTCTATATATTTTCTATACAAATTTTTAAATCATATAATAATAAAATATGTGAGATATCATTTTAGTTCTCCACCTTTTTTTTTAAAGAGATATATGGAGTCACATTTGATATGTAATTCTTATGACACTTTGTACACATCACAATATATTTTTCCATGTGGCCTTTTTTTAAATATAATCTTAAAGAATAAGATAAAAAGGTTTCATTGTTATAGTTTGTCTAATTTTAAAATTCTATTTTTTTTGCACATAAATATTTTGTTCATTTTGAAAGGGATTTTCATAATTGTATGGAGATGTTTCTAACCCAAGAGTTCTTTCGAAAACTTTTTTTGATAATGTTTTATAATTTTGAGATTAATTTGGATAATGCTTTGTGATTGTAGTAAGACTTTGTTTAACTTTATCATCTCTTTTCATATATTTAGTATATACATAACATTTAAAAAGTCATTTTTATCATAGTTTTTTTTTTTTTTTTTTTTTTTTTTTTTAAATCTAAAAGTATTAGATTAGTAAAGCAATTTTGTATTGTCTAATACATATTTTGTGTTGTGGGCTTCTGATAATTGAAGAGATTCACAATGGATTTATTTACACTTTAACAGGTTTTCAGAAGGAAGGAGTGGTTTTGGGTCACGAGATAGAATATTCTATTTCTTATGATGAAACCACTAGTTAATGCAAGTTTACATTAACCGCAACAATTATGTAATCATTGATTTATAACAACTAGCAGTTTCATCCACGATTAATTGTGCCTAATAATGGTTGCTCAAAATTATTCAAGTGCTCATTTGGAGTACTTTCAAAGTGAATGGGAATCCTAAGACTCACACCATGAGAAATAAAAGAGGAGGGAAGGCTTTGGAGTAAGCAGGCTGACAATGAGATGAACTTCCGAGTGAATGGGGAGGCAAGAGTAGGAAGCTTGGAGGAGTAGAGATTAGAGTTAAGACTAGGAAGGGACGGTATAATATTATTCTCTTGTGTTGTTTTCATATATATATATATATATATATATATAGAGAGAGAGAGAGAGAGAGTAATCTTTGTTCTTCCTCAAGATCAATAAAAGTGCAAGTTTTTGTTTCAGTATCATGTCTATATGTTTTTGAGTGGTAGGCTATAAGGAAAATGTTGTCCTTCAATGGACTCCCTACCTTTGAATGCATCAAGTGGTATCAAAGCAAAGCAATAGCTCCAAGATGAGTGAGAATGTGATTATCCTCCATTACAAAAGAATGGGTAAAGGGCATAAATAAAGTACAATGAGAAGAGTTGAGTGTTCTCTATCTTATGTGGGTGGGTAGAGAGATTAACGAGCGGTCTAGAAGAGTGTAGCCTACATAAGTTTTGTAAATAAAATATTATAGTACCAGGTTTAGATTGAGAGAAAGTTCAAATGCCTCCAAGAATAGTGGGACGAGCTAGAGTCATGGCTAGCAAAATGGAAGGAAGGTTGGATGAGATTGTAGAGATGTCGAGGTTATGCATGCAATACTATCTATTGTTGAATAGGATAGAAGAATGGGATTCATCCCAAGGGATTATATGAGTGATGAATAAAATGAAGAGTTGACAATGGAAGATTTAGGAGTAGCACAAAGTGATTAGATGAAGGAGAACATAGGATTTTTAGAGTTATTTCAAAGATTGGAAGAGGAGCATAGATGAAGTTTTTAAGTTTTTCAGGAACTTTGAATATTGAAGAGCTTATTGATTGGTTCAATGAGATGGAGTAGTATTTTGAATTTGATGACCAAAGGAAGGTGAAGGTGGCTCATAACAAGTAGAAAGGTCATGCAGCCATATGGTGGAAGAAGGTACAAACATAGAGGAATGGAAAGGGTATGGAAAAGATTGCCCATTGAGAGAGAATGGTTGAAAATTTGAAAGACAAGTTTTTACCTAAGGATTATCAATTGGATTTATTGAAAAACTTATAAAAAAGTGAGGCAAAAAGAGCTAAGTGTGAAGGACTACATAGAAGTGTTTTCCAATAAAAATATATTAGGTTGGTCATAGTGATATGGACCAAGAAAATGTGATTAGATAGATCAATGGGCTACGATTGAATCTTCAAGATGAACCTAGCCTAGTGAGGATGATTATATTGGAAGAAACATATCAACGTGTTTTTAAAGTGAAAGCGATGTTTTCTAAGAGGCAATAAAATGCAACTAGAGTAAGAGGGAAGTTTGGCAATGGTAGAGGATAGTCATCAAATGAATGCAACTAGTAGTGGAATGAGGAAGGAGATATCATTTCTCAAGTTCTAAATCAACAAGCAAGAGGAGGAACCACCTCCATAGGAGGAAGGGGAAGCTATGAATGATGAAGAGGAAGCAAATTCAATGGAATGTGTTACAAGTGCAAAGACTTTGGGAATCATGCTTTTGAGTTTATTCATGCTCAATGTGATGGTAAGAGGAAAGGAATGAAGGTAGTGTGTAAGTTGCACAAGCAGAAGCTAAATCCCAAACATCACCTGAGCATACATAGGATCTCAAATAAGTAATTATTTTCATTACAAGAAGTAGATTCTTGAAGGTTGAGAAGTAGAATGAGAAAAAGTGCCAAATGAGGCACATTTTCAAAACCTATTACAAATCAAAAAGTAAGTGTTGCATTATTACGGTTGATAGTGGAAGTTGTGGTAATTTAGTGTCCATTGAGGTGGTTGTTGTGTTATTTTCATTTAGTTTAGCATTACTTTCCTAGTCTTGAATACAAATAGGATAAGATATCCAATTAGCTAGTGTGTTGGCTTATCACTTAAGGAATGACCTCGCATGCTCCCCTGAAGCGCACAACTTAAGACTAGTTTTCATCAGTTATATTACGTGATGGTGTACACATTGGGATTTATATACAAAGGTGCTTGAACTAACACTTAGTTTGAATTTAATATATCATAGTTAATCTAATGCATACCAAGCAATCATTCCATACTTAAACTATTTATCACAAGTAAAGAGGGGTGCACATCAAGACAAAGAATACTAGTACCATTAAATTCATAACAAGTTCACATGTATTTCAATAGCAAAAGTATTCCAATTTATAATGTCACTGGTTGACATACACAAGTCTTGATGCATATCAGGAACATTATCTCATGATTACATTTATCATTATACATCAATTACCAACAACATCAACAACCTTCTAAGTAAAACTAGGAATATTTATACATGATTCTACCTCGGTCTTTCAGTTACAACATTAATACAAAAGTGATGACTTACCAAATAATTTTAATCAACAATGGGTCATGGTACATCATTACATTGAATTCTTGATGATACAGGCCTAATTTCCCCTAGATACCCGTTCTATGCTAGATGTTCGATGCTATGTACCTATTTTCTTATAAGTAGGTGTTATATCTACGCTTGACTTATTCCTCTCTGATGATCATGCAAATCATTTCATTAACTATTTCTACCTTCCATGTGCTTATCCAAGTCATATGTCAATTTCTTGAGTCTTTCATCCATGGTTCCTCCATGTTTCCTACATCCTTGTTATTCACAACTTGATTCTTTCATGCCAAGGTCTTCCGTACCTTGGCTTGCTTCCATCCCAGCTTACTTTCATGCCCGGGTTTTCTTTTGTGCCCATCTCTTTTATGTCATCTTGCAAAAAAGCACTTAGAATAAAATGATACAATATTCACAGTCCAACTTCACCCCACACTAAGTCAATAGTCCATCCTGGACTATGTGCCCTCCTTAGTTCCCTTAGATATCAAAAATTTAGGTCATGTTTGCTTGACCCGGTGCTTGACCTCTTCATAATGGTTTAATACAATTTGGAGCTTGAAGGTAATTTCATCAACTTCGCCTTTGAGTGATTTGGTCTCCTCAGGGTTTTCCATAAAGTCACCTGCTTGAGTTTTCATCCTTGTGGACGTCCTCAAGCGTTCTAACTTCTATCAAAACCTGTCCTCAAAGAGCCAAAAAATTGGTGTTAAGATTTTAGTGGTAAGCATTGATTTAGTTTTGAGTGCCTCCACATCTTAGAAAGCTTTAGCACGTTGCACTCTATCCTTTATTGTGAGTGAATTCTCAGTGAGTTGTTGACATTGGTGTTCCTCTGACTGAAGCCTAACTTCTAAAAGTTTGGTGTATTGCGCTAACATGATAAAAACCCCTTTTATTAGGAATGTTATGGTACCCATCTGGGCCAAAAAACTCTTACACTTTTATAGATTCTGCTAATTGATCTTTAGCCCAAGCTTTTTCATGTTGGGGATTGACCTGATCTTTGCATTTTTATAATAAAAGGTTCACCAGGGTCTCCAGCTTATCAATAGGTTCACTTGTAATGGGAACTCCATCGACAAGTGCCAGATCTTGTTGTAAAATTGATTTACATAGTTTTAGAGTCTTTACCTAAGTTGTCATGGCTTCTTCCAGCTGGCACTTGAGCTCATCTAATTCATGTTCAATATTTATTCTTTCATCACATTAATTGTGATACAAGGTGATGACCTCTTGATCTTTTCACTGAAGCTAATTAACATAATAACCTTGTAGTGCAATTTGTGTTGAGATCATGAAAGCCAACTTAATAAGGGCCATGCTTGCCTAGGCTAGTGAACATTATCGAGGGTCCACCCAAAATGCTTTAGGAAGCTCTGCCCCATCTAGTGTTAAATCAATGTTGGCCGATGAAAGCTCCAAATGGTGTTCCTCATTAAACACATCCATATAAAATGAGAGCTCACATCAAGTTTGATTGGAAGCATCCTCCTTGAGGAAATACCCCCACATATATAATTTTTCTTTAGGGATGTTTTGTTGGAGATATCCTCAAATAGAAAGGGTATCATCCTTAGTTATTTATTGCTATGTTAGATCCTCAATAGGCCCCTTGCACTTATTTGGGTCACGCTTAAGGATCTCAACATCTGGATCAATTTGTTGTTGGGTGCTTGAGCCAGCTTCTTGGTTCCTAGTACCTAGAGTTTCACCTTTATTTTCCCCATCTTCACCAGTAGAACTTTTAGTGTCAAATTGTGCATCATTAGGGTCAGGCTCTTCTTGTTGTGATGGAGTTTCCTTCTCAATTTCTGGAGTGACCACCTCAGCTTATTTTTTAGGTGATGGTTGAGGAATCACCATCCTTTATTCTGATACCCCAATACTTAGTTTAGAAAGCCCCTATCCTGAAAGAAGAATGCTCTGTTGGCTAATGTCAAGGCCTTTTTGTACCTATCATGCAAGCATGCCTCGGTATTTGGGAGGTTATGGGTTTATCTTTTGTCACTTGGGTTGCTCAGCTTGCATGCTTCTAGTGGCATTAGGCATTGGCCTCTTTTCTTCTCTATGTTTCCTTTGTTGCTTGGGTTGCTCAGCTAGCTCGCTTCTAGTGGAATTAGGCCTTGACCTCTTTTCTTCTCTATGTTTCCTTCTTTGTGTTAATGTTTTGGGTGAGAGAGGAAGAGTTTATTTGGGGGCCTCTTGGTTTCCTGAAGCCTTATTCTTTGGCTTGAGCACATATTACATGTGTGAATATGTCCTTCAACAATAATTTGGTGTGTGTTGATATCTATAACATCCATACGTACTTTCTCCCTATATGCTTTCTTCCCAGGGTAAACATATATTTACCCAAGTGTATGAGTTTCAACATCAATTTTATTGGAATCAATATGCACCTTGCATGTGTTAGAAATGCAATTCAAAACATTTTTGAATTACTTATCCATAAATACATATGGTATCTTGAGCCGCCTGGACAAGTTGTCTATAGGCTCCATATAGATGCATGCAAGCGAATAATGTTGCATTATAAAAAACTAGGCTTGGGTTCCCATTTGCATTGTAAACTCCTTAGCAATGTACCATTCATTTCTAAATGCCTCCTTTATCCCTTCAAACAATCCGTTAATTTTTAGTTTGTGGGAAGGGGAGATAGTGCCCAAACAAGTGGACTACTAGAATCGTTCTGCATGGACATGTTCTCTAGTGGGTATACCCACTTCAATTATTTCTTGATGTACTCTAGAATTCTAATCTCATCAAATACTCAAAAAAGAATAATTGCACCCCACAAAAATTTATGGGTTGGGAAGCATTGGTCCTTCTATGCATCTTCCACAATCATTTTTGTGAAATACATGGCATTATTTTATTTATGCCCCTAGGCCATCTGAATCACCACATAAAGGTGCACCATGTCTACCTATTTACACCTATCTTTACCCCCAAGCTTGGTCATTTCCAAGTGCAAAGCTATCTAAATGGCAGGATCCTAGAGGTTACTGATATGCATTGTGTGGCCCTCCTTATAGTTTAGCATTGCCATCACCTTATTTACTTCCTTATGTTCTTCTAGAACCATATTGACATCCATGCTTAAACATTATAAACTTGTCACTTTGTCATCCTGTTGGGTAATGATTTACATCTTATGACCTACAAAGTATGAATAGTCTTCATGGATGCACGAGACTAAAAGTCTCACCACTTCCAAGGGCTTCCTAAAATAAGGCAAGTGAAATAATTGGAAAACCCCAGCATCATCCAACTGATTAAAAACTATGAGGTTGTAGGTGACCTCATTCCTTGTATTTTGGTGCTTGACTCTATAGTCTCATTGCAAGTTTCCCTCATTCCTGGTCTGGTGGTGGTTGTAGTCGAACACTTGACATGAAGACACCTTTAACTCCCACTCTTCTCTGCACAAGACTGACTCAATGTACTACATCAATTCAATCAGTATAGAGGGTAAAGGTGGTGTTGTGGTCTTCTTTCTCCCCCCCTCATGTGCCATTGTTGGTTCCTTCCTAATATAAGTTTTTTGTTTCTTGTTGTGACATGCTTGTTACTTGCATGATGGACTCAATAGGGGTTTCTTCCCATCTGGTAAAGGTTTGCTTATTTTGGAATTTTTCTTTGGCTACATCACCCTCCAAGGAGCCTGAATGTTGAGGCATGATCATCTGACTCTTCTAAAATAATACATTTTTACTAGTTTGAATTTCCTCAACTTTCTACTTCAATATCCTCTAATGGTAGACACTGATACCTGCAACCTACAACTTCTTTAACAACATTATTTCAATCATAATTTCATTATTTTTCTTGTTCACAATCATTGCCTTACTCTTAAGCTTCAAATTTATCACTGGTTATTGATGAACGCTCCTTCTAATGGCTTAAAAATGCTTCGCTCGGGCTTTGTAAGTTTGAAAATTTTCAATAGTAAAGTATTAAAATGAGGATCTTCTTAATTTATATAGTCTTGAAGACTTGCATACATTTACTCTTCCATGCCTTCATCCATCATTTCACTCATTAATGTTCTCTAATGTTGTGCCATGACATTCATTTGGCACACTTGCCATTATGCTTAAAATTTTGTCCATTTAATGCACATGTCCCATCCTCTTGATTTCTTCATAGTGCATGCTAGTTGTAATAAGACTTAAATTTACATTTTCCAACGTGAGAAATACTTTTTCCCTCCTAACCCATTTGTAACAGCTTTTTTTTTGCCTCTCTTTTTCCATGCATGAACTATTTTATCCTTATATGCTTCCACTTTTGTGCCTATTATGTGTGTGCATCCCTCATGATTTCTCTTGCACTTTCACTTGTGTGTACACCCACCATGCATGTTTTTCTTCACCTATGTGTCTTTCACGTGCATGATTCCTCCTAATTCTTACTATAAGTGTTCCATAATTTTATTTATTCATCTTTAAACTTACCCCACACTAAAAAGGTTGTCATGGTCCTCCACAGACATGACCAAAATAAAAGAGAACCATGTATTGAACTAAACCTAAACAAAAAATGCATAACCAGTGCATCACTTTATTGAAAATAAAAATAAAAAGGCTAAACTAATATAGTGGCACATGCATTATTGAGAATTCTTAGAAATAATACATGGAATGATAGGGCCAAGGCTGACTACCATTAAAATGATCTAGAAGAAATTGGCCATCTAATCACTTAACTTGCATGCGTCAGTGGGATGGATGCTATGAATGATGGGTGAACCATCCCAATGGACACAAAGTTTACCAAAATGGTACACGAACTTGGAATCATAGACCAATATGTGCATACTAGGAGAAAAAGTTTTATTCTTGAGATGTCTATCATGCCAGGATTTTTGTTTTTATTTTTCAACTCCTTGACTCTAATATGTGATAAATCATACTTCATCTGATTGTAATAAAGCATCAAGGTGCACTTTTAGAGATTAGTCATCATCTAGACGGCCAACACATGCAATATGTAAAGAAGGAACAATGAACTCCACCAGTAGCACCGCTTCAGAGAAAAAGATAAGATGAAAAGTACTCTTGTTCAATCATTTGTATGTGGTGTGATATGCCCATAATAATGTATAAATGTGATCATCCCAGTCATTACAACTTATATTATAAATATTTGTCAATGTGTGGCCCAAGATCTTATTAAAAGCTTCAATCGTGTCATTAGCTTAAGGATGGTATAGATTTGTCTTATGGTACGTAATCATGAACTCAGCTATGAGGATGCTTGTCATTTCATTGAGGAAGTGAGTGCCACAATCACTTGTTAAACTTAAATAGAATCCATATCTGGTGATGATATTTCCCAAAGGAAACCGGTTACAGTTGTAGCAGTACAATCATATATGGGCACTGCTTCATCCCAACGCATGAGGTAATAAATGATGATAATGATGTAGCATGCATCAGTTCATCTTACAATATGGTTAATAGGCCCAACATAATCAATAGCCTTTTTTTCAAAAGTTTCATGAGCCAGGATTCGATAAAGTGACATAGCATTCCTACAATTTGGTTTTGTTACTTACTAACAGATATCACATTGGTGTGCATAAGCTTTGGCATCTTTGAACATGGTGGGCCACCATAAACCAGATAGGAGTACCTTTTCTTCCATTTCATCACCATCATAATGTCCTCTGGTGATACCCTCATAGACCTCTCTAAGGACCTTTATGTGTTCATGTTGCATGACACATATGTGCAACACCTCATCCCTTCGCAATTGGTATAGGTCTCCACTAATAAACTAGAAATATGAAGTGCGTATAACTAGTTGATTTTTATCTTGGGTGTTAATATGAACTTGCACAAAACCTATTACAAGAAAAGTAGCTATTTATTCCAATTATTAGGGCACACATGTAACTTTAAAAAGTTGTACATCAGGTAAATCATCTTTTATAGAATGCATTGGTTCACCAGACTCAACATGTGAGAGGTGGTCAAGAACAAAATTCACTTTGATAGGTTTTACCACCATAGAGAATTGGAACTCCTATAACAAGATAATCCACTATCAGATTCATCCATGGGACACTGGTTTATTCACAAGGTAATTGAGCACTTCATGATCTATAAAGAAGGTGAAAAGAGTGGCTAACAAGTACTGAGAGAACTTTTGAAGTGCATATACCATGGATAAATCTTCCCATTCTATAGTAGATTAATTTCTCTTCATCAGTGTTAGCTTATGACTAGCAATATATATAGGATGATCCAGATTCCCTTTGCTAGGCTACGCAAGGATAGCACCCACCATCGAGCCAAAAGCATTGACATGCACATGAAATGGTGTCATCTAGTCTACAAACTAGAGGATGGGTACAAATTTTTCCTTCAAGGTATCAAATACATGTTGATGACATTTAGTCCAGAGAAAGAGGTCATTTTGTTTGAGAAATTATTCTACTGGAGCTACTATGTTAGCATAACTATGAATGAACTTAAGATAATATCCTATGTGACCAAAGAAGGTACAGACCTCACACTGAGTGTTTAGAGATGAAATTTTAAAAATAACTGTTGTCTTAGTCAGATCCATGAGTAATCCATCCTGGTAAATGATGTGCCCTAACAAGATCCCAAAAAATGTGGTAAATATACACTTTTTTAGGTTTGAGAGGAAATTTGAATTTTATCAACAACGCTCAAGCATGAGGCACAAATTGGCACAGTGGTCGGGCACCAAGCCATACATGGTCCAATCATCCAAATAGACTTGAAGGAACTTATGGATGAAATATTTAAAGGCCTCTACCATAATATGATAAAATATTGCTGGTGTGTTATTTACACTAATGACATAAAATTGTACGCAAAGGACCTCCACTCAGTGGCAAAAGTGGTTTTTGCCTTATCTTCCTCAGCAATTTGTACTTGATGATAGCCTAAAAATCCATTAATGAAGGTATAGATTTCACAACCAGTAACACCTTTTGAAATGACTTCTGTGAATGGTGTGGGAAATTGTTCTATAAAACACATAACATTTAACTATCTATAATCCATGCAAATGCAAATTTGACCATCCTTTTTTATGTTAATTACCATGGGCCTAACCCATTCATATTTGTCAATGGGTGTGATAACCCTGTCACACAACATGCCATCAATTTTTTATTTAACATGCATGCATAAATTAGGATTCATATGACACGATTACTTCCTGACTAGGCAAGCACCCTAAACTAATTTGATTTGCAGTTTACCTAATGCCAAATTCACTCCTTTCATCTTTGTGTATATGCATGGGAAAATATTTACATACTCCTGTAGCAGTTCGAAGATTTTAACTAATTCTACTTCAAACCAATAATTTCCTACAATAGCCATCTTGGGGGTATCTTCTATGCCAATATTGTATTGAACTGTTTGGAATGGCACAGAATATGGTTTATACTCAGATTACATATTATCTCTTACCTCACACACCCCATATGTTGTAGGTAAGTTTAAGTGATCAAATGGTGGTCATAGGGGATCGGTGTTAGTCCCCTCATCAACTTGACATACAACCTTCTGCTTACCCTTCTAGATATGTTCCTTATGGTTATCTTTAGAATGTGAATCAGGTTCTAATTTAGTTATTTTAGGAGTATTAGGTTCTTGTAAAATGTCCAATTCATCCTTAATTTCACCATGCATGGTCTTTATTCTATATTTAACTAGTGCTTGATCACCTAGTATTACTTGATGAATCACTTGCAAGGATAAGTTTAGGTCCGATCAGAGTGAATAAAATGTAAAGGTGGTGAGCAGACCATGTTTAATATGTTCCCAAGAATTTTTATCTAGGCGTGTCTCTTAATGAATATGCCATGCTCTATTCCAAGAATGTAGAGTGCCATAAAATGCATGTACCCATAAGGATTCTATTAGAAATGTCTCATTGGCACTCTAAATATTCTCATAGGTGGTTAGATGGTCACTTAGGGATGCAACACCATTGTAATTTATTAAGGCATGAACCCATTTTCATGGTGAAAGTGATGATGAAGTGGGGTGTGTACTTATTTCTATGTCAATAACCTATATTGATGAGTAGCCCACCAACAAGCAGTTGTTCTTTGAAGTATAGTGGGGAGTTCCTACATACGTTCATCTTCAAAAACATGGTAAACCTCTAATTATTGTAATTATTCTTAGACTTTGATTTGGCCATAAAACCTAGGGGCTTGATCCACTTGGAAGGGTGGTGCATTCATTAAGCATCCACCAATGAGTTGAACATACTTATAATGTTTAGGAAGCTTGCATGGAGCATTTATTTATCGACCAACTATAGCATAGCCTCGTATTGTGAGGTCATATTCTCCATGTGCCCAGTGTTCACAAGTAATGATAGTGGTGTTAGAAATGGATTGTGCATCTCCCCAATGAAGTAGAGCATCAAGAGTAGGATCTACATGTTCATTTCCTTGCATCATGATGTTATAAATTTCATTGATGTCCTCATCAGCATCAACTACTTATATAAAAGGGGAACCTTGATCATCAGGGAGAGGAATGACTCTACACTAGGTGTCATTCTCAAATCTAATGTAACACTTATTAAAATGTAAGTCAGCATTATGGGCATAACACCATGGTTGACCCAATAAAGATGGAAAATCATTATCTTTGGCTAGTTCAATTACTTCAAAATCATCTTTGAAAGGAACACCCACAATGATAATGATGGCATCCTTCAGAACTCCTATATGCATTGCTTGAGTCTTGTTGGCCATAAATAGAACATGTGGGGAGAGTTTCAAAGTGGGGATCCCCATCTTCCTCCAGGCATCCTTCATGAGAACATTAACTTTGGCGTCAGTATCCACCAGTATATCTTGGATCATCTAGCCATCAATGAATGCATTTACCATGATCTCCTTATCACATTCAACATCAAATTAACCATATGCTTATTTTCAGTGTGCATGGTTCAAGCGATGATCTGTAGGAATCTTGGTTGTCTATTATCATAGCCAGTTCTTCAAGAGGGGAATGATGTTTTCTTTAAGGAGTAGTTTACATAGCTCTCAAAATTCTTCCTACCCATATTTTGTTTAGATAGTGTCTTTTTTGCATCTCAACATGTATGGTTGTATCCTTATCCTTCAAAAACTCAATTTCACCTTATAAATCATGTACCATGGCCATTATGTCATGCAATACCTCTTTATATTTTTGGACATCAAGGTAGTGTTGAGCACATGTTTATTCACACTGAACCTTCTCTACAGGTGGAACTAAAATGGGTTAGGAATGACACCACTTCATGTCATAATATTTACCTTAGGTCCCATGGTGGGGTGTTATGACATGGTCTCCACTAAGCATTTGGATCTTTGCCAACATGAATCATCCCAATGCCCTTATCATTATGCTATTTGGTGATAGTCATATATAATTTGGGGTATTCTTCCAGATAATGCTCATTTTTACAAAAAGTGTAAGCTGGATAAACCAGATAATCACACTGATAGTGGTCTAGAAATACACGCTTGTAATAGGTCTTAGGTGGAAAATGACCACCCCCATACCCATTACCATGTCTTCGACCCCAAAAATATCATCCTCCACCAAACTCTTGATAATTTTCAACATAAGTTTGGTGAGTCCCTCTTGTGTGTGCTTCATGGATCTCATTGATGACTCGGCAGTCATTGGTATCATGCATGTTGGTATCATGTATGTATCATTGGTGACACTTTAGCCTAGTTGGCACAATAGAGAAAGGGATAATTCCTTACATCATAATCCTTTTGGAATATTTCATAAGATTTTTTTGTTACAATGTGAACATTCATCTATGGGAAGTTATTCCTATTATGTCCCTCTACTTCATAGTCAACACACCATAGACTGCTACAGGTGTCATGAACGTTATTGGTCATTAAATTCTCCAGCTGAGAGGCCATAATATTAATTTACACCTCTATAAAGGGGTTTATCCTCGTATCTATATTTCATATAGCTTCAGCATGGAGAGTAGCTTTTATTGCCTCACATGGGTTAGTAAAGGTCTTTTAGGATAGATCTCGATGAAATGAAAGCAACAACCCTCCCATAAACCATTAAGCATGCTATGTTGAGTTGATATCAAATGATAGTTTTGATATAATCATTTTGAAATGTGCATCATATCCATGCACACTCTCATTTATTTTAGACTTTATGTCTTTTAAATCAGTGATGCTTTGTTGATCAAACTCAAGAATGTCAAATTCTTGAAGGAATGCAATTTTCAATGTTTCATAACTCACAACTACTTGTTGAGGGTCAAATTTTTGATACCATTTATGTGCATGATCGATCAAAGTGGTGTCAAATTGAGTAGCCTTTCATTATGAAGAAGTGATCCCTCGTGCTTGCCAAATGAGTTCACACTTATGAATTCCACTTTATTTTTAACACCTTGATATTCGAGGAGATGAAGTGTCATATTGTATTACATCATTGGTGTACTTATCAATTTTAGTGGACCTTGTTGTGGAGTTCCTCCAAATCCTCCTAAACTCTATGGCGGAGGTCCGCTAATGCCTCCAGCACCACCATCTGATCCTTCTCTAGTATAACCACCATCAATGCTTCTTCCCATGCCTCTTATAACAATAGGTGCATTAGAAGTAGTGGGCACTGAATAAGGTTGATTTGCTATGGTTGGGCCTCTAGTTGGCCCACTACTGATATTAGGTCCACTTGGCATTCCAAGTTGAATCGTAGGTCATATTTGTAATTTAAAATTCAATGTTAAAAGTAGATTGTTATGCTAAACTTGTACTCCCAAAGATTCCTCTACTAGCTTGGCTTTGAACTCTTCAGACTCTGAACTGTCACTATGCCAATTTCGTACTAAAATTTTGTCAAACTCAAATGCATGAGCATGCACTATGGTTGGGAAACTAGTTCTACCTAGATTAGGTTTCACTATCAGTATTTGTCTTAGTTATTTTGAGCATCCTTGCACTATTGAAGGGTGTGAGCCTATGGGAAGAGGGTAATCCTTATGCCTCTTCATTCTCCTACAGATTCTTATGGCACTTCTAGTATCCTCTCATTGACCCTCTGGTTCATTACCTCTTATATATCTACGTCTATCATCATCATACTTTCATTTGCATCATTCTCATGACTCAAGTTTCATGTTGAACTCCCAATCTCATACCAATGCATACCCCACCATTTCCCTACTAATCACACTACTCATGCATGAGAGAGTTTAACCATCTATATAAAAGTTCTCAAGTTTAGAATCAGTCATAATCATTTTAATCTCTAAAGGAAACTATTTGGTATACCTTCCTCGTGGCTCTCTTAGGAAGTTGAACTACATTTTATGGGCAAGAATATGTAAAAACTACCTATTCTAAAATATAATTTTGAAATGTTACTTTCCACCAAACGTCTACTAGTGTGTCTAAATAGTTTGTTCATCTGACGCTCTACTGACCAAGAAACCTTTTGCCTATAATTTCTTGAAGGGTTTTGTGCATACATTAAAATCCAAGCATGTGAATGAATGAGTAATTCTATAAAGAATGTTTTATACATAAAATCATATAGGTTCTGCTCTACCCATGTTCATGTATAAATTCCTAGTTCAAAGTATTATAATGTAAAATTCTCTTCTACTATACCAATCCAATGCTCAATATTCTCCAAAGAAAGTTGCTCAACCATTTTACTACCATCATGCTAACAAGTGCAATGGATCCTGACAATAGAACCTAAATGTTGGGTTCTTTTCCTTTAGTTTAATATTACTTTCCATGGTCGTATGAGCAAAGTGGATAAAATATCCAACTAGTTAGTGTATTGGCTTATCATGTAAGGAATGGCCTTGCACGCTCACCTGAAGTGCATAGTTTAAGATTGGTTCCCATCGGTTTTATCACGCGATGGACATTGGGCTTTCTATACTATGGTGATTGAACTAACACTTACTTCTAATTGAAGATATCATAGTTAAGTTAATTCATACCATGCAATCATTCCATACTTAGCTATTTATCACAAGTAAAGAGGGGTATAAATAAAGAAAAAGAATAGTAGTGTCATTAGTTCCATGACAAGTTCACATGTATTTCAACAACACAAGTATACCATTTTATTATGTCATTGGTCGCCATACACAAGCCTTGATGTATATTAGGAACATAAGTTCATGATTACATTTACCATTATACAACAACAAACAACAACATCAACAACCTTCTAAGTAAAACTAAGGGTATTTATACATGATTCTACCCTGATCATTTAATTACAACATTAATACAAAAGTGATGACTTGATAATTACTTTTAATCAAAAATGAGTCATGGCACATCATTACATTGGATTCTTATTGATATGGGCCCAACTACCCCTAGATACCAAATTTATGCTAAATGTTTGATGTCATGTTCCTATTTTCTCACGGTCTACTTGTTAGATCTACACTTGACTTGTTCCTCTCTGATACTCGTGCAAACCATTTCTACCTTTCATGCCCTTATCCAAGTCATACACCAATTTACTGAGCCTTGTATCCTTGGTTCCTCAATGTTTCCTACATCCTTATTCTTCATGAATTGCTTCTTCCACACCAAGGTATTCCACACCTTGGATTGCTTCCACACCCAGGTTTACTTTCACACCCATCTCTTCCATGCCACCTTGTCAAACAGTACTTAGAATAAAATGATACAAAATTTGGGGTCCAATAGTGGTCCATAAGATGAATTTGGTGTGAATTCCACACCTAAATCCATAAAGAGTGTGTTGGCTATTGGAGGAAAATGGGGATATTGTGAAGTGGAAATACATGTTGGTAGATATCAGGATAAGTTTTCATGTGATGTCTTACCCATGGATGCATGGCATGTTTTTTTGGGGATGCCATGACAATTTGATAGAGAGATATTTTAGGATGGGATAACTAATGATGTGAGTTTTAAGAAATATGGTCAGAGATACATCCTAAATCCCTTAAAGGGAAAAGAGGTTGAGCATGAGCACAAGAATCATCTTATGAGGTATGTGGATGAGCATGTGTTGTTGGATAAAGTGGTAGGAGGTCCTCACTTCTACAAGGTAGAGATAAATGAGGTTGAAGAGTTGTCTATAGTATTTAAGAGAAATATTGAGAAACTATATTTGATGTCAACTCATATGTGTACAATAGAGATGAAGAATGAAGTGTATAGTCATAATTATTGTTTAGTTACCAAGGAAGATATCCACAGTACTCTAATTTTATTAGGCATGGTAGTTGGAAAAGGTTAAAATAGTTAATGTCCAGGTTGTCAACCATTTGAATTCAAATATAAGATCTCCTTTTGGTAAAAATGGTAGTGGACTACTTGGATCATGTGGTTAAGGCATGTCAACTCATGGATGTGTTTTGGGGTCCAAGAAGTAGATGATCTATGAGTGGATGCTAACTAGGCATGCAAAACTATGAGGCACACAGAGTGCATAGGAGTCATCGAGTCCAAAAATGTGAAGCACGTAGAGTGCATAGAAGTCAATGAGTCCAAAAGTGTAAGGTACATGAGGATATGAGCTATGATGGGTGTGAAATTTGGTGATCAGGTGTAGGACTTAGCATGAAATTATGGGGTGCATAGGCAATCTTGTACATGATAGTTGGTGAGTAAGTATAGGACCTAGCATAGAAATGTGAGTTACAAAGTGCACAAAATTTTATGAAAGACTCAGTGCTTAGAAATGAGATATAGAGTAAGTAAGCTATGATCTAGGGTGATTAGTGGGAAGGAGTTTGTGAACAGGTATGAAACTTGTGTGGAATCTTGTGAGTAAAATTATTTAAAAAGAGTGAGTATGATTGGGTGAGAGATGCACATGATATGAAATAGAGAAAATGAGGAGTGAGCTCAAATACATATGGTTTATGCATGGATTATTAACCCTTTCTTGAAGTGCAGTGGTCTCTATTGCATTGGTGCAAAGTTGTAATAATTGTACTTGAATTTGTTTTAAGGTGTACCACTTAACTTGATTAGTATATTGTCTAACCTTGACTACTTTAAAAAGTTGATGTGTGTCATGGTGGGTGCATGTGTTTATCACTTCGATGATATGGTCCTTTTATGTGGGTTTCAAGTGTTTGGGATCCAAATCATAAGGATGTTGTGTCACTATTGGCTCAAGAAGTGGTAGAGTGTAAAGCTAGAGAAGCTCCACATTGAAGAATGGGAGCATGCTCAAGTACTGTAGTAGATCAAGAATGAATGTGTTCTTGTTGATGGTGGATAAAATGGTATTTGGACCATATCACAAAGGCTTTATCTTCCAGTATGGACCTTTGAAGTGTTCCTTATGAAGTTACAACCAGACCTTATCACCAACTCAGAATCCATGAGGTGTGTGATGTGAATTATGGTGCTCCTTATATTTGACTTAGGTGCAAGATGGAATCATTGAACTTACTGGTGAATAGACTAGATGTGGCACAAAAACTTCTCAACTTTATGCACTTCTTATTCTTGTGCGTGCAACTCAGTGCCTGATAGTGCATGGTAGGAGATGTCTAGGGGTGTTGAAGGTTGAAACCCAATACATGTCTAGAATGGATTGTGACTAGTAGAGATATGAAGATCCTTGTTATAGGCATGTTATATGTACAATATATTTTCATCCCAAGTGTGAGCATACATATAGTTATACATTCATAGAGTATGAATGTGTGCAATTGACCACTTTAGTTTGCCCATCTATTTGAGGATGAAAATTCATCAACCGATCCATTTACATACCCATCAAATCCCATAATGCTTTCCAAAATTGACTCACAAAGCATGGATCATGGTCAAAGATGATGGATGTTGGTAGCCCAAAATGAACCTAAGCATGGTTAAAGATTGTCTGCACAGTGTCAACTATGTCAATGTATTTATTACATGTGACCACGATAGCCATCTTGGAGAACTGATCCACTACAATGAACAAAATTCCATGTTATCATCTCATCATGGGTAGCCTAGTTATGAAACCCATGCTGATAGATTCCCATGGCCTGGATAGAACCAATAGAGGTGTGTAAAATCATAGCTTCCTATTTATGGGCTTGGTGATGTTACAAGGAAGGTAAGACATGATGTAGATCTCTACATTTGTGCACATGTGTAGCTAGTAGAAGTGTGAATGCAATACAATTAGATCATTTGTCATGCTGAAGTGTCTCAAGGTCTTGTCATAGTGATCCTCCCAGATGATTCATTGGCAAGGTGCGCCAAATGGAACATAGAGTTGTTCAATATTGTAGAGAATTTGTTCAGACAAGTAGAACTCTAGCACTTGTTTACCTAACATCACACTGGTGTAAGTCATTACAAAGTCCTGATCAGCTGATTAAAGGGGTACCCAATCTATAAATTTGTGGTTGCACATGTCTAACACCATGATGAGCACATGAACTAGTGGTCAGCTAAGGCAATCTATAGCCTTGTTGTCCCTCCATTTCTTGTACTTGATCATGAGATAAAAAAAAATTAGGTAAGTCATCCATTTCATGTGGTGCACATTTTCCATCTTGTTCTATGATTACAAGAACTAAAGTAGTTTATGGTCCAAATGAATAATTATCTCCTTCTTGAGAATATAGTGTCGCCATTGCTTGATTGCTTGCATAATAGCATATAGTTATTTTCTCATAGGTGGAGTACCTTTTCATTGTGTTGTTGAATGTTTCTGAGTGGTATGTGATTGGATGTCCTTACTACATGATTATGGTACCGAGTGCATAGTCAGATGAATTAGTGTAAATTTTAAAGGTTTGTAAAATGTCAAGCATTGCAATAATAGTCACTACAAAGAGGCATTGCTTGAGTGCTTCAAGGGTATGCTATTGTGCATGAGTCCAATCAAACTTGGATTTTTCACATGTTATATGGGTGATAAACCAAGAGATATGTGAGAAACCAAGGACAAACCTGTGGTAGAAGTTAATAAGTCCAAAAAACTCCTCAATTCTATGAGATTGCATAGATTAGGCCAATCTTGAATTACTTTGATCCTCTCTAGGTCTACTCTAATTCCAGTGCAGTCAATGATGTAGTATAAATATTTAAATCTGTACCATGCCAAATGTACACTTCACTAAGTTGGCTTGCAATTTGTGTTGGTGAAAAGTGCCTAAGATGCACAATCTATGCTCCATGTGCTCCTCTTAAGTCTTGATGAAGATGAGGATGCCATCCAAGTAGATAATGACGAAGGAGTTTAGGAAGGGTCTAAGTAAATCATCCATTAAGTACATGAATGTGGTTTGGATATTAGTGAGGCCAAAAGGCATAACCAACCATTCATACAATCCTTCCCATGTCTTCCAAGTTGTCTTCAAGACATCTTCAGGATGAATTGGAGCCTGATGGTAAATTGACTTCAAGTTGATATTGGTGAATTATTGATTGCCTCATATCTGATCCATAAGGTCGTTAATGCATGACAATTGGTATCGATTCTTCACCATGATTTTGTTGAGAGTGTCATAGTCTATTCAAGGTCACCAAGACCCATCCTTCTTAGGTGCTAGGACTATCAAAATTTTGTAAGGTGGAGATAGCCCTAATCTTGCCTTGATTGAGGAGATCTTATATCTGGTGTCAAACTTCATCATTCTCCCAAATGGATCTACCATATGGAGGAATATTTGGAAGAGGGGATGTAGGGACCAAATCAATGTGGTATTTTACTTAATAGTGTGTTAGAAGGCCTTTAGGCCTATGAAGACTTCACTTTGTTATTCCAATAATTGTTCAAGTTATTATTGTTGTCACTATGATGTATGATCACTACACGCTATCAGGGTGTGCTTCAATTTGACAATGTGGGTGTATCAAGGTAGACCATGAGTAACACAAATTTTGACACATGTGATATGAGATTACAACATTGCTTGGCAGAAACCAAGGTGACTTTAGTTGAGGGTGATAACTCAAAGAGTCTGTAGAAATGATATTGCATATGAATAATCTACAACATAGATAGGCTTGATATGTAACTTCATGGTTGAACAAATATGGTCTTTCTAGCAAAATGGCACAGGCCTCTAGAGGTGTGATGTCACAAGTGAAATTATCCTCCATCAATTTGACCTTGTACTAAAAATTGCATTAGCATCAAACCTTTATATCCTTCCCTTGATACATGTAACAGATCTATACTTCGTCATTCTGCAAGGAAGTTGTAATATATTGTAACTACATGAAGTTAGAATAGATTTTGTACTTCTTTATTTTTAGTGATCATCCCTTCAAAAGTAGGAAAAGAGGCAGAACAATAATTTAGAAGTGAATTTTAGATGAAAGATAATTGTAGCTACGTAGTAATTGAAAGAAAGAGAAAATTTATCTTTAGACAAAGGTGTTGTCACAGTGATCTAATACAGAGACTGAGGGGCAAGAAGTGCTAGGCACTTTTATAAATTCCTTTGGAAATTTGAATAGAAGAATTGTTGAGTTTTTTGGTCGATGTAGCCCAACATTTAGGTGAACCACGTTAAATAATGTGTCAGTATTTTTGTATGTTATTTTTCAGCATCTCTTATTTCTCTATTTTCTACATGTATTTATTATTCCATATTTATTTGTTTAACTTGCAAGTACACATTTATATTATTTTTAATATGTGGGTTACAAAGTAGATTTTGATACAAATTTATAAACTCAATTATTTTGATCTGGGAAATTGAGTAATATTGTATGTAAAAATCTTGAAACTTTTTGTATTTAACCCAACACTACAACCACCCAAGATAATAAGGCTTAAGGTGTGTTGGGTGAATATTTTGTCACCAGCTAACTGATGGGCAAAATAGGTCTCTTCAACAACAACATAGGGAGATTGGTCGGCCAAATGTGTAGGTTTACCACATCAAAGGGGGACAAATCTCTCCTCTCATCAAGGGGAGGTTCCCTATAAATATACGGTGCTATATAATATATATATAAGAAGAAAATAACACTCAGGGGTAGGATAACACCATCCATCTCTCTTTTTTCAGAGATGATGTCCACAAACAAAGGAGAAATCCAGGTAAAAACACTGAAGGCACTTCTCTTCTTTCAAAAGTGGTCTTGCAGCAAACAGTTGGAGTTCTTTCAGGTAGTTAGCAAGTAACAGGGGGAGTAGTAACCAACAGACTGAGATATAGCACAAAGTCTCCACCTCGACTTCCCAAGATTGAAATACGAAGGACAATGAGGGCACAAAGTCATTCTAAGTCCCTTTACATAGGAATAGAAAATAGACAAACACACTAAAGGCAATTGTGGGGGCACAAAATCTCTCCACAGTTGGCTTCAGGACACCTTTCTGATTATTTCCACTAGGTCTGCTTATTTCATTAAAATGGACAAGAACACATTCGGGAAACAGACATAAGAATAATCTCTGAAATGACACAAGCTATAACAACACAAAGTCTGAAAGTAACCTGCTTTCTCATTCAAATAACAAAATATGATAAACAATTTGAGCTCAAAGTCTCAGTAAATGCCTTTCAATTTGGGCAGAGTTTTGCTTCTGATAACAAAAAGATCTCCTTAAAATGATACAAGAGAATACAATATATAGTAGCCAAGAAAGGCTTGGAAATTTGTTTCATGAAATGGCCCATGCTGTGCATTCAATGCCTTGAATGCATTTTTAGTTCTGTCAGGGGGCCATGCTAGAACAGGGCGTCAACCTTAACTGTGGTGTGTCAATTCATCTCATATGTCTTCTCCTGGGTCTAGATCATCTGGTCTATCCCCTTTGATGTTTGCGCAGCTGTCCATTTTACCTTTAATCCAAGGGAGACTAACAGGTCGCGCCTTCAATGTTTGCCAGTCAAAATATCTACTTTACAGAGTGTTCCACCTACTGGAATAACTACTGTGTAGATATTTTGGCCTCTCCCCCTTTCTGCTATGATTTGAGCCCTAGGGCTATCTTTTCCCCTTTTTGGTTCTTTTGGTTCCTCCTCTCAACGGTTCTTCCTTTTGGCCTGAAGGTTTTCGAATGCCTTTGGGTCCACGTTTAAGCTTGAAAAGATTAACAGATACTTTACTGCCACAAATTTGACATCTTCAGGTCTGTCATCGTTTGAAAGCCAACGGCTAGTTGGTTGTCATGAATTTGATGGCTGTGGGCCCGTCATCCTCCTTAGCAATTCCTTTGTGTCTTTGCTGCTTGCTTTGGCCATTTTTCGCTGATCTTAACAAGTGACACATGGCATTTCCCACTGTGAAACATGCAAGGATACTTGGCAGCATCCACTTAACTTATAGAAGCATTAGATACCTTTTGAGAGTCATGCGAAAGATGACACATGGCGACTTCCATTGAGCTTTAGAAACACTATAGAAATATTTGGGACTCATTTGGATTCACATGGACGATGACACTTGGTGCGCTCTGCTTACTTTAGTAACTCATCCGGGGCCCACCACAGTCCTTACTCAATAACAAAACAAAAGGAAGAAACTACGGATGTTGACACTTGGCAACTTTCGCAGAGCTTTACAAGGGACACGTGATGAGTTCTGCTGCATTTAGAAAAACATATTAAAACCTTTCACAATTTCCACTTGGCACCCTCTACGGAACTCTGAGAGAAACTTATTGAAAGAAGCTTTGAAACTCATAAGAAACTTGAAACGTGGATACAGACACTTGTCGCGCTCCACTGAGTTATAACGAGACACGTGGCACATTCTGTTGCTCTTAGAAACAAATTATAATATGTCCTGGGAGATGACACTTGGTAGCTTCCGCTCGACTTTGAGACTCAGAAAAAAACTTTAAGCAAAAAGAAAAACCCGTGCAAAATGAAAAACCCACGCTCTGTTTCATAACCCTTTCGGCCTTCTTTCCAAGTGCTTTCTTGCCCTCCGCAAGGGTTGTTTGGCCTCTAAAATTGCCTTTCAAAAAAGTCACAAAGCTCCTTTTGTCACCTAAGTACCCTCCACAAGGGCACTTGTCCTTCGGGCTTTGGGGCACTCCTTTGAACCAACCGATTGAACCAACTTTGGTTCAATGGTTCAATTGGTTCAATCTCTTTATTTGGCTAAGTCTTTTTGATCTCTTGAACCAAATGTGTTGAACCATTTGGTCATTGAACCCATTGAACTGTTGAACCAAAATGGTTCAATGTTCAACGGTTCAATGGTTCAAGCCTTTTTTTTCCATTAAGTGTTTGAAGCCGTGGAACCTTGAAGCGATTGAACTTTGAACCTTTGACAAAGCGCTTAACTCTTACCGATGACGTTGAACCTTTGAACCCGTTGAACTTGTTAAACCAAAATGGTTCAAGGTTCAACGGTTCAATGGTTCAATCCTTACTTAGAAGCTTGCCGATGAACATTTTTGGTTGAACCAAGGCATTGAACCAATCCTGAAAATACCTAAGTGCTAGAAACTTGCTCCTTAGAGAGAATTTACCTGCTAAAGCCATTGAACTTGTTAAACTTGATAATTTCAAGCATGTTGAGTCTGTAGAAATATATCTGCAGAGTTCATAGATTCAAGCCTGCAGAGTCTGTAGATTCAAGCCTGCAGAGTCTGTAGATTTTTGAAAAAGTTTGAAAAATGAAGAACTTGAATGCTCAAAACAATTTTTGAGAAGGGAAAAGAGAATTTTGGCCTGAAAGACCAAAATAGTTCACATGTCCCAAAAAATGAGTGACAAATTTTGAGAACAACAGTTGGCTCTAGTTGGGGAACTTCCTTCAGTTGAAATTTTGGAACAGCTGAGGGGAGTAGAAACTAAAATCTCCAGTGCCTTCAAGTATGCCATTGGGATACAAAGTCATGCTACCCAAAATAAAGGCTCCAGAAAATGAAAATGAATAACACAAAAAAGAACTAAATACTATACAAATATACATATGTACAGGTGAACTTATCTGATACTTCAAGAATTGAAGTGATTCAGACGCTGCCCATTGTGAGACAATGAAGATGGCATTTTGTCCTGATAAACCAGTAAGAAACCATTTTTTCCCCAGAATCGGTGATGGGTGAATGGAACTCTCCACCAGGAATCACATTTCCTATGTACTCCTTTTGGTTTTCTCTTCTTGCTCTATGGCAAGGCGTGGTCTCTAATCTGAAAACCATAAATCTTTGCTCTCTCGGTGAAGAGTTCATTTTCTTGACTTTGGCGCGCAGCAGTATGGTCCACTACCATAGCTTGTTGTTCTTCTGGTTTATTCTAGTAGATGATTTGATTGTCAGCATCAAACTCCTGACAAACCATTAGTTTAACATCTCCTTTGGCATAAAGGAGCTTGACGTCATTGTTTTGAGCGGCCTTAGATTTTTCTTCGTTTGGAAGGGAGGATTCTTCTACGTTTGCACTGTGCTCTACCCTATCTTCTGTTGTTTCGTCTGAACCAATTTTTAGATTATCACCTATAGGACTTTCATCTGTAGAAACATGAACATCCTTTGTGGTTAAGAAGTAATTACCCCTGCCTGGAGACTCAAACAGAATTTGAGCTTTAGGTGTTGATGTCTGAGTGACAACATATTTTGCTTCTTTTTCAGGGAGCAACCTCTTCATGATGCCTTTAACAAGGATACTTTCCTCAGATAGTTCCATACTCAACTCTCCTCCAACATCCCAGTAGAAATTTTGTCCAAGCAAAATGCCATAGGATGTTGGGACGTTGGCCACCAGAACTATCATCTTGATTCTCTTGTTTGGGAATGCCGCAAATGCAAATTGGGCATCTTTGATTTGTCCCAGTAGTGGCACTTGCTTGTTCTCCATGGAGAAGCATCTACCAAATGTTTTGGTTAGTGTGAGACCAAGAGATTCTACCACTTTGGCAGGCATGACATTGTCTGAAGCACTGGAATCAATGATGCAGTTGCTCAGCTTGTGACCGTTTATCAATAGAGAAACATAGAAAGGATCTACTTTCCTAGGGGTAGCAAGAGGAGTAATGACAAGATTATTTGGGATGGGCATGTTCCTTGGGGGATCATGAGTTACCTTTCTAATCTCTTGTCCTATAGGGATAGCGCTATTCTTCACACACTCTACCAACCTGTCCAACTGCTCAGGGTTGGCTTGTAGGAATTCAAATTCAATCATTTGAATTTTGGTTTTCTTGACATGGTCGATTATGTCAAATGACTAAAATGGACTAGGAAGAGAGGATAGGAATTCATCTTTTTAGTTTTTGGGAGGGGGAGGACTGATCTACAAAGTTGAAGTAGAAGGTACAGAGATGTTTGATGTACTTACCTTTCTGACAATCACCGGGTCCTTTGACTGGAACAGCAGAGTGGTTCCACACTTAGCAATTGAAATTTCTGGTTGAGGTCACTCCTCTATGTTCTCTTTATCAGCTTGCTGGGCTAGCTAGTTCTTAGACTGGGTGAACACAGTATATGATCCCTCATCTTCTTTACCTTCACTTCTGGGTTCATCCTAATAATTTAAAAAACCAATGTTAGAGTCGCCAGCTAATTCTTCTTCTTCCTCAGTGAAGAGATTAGCATCATCTTCAGGATTCAATTTAGGCTGGAAGGAGTAATCTGATTCAGCTTCAAGATATCCAACTACTGAATTAGTTGGAGGTGCTTCAAGGGCAAGGTTCCTCTGTGGGGGAGGAAGATGATTTGGCTGCCCTTGATTCCTGGCAGCATTGCCTTGGTATGCCTGATTAGGGAATGTCCTCCTTGGTACATCTCTGTATGAAGGAGTAGAAGACATACCTTATGCCATTTGCTTTTTCAATGCTAGCAGTTCATTCGCCATCTTTTTCACCATTTGATCAGTGGTGGTTGTAGGTGAGTATTCATAGGAAGGGGAAGATTTATCTCTATTTTGATCTCTCCCTATTTTTCCTACCAAGATAAGGTCATATTCTACCTCAGTATCCAAGTCCTGAGCAACAGCAAGGTCTATGTGACCAACACATCTCAACAAAAAATTCACTTCAGGCAGCTGTGAGTTGATGAAGAAGCATTTGAGGTTTTCAGGTGTTGGCTGAGCAATTACAAAAATTATATTCCTCATCTTGTCAAACTTTACTATGAAATCCCTCATAGGTTCATGATGTTCCTTCTTCATCTATGTGAGTTGGGCTAGCAAGGCATGTGCATCTTCTGTAGGCTTGAACTTGGCTTCAAATTTAGCTTTGAGTGTGTCCCAGTCAGTCACTGATCTAACTTGCAGATGGTAGAACCAGTCTGTAGCAGCACCTTGTAGTGTTTCCATGAAAATCCTGACTTCCACGTCCTCAAATTCTATGCTTATCACACCACAGGCTATGCTAAAAGCTACAATGTGTTCATCAAGATGAACTCTCCCATCACCAAATAATTTAGAGAAATTCTTTCTTGAGCTACGTGGAAGTTCATGTAGAGGTGGAGTAAGATTTAGTGGGCCAAAAGAGTTACCCCAGGGGCCTTGAACTGCCATGATTGGATTATGGAAAAGGGGGATAACAAATCTGGGTGGAGTATGTATAGGCAAAGCTCTGCTAACAGCAGAAAAGGAAGCTTTGCTTTGTGTTGGTGACCTGGTACGGGTAGGAGGAACACTCCTGGATCATTGAACTTGAAGTTGGGGAGGGAACAAGTCAAAAATTGCCCTGTTGCACCAACTCAAAAATAGGGTCAACAACACCTTAGGCTCTCTGGCTTCTAGTATAGCATGGAGTTGCCAGATTGTAGAACAAAAATGGAAAAGAACTAGGCCTGCTTTAGTGTGAAGCTTGAGGCTTCAAACTACGCATTCTATCCCAGTTGACGTGGAGGTAAAGGAAGATGGTAAGGATATAATGATAATGGGTAAGACATAGACCAGAGTCACCAGAGTCTATAATGGATAAGGGTAGGGACTGCTTCAATCTTAAACTTGAAGCTTCAGATTGCACGTAAATCCCCAACAGAGTCACCAAAAACTATTGGGTGAATATTTTGTCACCAGCTAATTGATGGGCAGAATAAGTCTCTTCAACCACAGCATAGGGAGATTGGTCAGCCAAATGTGCAGGTTTACCACATCAAAGGGGGATAAATCTCTCCTCTCATCAAGGGGAGGTTCCCTATAAATATACGGTGCTATATACTATATATAAGTAGAAAATAACACTCAGGGGTAGGATAACACTATCCATCTCTCTTTTCTCAGATATGATGTTCACAAACAAAAGAGAAATCTAGGTGAAAACACTTAAGGCACTTCTCTTCTTTCAGAATTGGTCTTACATCAAACAGCTGGAGTTCTTTCAGGTAGGTAGCAAGTAACAGGGGGCATAGTAACCAGCAGACTGAGATGTACCACAAAGTCTCCACCTCAACTGCCCAAGAGTGAAATACAAAGGATAATGAGGGCACAAAGTCATCCCAAAGCCCTTTACATAGGAATAGAAAATAGACAAACACACTAAAGGCAATTGTGGGGGCACAAAGTCTCTCACAGTTGATTTTAGGACACCTTTCTAATTATTTCTATTAGTTCTGCTTATTTCATTAAAATAGACAAGAACACATTCAGGAAACAGACTTAAGAACAATCCCCTAAATGACACAAGCTATAACAGCACAAAGTCTGAAAGTAACCTACTTTCTCATTCAAATAACAAAATATGATTAACAATCTGAGCTCAAAGTCTCAGTAAATGCCTTTCAATTTAGGTAGAGTTTTGCTTCTGATAACAAAAAGATCTCCTTAAAATGACACAAGAGAATACAATATATAGTAGCCAAAAAAGGCTTGGTGCTTTGTTTCATGGAATGGCCCATGTTGTGCATTCAATGCCTTGAATGCTTTTTCAGTTCTTCAAGGGGCCATGCTAGAATAGGGCATCGGCATTAACTGTGGTGTGTCAATTCATCTCATATGTCTTCTCCTGGGTCTGGATCATCTAGTTTGTCCCTTCTGATGTCTGCACAGCTATCCATTTTGCCTTTATTCCAAGGGAGACTAACAGGCCATGCCTTTAATGTTTGTTAGTCAAAATATCTACTTTGCAGACTATTCCACCTACTAGAATAACTATTGTGTAGATATTTCAGCCTCTCCCCCTTTTTGCTATGATTTGAGCCATCGAGCTATCTTTTCCCCTTTCTGGTTCTTTTGGTTCCTCCTCTCAGTGGTTTTTCCTTTCGGCCTGAAGGTTTTTGAATGCCTTCGGGTCCACGTTTAAGCTTGCAAATATCAATAGATACTTTATTGCCACGAATTTGACGTCTTCAGGTCTGTCATCATTTGAAAGCCAATGGCTAGTTGGTTGTCCTAAATTTGACGACTGTGGGCCCATCATCCTCTTTAGCAATTCCTTCGTGTCTTCCCACTTGATTTGGCTGCTTTTCGCTGATCTTAACAAGTGCCACATGGCATTTCTTGCTGTGAAATAGGGGAGGACACTTGGCAGCATCCGCTTAACTTATAGAAGCATTAGATACCTTTTGAGAGTCCTGCGAAAGATGACACACGGCGGCTTTTGCTAAGATTTAGAAACACTATAGAAATATTTGGGACTCATTTGGATTCACATAGATGATGACACTTGGCGCACTCCTCTTACTTTAGAAACTCACCTGGGGCCCACCACAGTCCTTAATCAATAATGAAACAAAAGGAAGAAACTGCGAATATTGACACTTGGCAGCTTCTGCCGAGCTTTACAAGGGACACATGGCAACTTCCACTACATTTAGAAAAACATATTAAAACCTTTCACAGTTTCCACTTGGCACCCTCTGCGGAACTCTGAGAGAAGCTTATTGAAAGAAGCTTTGAAACTCATAAGAAACTTGAAACGTGGATGCAGACACTTGTCGCGCTCTGCTAAGTTATAATGGGACACGTGGCACATTCCATTGCTCTTAGAAACAAATTATAATATGTCCCAGGAGATGACACTTGGTAACTTTTGCTCGACTTTGAGACTCAGACAAAACTTTAGGAAAAAAGAAAAACCAGTGCAAAATGAAAAATCTACGGTCTGTGTCATATCCCTTTCAGCCTTCTTTCCAAGTGCTTTCCTGCCCTCTTCAAGGGTTGTTTGGCCTCTAAAATTGCCTTTCATAAAAGTTTCAAAGGTCATTTTATCGCCTAAGTTCCCTCTGCAAGGGCACTTGTCCTTTGGGCTTTGGGGCACTCCTTTGAACTGACTGATTGAACCAACTTTGGTTCAACAGTTCAATGGTTCAATCGGTTCAATCTCTTTATTTGGCTAAGTCTTTTTGATCTCTTGAACTAAACGCATTGAACCATTTGGTCATTGAACCCGTTGAACCGTTGAACCAAAATGGTTCAAGCCTTTGTTTTCCATTAAGTGTTTGAAGCCGTAGAACCTTGAAGCGGTTGAACTTTGAACCTTTGACAAAGCGCTTAACTCTTGCCGACGATGTTGAACCTTTGAACCCGTTGAACCAAAATGGTTTAAGGTTCAATGATTCAATGGTTCAATCCTTTCTTAGAAGCTTGCTGATGAACATTTTTGGTTGAACCAAGGCATTGAACCAATCCTAAAAATGCCTAAGTGCTAGAAACTTGCTCATTAGAGAGAATTTACTTGCTAAAGCCATTGAACTTGTTGAACCTGCTAATTTCAAGCATGTTGAGTCCGTAGAAACGTATCTATAGAGTTCGTAGATTCAAGCCTGTAGAGTCTGTAGATTTCTGAAAAATCTTGAAAAATGAAGAACTTGAATGCTCAAAACAATTTTTGAGAAGGGAAAAGAGAATTTTGGCCTGCAGGACCAAAATAGTTCACATGTTGTCCCAAAAAATGAGTGACATATTTTGGGAACAATAGGGTGCACATTTGAGGTAAGACCAAGGAATTGTGTAGTGGATTATGCAATGATGTTATTTTGGCTACCACTATCGATGATGATGTGGAGAGGCTAGCCCCTCACCCAAAACTGAGTGTGGAAGAGGCATTTGCACTCCTTAGAGATGTCAATTGCAATGTATTTGGTACTTAAATAAGAGGCATTTGCATCAGTGTTATCTATTGACATGGGTCCTAACGTAGATTATGTGAGTAGAGACTATTGCATGTGGCATTCAGAGTCGTCATGGGTGGTTGAGTGATGGTAATGGCACTGCTTTTCACCAGAATTCTTCTTAAATTTGTCTAAAGTAGAAGGTGCTAGAGCCTTTGAGCGTTACACAATCTTCTAAAACCATACTCATTTGTGTGAAAGGTTTTATTTCTTTGACACAAAATGTTGCGATGTGTATTTTTGCATTGGCAAGGCTTTATGCACTACGTTGGATGAAGAGGTGGCATGTTACTTCATCTTTGCCTTGGCTTCAATCTTGGTAGAATTATGATACATTGGTCATAATGTGTCAAAATTAAATAAATCCATCTTCATATAGAGATAAGGTGAGATTTTGTTGATGTACTTCAACACCTTAAGTCATTCACTTAAGTTCTCTTGCAAGCATGCAAAGAAGTCAAGGAACATATTGGTGTAGTCTTCCACAGACTGGTATTTGTGCTGGTGTAGTTATTGGAACTTGATATATACATCTTTAAAGTGTCTGAGAGGGTGTATTCTTCCTTTAGTGTGTCAACAAAAAATTTCCAAGATTATATTAGAAAAAACTCTTATGCATGTTGCGCACTAAATTTTTTCCACCAGTGAACAACCAAAATGGTTATATTTTGTGATGCAAAAGTGATCTTATCATCATTAGTGAAATAATTAATAGAGAATTATGCCTCGAGTTGTCAAATCTAGTCATCCAATGCTTTGGCATCAATCTTGCCTTCGAATAGAGGAATGTCAAGATTGACTTGTATTTTGAAGGGGGTTTGTTATTGAAACCATTGTGGATCATGATGTTGAGATAAAGAGGAGGATATTGGGTTGAGTTGTATCATTAACTCATGGAACTAACCAAAAATTTTGATGTATCGCACCTCCAGAGCATAAGTGATGAGCCTTACATTTTTTAGGCTACCTCAAGTTGATTATGGATGTCAGCCATCTTACTTTCGCTATGATGTTCTGATGGATTCTCTAAAATAGAATCGACCAATAAACCTTCTCTCTCTTGTTACACTCTTGTTATTAAAGGCATATAAAATGGATTAGAGTGAAGCTTTACTACCAGTTGATTCATACCACAAGCCTCAGGACTGAGCTATGCGAGGGACGGTTGAGTAATTGCTATGTAGAGTGAATACAAAATGAAGTATTCAGACAGAACAATCAAAACACATTCAAATGGAGTGAAAGTTTTAACTTGCAAGAAATGCAACTTCTATTCATTAATAGTTAATAGGGAAAATAATATAAAGTATAATGTCAACAGTGTATGTATATGAAGTAGATGCGCAAAGCAAGCTAATAATGTTACGATTGTATGTAATGGCATAGGTCTGGATTCAAACATCCTTAAACCAAATGCATATGTTACATATTATAATATCTCTAAATTGGGATGATAATAAAAAAAGTGGGTTTTCCAACAAACCCTAGCCGAACCAAGTGCCAAACTAAATTCTAAAATCTATAACTAACCAAACCCTAACAATAAAAATTTATGATATTCAACCTAAAGAGCATCCAAATAAATCCACAAGAAGCTGAAAATTATCTAGAAAATTGAGTACCTTTTTAGAGTCCAATAATATGGCAAATTGCTAAAAATACCTCACAAAAATATTCTAAATTTTCCATGAAAGTATAGCTGTACTTTCCAACCCTTAAATGTCTTTAAAAACTCCCTAATATGTTCACTACACCCAAGAAAAATAGAATAAATAAATCTGGAATTTATTCCTTGATTTTATCTCACCGAAATACCTCTCGAAGCTCGCCAAACAAGTTGTCCAAGTGCCAAAATTGTAGAAATAATTTATGAATATTCTAGGGCATTGAATGACCCTAAAAACCATGCAAAACCACTCCAACACAAATCACCCAAGATAAAAACCTATAAATCAGCCTTTCCCAAACAAATCGTTACCCATAATAATTTTTATTTCCTACAAACAGGCTGAAACTTTAAAAATTCATAACTCCCTCAATACTTGGAATTATGATGCAAATAAGAGCTCAAACTGATGATAAATTTAGTGACTATCTAGTAAAAATAATATCAAAATTTTCCTTTCATGAAAAGGCCACCAAAACTTGCTTTAAATTTTTGAAAACCTTAGTTTCCAAAATTTTCCTCCTCAAACTTTAGGTTCACTCAAATTTTTAGAAGTAGGTGGTGTTTTAAAACACTTTTGTAGATCCATGTGTATGAACACATACAATTTTAAGCTCACTTACAATCCTTGAATAGATTTACCCAAGTAGAAGGAATGACCTAAGACACTTCTTGAAGGTTTTCATCCTCAAGAGGTCGAAGCCAAGCTTGACACACTTGATCAATAATTCCAATATCCAATTTTTTCATATTCTTCAAATAAATCCTTACTTATCTTTATATGCCACTCCTTTAAGTGTAGTGCCCAAAATTGAAGGGAAAAGTTACCTTTATTTTTAAAATATTAAAATATCCTCTTAATTTAACTTTAGGCCTTAAGTGCCCAAGACTTATAAACCCCACCACTTAAGTGAAATAAAAGCATCAAGTGATTTTTTATAACTCAACTCAAAATTAGAAATATAAAGTATTTTTTCTATTATTAACACCTCACAAGTGGCCCATAATGCTCCCTTTCCTTCCTCTACCCTTAGCCATTGGAAAGAAGAATGGGCTAAGGGTCCCACGAGGGTCTAGATCAAAAATGGGGACATTACAATCATCCCCACCCAAAATTGCTTGTCTTCAAGAAATTACAATATCCAAAGAGGTTTCCTAACATACTTTATGATTCAATGTCCACCTGTGATTCCATCCCAAAGAAAAAATCCTTAATTGGCTCCTTCATTCTATTGTACATGTACTTTGGGGGTTGACCCCACGTGCTAGAAGTGTCCTCATAGCCTTCCAAAGGCTCTATATGATCCCAATCAACCACCCTTTCCAATACCAAGTGATGGATGAGAAAACTTCCTTCCCTAATACCTTCCAAATGTTGTTACATAGATCATGAGGAAACTAAACTACTTCATTATCCTGTGTGCAAAACCCTCTCATGTGTTGGACCCTGACCCCCCAAATTTGCAAAAAGAAAACACCATTGAACCTTCCAAGAGGTGAGTCCTCCAAGACATACCCATCACCATGTATGGGCATTCGAGTGTGAAACACATACTCAACAAGAGGTTGATCCTTGTCACTCATCTCAAGCATGCATAGAATCTTGTTCAAACTCATCAATAACTCCCAAACATTCCCACAAGAAGGTTGTACCTTCCTATTATGAATGCATCTTACACCACCTTCCTAAGGTGCTAACATAAGTATGTTTTCATAATCTTGTATGAGCTAGACCAAATCAGATTTTCCTTTATGGTAACATGTTTGTATATGCAAATAAATTACTGGTTTTTCATGTGGACAAACATGGAAATAAACATACTCATACCCTTTTTTACCCAAGAGCTGGAACATTTCATAAAATTCAAAATTTTCTCCTTTCGTACATGATTGTGTTTGACCTCTTAAATATGATTTTTTTGGATGAAAAAGTTTAGGATTAATATATGCATTCATCCATCCTCCCATGAGCTAAATCATGCCCCAATTTTGCAATTTTGTGACCACACTTGGTCGCTGGAATCACTCACTTGACCTTAAAAAAATTTGAGTAACAAAATTAATATTTTAAACTAATTTTTCCAGCTCTTATCCTTGCTGCCACATGCAAAACTAATTGACCTTTATGCCTAAAAAAGATCATGAGTGAGTCAATTTACTTACAGAATTCTTTAATGAGGGAGAGGACCAATTTTTATTGAAATTTTTAACTTGTGAATAGCTTCTCACAACTTGGGCTTGTGCCAACCTCAATAGGGGACTCATTCCCTTCATAACACCCTCCTTATTTCCTTTGCAATGTGGGATAGGGTGCTGCCCAAGACAACTTCGGGGATTTCCTTGGAAAACAAATTTCTTATCTTTTCTTTCCAAACAAACATGATCAAAATCAGATTTAACCAAACTTACCAATGGCCTTGTAGAAAATGCTTTCTTTGAAATAAAGGGTTGATCATGATGTCTTATGATATCTCTATCTTCAATTCCTCTTTTATTTTTCCTCATGCTCATTAAGTAACCTATGACCATGCTATTGGATGAAGATGAAGGGGGTCCCTTATCACTCAACCCAAGCAAAATGACCTCATTCCTAAGGTTGTTCATGTTTTGGGTTCATGCCCAAACTATGGTAGTCCTCAAGTCTTCATCCATGTCTCCATTTTCAACTCTTCCAAAAGGTTGCCCATATATGGATGCCAACTTATTCCTAGCATTTCCCTTTGAAAAGGATCTCAAAGTTAATCCTAGACATGAAACAAATAAGTTAGGAAAAACATTGGTGTTTAATAACACCCTTTTGATCCAATTGTCACTTTCTAAGATCATGAGGTACATCCTTCCTTGTGACATTGTTCTTTCTTCTTTATCCATTTCAAACAATGGATTGTCTTTTACATTCCACAACAAGTTGTAATCTTGATCTTCTTCCATATTTATTTTGATTGTATGCAAGTCCATCATGGTGTTTTTTTCTTTCAAACATTCCCTCATCTCATTGTACATTGATCCAACAAGAAGCCCCCTTGTGCCATACAACCTTGACAAGGCTTGCACCCCTTTCTCATTTTTGATTAGAAAATTTTCCTTCCAAGCTCGTTCATCAAATCTAGAGTCATGAAACAAATTTGAACAATTATTAGATACCAAACAAAAATCATCATTCAACTCATACCTTTCTATGAATATCTTGGTTTCCTTAGCTTCTTCAAAATCATCTTTTAGAATACTAAAGTTTGGGGTACTTGGCTTCCCCAAAACACCTAGAATTTCCTCATTTTAATCCATCATTTGTAGCCCTCTTTGCTGCTCCAAAAACTCAGATGTTTGGTCCTTACAATTTCCTACTCTAAGCTTCCCCAAAGTGTCATCTTTTTGTAGTTCACCTGGATCCCATATCCATTATGGATACGTGTCATGTCCACTCACTTGAAAGGGTTCTCTTTCCCATTGAGTTCCATTCACATAAAGCTTATTGATAGAAAAAACTTTGTAAACAAGATAATTAAGTAACCAAGCATGAGAAGGAATCAATGAAAACTTACCAAGATGACCATTACATTGCTTATCCAAACACAAATATGATTTTGTATCATGCATGAATAATTATGTTTCCTAAGTAATATGACCTTTATTATAAGATTATTCCATCCTTTTTTAAGTCACAAATATAGGTGTTCCACTGCTTAGACCATGGAGAACAACTTTCTTGTTGGCTTCCATAAATTTCAGTTCTAATTTGTGCAAGTTATGAGTGTATTTGCCAAGGGATTGGACCCATTGGGCTCCAAGCACAACATCTAACTCATCATGATCAATCACATTAAATTATCCTTCGAATTTGTATCCACTCAAGGTTATTTTTAACCCCATAGTGTTGTAAATACATGAGATGGAGGAGTCATCCCCAATAGTCACCTTAAACCCTTTATTTATTTTAGTGAGTAGCTTATGTCTTGCAATGATTTTGGAACTTATGAAATTATGATTGGATCCATTATCCATGGATTTGATAGCCATTTTCCCATTAATGGCTCCTCTAACACAAAAAAAGTGGCATCTATTGGCACTTGATACAGTGGCGATCACTTCTTCCTTTGTCACTTGTTGGTTGTCCTTTTCATTTATTGCATTCGCCCTTCATTTCAATTTGTTTTCCCTTAGAATGATGTCATCTTATGCTTTCTTATTGTGCCTTTAACTCTTCTAATTTTATGCTCTTAACTTCAGTTTATTTCTTGTTTCCTTAAGTTCATTAGTGGCCTCTTCTTTATGCTCTATCATTAAGGTTTCTCCATTAAGTGGCTTCCCTTCAAAATCAGCTTCTTTGCCTAATGATTTCTTTAATTTTTCTGAAATAATCCCCTGATGTTTATGCCTCATAGAGGGACTTTGTTCCACTGATTTTTGTACATTTTCAAGCTCATGAAGTGGTTTCACCTTGTACAATTTAAAATCCAATGTTGCCACTTATTTTAATGGCTGCCTTTCCCTTGATTGAAGTATTTTATCATGTGATTTTATTGATATAGGCTTTATTAGTTCTTCCTTCCTTTCAAACTTCTCAATTATCTCCTTCAAAAAATCTTCATGCGTTCTCATAAAGATAGGCTTTTATGTCATTCCTTCTTGAAACCACCACTTATGGGCATCCCCATCCAAATGTTGAATAACAAAAATTATTGCCTCCTTTCAACCTCTAGGCCTCAAGTCAAGGTATTTTATCATCATGTCCATCCAAAATCTTATTGAATTACCTAGATCACCATCAAAATTTGGAAGAACTATCTTCCCCAAATCATCCTACATATCCATATACCCATAATGTCTATTACTATACCTCAAGCCTAGCCAAGTCAAGCTTCGAAACTCTTTCCCCTATGGTATATAGGTGTAAGAGTCAAGTACTCATCATAATCATCTATGGATCCGAATGAATCAAAATTTGGTCCTCATGATCTTGGGCCTATGTATTACCTTCCATGTTCCTATTCTGAATCCCACAAATGGCCAAGATATGGCTCTGATACCACTGTAATATCCCCAAATTGGGACAACAAAAAAAAAAGGGTTTTCCAACAAACCCTAACCAAACCAAACACCAAACTAATTTATAAAATCTATAACCAGCCAAACCCTAGCTAGAAAAATTTATGATATTCAACCTAAAGAGCATCCAAATAAATCCACAAGAAGCTAAAAATTATTTAGAAGATTGAGTACCTTTTTGGAGTCCAATAATATGGCAAATTACTGAAAAATACCTCACAAAAATATTCTAAATTTTCATTCAAAGTAAATATGTACTTTCTAGCCATTAAATTTATCAAAAAACTCCCCAACGGGTTCACCACACCCAAGAAAAATAGAATAAATAAATTTGTAATTTATTCCTTGATTTTCTCTCACTAGAACACCTCCTGAAGCTTGCCAAACAAGTCATCCAAGTGCCAAAATTGTGGAAATGATTTTTGAAAATGTAAGGGCATTGAATGACCCTAAAACCCCTAGAAAACAACTCCAACACAAATCACCCAATATATAAACCTGTAAATAAGCCTTTCCTAAACAAATCGCTACCCACAATAATTATTATTTCTTACAAATAGGTTGAAACTTCAAAAATTCATAACTCCCTCAATACTTGGAATTATGATGCAAATAAGAGCTCAAACTGACGACAAAATTAGTGACTATCCAATAAAAATAATATCAAATTTTTCCTTCCATGGGAAAGCCACCAAAACCTGCTTTAAATTTTTTAGAGCCTTAGTTTTCATAATTTTCCTCCTCAAATCGTAGGTTCACTCAAATTTATAGAAGTAGGTGATGTTTCAAAACACTTTTATAGATCCACATGCATGAACACATACAATTTAAAGCTCACTTACAACCCTTGAATAGATTTATCCAAGTAGAAGGAATGGAGGTTTTCATCCCCAAACCTAAGACACTTCTTGAAGGTTTTCGTCCTCAAGAGATGGAAACCAAGCTTGACATACTTGATCAATAATTTCAATATCCAATTTTTGCATAATCTTCAAATGAATCCTTACTTGCCTTTATATGCCACTCCACCAAGTGTAGTGCCTAAAATTGGAGGGAAGAGTTACCTTTCTTTTTAAAATATTAAAAGATCCTCTTAATTTCACTTTAGGCCTTAAGTGCCCAAGACCTATAAACCCCACCACTTAAGTGAAATAGAAACATAAAGTACTTTTTCATAACTCAACTCAAAATTAGAAATATAAATTACCTTTTTATTAATAACTTCTCACAAGTGGCCCATAATGCTCCCTTTCCTTTCTCTAACCTTAGCCATTGAAAACAAGAATGGGCTAAGGGTCTCAAGAGGATCCAAATAAAAAATGGGGACATTACACATATTAATAGTGTAGAATACAATAGTATTCATAATTATTATTTAGTTTCCAATGAATATATATGTCACACTCTGATCCTATTAGGTGTGGTAGTTGGAAATGGTTAGAATAGTTAATGTCCAGGATGTCAACCATTTGAATTTGACTCTAAGATCTGCTTTTGGCAACAATGATAGGTGGACTACTTGGAGGACATGGCCAAGGTAGGTTGACACATAGATGTGTTTTGGGGCCCAAGAAGTTGGAAATCCATGAGGGGAGGCCATCTAGGTGCATAAGACTATGAAGCGCATAGGAGTAAGTGAGTCCACAAGTGTGAGGCATGAGAAGCTATGAGTTGTGATGGGCATAGAATTTGGTGAGTAGGTGCAAGAATTGGCATAAGAATAAAGGGTTCATAGGGAGTCTGGTACATGGTAGTCGATGAAAAGGTGTAGGACCTAGTGTGGAACTATGAGGCATGGAGTGCATAGAAGTCAATGAAAGACTTAGCATTGGGTGGTAAGCTACAGAGTGTGCAAGCTGCAATTTGGGGTGATCAGTGCATTGGAGTTTGTGAGTTGGTGTGGAACTTGTGTGGAAGGTTGTGAGAAAACTTATTTCAAATGAGTGTGTAAGATTAGGTGAAAGGTGTGTGCATTATGCAGTAGAGCAAATGAGGAGTGAGCTCGGCTACATAGGGGTTGTGCACAGATCACTCATGATGAAAATAGTGTGGTGATTATGTAATTGGTGCTCTGAAAGAAGTGGTGGTTAAACATACCTAGTAATGACCCATAATCATTCAAGATATCATTTGGAATGTTTTCAAATTGAATGGGAATCCTAATAATCACAACATGAGACACAAAAGAGGAGGAAAGACTTTAGAGCAGGAAGACTAAAGTGGAGAAACACTTCCAAGTAAATGGGAAGGCTAGAGTATAAATCTTGAAGGAACGGAGATCAGTGTTTAGTCCATGAAGAAACTATATAAAATTCTTCCATTGTGTCATAGACATATGAAGAGCGAGTTTACAAGTAATCTCTCTACTTTCTCAAGATCAATAAAAATGTGAATTTTTGTTTCAGTCTTATATTTATATGTACATTTAAATGGTACCTTATAAGTAAAAGGTTATATTCATTAATTCATCTCCCTCAATTACATTTATTATAAATAGTATTTACATGTAAATCATGCCCTAAAATATTTCTTATATAAATTTAGTTATTTTAATATATAATCTTACACCTTTTCTTTGTGACCCTCCTTTTGGTATGTATCTACTATTATACCCCCTTATTTACCTATAGTGTGTTATAAAAACATTAGTGTGGGAACCCTATTGTATTTTATGTTTCCACATTCACATTCTATTTGAAACTCTTTTAGAACATTGTTTGCTTTCTTTATCCAACATTTTTTTCCATCGAGTGAATTTATTTGTCACTGAGGGATGTAAAATTTTGTCAAAACTTTGTCTAAATCATTTGAATTCAACACCTTTAAATGCATTTTTCATGGTCGAAGTTGAAGCATTCTCATTTAAAATTTCTTTATATTAAAGTTCTACTTTTTAAATAAATCTTTGTTGTATCTTTTATAATTAAAAATTTTATTTAATTTTTATAATCTTTGTTGTGATGGGACACCTTACATTTGCTTAAAAGTGTTTAAGTCACGGCATGCTCACATTTCACTTGGATTTTAAACCAAATTTTGGTTTATAAGCATTTTTTTTCTTATAAAAAGCATTGAGTCTTACTTGGCTTCATTAAATACACATTATCCTTGTTTTGTTTTGTTTTTGTCTTTTTTTTAAATGTTTTTCCATTTATTAATATAATATTATGTTATAAATTTATTTATATAAAAATGAGTGGAATGATCACACTTTAAAGTTATATCGATCAATATCAAGAAGTTTTATATAAATTTAATTAAAAAAATAATAATAAAATAATAGTGAAAATATAGATAACAAGTCATAAAAGGTAATTATGAAATAAAAGAGCATCTAAGCAATCAGAGCAACCATAAACAGCAAATAAGGAGGAGGTGGGTCATCCATCTTGTTGCCCCAACCCTCCTAGTGGCTTCCAATACATTGCCATGTCGCATTAGGTATTGGCTCCCAACCATCCTTATATTTTTCTTTATCATCCTCAACCTCTTCCTTGTAGGGAAAAATAACAAGTGCAAGCCCAAGGAACTTCCCTTCGAGACATGCAAACCACCCTTGTCCAACAAAAGTAGTTGGACTTACTGGTGGAATGGGAAAATTCCATTGAGTAGACCCAATGCAGCGTCTGCTCCAAGAGTGAGTTCTACCACACCACCTATAGCCACGGTCCCTTGGGGGTGACCATCGGTAAGGAGAGTTGGGAGGAACCTAGCAAACAACACACAAGATACTCTCCCAATAGTCCAGAATAGTCTAGAGGTGCTCCACCTCAAGATGCACTTCCTCTACTTGGACCTAAACCTGAAGCATGCCATTAGATAAAACATTAACTATGTTAGCAGTAGATAAATAGTCTTCAAGAGTAGCATGAGAAAAAATAGTATCATTTTTATTTTTCCATAGCTAAAAAAGAATCTAAGGTTGAAAAATATGCCAAATTTGTATGAATTTTGTAAGAATCATGATTGAATCCCATAAAAGCACCATTTTCTAAGTGAACATTTATATGTGGAAGGGCTTAAAATGGTGTGAATCCAAATCCATGCCAATTAGGCATATTTTTAGAACCAAAACACATGCTTGAGTATTTCTCTGTGGTTATAAACTAAGCAGACAAGATGAGCCAAACCCATGTGAACTAATTGGGTTCCAATTGGAAGTCTATGGTGTAAAATACAACTAAATAAGTGTTCCTATTTTGGCTCAATGATAGTTGCCCACACCTGCTCAAACCTTATTTTCTAGACTTGTTTAGTGAAATTGACTTTCCACTTGGCATTAAGAGCATCAATTTGGATGTACTAAGGGAAAATAAGCTCATAACCTAACTGGGGTTGGTACTAGAGAAAAGATATCTCAATAGGGTATTTCCAATCAATCCACCATCTAGAAGGAGATTGAACACCAATTTTGTGAAGGTGTACATCAAATATAGAGTTATGAATTCCCAAGATAAACTCTTGGTCATAGGCATATAATTTAAATTGAACCTTGAGAGCATGTCAAAGAATAGAGTCCCTTATTTGATTACAAAAGTGTTCAAAGATGATCTTCATGCCTTTTCTAAAAAACCAGGGGCTCTTGATCCACAGTTAAAGGGTAAATGACAATTCATAAAAATTAAGCATATGAGACCACCATAACAAGTGGAATTATAGAGAGATCCAAAACTTCAAACCATCTTCATCCCATCTTAAATGATTTTTGAGTAGTTCCCAAACCTTATAAATAATCTTAGCAACAAATGTGCCCTCAATAACCATCGAGACTCGAGTGAATAAAAAGATCTGAATATTTAATCCCTTATAGGCTCCCTTTCCTATAGGATTGCCTTGAGTGATGCAGTTATGAAGCAAGATTTTACATGCTTCATCTCATTTCAAGGATCAGATGATCCACTTTGCACATAAGGAATGGCCTTTTATTTTTATGTCAATAAGACCAAGACCACCTAAGGATCCTGGTTTGTAATAAATATCCCATATAACACAGTGGAAACCTTTCGCTTATTCAGAATTGGCCCACTAAAAATCCTTCAAAATTATAACAAACCTAGCATAATTAGTTTTGGAGGGATTCAAAAATAAGATTAGTAAACATATATAGCACCCAACACTTTAGATAAGATTTGAAACATACCTTCAAGATAGAAGTTTAGAAATTTAAAATCCAACTTTTTCTCAACTTGTTGAACCACATATCCCCATATATTAGAGGAAGTGGCTTGGAAAGAAAAGGGGATGCCCATAAACGTTTATTATTCACCTAGTTTAATCTAGAGCCACTTATATTTAAGAATCCATTGAGGTAGGGGGAGATAGATTATTGGTAGCATTGGATTTTCTTCCATTGAATGTAAGATCTTGAAGCTAGATAAAAAAATATCTAAACATTCCATATCATTAAAGATAGAATTTTATTTTTCAACAAGGGTGAGTAAGGTATCCTCAAAAAACTTTCCATTCACCATTTGATTAGGAGATTGGGGGAGAGAGATATCCTTAACCAAACCTTTAGAAGTGTAGCCATCCAAAAGATAGTTGAACCATTGGGTAGCTAACACATATAGGGAAGGGGTAAGTGGGCATCCTTGATGAATAGAGTGAAAGAGATAAAGTGTTAAAATTGAACAACAATGATGGTGATACAAGCTCCAACATCTTGAAAATCAATATTAAAAGTGTTAACAAATTTAGAGCCAAAGCCTAAAGTCTTAAGCATGGCTAGAATGAAAGGCCACTCAATTCTATCAAAGGCTACTCAATTCTATCAAAGGATTTTTCAAAGTCAAATTTAAAAAATAAGGCATTTTATTGAGATTTCTTGGCCCATTCCATTCCATCCTAGACAACAATATTGTTTTTAAGGATATATTTGTTATAGATAAAACCATTTTTTCAGGCTGAATGATGAGGGGTAAAAGATACCTGACTCAAAGTGTAAGAGCCTTGGAAATGAGATTGTAGGATACATTGAAAAGGGTAATGGGTTGTCAATTGGTAATGACCTCAGGATCTCTCGATTTGGGAATAAACCTAATTTTTCCTTGGTTAGTCAAGTTACTAATCGAATTGGTTTGGATGGATTCCTGATACACACAATGAAGATCATGCCCAATAGTGTCCCATAACTCTTGATAGAACTCACATGGAAATCCATAAATACTAGGAACATTATTAATTGGCATTTTTATAGCATCCTCTTAAAGCTCATATATGGAAAGGAGTTTATCACATGCCACTCTTTGAGCTTCATGAGCTTGTAAGGCACTCCCTAAAGGCATTGAGACATAACATGCTCTCTTTCTAGGGATTAGGGTTAAGCAACAAAGACCTTGTGATAATGAGAGATAAAGGCTTTCAATATATGAGGAAGATGAGTAAGACATAAGCCAAGTTCCTTGATAGTTTTGATGCAATCAAATGCTTGTCTAGAGTGAAGAAGAGCAAAGAATTATTTTTAATATATATCTCTAATATTCAACCATTGCATCCTTGTATGTATTTGAGCTCTTCTAGCTTGATGGCACTCTTTGATTTCGATCTTATGCCTTCACATGGTAGCATGCATTTTCAACTCCTCATTGAAAGGAGAGAGCACAAACTCCTGTGAAATTCGGATGAATTTACTGTAAAGCCTCATGAGCATTATGATGGAAAACAATTTCTTGTTTGCCATAGATGTGAAGAAAATAATATGTTTTAATTATGGCATTTTCCCACCACTCAATCTATCCAATAGTTCCCTGAGGTTGGGGTGCCAAATTCCAAATTCTAATAATGTGCCTCTTTGTCTAGGAATGAGAAATATGGGCAATAATAAGATAACAGTGTGCCTTGGAGATCCTTGGTGGGGATGAGAGGAATTCAATTTAAAACTTGATACAAAGGTGATTTGAAAGCAAAGCATATAGAATGAAATCTATAGGGCAGTCAAAAATATTGGTAAAGGCAAAAGTGTTTTTCTCAGTCAGCATAACTTTGTTTAAGTCATTTGGAAACCCGATCATGGCCCCACTAGAGATTAGACCATTTGAAATACATTAAGGTGGTAGGAAAGTGATGGTGGTGGTTAGGGTTATTTTTTAATTTTAATTATTAGTAGTTATATTTTTGGGATTTCTTTGATAGTATGAATTTTTAGGTATAATTATTTCATTATTGCTTAAGTTTTTTTAGGGTGATATTATCCACTTATTTTTTTGTATGGATATCAATGCAAAATTTATATTATTAATCATATGGAGAGATTTGATTGTATCCATTTTAATCTCTCTTTTAAGTGTCTATTGTGCCACAATGGCTCAGGACTACCCCCGACTATAAAAAAGAGTAAAATGAGGGTTTTTCAAAGGATTGGTAGAAAAGAAAATAAAATCCATCAACCTAATGTTAAAGGGAAGCATAAAATTCAAGAGAAATGGAAGGCCATGAGTGATATTTTAAACTCAAAGGCAGATGATATTTAGGAAACAAAGGCATTAGAAACATTAGATCTCCGTAAAAAAATGTATGGTTGTGACTTAGGTTATTAGGACATGGGATACACCTTTTGATATTTTAAACTCAAACGCAGATGATATTTAGAAAACAAAGGCATTGAAAACATTAGATCCCATGAAATAAATTATAGTTGTGACTTACGTTATTAGGACATGGGGTACACTTGGGACTTTTGACAAATCACTATAGAGTGTGATCTAGAGTATGAATTGAAGTCGCAATGTAACAAGTTTCAATTGGCTCCCTAGTGCAGAAAGTGGAAAATTTTGATAAAAATAAGCCCACCTTGCATTCTTGAAAAAAACACTGATGTTTTTTCATTTTTTATTGTGTTATTATTTTTCTATGTTTATCCAACTTTATTATGTTTTTATTTTGTTTTAACCTTTATGCTATAGTGTTTTGAGTTTTTACGACCATGATGTACGAGTTGTAAATACTAACCAACCACCTATTTATTGTAACCACCTATATAAATTCTATTATTTGTTGCTAAATAATATGATATATGAATGTGTTCCAATAAAAAATTATATTATTAATAGAGATGGACTTTTCAATCAAAAAAATATTTTTTGAATTAGAACTCACTTTTACTAATATAATTGTAGAAATTATATATAATATATTTTTATTTTTAAGTATTTGGTATAAATTATAGAGGGTAAAGACTTCCAATCACAACAATTATTGCTTAAATTTAAACTCACTTCTCTTAATATAATTGTATGAATTAAACATTCAATATATTTTTATTTTTAATCATTCAGTGAAACTTGTAGAGGATAAAGACAAACAACCTAATACTTCTACATCTTCTAAAACTAAGGAAAAGTGGCAAGTCAACAATGAGAAGGGTATTAGAGGTATAATTGAAATGACAATGTCATGTAAGCTTCATATTGGCATTGAAATATTTATAGCCATTACTAGTGTTTGGTGAAATATTAAAACTATATATATGGTGTTCTTAATAAATCCATAAAATTTCAATTTCATAATTGTATTTAAAAATTAAAATATGTTGAATTTAAAACTGTGGATGTTGTTTAAAGTCATAATTGAATAGTTTTGATGTTAAATCAATTAATCTGAATATATTTCACACTATTATGAAAAAGAGTTTACGTAGTCCTTTTTAACAAATAATTACAAATAGATATTTACCCATGTGCTAAAGAATTCTTTGTAGTTATTTTTTATTCAATCTCTGATCGAAATGCTATTTTTGATGGTCGGTCTTGGTTTTAGGGACAACATGCATTTCTACTAAAGCCTTGGGTTTCTACCTTTAACCCTCTCACTAAATCTTTCCATAAGATGCCAATTTGGATTCGTCTACCAAATTTGCCTCTTCATTTTTGGTGTGAATCTTGCTATAAAGGCATTGGTAACTCGGTGGGCCATTTTATCATGGTGGATCATGTCGCTAATTTCTCATCTCACACCACATATGCTCATATTTTAATGGAATTGGATTTGTCTATGCCTCTCCCTACAGAGGTTATTTTACAAGTTTTTGATCATTCTTGGTATCAGTGCTTGGATTACGAAGGTATCCCATTTTTTTGTCGAAGGTGATTTAATATAGGTCATTTGACATCTGAATTCCCCCACTTCAAGGTTTCTTGATCTTCATCTTGGTAGAAGGATGCTCTACATGAACACCTTACAGTGGATGTTGACAATGATGATTCTGGCTCAGAAGCTTCTAAGCCTCCTTTTGATGATGGGAAGGATTCCCTTCCCCCACCGTATGACTCTTCTATTGTTGGGACTACTGTAGGGACCTCTCAAACTATTTTTGTTTCTTCTGACACTATTTTTGGGACCTCCCCTACTATTGTAGTTGTTGGGACTGATGCTAGGTTCTCCCTTACTATTACTGTTATAGTGCCATCAAATTTTCATGGTTCTTTTGTTGATGAAACTGTAACAAGGACCTCCCCTGTTATCTCCCCTATTTTTATTATTGTTGTGACTACCATAGGAATCTTGCATGTTGTTGATGTTGAGACTAGGACTAATATTGTTGGTGTGCAGTTTATTAATGGGGCTGATGTTGTTGTGTTATTTCCCCATGCTCCACCCCCTTTTAAGGATTTGGTGAGTTTTTCACCTCCTTCATCTCCTAATTTTTTCAATGGAGATAATGATGATTATTGGACTATTATCTAAAGGAGGAAGCGAGGTCTTCCTAAGCATGTTTCTCTGACCTGCATTCAAGCCAAGGGTGTTCGACCTACTAGGTCAAGTTGTTTAATTGTTTAGTCTGTTGTTCCTTGCAACTTTGTTATCTTTCTATTAATTAGCCTTTGAGTATTTGATATCCATCTATTGTAATTGCATTGTTTCTATCATGTGTGTGACCTTTGCTTTTTTGTACTGTTTCTGGGAAGTTTATGGCCTTTTTGCCCTGGGGGTTACTTTGTATAAGGCTTAGGACCCTTTTTTCCTGCTGAAAAAATAATAATTATAAATATATGCTCTCAGTTTATTATTCTTACTTTAATAACTTAATTGAATTTAAATTTCTTTTGTACTTTTTTGCAAAAAGATAAAAAACACTTTAGATTAGTACTATTAAATAAAATGAATATGATTTTGTGTCTAAACACCCCAACAAGTAAAATAATAATGAAATTTATTTTAAGTTCAAGACCAAAACTCCTAATGAATAAAAGTAAGATTAGACAAACCTTAAGAGAAAGTAGTTTGTAATAATTGTTATAAGAAAGGTCATATTATTTCTCATTATTTTCATAAATAAAGAGACAATACAAATGATAAAAAGAAAATGTTTTGTAATAATTGTTATAAATAAGGTCATATTGTTTCTCATTATTTTCATAAATAAAGAGACAATATAAATGATAAGAAATTTTTAAACATTAATGTTAGTGTTAGTTATAGAAAAAATCAAAAATAATAAAAGTATGATACTAGTTTACAAGTAGATCTAGGTTTAATGACACTACACTAAATTATAAAAGAAGACACAAATAGTAAATATGATATAAATATAGTAAATAAATATATGAAATATTATTTAAGGGGATTTTGACTTAAAGTACCTTGAAATATGGAGAATTGACAAAGGGTATTTATATCTCTAACTTTAATGTACTTTGGAAGTGATTGAATATGCCAAGAAAAATTATAGAAGAGAAATTATAAATATGACTATGATCTAATGACCCTACTAGAATCGGACTACTCTAATAGTAATATACTAGTATTAGACTATTCTGATAATCATTATCTTTCCTAATAATGGTATTTTGATTGTCATAGTGGATTGATAGGTCAGACCATTTTGAAACTATGTTAATCCCTTTGTCATCACCTGCTTGAAAAAAAACATTCTGAGATTAGTGAATTGGTGCAAAAAAAATTCAAAATTCTTTCTCCTTTGACATTTGATAAATTCACTCCAAGAGGCCTTACAAGGACACACATAATTTGGTATTGTTCAAAGGACCCTAACCCTTATTCCTATGTATGAATATCCTAACCCTTATTCCTATGTATGAGATAAAATAAATTAGATTCTTCTATATGTTCTTTCAATAGTCCTTCTCTTGGTACAAATATACAATAATAAATCTTCAATAAATAAAAATATAGTAAAAATAACTTAGATATAATCCTTGTAATTGATTAAGCATGTAACATAATCTTGTGATGTGATAGATATATTAGGGTGCTTGTGTATATGTAGACTTATAAAATTCAAATTAAGACCTTATTGACATGCAATTCGACATTGTAGAAATAGAAAAAACTACAATCAAGGCACATAAAAATATGATGCAACATGAGAAATGGGCCGAAGGACCCATGATTGAAATGAACACTATCGGAAGGATTTTATAATAGTTAGAATGATATTACATTGTTTCTATATCGATCAAGGTTAACAAAGCCCTAAAAGTAGATATTTAATGGATTATAAGATCATCTGAAAGCATCTTGAGATAAACATATGACATATCTATAGGTGTCCAACAGTAAAAGGTGATAAATTAAGGCTATATGGGGGCCTAACACAAAGGAAAATATGATAATAAGGACCAAATTTTAACAAATGAAATATATACATGAAAATTGATAATAATATTAAAATTACATCCCCGTTAAAGAGTCAATAGTAGATAAGAAGAAAAATAAAAATAGAGTTGAAGCAGTATGGATTCCTCCATGCAACCAAGTTGGTTAAAACTAAATTTTGATAGGGCATATAGGGGGAATCCAGGAGCTTCAGGTGCAGGTTGTGTCATCAAAGATTGTAGTGGTTATTTAATAAGAGCCATTTCAATGAAGCTTCTTCATGGAACAAATAATGAGATGTAATCTCAAGCTCTAGTAGTTAGGATCGAGCTAGACTTAGAATGTGGTATAACTTCTTTGAAATTGAAGGTGACTCTCAAGTCATAATTCAGGCCTCATCATGACAAAAAACCAAGTCTTAGAAATTGTAAAATATTCTATCTCTTATATGTCCTAAGCTAAGTTTTTTTTTCAAAATTGGAAATGTTCTCATTGCTTTCAAGAAAGCAATAAAGAAGCAAATTTCCTAGCTAATGTGGGTATTGATCAAGAAGAGATGACTAGGGTCGACAACACCAAGGATAGATGGAAAGATTATTTAAGGGTGGAATTGGTGGATCTCAAAGTCTTTTAATATATTTATTAAGTGTTTCAAAAGGTGATGGGGTTTTATTTTAGAGGAGTTTTATTTGTTTGGCGAAGGGTGATGGTAGAGGTAATGATGTTAATAATTATGGTATGAAGACAAATTTGATGGGGATTTTATTATAATTCATGCAAGTTAATTAGGTGAAAGTTTATCTCTTCTATGGTCACCTCTTTCTGGCATTATGGTTATGAGTGTCGAGTTGGTTTGCCTCTGTAAGATGGAGCCAAATTTCATTGAATAATTGGTTTGGACTTTGAGATTTGGTGGAGCTAGAACTAGAGAAATAGGTTTCCCAAGTAGTGTTTCTAGAACATAGCTCATGAACATTTTTTGGGTACCCGTTCTAGAAGTGGTGAAACCTTTGGAGGTTATTCTGGGCATGGATTTTCTAGTCGAGAGTAAGAGAGTGAGAGTGAATTCAGATCTAGGAGCTCTTTTTGTGATCAATTTATGTTTGGTGGTGTTTGATCGAGAGTGAATTAAAGAGATGGTGGCTTTTTTTGTCTTGCCAAAGCACAAGGTGGATTTACTTTAAGCTCTAGATAATATGTCGTTAGGTCCATTTTTAGAACTTCTATTTTCTAACAAAGATGGTATGGGCTTTGTTCCTTTGTCTATGTTTTGAATCTTGGAAGAGAGATTTATTTCCCTGATTAACTTTGCTTGTGATGTGGAAGAAGCGTGCTCAGATGAGAGTGGGAAGGAGGAAGCCAGGGGTGTGGCCATGCCCTTCATGCAATATTTTTTAATTCCCATACTGCAATTGGAAGATTGGTGAGCTCAAAGGAGGACTTCAATTCATTTGAAAGTAATTAAATGGTCATCTCATGGTGTAGTCTGAGGTATTTTTTAGGCACCTTTGTGGTGGCTTGAATAGAGGCAAGTTTCGAAGTTGTAGGGGATTCATAAGAGAAAGTTGAATTTTCAAAAGTCTATGGATTTTGAGGCCTCCCTTTTTGTTAAATAAAAGACGTTGAATAGCTCGAAGTCAGGTGAATGTTCATAAGTTCAATTGGTTCAACTTCCTAAAGCACAGAAGAAAATAATGGTTTAGAGGTTAGGTATGTTGGTTGATGGAACTTGGAAGGGGGTAGAACTGATAGTAATTGACTAGAGGCAGGGTTTACTTATAGTAGTTTTTTTCAATTATTTTGTTGGTCAATTAACTAAGGTTAGTTTTTCGCTAATATTAGTTAGTATATTGTATATCAAAATATTATGTAAATAAAAAATTTGACTTATAAAGTTTGGTTAGTTTGTTGTTGGTTATATGCCTTGATAATTCTATTATCAAGCTAAACCATACGGTGTTTTAATACTTCTATGTTATCGAGAAGAGGACCTATAAACCTTGATATTGATCTAAAAAAATATTAAAATTACATGACTTATATTAAAATTAGGTGTTTACAAATTGTATGATAAAATTTATTTATACTACACATTATTATTCTCTCGTTAATAAGATCATTAATTCTTATGTTACGCATATGACTTAAAATTATAGTCTATTTATTTCTATATAACTTTATAATTCTAATGATTAGTTATGTCCTACAAATCATTCTTCATGTAATTGAGAAGCAATTAATACTTTTAAAATTCTTAATGATAAATGACATTTTATATATATAATTTAGACGAAATTGGTGCTTTTAATGTTCCTAATGGTAAATGACATTTTTTTTAAATCTAATTTAAAAGAAATTGATACTTTTAATGTTCCTAATGGTAAATGACCTTTTTTTTTTTCAGTTTGTATCTAATTTAAAATTAAATTCAATTTATGTTCTTCAATAATGTAAACATGATGATAAAGAATTTTATTTCAAAAATAAAATTAAAAAAAATTTAAAAATGTTATTACAATTTTTTTATAAAAATGATTTGTTAAAATTTCTTCAAATTTGATCCATGTTTTAGATGATTATATTGATGGTGGTTTATGATATGAAATGTTGGCTCATATTAATCATTAAAAAATTGCACTTGTGAATAAATTAAACATGATATATGGTTTTCTTGGAATTCTTGTGACTTTTTTTGTTTTTATTATATTTATGGATTGTAAAATTTATATAAAAAAAATATAAAAAATAAAAATTTGGTATAAAATTGAAAAATTGTATATTATTTGAATAACAATTTTTCGAGTAAAATATATATTCATTATATTAATGATGTTAAGTATGCTATCACATTTTTAAATGGTTTTAATAAAAAAATATATATTTATTTATTTAAATTTAAAAATCAAATTTTTAAAATTTCATTAAATTTTATATCTTTTTTAAAAAATAATCTAATTTAATTTTTTATATTTTATATATTAATAATGATATAGAATATGTCAATATTGATTTTAATACATATTATAAAATAAATAATATCAAACATAAAAATATTTTTTTATGTATTTAAACAAAATGATGTTGTGAAATGTAAAAGTGACACATATAACTATTACTGAAATAGATAAGTGCATCTTACATTTTAAAACTAATATACATTGAAAGTATAAGTGCATGCTAAAAATAATATGCATTAAAATCTTTACATTGCATTATGTTTTTTAATCTTATAATCAAGTAGGAATCCCAATAAAGTTGTTTTAAAAATTACTCCTACATAAGCATAGGATGGTAGAAAATTAATTTAAATCATGTGCTTGCCTTTGATTTTGATATATTTGTTAATATTGCTAAATTAAAATCTACAATAAGTTACATTCTAAATAAAACCTTCATTTATTTATTTTTTTAACGAGAAAAAAAAATCTTGTAAATTGTATGATCTTTTAATTAATAAAGTGAAGATAAAAATATGTTAAAATATTGTAAATTGTGTAGTTGATTTTTTTTTACTTTAAATTTTATTGATATTGGTGGTGTTGTTTTTCTTTTAATTCAAGTGATGATTAAGTATATATTTTGTATAGTAATATTGATATCCTGATTGTAAGGAAATTAGTATTCTTATGGTGATTGGTAATTTACGATATCATAAAATAGTTGGTAATATTATTATTATGTAATAATAATATATATTATGACTTTGACATAATATTGTTCTAAGAGGTTTGTATGTGAATATTGATTATTCAATCAACTCACTAATATAAATCAGAATAATATTTGGGGAATAAGTAGTTGTTAGTTGTTAATTGTTAGAACAACTAAATTATTATTAGGAAGTGTTATTAGAAGACTATGCATATATATTATAACATACTTGATTAATATGATGTTAAAGATGATTGATTGATATTCGTATTTGTGCACACCTTGAGCCTTCAGTTCTTTTTATGAATATGAGGTAAAATCTATATTTAGTATCAGAGTGGGTTTTGTATAACCTCTCTAAACATTATTTATGCTCAATCTGTTTGTGCTTCAATCAAATTAATCCAATCAATTAATTGTATAGTGCATCCCACTTATTGCAGCCATTATTTATCTATTCATCCATTGTTACATATTTACAGTAGTCTAACAGTGCAAACTATTTGTGAAACCCTTTGTTCCACCATTCACCTGCATACTTATCTCTATCCATCCTTTCTCTCTATTCACAGTGTTTTACATCCCATTATGTTCATTGTATGAAATCAGAATATTATTATTATTATTATTATTATTATTATTATTATATCAGTTTCTGATTGTTTCATCTGTGTATTATTTTTGGAACTGTTTGCTTACAAAATCTAAAAATATATATATTCTTTTTCAGACAGACACACACACACAGGGTATATTATTGATCTGTCCAGATTATATTTTACATATGGGTTTGATCTAAGTTTGCATTCGTTTACATCTCTATTGGCATTGGTATCCACTGGCAACATTGTCTTTGGAATTCGATATTAACTTTCCATTCACAGCCCAGAGACCTGCTGCATTAGTGAAGACTCTAGCTTTGACTTGGCTAAATCTCATCCTGAGAACAAATGTTCTATTTAAATTTAGTCATAACTGGTTTCATGGAAAAATAAACTACAGATACTTGTAAATCTTTGGCACAAAGAATTGCATTTAATTCAGCATACAAATGAACTGACCCGACCCTACTACAATGGTGAATCTAGCAAGATAAACTGGCTTCTGTGATAACTACATTTACTCCTGCAACTTTGAATTAATCATAGGCAGATCCTCCAAACATCTCGACACACCACTCCATGGTGTTCTTTGATCTCTTCCAACAGTGAACTTCTCACAAAGCCCATGCCACACAACCCACTCGCCGTTCATCATCCACCTCAGGTGCTTCAAAAATAATGGTTGATTTTGCTTCAAAATAATGGCGATAGAAGATAAAGATAAAAGATAAAGATAGAAGAGTCTTTTTAGGGTTCTTTTAGGTTTGTTTTATTTATTAAGTTATTGTTTATTTTATTGTTTAAGTTTCATTTAAGGGATATTGTTGTCTTTTTAAAGTTGTCATCATATTGATTTATTTGTGTCGTTTATTATTATTATTATTATTATTATTATTATTATTATTTTTATTTTTATTTTTATTTTTATTTTTATTTTTATTTTTTTATTTTTTTATTTTTATTTTTATTTTTATTTTTTTATTTTTTTATTTTTATTTTTATTTTTTTTTATTTTTGGTTTTTCCTAAGTTTATTGTTTGTTCTTTATAAGTTTTAAAGATTTATTTCTTTAAACTTTTGAGTTTTGTGTTGTATTATTTAAGATTTTAAATTTTATACGATTTATTATCACTTATAATTTTATTTATATTCAAAATATTTTAATATTGTTGGTAAATGTAGAAGTCAATAAATTAGATTTTATGTTTTTATGTTTTATAAAGTCTTTTAGTTTAATTAGTATGTTATGTATTTAAGGTTTTTTACATAGTTATTAAAGTAGGTTTATTTTATTTTTTTAAATTGTTATGAAGAATTTTATTTTTAATATTTTATTTTTAATATTTTATTTTTTATATCCTTTATTTATTTATTAGTTTTTTTGTGTTTAGTCATTTATCAATGTTTATTAGTTTGTATGTGTGTCAATAATAAAGTGATCATTTTTTTGAAGTCTTATTTATAATAGTCATTTGTCATTTTGAGTATTGTATATGTCTTGTCAATTTTTAGTTGTATGATCTTCAAATCTCTTAATGTATAATTAGATATATTTTGGGTGAACCTAACGTCCACATTATGGGGGTTAATATAGAATCTTATGTAGTCATGTGATTCCTCTCCCCATGTGAATACTAAAGGGAGGGACAAGTGGGGACGATTGAGAGTGTTAGGAAATTAGCATTTTCATGGTGATTGGTAATTTATAGTATGGTAAAATAGTCGGTAATATTATTTTTATGTAATAATAATATATATTATGAGTTTGGCATAATATTGTTATGATAGGTTTGTACGTGAGTGTTGATTATTCAACCAACTCACTAATATAGGTCAAAGAGACATTTGGAGAATAAATAGTTGTTAGTTTCTAGAACAACTAAGCTATTGTTAGGGAGTGTTGTTAAAAGACTATAAATATATATTGTAATAAGCTTGATTAATAAGATGTTAAAGATGATTGGCTGATATTCATGTGTGTGCACACCTTGAATCTTTGGTTCTCTTTCTGAATATAGGGTAAAATATATACCTATTGTTCCTACTTCATCTTCTATGCTTACTCCACTTAAGCCTTTGCCTAAATGGGAAATAATAACTAAAGAAGAATTTGGATTTTATGTAGATGTTAATGATTTTAGTAGAACTAAGAGACAATTGGGTGGATGCACAAAGTTGAGGGACAGAAAAAGTGACATTCATTGTAAGATTTTTTTTAACAAAGGGTGTAGCCCTTTTTTTAAACTTCTAGTGCCTAAAACTATTTGGTATGGTGTTAAAGCAAAAGGGCATATGCCCTTTTCAAAAGGACATACATCTTTTGTGGTTATAAAAAAGTGTGCACCCTTTATTTTTTTTACTATTTTACCCAAGCCTTGTTCAAACCCATGAATTCATTTTTTACCTTGAAGTAATGCATTTTTAAAAGGACATGCATGCTTTGCCTTTGTATCACGTTAGCGTGATTCAACATTTTGATCGCGGTCTCAATTATGTTGATTGTTAAATTTTAATTTTGGGGTTTCAATTTATATATTTTTATGTATAGGGTTTTGAAATTAAATTTGCATTGAATTCTTTTACGTTGCTTGATAAAAAAAATATTTCTATAAATCTAGATGCAAAATTCAATGGACCTAATATATGAAGAAAATGTAAAAAAAACTATGATCAAAACCTTCAACAGCGTGTGATGATCCGATGTCGGGCCCCGCTAGACGATACCCCAGCAGTCAGGAGTGATCTCCTGGTCGGTCGGTAAGAGTCAACGACACCACGTGTTCTAGGCAATTACCTCGGTGGTCCTTCGGTGACTGGCCATATATGGGTCTGGAAGAGGACCCAAATCATCTCGAGACTTTTGGTGTGACGGCCAGTCCTTAGTGGTATCAGAGCCAAGGTCTCGGGTCGAGACCCGCGGAGCGTGGTGGGCTATGATGATCTGATGTCGGGCCCCACTAGACGATACCCCAGCGGTCAGGAGTGATCTCCTGGTCGGTCGATAAGAGTCAATGGCACCACGTGTTCTAGGGAATTACCTCGGCGGTCCTTCGGTGATTGTCCATATAGGGGTCTGGAAGAGGACCCAAATCATCCCGAGACTTTTGGTGTGATGGCCAGTCCTTAGTGGTATCAGAGCCAAGGTCTCGAGGATGAGACCCGTGGAGCATGGTGGCCTGTGATGATCCGATGTCGGGCCCCGCTAGACGATACCCCAGCGGCCAGGAGTGATCTCTTGGTCGGTCGGTAAGGTTCAATGGCACTACGTGTTCTAGGGAATTACCTCGGTGGTCCTTCAGTGACTGGCCATATAGGGGTCTGGAAGAGGACCCAAATCATCCTGGGACTTTTGGTGTGATGATCAGTCCTTAGTGTTTAACTTTATATTTAGACACTTAATTTTGCTAATTAATCTTTGGATTTGTTCCATATTCAGTTTATTGTTTGATTGCTTGCTAACTGTTTGATGAAAGTCCTTAGTGGTATCAGAGCCAAGGTCTCAAGGTCGAGACCCGCGAAGCATGGTGGGCTGTGATGATCTGATGTCGGGCCTTGTTGGACGATACCCCAGCGGTCGGGAGTGATCTCCTGGTCAGTTGGTAAGAGTCAATGGCACCACGTGTTCTAGGGAATTAGCTCGGTGGTCCTTCAGTGACTGGCCATATAGGGGTCTGGAAGAGGACCCAAATCATCCCGGGACTTTTGGTGTGACAGCCAGTCCTTAGTATGACATGACACTTTACGTGGATCTGCCTATTCCAGACTCTCGTAGGCAGATGGTGGTGATGAGAGAGTCATTTTTGCATTTATTTGGTGATTGGATGGCTCATTATGCTCTTGGAGACATTATATTACTTTTTATTTTATAAAGTTACTTTTTATTTAAAAAGTACAATGAGGTTTTACAAGATGTATTATGAAAACTTCTAGAATTTCCAAAAAATGCATAAATAGACCCCATGGGTCTCTCATTTGGCATCCAAGTTTATTTTCTCATCTTAGTCTTTTTGAGCATTTGTGAGGCTTGATAGTCTACAAATATTCAGCAAAAATCCTTGAGAACGATACCTCTCAAGAGATTGCATAACTGAGGAAGTGGAAGATCTTCTGAAGGGTTGCACATTGGAAGTGGTCTTCAGCCATTTCATGTTGAGCTTCATTGAGTATTCAGGTTCAGTTCGAGAATTGAACAATTTTGGTGCCCCTTGGTAAGGTGATTGTATCATTGACCAATTTGAAGGATTCCCACGGATATAATATTATATATTTTTATTTACAGTCCGTATAGGTACGGCCTGTACCTGTAATAAGGTACAGACAGTGTATGGATAGCATTCTCGTAGGTACGAATAGAGTTTGGTCATTCCTATATCGGCCCAATTTCATCATTGACTTCAACACTTCAGTATTCCCAGTCCAGGGTAACACTTGGCGATCAATTAATATCTGAAGCAAAGGTTATTGGGTAGACCAAGATGTTGGTGTGTCACGAATTGATACCCCAAAGGAGAAATTGAAGCCTTCACCTGTTGGAAGCTCCACAGACCTTTTTGGGAGGATAGTAAGTATTTGCGATTAGAACTTGAGAAAAGCCGACGAACACAAGCACGGCAGAGGGCATCACGCCAAAGGCATGGCAAGCAATATGATCGTGGCATGCCTGTTGTAGCTGTCATGGGCTATACGAATGCTGGAAAGTCATCAATTGTGGTAGCTCCCTCACAAAGTGACAAAGTCAGCTTATATTACCAGTCCAGGTTCCTTTTCGTAATTGTCATTGCTTGGTACATGTCTGATATGAGGCATTGATGTTACAGTCACTGAATTTTGTACCCAGCTGTATCAGTTCTATTTGCATATCTGTAATAGAGATACAACTATTTGCCAATCATTTGCATTTTGTCCATGATAAGAAAAGATATTATTTGCTTCTAGTTGCATTGTGACTGCTAAGATATCTTGTTGAAATCTGAAAGTTACAATCAATAGAAAAAGGATCTATATCTCCATTGAATGAATATATTGGCATTAATTTTTGAATTCAATTGAGCTGAGTGGATTTGTTTCATATTCAGTTTACACCTATAGTAGTATAATTTGATTACTTACCAACTGTTAGACAAAATTCCTTAGTATAATATCAGTTGTTAGTGATCCTACTAGTGAGGGTCATTATAGTGGTATCAGAGCCATCATCTTGCCATCCTGTGATCAGCTAAACAGCAGATGAGTGAGAGAGAAATCAAATATCATAGCAGGAAATAGCGGAGACAAAAAAATCAGAATCCTCAGATTGAAGGGGATACATTGTCAGGGACATTAAGAGACACCGGCAAATCAGTTCAAAATATGGCAGAGGAAGATAGAGATGCAAGTACTGAAATAAAATTTGATACTATGCTTGATATGATGTCACGCTTATTAGGAAAATTGGATCAGCAAGCCATTCCAAATCAAAATCATCAACACACAGCTGAACATAGTGGAGTTAATGAGGAAATGTCAATACAACACATTGGAAACACTAGAGGATCAGCCTCTAAGCCTCTTTTTCCCACCTTTACACCAAGAGAAGAACCATTACATGCTGCTTTGGCTACTCCATTTGGAGAAGAAGCTAGACAGGCCTACTTGGAGTATACCACACTCCCTCCTGAAATGAGAGAAATATGGACATTTGATCAATTCATGAATCAAAGGAATAAGAGAGGAGGAATAAATGATCACCACGCTCCAAGGAATGACTATCAACAAGCACTTGGTAAGATTTCCATGCCTAACTATGATGGAAGTAACAAATGCACAGCTAGGTCTTGGATTCAAAAACTTGATAATTATCTTTCTTTGAGACCAATGCTTGAAGAGGATGCCATAAGATTTGCCACATTGCATCTCGAAGGAGTTGCTCATGAGTGGTGGTATCATGGGTTAGTCACTCTTGGACACAACCATATCACTACATATGAGGAGTTTACCAACAGATTGATGGAAAGGTTTGATGTCAAAGATCCTGAGGTGACTTTTCGTGAATTGGCACAACTAAAACAGAATGGTTCCCTTGATGCTTATATTAATGACTTCCAAAAGCTAGCAGCAATGGTACCTGATATGTCAGAGTGGAGGCTAGTCATGTTATTTACAGAAGGGTTGACTGAACCACTCAAGGGGTGGGTTAAGGCCTTTAATCCTCTCACATTTCAAGAAGCCATGAAGAAAAGCCATAGTATGGAACTTGCAGCACCAGCAAACAGGTTCAGTTCAAAGGGCTCTTCATCATACAAAGATAATAAAGAGGAATTCAACAAAGGTAAAGAGAAGGATGATGACACGAAGGACAAGTCAGCTGCACCTTTGAATAAGGAGACGCTTAATGACCTGCATAAGAAGTCATGCTTCTATTGCAAGGGTCCCTATGAGTTTGGACATGACTGTCCTATGAGGCCCAAGGGAAAGGCCAACAGGGTGATGTGGGCTTATTATGAGGGCTCAAATTCAGACAGCTCAGAGTACCATGATCTTGATGATGCAAAGCAGGAACAGGAGGTCGAACAAAAGGAGGAACCAAAGTTACATTTACTGGAGGCACATTTATCTAGTATTCAGAGAGAGGGTGCTTTCAGAATTAGAGGTGTCTTGGTAGGACAAAAGGTTATTACACTCATGGATACTGGTGCCACGCACAACTTTATTGATGCACGCTTCACTGAGAGGCATGGACTCACCACTGAGGAGTTTGAGGGACTGAAAGTTAAGGTGGCTGATGGATATACTCTTTGATGTGACAGGATGGTACGTGATCTACCTCTACGCCTGAACAACTATGAGTTCAAGGTAGATTATTATGTGGTCAACATGGGTGACATGGACATAGTGCTTGGGATGCAGTGGCTACATTCGTTGGAGGAGATTACCCTAAGACTTAAGGATATGGAGATGCGGTTTGAGGTAGATGGCAGAACACATGTGCTGAAAGCTATTCATAATAGTGATGTTAGGACTATTACACTTAAGAGGATGGAGAGGCTAGCCAGGCATAATGATATAGAGTGGGCAGCTATTTGTACCTTAATGCCTACATAGGAGGAGTAGCACAAGGATAAATATCATCTTGATGAGAAGGCATACATCAAGATTCCACTAGGCAGACCGCCAAATAGAGTGCATAATGTATTCCATGTATCATGCCTCAAGAAGGCATTGGGTCAGAATGTGGTGCCTTCTGCAGTGTTACCTCCCTTGGATAATGAGGGGAAGTTAATTCCAGAATCCATCTTGGATAGCAGAGAGAAGCAGCTTCACATACGAGTGATCAGAGAGTACCTGATTAAGTGGAAGGATCTACGCATTGAGGGTGCTACTTGGGAGGGTGAGGCCATTCTGCAGCATCTGGCATTGAGATTGCTTGAGGCCAAGCAATTTTAGGAGGGGTAGACTGTCATGTCCCCTCTCTAGTATGACAAGACACTTTACATGGATCTGCTATTCCAGACTCTCGTAGGCAGATGGTGGTGATGAGAGAGTCATTTTTACGTTTATTTGGTGATTGGATGGCTCATTATGCTCTTAGAGACATTATATTACTTTTTATTTTATAAAGTTACTTTTTATTTAAAAATTACAATGAGGTTTTACAAGATGTATTACGGAAACTTCTAGAATTTCCAAAAAATGCATAAATAGACCCCATGGGTCTCTCATTTGGCATCCAAGTTTATTTTCTCATACTAGTCTTTTTGAGCATTTGTGAGGCTTGATAGTATGCAAATATTCAGCAAAAATCCTTGAGAATGATACCTCTCAAGAGATTGCATAACTGAGGAAGTGGAAGATCTTCTGAAGGGTTGCACATTGGAAGTGGTCTTCAGCCATTTCATGTTGAGCTTCATTGAGTATTCAGGTTCAGTTCGAGAATTGAACAATTTTGGCGTCCCTTGGTAAGGTGATTGTATCATTGACCAATTTGAAGGATTCCCACGGATATAATATTATATATTTTTATTTACAGTTTGTACAGGTATGGCTTGTACCTACAGTAAGGTATGAATAGCATTTTGGTAGGTACAGACAGAGTTTGGCCATTCCTAGATCAGCCCAATTTCATCATTGACTTCAACACTTCAGCATTCCCAGTCCAGGGTAACACTTGGTGATCAATTAATATCTGAAGCAAAGGTTATTGGGTATACCAAGATGTTGGTGTGTCACGAATTGATACCCCAAAGGAGAAATTGAAGCCTTCGCCTGTTGGAAGCTCCGCAAACCTTTTTGGGAGGATAATAAGTATTTGCGATTGGAACTTGAGAAAAGCCGACGAACACAAGCACGGCAGAGGGCATCATGCCAAAGGCATGGCAAGCGATATGATTGTGGCATGCCTGTTGTAGCTATCATGGGCTATATGAATGCTGGAAAGTCGTCAATTGTGGCAGCTCCCTCACAAAGTGACACAGTCGGCATATATTACCAGTCCAGGTTCTTTTTCTTAATCACCATTGCTTGGTACATGTCTGATATGAGGCATTGATGTTACAGTCACTAAATTTTGTACCCAGCTGTATTAGTTCTATTTGCATATCTGTAATAGAGATATAATTATTTGCCAATCGTTTGCATTCTGTCCATGATAAGAAAAGATATTATTTGCTCCTAGTTGCATTGTGAATGCTAAGATATCTTGTTGAAATTTGAAAATTGCAATCAATAGAAAAAGGATCTATATCTCCATTGAATGAATATATTGGTGTTAATTTTTGAATTCAATTGAGCTGAGTGGATTTGTTTCATATTCAGTTTACACCTACAGTAGTATAGTTTGATTACTTACCAACTGTTAGACAAAATTCCTTAGTATAATATCAATGTGTTAGTGATCCTACTAGTGAGGGTCATTACAGCTAAGGATTGGCCGACACACCAAAAGTCCTGGGATGATTTGGGTCCTCTTCCAGACCCCTATATGGCCAGTCACCGAAGGACTACCGAGGTAATTCCCTAGAACACGTGGTGCCGTTGAATCTTACCGATCGACCAGGAGATCACTCTCGACCACTAGGGTATCGTCCAGCAGGGCCCGACATCGGATCATCACAGGCCACCACGCTCTACGGGTCTCGACCTCGAGACCTTGGCTCTGATACCACTAAGGACTGGCCATCACACTAAAAGTCCTGGGATGATTTGGGTCCTCTTCCAGACCCCTATATGGCCAGTCACCGAAGTATCATCGAGGTAATTCCCTAGAACACATGGTGCCGTTGACTCTTACCGACCGACCAGGAGATCACTCCCAATCGTTGGGGTATCGTCCAGCGGGGCTCGACATCGGATTATCACACAACTTCACTTTGTAGAAGAAGAAGTTGAATTATATGAACAATATAATACAAACCACCAACAATTTTAAATTATTATCAATAGTTTGCATCACCCCTCAAGTCACAATAGACACAATTCACTTGTGATTATATTGGAGGCTGTGTTTAATAAAGTTGGAAATGTCACTTCACAACTTGATGCAAAGAGAGGTCCTGAAACAATATTATTCTGATAAATTATCATATTTTGATGTTAAGAAAAAAGATAGCAAAAGAAGATGTGTGTGCTTTGTTTCTTAAGCATGGAACCAACCAACCACCACCAATGAGTTGCAAACCTATTAGCATTGATTGGTGTATTCATGTGGAGATAAAAAAATAATTTTTGGGATAGGTGGTGGATGGTGTTTGACAAGCATTCATCAATAATAATGAGATTCCATTATAATTTTTAAGAAAAAATATTGTGATTTTATGCTGCAGGAAATCCCAAATTATTTTGACATGAAGGCCTACTAAGGTAGGGGAGGTGAGTCTTCATTTGATAGACCTAGTGTTAGGTGGGACCAAAACCGCCCTAATTGAGTTCAATTAAATAGAAAGATAATAACACATTATTCTATCCTTAAAAAAATTCATCATACCACACATATGGACACCCTTACGGTAGTTATTAGTCTCACACAAGTTATGATTGACCATGGAATGCATACATTGAGTACTTCTACACATGTTATAGGTAGTTGGACATCTAGTAGTGTCGCTCCTACTATTGGTTCTAGTGTTATTGGTGATAATGCCCCTCTTACTATTGGTGTTAATGTTATGGGTGTTATTGTCTCTCTTACTAGTAGTCATCCTAATTTTCATGTACATTATTGCACATCATGTGGGAGGAAGTATACTGGACTTCTTGTTCAGGTATAACATATATGGACTACATCAATCAAGGCTAGACCTACATTTGTGTAGCACACTAGTACACAATAATCTATGCCATTTATAATAGCTTTAAGTCTCTAGAAAATAGTGTAAAACATTATATCACATCTATAGTTTCTTCGGTACCTTAGGATACCAACACACCTGAGTATATGATGTCTAGAGTTATTTCAAGAGTTTAGGAGACTAGCATTCCAAAGTTTACATCACTTGTAGATGTTTCAACACTTCATGACACTATCATGCTAGAATTTATGTCATTTGTGTTTATTTCACTACTTCCTCTCAACACACGTCAGCCTGTTTCACTATCTATATTTGACACATAAGTTAATTTCAATTAAAGTTTGTTTATGTATGTAAAATAATATTAAGTTAATTTTTTAATATATGTTTACTTAATTGACTAATATTTGACTAAAATTTTCATTTTTTGCTTATATAGATGATCACTGATATCTTAGGTACCTAAATTGGTTTAGATTATATTTTTAAGACTGCAATCAGCACTACGACACTTGACACACAACTTTAGAAAGTTATAAATTACATAAAAGTTGATATTTAATGTTAAATCATAACTTTGTCTATTATGCACCTAAATTTTAGTTTTTTTGTGATATATATTTGTCAAATTAGTGATATATATTTTGTAAACACCATAGTTCTGGTACATGGAGGAATATGTTTTCTCTCTTTCTATCCTTCTTGCTTTCTCTTTATGTATAGAAGGAATAATATTAATTTCAATTTCTCTTAAATTAGGTTTAGTTTTATTTGACTCATAATTTAAATCTTTCATTTTTTAGTTGTATAAATGATGAAATATTTATGGGTAGCCCACATGGATCGAAACAATGTCCACTATCTCCCTCACAACCCCTTATTCAAAGACATAGACTAGTGAGAACACATAGTAAAATTGTTTTTTTAGATTCAAGCATGATACTCTATCATATTTATATTTTTTTGCACATCTATATCTAAAAAATCATTTATGTTCCATAGTATACTCCATCGTGGATATATTAATGGTCATGCAACCCAACACAACCATTTAGATGGCATATTGTGAGTCTAGAATCAATTTGTTTCAAAAATTTATTCAAGGAAACTATATCATTTTAAATATTTTATTTTAATGCCTTATATTTTATATTTAATATGATTTTTGATGCATAGGTACATGGGAAAATACTCAAACTCATCATCTCCTCGCTCTAAACTTACTTGATCAACTTCTTGATGCTTAGTTTTGTTCACTAGGTTCAATCTTCAATCTAGTCCTTTGATTGTTCATTGGGATTTTTAGCCTCCTCTACTATAAATATATTTATCAAACACCATGGATTCATATCCCTCTATCATTATACATTTTCTAAACACCTCAATCATTCACATAACCCATTTCATTCATTCTTCTTATCACCTTCTATTCATTCATTCACTAGCTTCTGACTAGTTCACATCTCAAGGCATAACACACCAAATCTTGACATTGGTCCTATGAACACAATATATAGTCATAAATGATCTTAACCAATCGCATTACACTTTTATTTATCCCATTTAACCTCTCAATCACACTATTTCATCCACTGTCACATCTCCACTCACTAGTGAGGCTACTTGGCTTATAGCCTTTTTCACTATTTATCTTTGTTTGAAGAATTTATCATTATTACTAATTATATAAATCCATATTTAAATAACCTCTATATTTTTACAACCTCCCCTAAATTTTCAAGGTTTAACTCTCTCTGTAGATAGTAATTCCTTCATAAGCACCTTACCAATTAGGCATATTAACCCTCTATGCTCTTGTTCAAAACTCAAATCCATATTGTATGGTATTTTACCAAAAAAAAACCACTTGATTTATTTTTTACATGATAAAATACACAGGATCACAAAGTTTCATCTTTTCCCTATGGTTAGAATTCAAGTTATGGGGTTTTAAGGAATGAAACCCTAGTTAGGTTTACGAGCTTGACTGAGCAAGTCGAGAGGCTTCAAAATTACATATATTTTATTTTATGAAATTTCAAATCAATTTGAGACATTTTATATGTATGTATCCACCATTTCCATATATCCAAATGGTTACTAATCTTCATTCAATCTTGTTAAGGTTCCTCACGGGCAAAACTCAAAATTTTGCCATCTTTAGTTGACTGTGTAAGGGTTTTTGACAGTCTATTAACACTTCCAAGGGTTATAAATTTTGAAAGGATATTTTCAATACCTATATTCCCTTATAATAATTCCCAAACTTCACTAACTTTATACCTATTCTCTTTATCTAGAACACATACTTTTTGCTTGGCACATGACTATGCAGATAGTCTTAATTATGTTATGCAAACAGGCTTCTGACTGTGCATTGAGTTTTTACCCTAAAATTTTAATTAAAATAAACTCATTTACCATCCCACTTTAACATAATTTCATCTATAAATCATCATTTTAACATATCCATAGTCTACACCTTAAGACATAACAACTTACCTTCAGATTTGAATGTCAGGCACATACAGGGTCTTAAGACAAAGTTAAGTTTGTCTGAGTTTTTTTTCACTAATAAAAACCATGTTCCATCACCATGAGATCTATCTAACTTAAAATATTCATGGTTACTTTACTTTTTAAGTTCCTTTCTTAATAACCCTCATCAACTCCATTACAATCTTCTTTCATCTTGATTGTAACCTGTATCCATTGTCTCAAACCTGTAACAACACACATATAGAGGTTTGTATATATCCTCATGGTATTTTAAAATTAAATATATAATATATAAAAATAATATTCTTAAAAATAGATAGATAAACACAATAAAAATAACTTACTTTATTCATATGAACCATCTTCTATTACATTTGCAATCCATGTATGGACTCTGTCGAACTTTTGAAGAGTTTTCATTCTTTCTATATTTTTTTTCTCTCCTTATTGGAGGTCTATCCTCTCCCCCAATTATCTCCTCCTCTCATCCTAAAAATACCTTCAAAACTCTACTCATCTAACTTATGTATTGGTTTGGGTAGTTACAAAACAAAAACACTTACATGCCAACTCAATGTGGGAATTAGTAGTTACTCTCTTTTTAACATAATTCTTGATTTCCAAGTCTTTAAGGATTTATACTTAAAATTAATTATAACACTCTTGACATGACTCCTTGGACCCTACTTATTCATTATACACCCTTGACATTACTTGAAACACCACTTATAATCCTCACTAGGTCCTTTAACATTTCAAATATTCAAATGATCACTTTTGGAGGGAAAAATCCCATAATTTCAAAACACACCTTAGATGACTCATTACGAAGCTAGGACAACAAATATATCCTGAAGGATCCCACACACATACCTACACCCAAAAATACTTCATCTATTACTCCTAACTAGTACATATCACTTCAACAAGTGCAAATGGTGATTTACTTACTAGATGCTCCTGCATCATACTCTCCAAAAAGGGAGAAAATTGAGTGTCATATTCTTTCTTGCCTTAAAATTCATTCTTTGGGGATCTTCCACACTCACTTTAATGCTTCTCCTCCTTTATTATTCCTTTATCTTCACTAGGCTCTTGTATTTCTTCCTCTTTGCCTTGTCTAATCTCCTTGTCAACTCTTCCTCTACCTTTATGAGGTGTACCATTTGTTGTAAATTCTCATTTGTTGCATGTTCTATCTTTTCCAACTCATTTTGTCCTTCCTCCTACCTTGTTTTTAACAAATTATTTTTATCCTTCACTCTTGATCATGTTTTATGGCCTTCTTCATGGATCTCACTTGGTGTTTGGTTTTTTAGGTGTCTTGGCTTCTTGCCACTGCTAGTTCCTTCTTATAATTACCTCATAGGCATATTTATCTTAGTAATTTTCTCAAATAGACTCTCTTTTATTGCCTGTTCATTACAATTTACCACCTCTTGATGTCTCTTTCTATGACATTGCTCATCTTGCAAGAATAACCTCTTGTCCAATTCATCTTCATCACAATACAATGTGGTTTTCCATCTTCTTGACTTGTTATTACCATGAAAATAAACTAATAACTCTAGTTTAAATTCACCAAATGAATAGATTACCTTGTTGACTTGCTCATGCTTCAACTACTTGCTTTATAGTTTGTTTGCTTGTGGCTTTGCTTGCAATACTTCTTGCGCTTCCCTATGATACTACATACATGTTACTTTTTTGAACTCATCCATGATCTTTTATTTTTGTCCTTAACCTACTTTCAGCCCTTTCAATGGACTGAAAATATTCTCTATAACATTCAATTCCTCCTCCAACATGAGAGCATCTATCTCTCCATCAGCTTCATCAAATTTTATACCACATGGTTCTTCATCTTCTTGGGCACCTTTATTCACAAATTTTCCTTGGTCTTCCTCATTCATGAGAGTCAAATCAATCTCATTCTACTGTACATCAAATTTTTTAATCACTCTATGAGGTGCTTCATCCTCACCTTTCCTTTTCACAAGCCCATCCACCAATGTTCTTGTTTCTATATATAAAATGTCTTCACTATTTGAATAATCTTCATATGCATCATCATAAATAACATTAGAAATCAAACTTGGAGTCCACTTATCTTATTCACACTCATCATCTTTCTTACACATTTGCACCTTCATCCCTTGGTCTTTGTTACTTGCACCATGTCTTCTTGCTTCTTGAGTTTGCATCCTGCCTCTTTCTTTGTGCCCTCTTTAAGTGTACTTGAAATACTACCTATTTTTACCTTTTCCATGCTCTCTACAACCCATTTTTTACCTTTTACTCTCTTTCACTGATATCAATTACTTATCTCACATTCTTCATGCTTCTTGGCTTGATATCCTATCATGTTATCTTGATGCAATATGCCATTTACTTCTTTTCTCCATGTGTGCTCTTGTATTCCACTTATTTGTTTGCCTTGATTGGCCTCTTGCTTGATGTTAACCTCCTTCTTCTCATTATATGGTTGGTTCAACCACTTAGGCACCACATACCCATGCTCTTGTACTCTCCTTGAAGGCTATACTTTTCTATTTACTTATCCAATCTGCATATTAGCTTATTCTTCTTGATATGTACAATCATAATCAATTCTTATTCATTCATTTATCTCCATATAAGGTTGTTGTAAGCTCATATCTTCATTCATGTCCTCATGTTTTGCCTTCATGGTTTGCTACCTTTTCTTCCTTGTATGCCTCTTCTCTGCTTCAACTGCAATGCTTGTCAAAGCATCATGAAATCATTCTTCTATCTCATCTTTATCATACTAATATTCTTCAATCTTCACAATCTTGACTTCTAAAAATGGTTCTCTTTCCTTATCTTCTTCTTTCTTCTCAATGGGTGATGTACTAGGCCCATCCTTCACAATCTTTAAGGCTTTATGCTTGGTCATCATCAAACTTGTCTTCATACCTACATACACACACTCAAAAGCAATGTTAGAATATAAAACAAGAGACAACATAGTATCCATGAATGTCTCTTGCATATACATTCTCCTCTTCTTCTTGTCTTCTCTTTCAAGTGTTTTTCTTAGAACTTCTCTCTCATTGTTATCCGCAATGAGAACTCTTTTCTCCACTTCTTTGTCATGTTTCTCTCTTGTCAATTCCTCAACCTTCATGCCTCAATGGGATATTCTCTCTCTTTTCTTCTTTTCCCTCAAGACATTCATCTTGTGCCTTTTCTCTCTATTAAGTATCTCTAATGGCCATTTCACCTTCTTACTTACATGACATCCAAGCCATTGGATTCCTTGATCCTTCATGAGCTTCACCATGATCTCTATATTCTCTCTTCCCTAACTCTCTTAACATATCCTTTACTTCCTCTTCTACATCCATCTTCTCTTTTACTTCACTTTCTAGGCCTTGTTTAGACCACTCTCTTAGCAAGCTACCTACTTTCCTCTTATATCTCTCTTGTATATTCTTTATCTTTCTCTATTCTTTTTTCGAGGACTTATAGTATCTCCTTTGACTCTCTCTTGGAGTCTTTCCCTTATTTCTCTCTTTAGCTTCAATGCTCTTTTCACTTCACCTTCACCAGTTCTCTTGACTTGCTTCAAGTCATTCCACTAGACTTATGGGATTTATCTTCTCTTTATCAATATGAAATTTACCTATACTAACCTCAATGGGTCATACCTACTCCATAGTTTCTTCCCACAATATCCTACAATGTCACTTCATACATTCCTTATAACATTCCTTACCTATCTCAAATCAACAAGCTTTGAAAAACTCAAAATAAACATCAACCAAGAGATTACCTTGATATGATACCAAATTATGCAGAGGTACATAGGAGAATACTTAAACTCATCATCTCCTAGCTCTGAACTTACTTGATCAACTTCTTGATGCTTATTTTTGTTCACTAGGTTCAATCTTCAATCTAGTCCTTCAATTATTCACTGGTCTTTGTATCCTCCTCTAATATAAATTTGTTTATCAAAAACCATGGATTCATATCCCTCTATCATTATACCTTTCCTAAACACCTCAATCATTCACACAACTCATTTCATTCATTTCTTATTATCACCTTCTACTCACTCATTCACTAGCTTCTCACTAGTTCACATCTCAAGGCATAACACACCAAATCTTGACATTGGTCTCATGAACACAATATATATTCATATATTACCTTAACCAATCACATTACACTTATCTTGATCCCATTTAACCTCTCAATCACCCTATTTCATCCACTGTCACACCTCCACTCACTAGTGAGGCTATTTAGCTTGTAGCCTTTTTTTCACTATTTCTCTTCATTTGAAGAATATATGAGTCTTCCTAAATATATAAATCAATATTAAAATACCCTCTATCTTTTTACAACCTCCCCTAAATTTTCAAGGTTTAACTCTCTCTATAGATAGCACTTCTTTCACAAGAACCTTACCAATTAGGCCTATTTGCCCTCTATGCTCTTACTCAGACTTAAAATTCATATCGTACCAGACTAAAACCACTTTATTCATTTTATACATTCCAAAATAGATAGGATTGAAAATTTTCATCTTTTTCCTATGGTTATAATTCAAATTATGGGGTTTTTAGGAATGGAACCCTAGTTAGGCTTACAAGCTTGACTGAGCATGTTAAGAGGCTTCAAAATTCCATATCTTTTATTTTATGAGGTTTAAAATAAATCTGAGACCTATTATAGGTCTATATCAACCATTTACATCTATCCAAATGGTTATTAATCTTCATTCAACCTATTAAGGTTCCTAACAAGCAAAACTCAAAATTTTGCCACCTTTAGTTAACTATGTAACGGTTTTTGATAGTTTGTTAAAACTTCCAAAGGTTAAAAACTTTAAAAATATATTATCAAGACCTATATTCCCTTACACTCATTCCCATACTTCAATAACTTCATATCTATTCTCTTTATCAAGCATGCATACTTCTTGCTTGGCACAAGACTGTGTAGACAAAGTCTTAATTGCTTTATGCAAATAAGGTTCTGATTGTGCATTGAGTTTTTACCCTAAACCTTGAATTAAAATAAAATAATTTACCATCCCACTTGAACATACTTTCATATATAAATTATCATATTAACATATCCATAGTCTACACCTTAAGAAACAACAACTTACCTTTAGATTTGACTGTCAGGCACATAGAAGGTCTTAAGATAGATTTGAGTTTGTCTAAGTTTTTTTTCACTACTATACACCATGTTCCAACACCATGAGATATATCTGACTCAACATCTTCAGGGTTAATATACTTTGGAATTTCCTTTCTTAACAACCTTCATCAACTCCATTGCAATCTTCTTTCATCTTGACTGTAACCTGTATCCATTGTCTCAAACTTGTAACAACACACATATAGAGGTTTGTATATAGCCTCATGGGATTTCCCAATGCATTATTTAAACTATAAAAATAATATTATTAACAAGATAGAGATAAACACAACAAAAACAACTTCCTTTATTCATATGAACCATCGTCTATTACATTTGCAGTCCATGAATGGACTCTATCAACTTTTGAGGATTCTTCATTCTTTCTATCTTTGTTTTCTCTCCTTATGGGACCTCTCTCATGTCTCCCCATTCTCTCCTCCTCTCATCCTATAACTACGTTCAAATCTCTACTCATCCAACTTATATGTTGGTTTGGATAGTTACAAAACAAAAACACTTACATGCCAACTCAATGTGGGAATTAGTAGTTACTCTCTTTTTAACATAATTCTTGATTTCCAAGTCTCTAAGGATTTAGACTTGAAATGACTTCCAACACTCTTAACATGACTCCTTGGACCCTAATAATTCATTATACACCCCTAACAATACTTGAAACGCCACATACAATCCTCACTAGGTCCTTTAACATTTCAAATATTCAAATTATCACTTTTAGAGGGAAAACTTCCATACTTTCAAACCACACCTTTGATGACTCATTATGAATATAAGACAAAAAATCGATCCTAAAATATCCCAAACACATACATACACCCCAAAATACTTCATATATGACTCCTAACTAGTACATATCACTTCAACAAGTGCAAATGGTGCTCTACTTACTAGATGCTCCAGCATCATTATGCAGACATCACAATTTTTTGAGGTTGTGGAAGAGACATTCGATACTTCACATGTTGAGAGGGGATTTTCTCCCTGTAATGAGTCATGCATCATCCTTGGTTCTAAATATATGGTGAGGAATCATAATTTATTTGGAGGTAATGAAAATTAAGAGAGTTAGTTATCATGTTAGAGATCTAGTTATAGGCACAATCTATTTTGTATGTCGATATGGCCCACATTGTATGCCTATATGGCTCATTTTGTATATGTACATATTATGGTTTAGATTTTATATTGATATATGTTCTATTTTTTATATCATTATGACATTATTTTCATACACATATATACTATTTAACATTTTAAATGTGAATCATACATTGTTATTTAATTCATGTGTACATACTTACTTCTTAAATATGTCATTATTGGTTGTTAAATATGTTCATAGATATCTTAAATGTTTAAATTTCATGAAATAAATGTACTGATGTTATAATGAGTACAATGAAGCTTGGCATAGCAGAGGGTAAATCACCCTATTTTTGCTTTGTTGTCTACTTGAGAAAGCTTGCCATGAATTAGACTTGGTCTTCTTACCCTTAAGAGCCTTGAACTCACCACTTTCCCTTGGGTATGCATGTTGGAGAGAATATAATTGATATTGACCTATTCATAATGTCTAAATCCCATGTTAGGTATTTTTCATGAAAATAGGTCTTCATTCTAACCAAAACTTGCCTAATTCACTCATCTAGAGCTCTTGTACATGATTGTCATAAGCACAAACTACTTGAAGAGGTTGTTGTCAAGTATTAGAGTTTACATTTGATATTTACTTTAGTAAATACTTAGTTTTATATTTGGATATAATATATTTGGTTGTTTTAATATTTTTGAGAGTTATAACAATATTACAAATATAGGTTATTTGTTAGATTGTGTATTCATAGAGATATGGTTCAGATATTAGTGGAGATATGATCTCCATTATTATAGGAATGACTTTCCTATAAAGATGTAATATCTCGATTAAATTATTAATCAGAATGATATACAATATTATTATGTTCTTTGCATATTCAACTTCATTATTTATGTGTTAAATTTGTGCAGATCTGAACCAAACTCATTATTTGGTATTAGAATAGGTTTTTCTAATGGAAAATTAATCATTTTGTAAGGGGTAGTCATTCAATCCTACGCCCTTGAGAATGGTAGTTCTTTGTGAAGAAAATTTTAGTTTATAGATGAAACACAATTTTCTACTAGATTGATCGTATTTATTTTTCATTTTCATAAGAGATAAGAAGAGGACGTGATCTCCCTGGCTTTTCCTTTGAATTTGGTACAAGAGCCAGTTTTACGACATGCTCCACCATGCTTATTACACTACTCATGCCAAGGATTTACACATTTTTTTAAGTTGTGCTCTTCTGCCAATCAGATCTATTATTCTCTCTATCAAAAACTATGGCCTTGATTAATTAATGTGAGAATAAAGCATGAAATAGATCGATACTCGCTATTGAAACATATATGATTTTTGTTCTATACTATTTACTTGAATTGACTATTGTATGCTAGACCAGTTATGTACTGATCATTGTGTATTGATCATGTCGGGCAATTTGTTATTGGCAATTGATTATCAACATCCCAATGCATTTTGGAAAGAAAAAAATATAATAATATTATGGTATATGATCACATTTATTCCTTCATGTGGCAAGTCACCCTACCTTCAATCTCTGTAACAATCTCAGACTATTTCTAGAGAGTGCTCGATTCGGTTGTGCCAAAATATGGTACGAAGTTGATGCTTTTACTTAGTGTCATAATTAGTAGTATTTTCTATGTGGTGTGATTTTTCATTTTTTGAGTGTGGTGTGTTTTGTGCCAATTCGACTAATGCCAAAGACAGTTTTTCAATGGCAGTGAAAATTGCTTACATTGTTTTTGTTTGGATAGAAACAAACATTGATAGAGAATGCATAATATGAAAATGAGGATTTATTCCTCATAATATTTCATTTTCTAGTATTGTGTGTGTTTTCATTCCCCTACTAGATTGGAGAAATGGAGAGCGTAGATATAATAGAATGTGGCAACAATTGTATAAGAGGGCAACTAACTACATAAATCTTTTGATTGTAGAGATCCTATGATTGTCATACTTAATTATAAAGATGATTGTCCAGTAAAATATCCATTGAATTCACATAGAGTAAATACGGGATGTATTCTTCGCATAGTAGTGGTCATGTGCAGCAAGATCTAGACAGCAAGATTTGGATAGTAGTATGCAGACCTAAAAGTATGTGTTGGCATATGATTCTATTTGAACTAGTTCTTGAAGATATACATTCTCCCCATTTAAAAATTAAGGGGGGGACTGTTAAGTATTAGCGTTTACATTTAATATTTACTTTAGTAAATAAGTAGTTTTATATTTGGGTAGAAAATATTTGGTTGTTGTAATATTGTTGAGAGTTATAACAATATTATGAATATAGGTTATTTGTTAGATTGTATATTTATAGGGATATGGTTGAGATATTAGTGGAGATATGATCTCCATGATATAGGAATGACTTTCCTATAAAGATGCAATATCCTGATTGAATTATTAATTAAAATGGTATACAATATTATCGTGTTCTCTGCATATTCAGCTTCATTATTTCTATGTTAAGTTTATGTAGATCTGAACCAGACTCATTAGTTGCACATCTTGAGGAGGAAGTTTGAAATAATTTTCATGCTTTGAAGATGCTCTTTAAGCACTTGAAATCACCTATTAGTTGAAAATACTTTGTCTTAGTCCCTAAGGACCTGCCTTCATGCTTTTAGGTTCTTGAAACCTCCTTGTATTCTCAATCATGCTTGAAATACTTAAGACTCTTCACTTACATTCCATAGTTTCTTGTATTCTTATTGTAGACTTGAATATATGGATAGGTCATAGTTTCTTTTATTTTGAACATCATAAATATTAAAACCTTGATTTGTGTCCTCATACTCTCATATACCTGCAATCTTCAAGTTTTACAACCTTTTTGTCCTCTAGACATACAAACTTGTTAAATATGTGATTAGGACCTTGGTGATAGACTTATCAAACACTCTAGAAAATGCTATTGTATACCTGCAACTTGGGGTCTTTACCATGTTTGGATTCATCTTGAAAACATGAAAAGCTATAAGAGACTCATTGAATATTGTAAAAAAGGTTGCACACCTGTAGATTGGTCTTGAAAAGTTTTGAAACCCTTATTTATACCTATACAGTCCTATAAGATTCTTGATCACCTTGAGATCTTGCTTCAAAAACCTCTAAGACCTTTCAATCCTTAAAACAATCATGGAAACCTTGACTTGTAGGCTTGTAGATGGGATTTTACATGATGCTAGGGATGTCACTCAAACTTAATAACTCATGTTTCTCACTTGTAAGACCTATTAAAACTTGTTTATCTATTGCATCCTCTTAAAAATCCCTGTAGATATGTCTGTAGGCTTGAAAACATGTTTTTAACTATTGGAGAAATTGCCTCTTACCATAGAAAACCCTCTTAAGACCATGAAAGTGTTTAAAACTATGAATGCAAGTCTGTAATATTCTTGTATATGCATGAAACCTTGTTTTTTATTTATACGATCATCATAATATTATGGAAACCTTTTATACCTTATTGCAAACTTGTATCTATGGTCAAGTTATGCTACAAAATCTTAGAATTTTGCCTACAATCTCATTAGACCTACAACTTTGTTTATTTCTTGGACATGTATGAAGGTTTATACATAGAAACCTTGCAAGCTAACATTGTACCATTATGAAAACCTTGAAATAGACTTGTGTTTGGCCTGATAACATGAAATCCACCTTAGAAACACTACAATATTATTGCATGATGATAGAACCACTATTTATCATTAATACAGTCATATAATATTGTAAACTATTGATCGGACCTATAGGAAAATCTAGGAGCTTTATCATACTTCCAAACATTATCATCTTACCCTACAGGCCATGAAAGTTTTGTGAACTCATCTGCAATCTCATTTGAATGGCTTGATATTATATAAATCTCATTTTGGTCTTTGTTTAAATATTATATCCATTAAAAAACCTTTACATCTCTATTATAGTCTTGTAAGTTCTTTTCATATGCTTGCATACCTCACAGACTTGGAAGGTGTTGGGGTCAAGGGTCTTTCCATCCTCTATTTCATTCCATAGTATACATGGAGCTCTTGATATTATGCTTCAACAATAAACTTCTTCAATCATTACCCTTTTAGCTTGTTCAAACCTCTTGAATCATCAAAAATGTTATTTCATAGATTAGGGTTTTTAGCTGAGTTTCAAGACTATCTAGAGAGCTTTAGAATTTACACAAATTTTGGTTCTTTTATAGAGTATAGAGACCACCAAATGGGTAATTTTAACACTGAAAAACTTCTTAAGAACCCTAAAAACATCATGCACAAGGATAAAGGAGAAGAAATGTGACTGATTTTCTTGCTAAAAACCTTATAAATGTATTATTTTAGCTTGTAACTAGGCTTATATCCTCATTTTAATCTCATTCGTGAGGGGTAGAGATGAGCTGGTAGTGATTATATTTATCTTATATGAGTCCTCTTAACATCCCCTAGAGGATTCAATGACACTCAAGATAAGTGAGACATGGCAATGAGTTTTCTCTTGTAGCCAAATGTCTCTTAAGAGACCAAAAGTTTGTCAATGGGAGGTGTATCTTTTAACTCGTTAGCCCAATCAATGAACCATATACACAGACACATATGGATGGGAATTTTAATGCTAAAATGGCCACCCTCCACTCTCCATCAGATCTTGGGACCAAAATGTATAGTTGGCCAAATGCATCCTTGAAGAGAAGCTTTTTGTCCTTAAGTGGGAAACTAAGTGAGGTTCCACCACGCATTGTAGGATAACCGTGAGGGTTAGAGATGAGCCATCAATACCTATAATTTCATAGGTGATTTCTCTTAACATTCCCTAGAGGATTTCATGGCACACGAGATGAGTGAGACATGACAAATTTTTTTTCTCACAGCCAAATGTCTCTTAAGAGACCAAAAATTCATCAGTGGGAGGCATATATTTTGACTCGTTATCCCAATTAACTAACCATTTATGCTGACATGTCTAGATTAAAATTTTAATGCTATAATGGCCATCTTTAATTCTCCATCAAACCTTGAGATCAAAATTTGTAGTTGGTCGGATGCATCTCTTAAGAGAAGCTTATCATCCCTAAGTGGGAAAATTGAGTGAAATTATACCACACATTGTAGGAGAACTATGAGGGTAAGAGATGAACTGTTAGCTACTATAGTTTCATGGTCAAGTACTCTAATCACCTCCTAGAAGAATCTTGCTAGCTCAGGATGAGCAACACATGGTAGTGAGTTTTCTCTCATATCTAAATGTCTCTCAAGAGACTAAAATTTGGTCAGTGGGAGGCATATCTTCTAATTCATTATCCCAATCAATGAACCACCTACACAAACACATTTGTATGGGATTTTTAACACTAGAATGGCCACCTTATACTCTTTGTTAGGCCCTGAGACTAAAATTTGTAGTTGGTTGGATGCATCCTTGAATAGAAACTTCTCATCCTTGAATGGAAAAACTGAGTGAAATTTTGTCATGCTTTGTAAGAGAACTATGAGGGGTAGATATGATCCATCAAATATTATAGTTACATGGTCAATTCCTGTAAACAAACCTTGAATTATTCTCTCTAGCTCAGGATGAGATAGACATAGTGGTGAGTTTTATCTCCTATCCAAATGTCTCTCAAGGGACTAAAAGTTAATTAGTGAGAGGAATATCTTTTGGCTTATTAGCCCAACTAAAAAATGATCTACACAAATGCATCTAGATGGTAATTTTAACACTAAAATGGCCACCCTCCACTCTCTATCAAGCCCCAATACTAAAATTTATAGTTGTTTGTATACATCCCTTAAGAGAATATTCTCATTCTTGAGTGAGAAAACTGAGTAAACTTCCATTGCACATTGTAGAACCATGAGGGGTAGAGACGAGTTGTCAACTCTTATAGTTTCATAGGTGAGTCCTTTTAACACCTCTCAGAGGATTTTGTACCAATTAAGATGAGTGAGACACGACAGTGAGTTTTCTCTTGTATCCAAATGTCTCTTAAGAGACTAAAATTTTATTAGTGGGAGGCGTATCTTTTGAATCATTATCCCAATCAATAAATTGTCTGTGTGGATACATCTGGATGGATGTTTTAACACCCAAATGGCCACCTTCCACTCTTCGTTAGGCCCTAAGATCATAAGTTGCAGTTGATTAGATACATACCTTTAGAGAAGCTTCTTATCCCAGAGTGGAAAAATTGGGGGAATTTCTAACACAAATCTCTGTCACTATCACAACTTGTTCTAACTGAGTCTTTTGGCATAATAATAAGACCATAATTTTCTTTTATGTGTAGCTCAAACACATTTACCACCACAAAAATGGGAGCATAGTATTCAAATCAAATTTCATGCCATATTTATTGTAAACATGACAAAATTTAAAGATAAAATAAAATAAAACAAATTGGAAACATTGAAATGATATCATATATATGCATAGAAACAAATTGTGCCTTATTTTATGAATCGATTGTCAGGAACAAGGAAATAAGACCCATTTATTGCCACTTTAATTAAATTTCTAACTAAATTAAAATAATGCCTCAATTTCATAATTATGTTGCTTTTGGTGTACAAAGTCTTCTATGAAGCATTTCTTTTTTTCATATGGAGGTGGTAGTTAAAGTGTGTATGTGAACACCAAAACATGTCACCCTTTTTTTAGTTGAAAAACATAACCCATATTATATCCTCTTAATACATAGAGCAAATATGTGTCAATATTTTTATAGTAGGTGGCCACCCACTCTCAATGTGAATTATTCCAAGTATAGTGCAAATTAGTGTCAATTAGCTCAAAATTTACATCGATCATCCAATATGATTGACATGTATTTACACTATACCTAAAATATTTCACATTTAGAGTGAGAGGTTATGCACTCTAATAACATTCACAAATAAATGTTAATTTTTTTATAAAGAGACCACTCTCAGAGCTTTGGTGGTTGGATTTATTTTAAATGTGAAGCTTAAGTTTAACAACCAAAAAAATCAAGTACATGTGAACCATTACAGGAACAGTGCAAATAAGTGTCAATTTCTTTATAGTGTGCAGACACCCATTCTAATGTGGATCATTTCAAGTCTAGTGCAAATACGTGTCAATCATCCTATTGAAGTATTGAAATCTATGTGCACTATGCCTATAATGCTTCACACTTATTTGTTATGTGCTTGCAATGGTTCACATGTATTGTTGAATGTCTTTGTTGTTAAGTGAAAATGAGTGTCAATTGACCTATTTGCACTATGTCTGCAATGATTATCTTCTTATGTTATTAAACTTAAATTTTTATCGCATAATTTAAATGTGAACCATTATAAGTATAGTGCAAACAAATGTCGCTTATCCTATTTATGCAATGTTTGAAATGGCTTATATGTATTGTTGAATTTATTTGTTGTTAGATTTAAAACTTAAATTTTATATTTTAAATGAATACATCTTAATAAATTTCTTAGAGTGGATGGTCACCCGCTCTTAGAGTAGATGGTCACTCAATTTAAATTATAACCATTGCAGTCATAGTGAAGATAATCTTACTCATCCTATTTAGAATATTCTTAAAATGGATTACATTTATTATTGAATTTCAATGTTATTAGACATTGTATCTAAGCTTTATATTCAAAATGAATCCATCCTAAAAAATATCTTAGAGTGGGTATCTGCCTAGTCTAGATGCACATCATTCTAGGCATGGTGCAAACAAGTGTCAATCAACTTATTTTATATTATACTTGCAATGGTTCACTTCTTGAATCACTTTGTTGTTAGATTTAGGTTTTATAATTAAAAATGAATCCAACCTGCAAATATTGTTAAATGTACATAAATGTGGAGTCATGTAATGTCTCATTTCTCTAAATGTGACATATGCAGAAGATTGTTAGCCTATTTCATTCTCATAAGCTGGATATAGCTTATTTGAAGGAGGTGGGGTGTGGTATCCCACTAAAGGACATATCCTCTTGTCCTTAATAACTCACATCACATGGAAAAGATGTGGGACATTCCTAGGGTGACCCACGATTTTCAAAGGTCAAAAGTTGATTGTAATTTATTTGGGAATCTTGTGTGCATATGGAGGAAGAGATAAGAGCTACTAGATTCATGATTTGTGTTCATATGTATGAAGGTGGGATGACATTTTAGAAGCATGTGGAAGTGGGTTATGATTTTATCTATAACAACCCCATTGGGTTAGACCTAAAGATACGTGAATTTTTTTATTTAATTAAACACATCTACCAAAAATAGATTACACCACAAAAATATATAGAGACCATAAGAAATATTTAAGGTGTGATAATAGCAACAAGCATAATACATCACATATCATCGATCTCTAAATCATGAAAGTAAATGTCATAATACGAATATAAAAATAAATCACATTAACTCAACTACAACATAAATAAGTCTACAGCCATTGTTGTCAAAGTATAGTATTAAGTAAATAAAACTCTTCACGACAATATTCAATGATAAATATAATACAATATAATGTACATATAAGGTACATGGCTTCTCTGGAGTATAGTTCTTAAATTCAAATATCTGTGACAATCTCAAGTATCATCTCAATAAATAGTACTATTATGGGGAGGGAGAGCATCATCTTAATGATTTTCCACACCAATCATGAATCAACGATCCCCTGCACTAATCCTATCAGGAAATGGCCTCCCTTCACGGATGAGTTGATAGTGATGATGTGAGAATTTAGAGAAATAAATAAGTACTCATGTGTTGTATGATTTTTAAAACTAAACATACAATGTATCATAGAAAATTATTCTATTATAAGATATCACACAAATATGTAAATCATACTCGTGAAATGATAATGTCTCACTAAACATACTTTAACTCAAAGTTTTATGAATAATAAATAATAACGATCTATAGATCAATCAAATTTATACACACCACTTGATCGAACTACCTTCATCTGTCCTTATGATACTAGTAAGCCAGTAAATTCTATCTCACTCCTTACTCCATATCAGCAATACATATGAGTTAAACACAATTTAACCATAAGATTCATTTAATTTACATCCTACTAGAAAACACATCCTATAACATGCTAAACATAAGAGCAACCCAAGCATACATTCATTCCGTCAAACATATGAATGAATCTTACAATATTTTATATCTCATACTATAAATAATGATTAGAGTTTATACCATTTTAGTAAATACATATTTAACTGCAGGTAAATACATATTTAACTGCAGGTTTTCACTACAATAATAATTTTTAAACATACTACATCCTATGATAACCCATATTATCTATCATAATCTAGTATTTTAAGACATAATTACCAATTTTTCACAATCAATCATGCAAAGTAATCTTTAATAGATGAAAACTTAAGATTTTATTCAAGCAACAAGACATAACAAAACAAGTCATAGTTCATACTCAGCACAATAATATACTAACTTAGTATACGAAGTTCTACCAGCTATCATGAAACATACTATTCATAATAATAACTAACATGAATACATTCAGTTAGTCAAATATACATGTGAATCTAGACATAATAAATGTAGTATGTACCATCCAGGTATAGCATACCTTTATACTATGGTACTATATGATATTTCATACTATCATAGTTCAAAACTATATAAATACACATAACCAACTTACCATTTCAAAATCAAACGTTTTACATACATAATAACCATCAATCAAGTATGGGATTATACCACTCGGATATATCTTAGATTTAAACTGCATATTATCATTTAAATAAATATAACTAATTAACACGTATCACGATACACTATTATATACTAAATATAAAAAAGTATTTATACATATTAACACTCTTACAATATATATCGCACACAATTATTCAATACTAAATTCATATAGCTAATAGTGATTCAATCATTGTATAGAAATACAAAACTCATAAAACCATTATGATCTTTCATTTCAACAATTCATTTTGTTTTTAGGAGATTGTTCCAAAAGGTTATAGTTTCTAATTCTTAAGAAACTTAATGACTTACTCAAATCATCTACTGAACTATAGGTACAATCCTTATATACGACTACTTGTACATCATAATATGCACCACATGTAAGTACTCTAATACTATGCAATTACTAAACCATGATTCAATATACTTTCTAATTAAGAGCTTCCTATAGTCGTTTATAACTTTAATTGAGGATCTTAAATCACATTATTTATTTTAAAATAATAAAGACCTATGTTGAGCTATAAATATGCATCTATCATTAAATGCTAGGTTAGGAGCTTAAGACTTTATTTGACACAGTTTCATAATTTTTTATTTCTTGTGACCAATTTTATGTTATACTCAGCCCATACTCATAAACATTTCAGGTGGTATAATTGCTTAAACATATAAATATACTTATAACTATGTTTCAAAGATGTCAATGTCTCATAATCTCAATTATACATTAAACGAATATGTTACCTGTTAACAATTTGTGTTAAATCATATGAGTAAGACCCTCTACATGAACATTCATATATATGCAATATCTAAATCTCTATTATACATAGTTCTATCACCTGCAGAACTGTATTTAGAGGAACATACTCCTTTGTTCAGGTATAAGTTAACAGGCATAAATGTACCTATATACTCTTTTAAGCATGCAACTAATTAATCCCATCAATGCATAGCTTATTACAAATTTATATTCATACCACGAGTTTGCTACTTAGGAGTTTATTCATTCAACTTTTCATGCTCTTAAGGGGGAACAACTATAACATATAGGCTATCAAAACTCATATAACTAAAAAGATTATGACCGAACTGAATATTCACATCAAAATGTGATGTTACTAAAATATTGTGAAATAAGCATATCAAGGTAATCACAATGATTCTTTAAATATGGCAAATGCATATAAATAAAGATCAAACAATTGTACATTGGCAGGTATAATCTATTTAGAGGCAACTTATATAAAATTATTTACCTTCCCCACCAATTATTGTTGATAAATTATGTCAAGTGTAGTGATTTAATAGCTATATTATAGTTATTATATAATACTATATTGCATAATATTACATCTAAGTTAGCTCTGATATTTTAGCTAACCACCCCTAAATGTAATTTATAAGTTAAGCATGTGCACAAGTTGTTTATAGTATATTACACATGATGGCCCTAGCTCTGATATTACTATGGTCTAGCCATATATTGATGTTATATTATAGCTAACATACTATATTACATAATATTATTAAATAGCTATAATAAATCGCCACACATGATAAATCACTAATCCTCTTATTATTATACTTTTTTAGTTTAATACGGTCTGATCTATAATAGATCATTGTTGTATACAAATTAGGGTTCGTGGGATACAAACTGAGGATCGTTGGATGTATTAGGTTTAATATTTAAATTACTGAGTAAACAAAAAGCAAATCGCCAACCCCCAAAGCCAACATATATAATAATTTTTATTATTCAAATAATATGGTTAAAGCAAATCACCATTTTAGAATGTATTGACGTTGTATGTATAAATGTAAGATATATATTCCCGTGTATAAGGACAGTACCATGTCATACTAAAAGGCTAATTTGCTTGCTACATTTAATTCAACGCCATGCCATAATAATATTTATATCAATTTAAAACACATAAATTTACTACATTTTGTACAAGAATTTGCTTGACCAATGGTCCTTCTCACCCTATCATTCAACATGTTAAGCATTAATCTTAGCTGAGTCGCTTCTCTCCTTATTAGACATATATGTGTTACGGAATTATAATGGCTACACTCCTGATCAAATCGTTGCTCATAGTTATGAAGTGGTTGAAATATGTTATTTTCACTTAATTTACCAAATATTATAGTGTTATATCAAACACTTCAAATTTGTAGTTATGACTCACTATAGAATCGTTGTTCATGTTATTCATGGGTCGTTGCATGATCATAAGCTTCTCTTACCCATTTCATTTATATAAACTCAATGTTTTTGTATATAATCAATTAAATTGCTCTATCAAGTTTACATGAGCGGAAAATACCTATATACCAGTCGACCCACTGAAAAAATTACACTATATTTATCTAGCCAGATAAAAATACAACCATTAAATATAGAGTTGAAGATTTAAACAGATTTATAAGGACACTGAAATGAAGTACATTTCCTACTTGACAAACAATGTTTGTATTCATTTGATTCATGACTTCTTTTGTTTGCTACTACATCTCCAATTTTTTTCCTTCTCCCTTTTTTCCTTGACAAATGCCTTCCTTTTAAATTCCAAGATCTCCCCCTCATAATCAGGGGTATTCCTGCTTTTAAAAGATTTCTCTTTGTTTTTTGATTTGTTTTATTTTATTATTTTTATGAATTATTTTTTTTTTTTTATCTCTTTTTGTTATTATTTAATAAATATTTTTTTTTCTTTTTTTTTTTTTCTTTTTTTCTGTTAAAACATAACTTCTAGTTATTTTTATACATTTTAACATTAATTAGAAATATTAGTAAATTTACTAATTTAATTTTAGCACTTCTTAAAGTTATGACGAATTAATCAACGAATTTGAATTTAATCATTTATGCTAATCTCTAAAGTATTAATGGTCACATGCAAGTTGCACTAGATGAAATCTAAAAAATCATTAAAATATGCTATCAAACCGTAAACAAACATCTATCTATTGTAAGTAGTATTAAACACATTATGCTCACCATTTAGATTATGCATCTAACATGAATTATTTATGCAGTGTGTGCAGGGTTCTCGTCAGCTCTCTGTCGACCTCCGACGTCTCCATATACATCACCCTCTCCGATGATGTTATCCCTCTGACATGCTCTAAGGGATGAGTTTTCCTACATCCACTTCACAAAACGTAAGTAGTTAGATCATATCATATGATAAATATATAGCATAAAATATAACTGAAACAACACATCAATATGCTCAAAATTTAAGCACGTACATTATAGTTAACTCACAATAAAACAATCATGTACCATGAAGTATCTAAGCAATATTCTACTATCTCATAATAGCATATATCTCAAGCTTAGTCAGAATTATAACCAATATCAAATGTGTCCGTTATATATATCCATGAATAGTTAAATAGTTTGCTTAGCGAGGAATCGGGATGCAATGTTGTCTCATTTGATTCCATTCTTGATTGACCATTTGCACATAGTGGAAGAGAAAGACAATAAAAGAGTGAAAGAAGACAAAGGAAGTGGAGGAAGCATGATCTCTCTTTTTGACTCTTGCACATGGTGACAAACTTGTCACTGTAGATCAATAGTGATCCCACTTGAACGGGACGTATTTCCTTGCTTGCCCATGAAGTTTCCTCTTTATCTTTCTTTCTCGTACATTTTTTATATAATGAGAGCTCTCTCCCATTGTAAATCATTCTTCGATTATATTTTTAAACCTCTAAATTTGTGGGATTTGAACTTGTGTTCATTCTTTCATCTTCCTTGGATGAAAACCCATAGAAAATTGAGATCATTAAACGAAAACCCATTGATTTCTTGGATGATAAGACGAAACCCCTTTGGTTTAGTAGGACAATCTCACTAAGAGATTGTGATTGTGCCACATATTGTTGTAAGAAGTTATTTTATGTTTCACTTATATGTATTATTCAGTGGTTGTAATAAATATTATAGTTGCATATTTCATTGTTATGGTTTGTTCCATTTTATATCCTTTAAAATACAAATTTTAGCAATATTTTCATTTGGAGATATTACAAGGCATATATCAAGGATGTGAATTGATGAGTTCTTTTCTCATGGAATTAATGAATTCCTTGTTTTATCGGGAATCAGCAATGCCATTTTAATGGATGAAGGATATAAATACCTTAATAGGGTGATTCACACTTGTCTGCATTATGCATAGAATGAATCACATGTAGGGTTTAACTAACTTTTCATTTTATATAAACTTAATATTTGATAGGTATTTATTCCTCTTTTATTATTAAATTGAATATATTATAACGAAAGCTAATTGTGACTAATTTATTAATATAGTTAACATATTATAATACAATCTTGTAATAGTAATTTACATTTACTATTACAATGTAATTTCAAAATATATTTAAATGGATTACTATTATAAAATTGATATTTTAAGAATTAATTATTTTTAATATATTATTACATTTAACATAGGGTAATAAATATTTAAAATGTATATTTAATATCTATAGTCAACATTTTAATAAAAAAATAAATTATAAACTTAATTGGCCTATATTTATTTTAAACTCTAGTAATTTATTTTAATTATTAAAAATGAAGCTTATAATATTATTAAGTTTGTAATAATATATTAACAATATAACCTCTAAACAATAGTTTACATTTTTAATTATTGTTAAATAATAATAAAAATATTACAAACTTGTATTGATTTTTATTTATTTTAAATTTTAGTAATTTATATTAATTATTAAAAAATAAGATTATAATAAAAAATGAAATTTTGAGTTAAAAGTACACAAAATTTACATAGGAAAATTCACAAGAGCAAAAGTTGAGGATGCATGCAAGAATTCGAGATAGGTTTCTTCCCTTTTGAAGGAGGATCCACTGGCTATAAACCCTAAACCTATTCATGAGAATGCATGCAAGAGCAAAGGAGTTCCAAAGATTCTAAATGAGGACCATCTAAAAGAAGAACCCAAAACAACCTCCTAGAGTGCAAGCAAGAGATTTGGTGAAGAAAAGACTCATGGAAAAGCCTCAATCAAAGAGGTTATTTTGAATCCCACTCATATGACAAACATAAGGAATGTGCTTCCATAAAAAAGACATGCAGTAGCTACAAATAAATATCATGGTCTGGGTAATGTTCTCCTTCTCTTAAACAAAGATTTATTGTTGATAAATCAGTTGCACCCCTCAAGGTTTATTCATATAATGAGGAGACATTTGATTTTAGAAATATGCTTAGTGAAAGAGAGTTAATCTATATATTTAATGTATTTTGGCCTACTCTTCCTAATCTACATGAATGATAAGTCAATATTGAGATCCTATCATAAAAAATGAGGTGTAAATCTTCCCTTGTGCATATCATTGCATTATTTTCAGACTAGTTAGAACGGGATGATATTTTCAAATGAGGGCCCTGGTTTCATAAGGAGGAAAGATTGATCCTGAAGCCTTGGTTTCTAAACTTTGACCCCTTAACTAAAAACCACTCCCACATTCCAGTTTGGATGAGGCTACCAAATTTGCTTTTATATTTTTGGACCTTGTCAACACTAAAACATATTAGAGATGCTATAGGTTTTTTTTGTAGCTAAGACTCTTCCACAGAGGAAAGGTTCAAATCAATGAGTGCTCGTATTTGTGTGTTTGTGGACTAGAGCAAAGGGTTCCCTGCTGATTTTTCAATAGTTTGAAGTGGATTAACAAGAACCCAAAAGGTAGAGTTTGAAAATATTACTTTCAGATGTAGGTAATGTTTTGAATATGGCCATCTGGCTATTGCATGTCCATGTCTACAAGCTTCAAATCAAAATCCATTAGATAAAAACACTATTTTAAATGATAATGGTTTTCAAGTGATTCAAGAAAAAGAAAACATAAAGCTACTTGGTAGAAGGGAGCCACATTGAACCACACATCAATTGAAGTTATTGATCCAAAGAAAGAATCTAAGGGAGTGGTACCATAAACTCCTTTGAAAAAAATAAAAGAATCACAAAGTCCACAGGGAATGGAGATCTCTGTGAACAACATGGATGAAAAAATAGAGTTTTCTCTAAAAGAAAGTCAAAAATTAACAATGAAGAGGAAAAAGGATTAGATAAGCCCTTCTCCAAATGAAATTAATCGAAACTCAAATTCAAAAGGATAGGATTTACAATTTCAAATCATCCCAACATATTCAAAAGAAGAAAAATGTTATTAATGATTAATTCAATAATTTACTTATTTTTGGGTTAATTGTGAAGAACATGCATGCATGTTATGTTGAAAAGATACATACATGTTCTACCATAAAATAGGCATGCATGTAAGTTTTTAGAGTTGCATGCATGCAAATATGCTCGTGGATCTTTATATGCATACAAATAGAAAAAATTATTATGATAGGAAAAAACAGTTATTATTTTAAGATAGAGGAATCTTTGGATATTTATAAGATGTAATTTAGAAACTTTTCATTTAATATAATTTTTATTTTATTTTTTAAAAAATAAAGAAAAAAAAAGTTTATAATATTATTAAATTTTGATTAAAATTTTAACAATATAATCTTTAAATAATAATTCACGTTTTAAATTATTGTTAAATAATAAAAATTAAATTAATAGTTTTTATAAAGTTTTATTTATTTTAAATTTTAATAATTTATACTAATTAGTAAAATAAAGTTTAAAATATTATTTTGTAATAATATTTTAATAATACAACCTTTAAATAATAGTAACAAGTATTATCAAATTTAAATTTAATTTTTATTTTTATTCCACGTACCATATTTAAAATTTGAAAATGCCATGTTTTGAATACATATTCAATTTTCAATATAACTGAAAATTTAAAATCTAATATTTTTAAATTTTGAAAATATCACCTTGAAATTTAATAGCAAATAAATCTTAAAGAAATGACATGTCTTAATGCAATGTTTTTAAATTTTTAAAATACATCATTTTGAATTGAATGGTAAATTTCAACACGATATTTTCTGGGTTAAAATTTGAGTAACAAAACACATTATAAATTTTTTTACAATCAAATCTGTTGGGTTTCATTTTTCTTTATTTTTTTAATAATAAATAAATAAAAGAAAGAAAAAAATATTCAATCTATTTTCACTTTTTTTTTCTAGTTAAAAGAATAAAGCAGAAGAACGCATCTTTTTTCATAGAGAAGAATTTATTTTTCTTTTTTCAACCCACAAAAGTACACAGTTTTTTGACGAAGATGAATCGATATCAATATTTGTAATAAAATAGTCAGAAATCACTTTTAATGGAGAACAATATCATTTGACACTTATTTCTTATATTCAAAAAAAAATTATATATATAGATGAATATTTGTATTTTGTAGAAAGATATTTTGATGAAGATTTGTTAAATTTAAATATTCTCTTTACTTAAACTAGTTTTGCATAAAAAAATTATATGTTTTGTTTTCTACAAGCAAATTTCTTTGAAATTTTTAATGGTTTTATTTTTTTCAATTAAAAATATATTTTTTTATTATTATTCTTAATATTACTTTTACATGAAATTATTAGAAAAAATATTTTCCAAAATTTGAACGTTACAAAAAATAATAATGGTTAACATCTGATTTTATTTATATATAAATTTTTTCACTTAAATATCTTGATATAAAATAATGTACAAATATTTTTTAAAGCACTATCTACATCCCCCAACGTTGTATAAAAAATTAAAAATATTTATTTAAAATATTATTAACCAAAAAAATAAACTTTTAATTATTTTTAATTTATTTTATTTTATCTTTGAAAAATATGTATCTTTGTTACATGCTTCAAAACTTATATATTATATAATTAAAATACAAAAATACAAAACTTTAATTATTTTTTTTTAAAACTATTTAATTAATTTAATTATTATTGTATTATAAATCATTTATAGATTGATTTTAAAACTTTAATAATTTTTATTTAGCATAATTATTATCTTAGACCAAAAAACCACAATTCTTATAACAGTTAAGAGTCAATCTTATATCGGTGTATTGTCTATGCTTCCACATTTTGGATCTATTTTAGAAAAGCAGTGAATCTATTTATAGTGGGTGGCCACCCATTTTAAATGAATTATTTCAAGTTTAGTGAAAATTATAATTATCAATCATAATGGATGATGGATGTAAATCCCTCATCCACAAGGATTGACACTTATTTTCAATATGCCTTTACTAATTCACATTTAAAGTAGGTGGCCACCCACTATAAACAAATTAAAACTTATTTGCACTGTGTGTACAATGAATCACATATCTTATTTAATATTTTATTTTGGATGTGAAGATAAAGTCAACTAACTAATAAGTTTAGTTTCATTTTGATTGTGAAACTTAAAGCTATCAACAAAGAAATTTAATAATATACGTCAATCATTACAAACATAGTGAAAATAAATGTCAATATGTTTATAGTGGTTGGTCGTCCACTTTAAATGTGAATGTTATGCCCTTAATCTATCACATGTATTGAGTTAGGAATAGTCAACTTGTGACTTACTTATCTCTCTTTGATGTTATATCACATTTCTTCTATGCTTTTATTGGATTAGTAGGTCGATCTATAGAGTAACCATGGCCTAGGTAGACTATATATAAGAGATAGTGGGTAATTGTTTATCATCATATCGGAGTATTCATTTCTTATTGCAAGCATTTAGGAGGTTGTCCCCTCGAAGTGACTTATCTATTATTCCTAATTTCTGCTATATTTCCATATCATTGTAATTTATTGCTATTATTATGATTATTTGGTGAAGTAATATCTTTACAAGTGATATCAGAGCTTCGATTTGGACCATAATCAGGGCAAAAACTCTGGATCTTATAATTTGGCTATAACTAGCAAACAGTTACGAATTTCTCTGTATTTTTTTACTAGAGGTGAGAAATCATTCAAGTAAGCTTCCATTCAAATTTTCATTCAATTGGATCTTGTTTGCAAAAGTTATCTCCATTTTAGGGTTTCTCATAAATTTGCTTTATAGTGCACAATTCAAGGAAATTTTCAGAATTAGAAATCTTAGAAAAATATAGCTGGGATATGTTTTTTGTAGCTTCTGATTTGAGGCTAACATAAGTACAAAATCTCTTGGTCAAAGTTAGGTCAAAGTGCCAATCAAGGTCGACATTGTCAAGCCCTTTTATAATAGGACTGCAATCTAGGGGCTAAGGAAAGGGTGTCGAAACCCCAGGTAAAACTTCTCACAAGGAAGAGATGGAGTTAGAAGGGACAGTTATTGGAACCTTTATACCAGGGTTCTTTGAGATAGATTACAAAGTGAGCCAACTTGACTACAATGTGCAAGGCATTCAAAGTGAGATGCAAGGCATACAATTTGATATGAAATCTATACAATATAGTTTGGAAAATATCATGATGGATTTACAAAATAATCATTCAAATCAACGAGTTATCATTATAACACAACCCCACCAAGGTGGATCTCCCAACCAACCTAATCCAAAATCAAGTACTTTGCCACAACATACCCTATTATCAAAGATAGGTATGCGTAAATTTGATGGAAAGGATCCACTCAATTGGATCAACCAAATGGAGAATTTTTTTGATCTACATCAAATCTCATGTGGACAGAAGGTTACCATGGCATCCTTGTATCTAAAATTTGAATAATTCATTTGGTATCGATGGTTGTGTGCTCAAAAAAAAAAAGATGACTCTTAGTGTCACCTAATCAGTTTTTATAGAGGAGTTGCAAGTACACTATAGCAATAGTGTGACAGAGAATTATTTCAGTTAACTGAGAAAATTGTGACAGATTAGTTTAATCAAGGATTATATTCATAATTTTTAGAACCTATCTTTACATATGGAGATAATTTTTTATGAGAACCTGAATGACTTATTTTTGGGAGGCCTCAAAGACCATAGTCAACATGAGGTACACATGTTTAATCCACTTAAAGTTTATGATTCTATTATCATGGCACATAGAACTGAGGAAAAATTCATAACCAATAAAAAACAGTTATTCACTCACTTTAGAGATCGTAGCATATCAACACCATCATTTTCTCCACCTGCCAAATTGACCCCTCAACAAATTGAAGAGAAACATGCAAAAGGATTATGTTTTCGCTGTGACAGCGAGTGAAGCAAAGGACAGATGTTCTGAGAAGAAATTATTCTACATTGAGGGATCCAATGAAGATGATGAAGAGGATGATGCCTCCGATGATGATAAGGAAGAGATAAAGGAGGTCCCTGAAGATTCCAAACCTACAATCTCTTATCATGCACTTTTGGGTATTAGCACTCATCAAACATTTAAGGTGATGAGTTTTCTCAAGAAACAGAAGGTGACAGTGTTGATTGACTCAGTGAACACACATAATTTTATCAACCATAAGTTGGCCACTCAATTGAATTGTTTCATTTACCTAGCACCATAATTTCAGGGCATGATTGTAGATGGCGGTACAGTCAATTGTTCAAAAAAATGCTATAGTATTAAGCTTGCTATGGACAAGTACAATCTATATTCTTCTATGTTTGATATTCTCATGGATGGTGTAGACATTGTTTTGGGAGTCCAATGGCTCACAACCTTGGGTACAATTGAGATGAAATTCCAATAACTATTCATATGCTTTCATTTTGAAGGTAAAAAAATTGAACTACGAGGATTACAAGGAAAGTCTCCACAATTGGTTAGTTCACATCAAATGACAAAAAAATTAAAAAAATGGGCAAAAGGATTTATAGCACGATTATGCTCCATAGAAGTTCAACCCATAAAAGCATCTCCACATCCTAATCTATAGATGATTCTTGATGACCACCCATCTATTTTTGGGGGCATGCCAAAAGGACTACCACCAAAAAGAGAACATGATCATGCCATTCAACTACTTCCAGGGAGTCAACCACCAAATATCAAACCATATAGATATCCATATGCACAAAAAAGTGAAATCGAAAAGATGGTCCATGAGATTTTGAAAGCAAGGATCATCAGTGACAGTGAAAGTGCATACTCATCGTTAGTAGTCATGGTGCGCAATAAAGATGACACACGAAATATGTGCCCAAATTACAGGGAACTTAACAAGTACACCATCAAAGATAAGTTTCATATTTCAATCATTGATGATTTACTTGATGAGTTGCATGGTGTTGTTTATTTCATGAAATTGGATCTTCGTTCAAGGTACCATCAAATTAGAATCAGGGATGAAGATGTTCATAAAACTACTTTTACAACTCATAAGGATCATTATGATTTTTTGGTAATGCGCTTTGATCTTACAAATGCATCTTCTACTTTTCAGAGCTTGATGAACACTGTTTTTAGGCCTTTTTTAAAGAGTTTATATTGGTTTTCTTTGACGACATATTGATTTACAGTAAGACATGAGAACACTTGCAACATGTGAAATAGGTGTTGATAGTTTTAGAACATAAGCTTTATGTGAAGTCATTCAAATGTACTTTTGGAGTACAGGGGTAGACTACTTGGGTCACATTGTATCTCATGAAGGTGTCAAAGTTTATCCTCATAAGATCAAAGCTATGGTGGATTAACCAATGCCCAAAACTCTCAAAAACTTTTGAGGGTTTCTATGACTAACATGTTAGTGTCAAAGATTTGTGAATGGTTATGGCAACGTAGCAGCTGCACTCATTGCATTGCTAAAGAAGGATTCCTTCCATTGGAATGATGCAGCCACTAAAGCATTTGAGCAACTAAAAGCAGCTATGTACACCACCCTACTTTTGGCTACTCCAAACTTTTCAAATACATTCATTAGTGAATGTGATGCTTCTGGATCAGGGTTGGGAGTAATACTAATGCAAGAAAGAAGACCCCTTTCATTTGAGATTCATTAATTCAAAAGTAAGAGTCTCCAAAAACTTGTCTATGAGAAAAAAATTCTTCATGCAATAAAATAATGAAGGCCCTATCTGATGGGTAGACATTTTAAGGTGAAAATGTATCATGATACTCTCAAATACTTTTTCAAGCAAAGATTATCATCTGAGGAACAACAAAAGTGAGTAACAAAAATGTTGAGTTATGATTTTGAAATCATATACAAGAAAGGTAAAGATAATATAGTCGCAGATGCATTGTCTAGACGAAATACACCCACATAAGCATTACTATATGCAATGTCCATTTTGCAGGCAGATTGGGTAGATGAGATTAGGTTAGAGTGGGGGTAGGGCAAGGATGCACAGGGTCTGATTCAGAATATCCAGGGAGGTTCTACAGCTTATAACAAATTTGAATGGAAAGGTAATGCCCTATGGTATAAAGATAGGTTATACTTGTGCAAAGATTCAGAATTGAAGCATAAGATTCTTGTAGAGTTGCATGCATCTCCAATTGGGGGATACTCTAAGTTCTTGAAAACTTATCACACAATCAAGCGCGAAGCATTTTGAGGACTCAAGGGAGATGTACAAAAGTTTGTGGCAGAATGCTTGATATGCCAACAGAACAAAGGTGAAACACTTAAGACCCTAGCGATGTTACAACCTTTAGCAATTCTTAATTAAAGGTGGGAGTTGGTTTCCATATATTTTACCACAAGGTTGCCTTGTTCTGAAGGTAAAAAAGTTATATTGATAATTGTAGATAGGCTTACAAAATATATCCATTTTTGTGCCCTCTCACACCCATTTACAACAAGTACAATAGCGACTATTTTTTTAGACCAAAGGTAACTAACCGTTACACCAAAACTTCGAGGCGTTAACGAAATCTACCCATCAAAATCATAACATCTCACCACACTTCCAAAACCGAGACTCTGGATTGGATTTGCACCTATACATCAAGGTCCTCCACATGTACGAACCCTAGATGAACACTGTCATGCCAATGTAGCCACCTACTCTATGACTTGAACCCGAGTGGAAGCTCTAATACCAAATGTAATAAACTATTACACCAAAACCTTGAGGCGTTAGCGAAATCTACACATCAAGTTCATAACAGTGAACCATTATAAGTATAATACAAATAAGTATCAACAACCCTTAACACAATTAGAATTGAGCAGTTCGTCCACTATAAATAGATTAACATTTATTTTCATTGTGTCTACAATCATTCATATGTATTGTTAAATTTCAATATTGCTAAAACTAAACTTCACATTTGCAATGAATCCAACTAAGAAAAATTCTTAGTGTGACCATTATAAATAGATTGACATATTTTGCTTTATACCTACAATGAATCCAATTAGTTGATATGTATTGTTAAATGCATTGTTGGTAGATCTAGGCTTCATTCATATTCCAAACGAATCCAACGTACTTTTTTAATAGACATAAGCTTCACACTCATAATGAGTAGAAAAATAGCATGCGACAATCCCAACTCAATTTACTTGTTACAAGTAAATATCACTGGTCGTGTTTAAATATGGGTATTGTGATTCTTCTGTTCTTATGACTTGGTTGGCATGTTCCATCAAATAAGTTTGGGTTGTTACGTTGTTGATGCTGCTGGAAGTTCTGGTTTTGTCCTGGATAACTGTTGTATGTTTTATACGGTTTTCTTCACATGATACTTAGGATCTTTATATTGTTTGAAGGTTTAGATGTATATGATATGTTCAAATGCCTGTTGAGGACCTGCTAACCTTTGCTAGCCTTTTCCGTAAGGCATACAACTGTTTTGTAAACTACCATTTCAATATAAAAATAAAAATAAAGATCTTGGAGACTGTTATAACGGTTTTTCTTCCAAATGATTAATATTTGTATAGTTTAATTTTATTTTTTAAAATACACCAACTATTCAACTTTGAGCTTTGCCTCTTAAATTTTAGTACAACACCCTACATTCAAAAATAATAATCCAAAATCAATAATAGAATCTATTATTACAATACAATAGAGGTGATTGTAAATGGGCACCCTATGTTGACAGTTCCGCCACGCTCACTTTGGAGCCTCCAACCAACCAGATTTTAACTGTAGGACCAATCGTTTGTGACAAAGCTAAACATTTCATTTCAGGAATATTAGTTGTGTAAGGATATTTTTAAGGAATTAAAAAAATAAAATTTAAATACAAAGGAAATGAAGTTAGTACATAACTTACACTTTAGATTGTGTATTTCTTAGGCATCTGTGTCATATTATTTGCTAGTTTTAATGATTTCTTATGATGACTACTTTTTATTCAAATGCTATTTTTGGAAGTCATCTAATAACTTTCATTCAAACATGAAATGGCCATTTAGTTGACAGCTACCGGACTCCACAACTCCCACGCCATGTTTACCCCGATTACAAAATTTTGGTTTTGAAAATGATGTCTCAGGTCTTTCAAGCAAAAATCCTTCCAATATATTTATTAGATAAATTGAGTTGCAATTATCTATGACAGAAATATATCTAATTCATCCGTCTTAGAGCTAAGGGCAATACCTTCCACATGTCAAGGGAGATCCTATTCCCCAATTCTGGAAGTTTGAGAAGAATCTTCAAACAATTATGATTAAATATTTATGTTTCTTGAAGTATCTATATCTATATCTTATACATAATCGCATTTGCAAATGTTTGTGATAATATTCCCTCCCCAGCCTGCAACAATAATACCGAATTATGTAAAAAGTAGATCATCGACCACTTAAGCAAGGACATAATATCTCTCCCAGATTACAAAATTGAAAAAATGGATACATTAGCCAATCCCAGCAGAGGCCATGGTAATTGAACTTCTCCAGCCATAAATAGCATTAGAATCAACATCCATTCTAGCAAAATTGAATTTCGAGATACTTATAAATTATGTATGGATGAATTTCACTAGTATATTCCAACACAACATTAATGCTTGCCCTTACGCATCCAATTCAACACCTGCCATAAGTGTCCCTTCCTACGGTAAATAAGCAACTTCACTATACAAAATGTTTGTGATAATATTCCCACCCCAGACTGCAACAATAATACCAAATTATGTAAAAAGTAGACCATCGACCACTTGAGCAAGGTCATAATATCTCTACCAGAAAACAAAATTGAAAAAAAGGATACATTAGGCAATCCCAGCAGTGGCCATGGTAATTGAACTCTCCAACCATAGATAGCATTAGAATCAACATCCATTCTAGAAAAATTGAATTTCGGGATACTCATAAATTATGTGTAGATGAATTTCACTAGTATATTCCAAAACTTTCATGCTCGCCCTTAAGCATCCAATTCAACACCTGCCATAAGTGTCCCTTCCTACAGTAAATAATCAGCTTTACTATACAAAATGTTTGCAATAATATTCGCACCCCAGCCTGCAACAATAATACCGAATTATGTAAAAAGTAGACCATCGAAGGACATGATATCTCTACCAGAAAACGAAATTGAAAAAAAGGACACATTAGGCAATCCCAGCAGTGGCCATGGTAATTGAACTTCGCTAGCCATAGATAGCATTAGAATCAACATCCATTCTAGCAAACTTGAATTTCGGGAACTCATAAATTATGTATAGATGAATTTCACTACTATATTCCAACACAACATTCATGCTTGCCCTTAAGCATCCAATTCAACACCTGCCATAAGTGTCCCTTCAAGATCATTCGTATCATCTATGTTTTTGTCATCTTCTTCCTCAACCAATTCAGCATCTTTCTCTAAAGCAGCATACTGCTGATTATAGTCAACAGCAAAGTTGTAATCGGCATCCTCAACTTCAGTAGAAACATTCAAAGGCACTTTACAAGACTTTTTCCTCCTCTTTTTTTCTGCCCTTGCAGCATGTGGATTCAATATGCCTTCCACCTCATAAAGCTTATCATTCTGATTCCGAGTCTTATGAGATTTGGTCACAATAATTTCACTTGTATCCATTCCCATTGCATCACTTGTTGCCTGATCTGGATTATCAGCTTCTTCCATAGCATCTTCGTCACTCTGTCAAGAAGAAGAAAATAGTCAGTCTGAGATAGCTTTTGACATTAAGAAGAGATCACCAATGAAGAATATTCCGACTATAATATACACTGCTACCATCAGAAGCTTTATTTAAATCAAAGGCAAAAAGCTTCTGACCTCTGAAAGTTGGACATCCATAGGTAACGGAGAATTAGCAGCGATTTCAACATGACCACTATCAATCATAGAATCAAGACTTCCTATCAGATCCAACTCCTGTTTATAAATCTCATCCACATCAAACTCCTTTCCCAAACTTGACACTATTGCAGACTCCAGATGTTCCCCCTCATTACGTGTTGGTGGTAATGTAAAATAAGGTATCTTTCCTGAACAATCAAATTTTTATTACATCATCGTAACTTTAAAAAAATTATAACCAACCATGTATGATGGAAACAAAAATAAATACAGAAAAAACTCAAAAGTAACGATTATAATGTGATGAACTCAAATACCTTCGTTCCAGTCATGTAGAACAATCCTAGCAGCTGCTGTCACATCGGGTACACCACCTTTCTTTAGTTTTCCACGAATGGATGCTATCTTTTTTAAGAAGTCCTCAACAGAACTAAAGCCAGGCAACTTGTATGATGACATCAATTTTTCTCTTGGACACAACCTCAAAATCTCCTTTACTGTAGATTTTTCAATAGTTAGCTTTCCATTAAAAAATGGGCAATCTGGCTGCTTCCATGAGGACAAGCCATATATGGCAACAAAATAAAAAATAGTCAACACAAATAATAAATTTACTTAGGCAATGCGTTTGGAGATTTTTCAGCAAGCTTTAAAACTAATTCCCCAATCCAGCCACAAATAAATATAAAATCAAGATAGTCTCAAAAGGTTTGTAATTTAAGAAGTTGCTGGAAGCCAATTTGTTCAATAGATTAGATAACCCAAAGAATAAGTCTGCAAAAAGGCTTCAAATAATTATTTGGTTAGCAACCATAAGAGTTTTACATTTAGCAGACAAAACTAAAACAGCTTCCCTGGAAAAAGAATATATGTGCCAATCCAGGTTAATGTGTCAGCATCATCCTCTTTTATGGAATTAACATGGCTTAAAATAGCTCAAAATAGTCATCAAAGAATGGGTAAAGTATTCAAGTGCTTTGCGGGTTCCCTTGCCTTCTGATTATTTCCAAAGGACATTAGTGGAAGGTCATAAAGTCATCAAAGGATGGCTTGAGTAAAAATAAATATATAAATAATATGACACTGCAGAAGCTCCAATTACTTAGAAAATATATGATTCTTAACCCAGCAATGTAAATTAGAAAATAATTACTATATAACCAGAAACCCTGATATGGGAATCAAATTAACAGCCAAGAGCAGCCACGTAAGAATTTTTTTCTCAACCAAGAATTCCCACAAATAATCAAAACAACACATCAACTATGGGCCCTGCTAATGAGATTCGTACAAGTAAGATTAAAATCTATCCAGATTAAAGCTAAACTTCGTTGGTTCATTTTCTCCCCCGTCATTTTGGCAGTTTGTCTGATGGGTGTATTTTTTTATTTGGATCTGGGGTCCCTTCAACCTATTGAACTTTAGAAAAAAAACCTAAACTTCGAAAGTGCCTCAAAAAGCAACCCTGGTCTGGCTAGGGAGGAGGAATCATTTAAGATAAGATAGTGAAATTTTTACAAGGCTTGCAAGGTTTACAATTTGTCATAGCCCAAGAATGGAAGGACATAAAAGTCAAAAGCTATTCTTTAATTATCAATGAAGCCATCTCCAATATTAGTTGCCAAACCTGGAGATCAAATTTGGCAATACAAGACATTATGCTTCTCTCAAGATCCTTCAGTTTTATATCTTTTTATTATATTAACCTTCCTAACTGTAGATTGCTAACTTCAGGGTGGGGTTGGAGTCTAGGGAGGGGGTTAATTGGAAAGCTTGGAAAGACATCCCTAGCTCTCGTAGACTATTTACCTTGTTAAAAATGACGTTAAATATTCATTGCTGGATAAGTAATTACTTTCCTAAGAAGCTCTTATTGCATGATTTGGGCACCTTTCCCTCACCAGCCTGTTTGCATGCTTCGGGACTGCACTGACAATTGGGGCAAATATGCCATCATTTTAAGTGGTGAAGATGATAATGATCAAGGAGGATAGGTGTTATGATTTAATTTAATCCCAATTTGTATGAGAGAATGATTGGATAGATACGTTATAGAGGAATTCAGAGCCGAAGTGACTTCAAGGGTCACATTTTTGGAATCCTTTTCCTAGTGTTCCTGTCAGAATTCAGAATTGAGTCGGGTATCTAGGATATGTTTGACACAGAGAGAGTCTGGATGTGTAAGCTCTCAGAAGTTTAATGTTCTAGTTTCAGTTTTCTGTCCTACTTTTATTTGCCCTAGCTGCAACGTTGAAATATGCTGGAACAGTCAGTTTCTCTGGTCATGGGGTTATGTGTCAGGCAGTCTTTCCTTTGTGTAACAGTACTAACTTTTATTAGAGGGCTGAAATTTTGTCTTGAACTTGTTCATGCCCCTTCCTTTTTTTGTCTCATCTTAAAGGCTGGGATTTTTAAGTTTCTCTGGTTTTGTATTTGGCAACCACTCTTTTTAGTGTTGGCTCCCAGTTCTATAAGTGGCCGGAATTATTTCCGCTATTTGGTTTTTAACATGAAAGAAACTTCTAAAAACGCTGAATTTCAAATCCTTCACACATAAGCTGAATTGGAGAGAATGCAATCCCTAAGTAGCGGCAGGTTCAAAGCTACTGGCGTAGAAAATGATTATCCATTTAGTTCCTCAGGTAGATTTTCAGCAACCAAGGGCCAAGGTTTCTTTGTTGAACCCAAAATTGGGGGTAAGAGAAAATTCCCCCTTTTTCTCCTGAACATAATAAGACTTGTTCCAAATCACGTTCAGGGAAGAGGCACAAAATTGACAGTAGTCTAGCATTGCAACTATTTCTAGTAAAGGACAAGATGGCCTAGAAAAGCAGCACAAACACTCTCTTAAAGTGACAATTAAATAGCAAATACCCTGCAATTCTGAGTTTGGTCTCAGTTACCATTAGCATGGGTACTCGACTTGATAGAAATGGTGAACCTGCTTTCACCTCTAAAGTTGATTCTCTGTTTCAGGATTCTGGTAGAACTCACATTAACACAAATATGCACACTTTGGCCCAGACCTTTGCCATTCAAGCGCCAGACCAGCCAAACCAGCCTCCTCAGGAGGATAATATGGAGCAGGGGCGCAAGCTCCACTGCCACAATTGGGTCTGGCACAACATTGCAGGGTACTCAATCAACTGCTCGATCCCAACAGCTTATCATACTCCAGAGGTTGATTGAGGACTCCAGTGTTCAGAATGCAGAGCTGTCCCAGCACAGCCGCCACCAACACGTAGATATCATTGCCGCACTGGGCCACAACATGTTCCCTCTCTTGGCTCCTCTTCCAGGACTTCAGGGTAGATATTCCATGCTGCAAAGAGAGAGAATGAGCCTTGGCACAGGCCAATGCTCGCAACAAGAATGGAACCCTGGTGGACTTCTAGTGGCTGGTAGCAAGTCCTCGTTCCAGATAAAGAGTATGATATACTTGAGATAACCTCTCATCCAGAGGTTGATTGAGGACTCCAGTGTTCAGAATGCAGAGCTGTCCCAGCACAGCCGCCACCAGCACGTAGATATCATTGCCACACTGGGCCACAGCGTGTTCCCTCTCTTGGCTCCTCTTCTAGGACTTCAGGTTAGATATTCCATGCTGCAAAGAGAGAGAATGAGCCTTGGCACAGGCCAATGATCGCAACAAGAATGGAATCCTGGTGGACTTCTAGTGGCTGGTAGCAAGTCCTCGTTCCAGATAAATAGAGTATGCTATACTTAAGATAGCCTCTCTCATCCTCAACTTTCCGAGCATGTTGAGTTTCAGCCATAGATAGCTTTCACATCCCGGCAAGAATTTCAGCAATTTAGACTTAATATTTAAATTTTAAAGTTTCTTTGAAAAGGAAGATGATTATATAGTTAAAATTTAAATAGAAGCAAAAATCCAGCTGTACAAATGTGGTCAACATTATCATTATTACAACCCCATCACTTAGTCTAGGATTCCAAGCCATTTATAACCAATGACAGTGCGAGCATTTTTTCATTATGAGTGTTCCACTGCCATGGTATATAAAGATAGTAATTTCTAAATCATTAATTCTACAGAACATAACATTAATACTTAATCAAACCTGTTAAAACAATAGTTATCAAATCTATTTCAGTGCACATTTAATGATATATTTTCCACCAAATGCAATTTCATTACAAACTCTGTTTTTTGCAATTATCCAATCGACTGCCAATAGGTAATCTTTGAAAGTTTTTGCCTTATCATCGCACAACCAGTTTCATTTTACAAATTGTAGGTACCATTAGCATACAATTATGAGCATTAATCTATTGCATCAAACGTACTTTAAAAGTTTAAACATACAAATAGTTCTACTAACCAATTGATATTACACAAAATATGATGGTCCATAAATATATAATGTTTTATTTGTTGAAACCAGAAAGTTTAAAAACTCGATCATTAAGAAGCACCCAAAATTCTCCCATTACTTTCATATATTTTAAATACTGTTCTTTGTAAATGTTCACTTATCTATGGTTCTTCATCCTTTCCCTCTGAAATATCCAACATTTCTAGTTCTTCTAAGATTATATTTGAGCATCACCATAGACATCATAGATGTGTTTGCACTCCTGTAAAAGGTATGCATATACTTTTGTGGGCTTTGAGGTCAAGCTACTCAATCTTAGCAAGAACTAACATGGTGTAGACACCCAATTTTAGTACAAGTTATGCAATGACAACGCTTTATCATGCTTTCATATAATTGGATCATTGGCTTACATTAGGCTCTTATTGGCACACTTTCCCTTCACATTGGACCCCACATAGGTTTCATTATTATCATTTGCTCATAAGCACCTTCAGATTTGTCATTAGTTTGGCTTGGGATGCTCACATACACTCCCACACACTTATTTATCTCTATTCCTTGAGCCTTGGTTCACCTTGACCGGAATTAAAACATTCAGATAATGGTCTGACCAATGTCATAACATAAGATTTTGTTCATATTGGTTGTGGGTCCTTTGTTCCATCTTGCCATGTTTCCTTGTGCCTTGATTGTCGGCTTTCCTGCTTTCCTATTGTCGACTTGCACACGAATATGGACTAATTTGAATTCAAAGGAGTATATATAGTATATACACACATACCCTAATACTTTTAACACACAACAAATACACTATCATGATCATAGCAAGTGCCATCATGCATTTCCCTTATTCCACTATTTATCTACTGAAGGCTTCTTGTTGCATACTTGTACCAAAATAAGGATATTGCATTTGTCCAGAAGCATATAGTTCTATTTTACAAGTCTACGTCTCATAGGTGTAAGGGATTGGTAGATCATACACACAATTTGCTTGATGACATGAATGAGTGTGGACTGCCAAACTGTCAACATGTTATAAAGGCAGGACGAGGATTGACAGATGCAAGCCCCTCAAACAAACACCTATTTTATTGTCTTATTAGTGTGGGCTTGAGCTCAATCAAAGAAGAAAGGATTATGACATTCGTGTGCATCTATTCACATATCAAAGAGTGGTTTCTGGATATCATCTACTAACAAAAGGTTTCAGAAAGTTTTGTTTCAGGCCACATATATCTACACAGTGGTTATTGGAATAGGCTGACAGCTTTCAAGAGGACTACCACTGTCGTACAGTTTGATGTTGGCACTATCATTGTCATACAATCCGTTCTAATCACTGTCTCAAATCACCGTCTACTTTTTAGATGCTCTTTTGCACTGCTTCAATCTCTATCATAACTCAGGTAAGTCTAATTCCACATATTTTCATGTACTCAACATTTATATTTATCAACTCAAGGTACTTTCACTCTCTTGTGATTAAATCACAATTCAGGGATTTATTTATTGTTTTATGTATTTATATCAGATCTGAAATGCCCCCTACCCCCCGCCCTCTCTGTTTCAAAAAGTTTTAAGGACAAAGATATCTACACATTTGTTATTGAAACAGGCTGACTGCTTTCAAAAGGACTACCATTGTCGTACAGTCTGATTATGGCATGTCATTGTCGTGCAGTCCGATTCTAGTCACTGTCTGCTTTCTAGATGCTCTTTTGCACTACTTCAGTCTCTGTCAGAATGCAGGTAAGTCTAATTCCACATATTTACCAATCACTCACACCATTTCAGTTTATCAACTCAAGGTACTTTCACTCTCCCGCAATTAAATCACAATTCAAATCTTTATTTACTGTTTTATGTATTTATATCAAAGTTGAATTGTCCCTACCCAGCTCCGCCCGCCCGCTCTGCCCCATGCCCCCCGCCTCACTTTTATGTGGTTGGTGTAGTGTTTTTGAACACTTGTGTGCCTTCCACATTAACATTTTGGTGAACCTAATCATTTGTTTACATAACCTAGGGTTTTATCTTTTTTGGTGAACCCAAACCTTATGATCATCCAACCTTAGGGTTTCACACCCTTCTCCCTCTAGGGCTTGATTTTGATGTGCTTTCAAATATAATTTCTCTAGGGTTGTGTTTTGTCATTGTGGTATCATTGCCCCTAACTTCTTCCACGTTCTCTATGTTTCTCTCTAATGCCAATTAAAAAATTAAGATCTAAGAAACCTACTAAGTGAAGTGATAGATTGAGTGGTAGACATTAATTTGGTTCAAATTCCTTTGCTTCATATTCATACTCGTTTGAAAAATAAAATGGTGACTAATGATAAAATTCTGACTCCTGATATTGATGATGATAATGCGAATGGTATAAATATGAACAATGACAATGTGCAAATGGTGTAAATGTAAATGCTTGTAATGTCAATGTTTGTGATGCCAATGCTTGTGATGTCAATGCTATGAATGACTATGCTTGTGATGTCAATGCTATGAATGACTATACTTGTGATGACAATACTAATACTAATACTAATGTAAGAGATTGACGCAATGATTTATGTTGCTACATAGGAACAAAATAAGATGAATTTAGCTAAGGAATCTATGCCTAAGGAAGTACATTTTGCAAAGAATCTTTGAATGCTTCTTTCCACCTACTAAAGGTTCCCCTTTCACATTAGGTGTCGAGGCTACTACTACTATTGCTTCTACTCTTGTGCCTCTGTCTACTACTTCTACTTAAGTTACTATGCCTATTCCTTCTTGGCTTAATGTTTCTTTTGTGCCTTCTACTGCTAGACCTATTTTTCAATCTACATCTTTTAGTCATGACCTTTCTCAAAACAATAGTGTCTAATCCAAAACATGTTGCCTCTCTTGCTTCCCAAGATGTACTCCTCCAACAAACTATTCAAAACATGCAAGCGCAAAATCAACAACTTTTCAACTTTCTCAAGGATCTCAAAAATAGAGTCACACAATTACTTCTCATGATATGTTGGTTAATGAGGCCCTTGTTTAGCTTTTGCCTACCAGTTTTATAGTACCTAAATTTGAATTATTCAACAAGGGTGATCTTTCCCATCATATCAAAGCTTTCAGTGTTTCATGTCTTGACTTTGCACAAACTGATAGATTATTGACTGAACTCTTTTCTAGGTTTTAAAGATTATGCCTTGGATTGGTTTTACACCCTACCATTAGGGTCCATGTGTAACTTCAAATCTTTGGCCAATAGTTTCTTTACTCTTTTTTCAATCAGAATTAACTATAAGGTCGAATTTTCACAGCATGCACAACTTAAACAAGAACATAATACGCCTATTAGTGATCATGTATGATAGTATTACTGAAGAAGCCCATGTCTCATAGGGGTAAAGGATGGGCAGACCTTACACACGGTTTGCTTGATAACATGCATGAGTGTTGCTTGCCAAACTGTCAACCTATTATAAAGGCAATATGGGGGCTAGCCAAGACAAAACACCAATTTTTTATTTCTTAATGCAGACTTGAGCTTAAGCAAAGGAGAGAGGAGTTTGACATACATCTATTCGCATATCAGATAGAGGTTTCTAGACATCATTTGATGATGAAGGGTTTCAAAAAGTTTCAAATTGCAGAGATCCACATAGTGGTTATTGGAATACGTTGACCACTTTCGGTTGGACTGTAACTGTCATATGGTCTGATTCTAGACCTACTGCTGTCTTATGATCCGATTCTGATCACCGTCTCACATCACTGTCTACTTTCTAGATGCTCTTTTGCACTACTACAAATTCTTCTTTCTGCAATTTCAGTCTCTGTTAGAATTCATGTAAGTCTAATTCCAGGTTTTTATTTGTCACTCTCCCCATTTCAATTTATCAACTCAAGGTACTTTCATTCTCCCACGATTATATTACAATTCAAGTCTTTATTTACAGTTTTAATGTATTTATATTAGAGCTGAATTTCCCCCACTTTTGTGTGGTTGGTGTAGTGTTTTGAACACTTCTACGCTTTCCACATAAAAAACATATGCATAACTGCATATTCTTGGTGAAAATTCTCCAATAACCTTTCCATTTCTTCAGATGCTTCTTTCAACTTTCTATCACATATACATTCTCCAATTTGTCATGTGCCAAAGCCATGCTAAATTTTGAGTCCTAACAATCACACGGAGAGATTTACATTAACTGAAGTAGGTACAATTTTAATAAATATAAAGGAAAACTGTTGGAATAACTATTTACCTTCTAACTTTACAAATTTGCCAAACCTCTGAGATTTCCTAATGAAATTTACATAAAATTACCATAGCGCCTATCAAACAATAAATCTTTGCACGTTCATTATGTTCCAAAATTCATGTGGAACTAACTTGGTGCCCTAGCCCCTAATACACATTCAAACGCCCAATATGAACATTATTTATCCTGAACATGAAATCAGCCATTCAAGTTGGTTCTATCTACATTTTAACAAATGTTAGTTCACACGATGTCGGTAATATAGGTAGCTAGTGTCAACAATTCCAAACTAGGAAGAGGAATCTCAAAGTGTAATGACAATTATGAAAGAAAGTAGCCCCTCAATGTGAATGTAAGGAACATGGGAATGCAAAAGACGGACTTGGTAGATAAGTGTCGCAAAACAAAAATTTGTGGTCTTTTTAGGCATTGCTTCATAGTTATAAACATATATGGACCCTTGGGCAAGAACCATTCTTGTTTCATATACCAAAAAACACTTATAAAGTTGAATATCTTTCTTTCCAAAATTACAAAAAAGTCATTTTGACAAGCAGTCAAACAATCAAGTAAATAACTGAAAATACCTGGAGCTATAGGATCCTCCAATTTTTCAATCCTTGTACAATTGCGAAGAGCGATTGTTGCATTGTTGTCACCAGACTTGGCCATCACAACTCCAGGACAATCTAATAGTTTAACATGCTTGTCTAATTGAATTTCTTGCATTGATCTTGTTAAGCCTGGAGTAGCCCCAACATTGACAACATGTGATCTCCTTATGCTATTGATAAGACTGCTTTTACCAACATTAGGTAACCCCACAACACCAACAGTAATAGATTTTTTCAGCTGCAAGGTGGACAAGATAAACAATAAGCATTGTAGAAATACTCTAGTTCAAAATATGAAACAAAGTTAAAATCATCTATGCACAAATAACTATGCATCTCTTCATATTGGAACGGGCAAAATAAAGAAGTCAAATTATGCATCTCTTCATATTGCCACTCTTAAGGGAATTGAGGAACCTAAAATGAGGAAACAATTTTAAGTTGTCCATAACCTTAGCAATACTTAGTTTATATTACCAGCTGTAAAAGTATGCTTTTAAAGAACAACTTCTACTCAGCTTGTATTTTTAGGTCATAAAAAAGCATGGAAAATACATTCTTTATGTTGCTCAATTGTAAAGTTAATTGTATGAGAAAGACTGTAGATAAAAAGGCATCCTTCAACCCTATGAAGAATAAACTTCTTGATTCCATCATGGAAACTAAAAATTGAAGCTCTTCCATGATATCCTTCTCATGCAACCTTTAACGATTCTCATAATAGTTAAAAAATAACAATAAACTTTCACAAGGAACATAATATGTCAAAATCATGTCCATGGTCACTCCCAAAAACACTCTAGGAAAAACGAAGCTGTAAAATGTGTAACTGAAAAGAAATAGAAGATATTTCCTTCTAAGATGCCCCCTTATATAATGATATTAGGCATTACTACAAAGACATTTGTAATTATCTAACATTCTCATATGGAAAAATAAAGATCACAATGTCATCCATCTACTTGAATATCAACTTCCTACGTAGTCCATGTCTGTGTCTATGGCACGTGAAATGGATAGTCAGAATATTTTTTTTAATGCACGATGCTAGCATAATCTGTGAATGTTCAAAAGGCACAACAGAGTTGTTCTACGACCAGCTAGTAAACTTATAAAGTATGAGATAAACAAGTTAACTGTCTTGGGAGAAGTAATTAGGATGAACAGAAACACAGTGGGACAAAAGCTGCTGAGCCAAATTATCCAGCATTCTCATATGGAAAAATAAAGATCACAATGTCATCCATCTACTTGAATATCAACTTCTTACATAGTCCACGTCTGTGTCTATGGCACGTGAAATGGATAGTAAGAATATTTTTTTTAAATGCAGGATGCTAGCGTAATCTGTGTATGTTTAAAAGACAACAAAGTTGTTCTACGGCCAGTTAACTATCTTGGGAGAAGTAACGAGGAGGAACAGAAACACATGGGAACAAAAGCTGCTGAGCCAAATTATCCAACATTCTCATATGGAAAAATAAAGAACACAATGTCATCCGTCTTCTTGAATATCAACTTGTTATGTAGTCCACGTCTGTGTCTATGGCACATGAAATGGATAGTCAACATATTTTTTTTAAATGCAGGATGCTAGCATAGTCTGAAGGCAACAGAGTTGTTTTACGGCCAGCTAGTGAACTTATAAAGTATGAGATAAACAAGTTAACTATCTTGGGAGAAGTAATGAGGAAGAACAGAAACGCAGTGGGACTAAAGCTGCTGACCACTGTTTCATGAGAAGTGAGAGAAGTTATAACACATTTCAGAAATTCAAATAGATAACCCATGCTTTTATCATGAAACAAGCTTATAAGTCCAATTTAAATCAATATTGAAATTCTGTTATATAAATGGTTAAGTTTTCTCAAATTAAGATGACAAAAGGTATTTAAAAAAGAAGGAAAATCAATCATACGAAGTCTTGCATGGCTCCAACAACAACTAGATGATGATAAACAACTTGAGAAAGAAACAAAGAAATTATATTCATGTCCACGGGTGACCAAAGTCAATGGGAATCAAATGTACATCCAGTTAAAATAGAACAATACTACGATAGAAAAGAACCCTAAAAGGTAAAAAAGTGACTAAGACTCAAACTAAAACACAAACAATCGATTCCTGTTAAAAGATAAGAGTAAATTGTAATGTTTGATCCAATGCAAGATGGTCTACTCCAGCCTTGGGATGTGTGAAGTTAAATTTCGATGGGGCTTCTAGGGGCAACCCGGAAATAGCAGGCAGGCCGAGGTGCTTTTCTCCATTCCCACAACAGGGCATTTTAGGCTGCCTCAGCTTCATACCTCTCTTGCAGAACCAACAATGAATTGGAAGCTAGGGCACCATGTTCATGAACTATAGCTTGACAAGGATTGAGGAGTTGAAAAGATGGTGGTGGAAGCTGAATCCCAAATCATTATTAATGCAATGATCAAGGGCCACAATCCGAATTGGAAATTGAACCAGACCATTCGAAAAGTAAAAGAATTAAGTGATAATTTTCAGGCAATTTCCTTCAATCATTGCTTTCAGGAGGGCCATCTGCTGGACTTGCTATTGTGGGGGTTGACATTGGCTGCTTTTCGAATATTGAAAATACCGACCTTTCTGAGTAGATATGATTGGTTAAACTCCTTTCTCAGGATTCTTTGGAGCACCCTCTATTTTTTTAAGGAAAGGGTTTATTTTTTCAATTTTTGTCTATCCCATTTCATAGGATTTGAGAGGACAAAGGAAATATCAGATATAAATCATTATGGAAGAGGGATTGCTTTCTCATGAGGCAAGGTGACAAGCTGCCAAAAGGACGGTTTTTTTAGCGCCGTAACTCATGCAAAAAATTATTGATGTTTGCATGTGGTGAGGATTGTTTTACGCGGATTTTATCCTAAGTTGTGGTAATCTTCACATTTTGTTTGTTTTTTTTTCTAATCCCTTTCTCACTGCATTGAACTACTCCTTCCCATGGCATCTACTTAGCATGTATTCAATCATCTGTTGTTTGCGATGAGGCGGTCTATTACAATGATTTAATATTGATAATTTGATAAACAGATGGACGAAGACTTTATGAAACAGGTGCTGGGTTTCAATTGGTGGGAAAATATATCAGGTGTCAAGCATTTCGTGTCCTCCATCCAAGATGAATTTCTATTAAAACTTGCTTCCACTATCCCTGCTTTCTTCACCTTCTAGCTTCTAAGAGTTTGTTACCACTGTTTTCTCTCCCCCCTTTGACTGAAATACAGCCTCTTTGTAAGTCCACCCATAGATTGGTCCAAGGTCTCTGGGGATAAGGAGATGGTGTCTCAACAGGCACTAGCACACGCTCTACCATATTGGCACCCTATTCAGGGAGGGCAGAGAAGGAAGTGGGTCCCTTTTGAGGGTGAGGTTCCTTTGGAGGATAGAATGAGGGCTGCTGGAAAGAAAATTACCTACTGCGTTGCTCAGCATAAGGCTCTATTGGACTTTGACTCTATGTGTATCGAATTGAAGAATGGGCCTGTTTGTTTGGCGAGCAATGTAGATTTGGCTACAAAGTTGAATGTCCGCCTTCTTCCCCATTTCCCCAACCCCCCCTCCTCCCAAGCCTAAACCTACTTCCCGAAGGCTGCCTACTTGCAAAGATCGAAAGAGTCCTCATAAAATTGATGGTCTAAAAGTGGAGGAGTGGATATGGAAGGAGGAGGGCCCATGTGATATTGAAGAGGTTGGATGGGCTGCCTCAAAAGCTAGAGCAGTTGATGGATTTGGGTATGTGTGTGTCTATGGCTTCTCAAGAAAATTTTATTCTGGTTGCTAAAATAAATTGGCTTGAAGTCCTCCAGCTTAAGGAAAATTTCCTCAACCCTCAGCAAAAAATTGTTTTCAGCAAATTTGTCCCGATTTGCAAGAAAAAATTTGGGGATGCCAAATGCTGTAGTGGGCAGGGCATGTCTGGTGTTGGTTATCTGGCTAGTGAAGGGTTTGAATGTTTTGTTGGATCTGATTTGGGAGGGATTTGTACACAGCCCCAAACAGGCAGAGGAAGTTTTTTGTTGCTATCATTCTTGCAGTCCAGTTACAAAGGTTGGGTTCGGGGTAGAGGAGGGCAGATATAAAACTCTTTCAGTTGTTTTATAAAAATCCTAGAAACCTAAAATAAATCAATTAATATCTGCTTTAAACAACGCAAGAAATTAATTGACTGGGTAAACGAATCTCGCACGGAAAAGGCATATATATCTTTTCAACAGAGAGAAATTGAATGGACTGTAAAAGCATGCATTGCTGAACAGGGGCAGCAATGGTAGTCGAAAAGAGTCAGGGCTTGTGGGGGGTCGGGGTGGACTTACCATGGCTTATATATGTGTGAGTCATGAATCCCTTGTAATACAACTAACAATGTAGCTGAAGCACATGTTTCTCAAAGTTGTAGGGTCCAAAATAATCAAAAGAAGAGAGCCCTACAGAATGGCATGAGTTAGAAATTCGGTCATATAAGTGGTAAAGCTAATCCTAACAATATACTGTCTTTTAGTAAGAGACTATAAACAAAACAAAAATACGACTTAGCCAAGATGGTGAAACATTGAAATGTACCTAGAGAGATCAAAGGTGTTGTGGACATATTAGCATGGTTACCAAGTTCGGAAATCCGGATCCGTTCGGGAGGGCAAAAGAATCCAAAAATATGGAATGCTTGAATAAGTTTGGACAAATCCAATCCGGAATATATAAATATATTGTTGGCAAGTGCTGTCATTGATGTCAAAAGTAATGACAAAGTGGTGATGTCATGATGATGATGAGTTTGAGCCTAAAGTTGTGCAAAACAGGATTTGAATGCATATGAACTAAGGTAAGTATTGTTTGAGGCTTATCATATTGTATCTAGCATGTTGATGTGGTCTCAGGTCAAGGAGAGAAGACAAGCATGTGAACAGTATGTTGGTATAGGCTTGGTAGCCTAAGTATGTAAGCATGGATCTTCAGTGTATGCTTGAAGTAGGCTTGGTTGATCTTCAGTTTTGGCATGGTTATGGATGTTTAAGGATGAGTATGGTGATTTGAGATTGTGCAAGAGGTCCCATAAAAGGTCTTCTATGCTTTGAATGCTTGTGTGCATGAGCGAATTTCATCTGGTAGTTCATAGTTTTCATCTAGACATTTTGGGTCTAATGGCAGAAAAATCCGAGTAGACAGTTTGTTGACGTCACCATTGCCATGTATGGATGAGTCAGGGGGAGTTGGTCATATAAGTGTGATCACATTAGTCCCAAGTTGCTATGTTCCAAGTTTCAGATCGTAAGGTTGTGTATCGCAAAAAATATAATTGTGCGGACTTGGCTTCTCAGACAAATTGCAATGTTTTCCCATACTTAACCAAATTTGCTAAGGGAGATCTAACGGTGAGCATTTAATCACATCACAAATCTATGGCACAAAATTAATCTGAGCTTAGTGTCTAAGTTCAAGTAGAGCCGAGTAAACAGTTTGATGGCGTCATATTTCACACGCGTGAAGGTTCCAAGAGAAGCTTAATATATGGATGGATTCCTCTAGGAAAGAAGATCAGATGGTTTAAATTTCAAGACATGAGATTGGCAAAAGTTATTAAGGTCCAAAGTTGGCCTTCCACGCAGATTGCAGTGGTTCCCATACTTAGCCAAATTTACAAAAGGTAAAGACCAAGACCAGATAAGGATCTAACGGCGAGCGAGTGTTCGTACAAATGCAAATCGACGATGCGTATTGATTCAAATAGGTCAAAGTGTCTGATGTTTTAGCAGGTTAAAGTCCAGGTACTCTCAAAGAGATCGACAGAGCGCGTTTGTTCCAAACTGTTAGGAAACAACGAGATGATAACAAGTGTTCGATGTTTAACAGTGAGCAAAAGTAAAGACCGAGCTACTTCTAAGAAGATCGACAGTGCGTATTTGGTCAAAGATGCCAGGGAGCACGAGATGAGATCAAAGTCCCAGATGTTTAGCAAAGATAAAGCCCAAGCTACTTTTGAAGAGATCGACGGTGCGTATTTGATCAAATATGCGAAGACACAAGATGATGGCAAAGTGTTTGATGTTTAACAGTGACCGTTGGCATTTGAATTGGCAAAGGGAAAAACCAGTGCTTAGTTTTTGAGCTGTAACTTTTGATCAAGGACGAATTTATTGATGCAGTAAAAAACAAAGTTGTAGAGGACTTCAAAGCGCATCTAGAGAATCTGGTTAAAATGTTTGAATGTTTGTATAGTCAAAACTATTAAGCTCCAAAGTTGACTGTGTTTGACCATGTTCTGTAAGTGACCCAAGAAGGATAATTGAGTTGTTCTTAATGGTTTTTGGATATTTAAAGGTGACTTAGCTATTGGAGAGTGTTGTAGAACTCCTTGAGCATGATCTGTATGGATTTTGGAGGTTCGACCAATCCATATTCAGTATGAACAAATACTTAGAAGTTGATTGTTTGTTCGTTCATGGTGTTCTTGTGTACAAAGCTAATATTTGAGTAGATTGAGCATTCGTAGAGGTGTGTAATGATGACTCTAATCTTTGAGAATGTCTAAAGGGTCATGTGGAGTGGACCTATGCATTTGGAAGTGGTCATGTGTTTCTAATTTGCTCATTGAAGTGCTAAAGGAGTGAATAGATCTCCATGAGACCTATAAGGGCTACTAAGACCTAATTGAAAGGTGTAGCTACTTAAGGGCAACCCATGGATGCTATGGCCAACCTATGAGGATGGTACTGAGTTGTGTCTTAATGTGATAGAAGCCTTAAAGGTTAAGGCATGTCTAATGGCCGACCAAGAAGTTGATATTCATGAAAGCTCTATAAATAGTGAAATCAAAGATGACTTCTAGGGGCTGTAAATGTGGAGCAAGAGTATAGAGTTGAGAGGCGAAGGAGAGTAAGGGTGCCTAGTGGATGGATTAAAGAGCAGCGCTAGTTGATGACTGTGTATGACCTATAGGTCATATTTCTTATGTCAGAACTAGACTTGTGAGACTTAGAGAAGAGGAGGCATGTGTGAGAGTTGTGGAGCGAACGATAGAAGAAAGGGAGTGTGCCCAGTGGATGGGTTATAGAGCAGAGCGGGTTGAGCACTGTGTATATGCCCTGTAGGTCATATTTCTGATGTATGGACAGTCTCTTGCAGATTTGAAGATTGGGGATGAGCAAAGAGGTCTAGAGCGATGATGTCTCTGTGAGCTTGGTGGTTGATTTGAGAGGCAGATAAAAATGTGGTCTATATATATGACCATTTGATCATATTGTTGAGAATGTGATAGAGTTGTTGCTGAGAAGTGTAGAGTGATCCAAAAAGTGGTTTTGGATGTTTGTGTATGAAGAAGTGAAGGGGGTTGTGTTTGCAGGGTGTCTCCATCAAATTGACAAGCAATCAGTGATCAAGAGATGTTCATATCATAGGTGTTGGGAGGCTGCTCGACATCTAGGTCAGAAGGACTTGACCATCCTAGGGACAGGAGCTCCTTGTCAAACAAGTGTTTCACTAAATTTAGGTTAGAAAGACTTGACCATCCTAGGGGCAAGAGCTCCTTGTGAAGTAGGTGTTTCACTTAATTCAAATCAGAAGGACTTGACCATCCTAGGGGCAGGTGCATTTCACTAAAGTCTCATGTTTGCAATACTTCTTATAAGACAAGTAATCCATGTGTTTGTAGGCTTGAGAGTGGGTTTTATTCCCCATGAGGGTTTCACACATTAGATGTTGTGTTATGATGTGCTTCTCTTATTCATGCTTTGTATATGGTCTCTTTGCTTTGATGGTAATCTAATTGCATATATTTGTTGTGTTGATTCATGAATGTCAATGAATGAATGATAAGTGATTTGAAAGTGAAAGATTGGTTGACTGATTCACCCCCCCTTTCTCAGTCATCTTGTACCTCCAACATGTATATGTGAGCATAGTTTTATAAATATGCAAAATTGACAAATAATGAAAAAAATTAGTAAAGTAATATAAAATGTTAATATTGTATAAATCCATTTTTTCTAGGCATTTTTTCTGCAGAAAACTTAAAAAATAAAAAAATTAACATTTTGAAAAGAAAAAAGGACCGACCAGGACAAACTTATTCGGACCAGCCCAAAAAACCGGATGGCCAGATTTTGTGCAGATCCAGCCTGATTTGATAACTATGCAGATTAGCAAATCAAGGTGCACATTTGAATGAAGATGAATTAATGATCTATAGGTACAATAATGACAGATAAAGTGCCCACTTATAGTATCAAATACAATCACCATCACACCATCCCAAATTTAGTTACGAGGATTTGAATTTGGTTCTGTAGGTATGTGTAATTATTACGGATTTATACAGGGCAGAAGTGAAAGGTGAACACTGAAAAATGAATTGCGTGACAGAAACAAACCTTGCTACTATAATGAAGACTAATCAACTCTCTGGCACTGACTAATACTCCACAAAGGAAAATTCCAGTAAGATTGAAAGTTGGTTGAAATATTTGAAAATGCAAATTGTGGGGCTCAATTCTGTCACTCAGCATCCTCAAATGAAGCTAATAATTCTAATTTACCAACTCAATAAAGCAATGGCCGAGTTGGAATCCCTTGAGAGGGCAGAGGACTTCTGAGTTGCAGTCCTGGTACCAAATCCAAGCAGTTGGACTTGTTCTCAGAAAGATAGGCCAGAAGCCAAGCAAGGTCTGCAGTTTTCTTTGAACTCTGATTCTTGCAGTTGCTCTTATGAGTTGATGAAAAAGAGACGGGAAGAGTGGTTGGGCACAGGCATCGAAAATGAAAGGCTCACACTAAAAACTGATGACCTGGTGTGAAGCTTATCAGGTTTTTTTAACAGCGTCTATAGTACTCAAAGCTTGTTTTTACTCATTGCACTCTTCAAGCAATATTTCAGGATTAAAAAACAAAAATAATATACATTCATCTAGAATACAGACTTCATTTAATAGCTCTACTGAAACTCTTGTTATTTCAATGTATTTTGGCATTACCGAATTTCTTTTCTTACCCTTGTACTTACATCCCAGACTTTTTTCTCTAGCAGTATGTAACTATCTCACCAAACGATTTGATGTTTTTGATAAGGTTGTCCCAAAAATCATAGCATCAATTCAAAAGTCAATTGACAATTAATTTATCAACAAGGAATTTTTTAAAACAGATGTTTAGGTAAATGGAGGAAGGAATCTGTTGAGGTAGCTGTACTGGGCATTTAATCCTCTGCTTCACTTGAAAGATATGGTGCTCTTCTTGTGATGTGCGGCTGGTATATGCAATCTATGACTACTTTTGATTTAGCAGATTGGCTTATCTGTAGCAACTAAAGCCCACTGTATCAAAGGATTTAATTCAATATTATATGTTGGTTTAGGCATTCGTTTCAAACTAAATGCAGCTTTTATAATGGTTCTTATGGCCTATTCTGCAGGAGGATTTTTCTTGATATATCATGTCAGTGTGGACATTTCTATTATGCCTTTTGGGGAGTGTCAACCCCAGCCACCTTGAACGCTTTTAGAGAAAACTATGTAGGGAATTTGGCCAGAGCAGTCTACTAGCAATTTGTATGACCCATATTATACCGCTATTTCAGTGATGTTTGGCCAGCTATCATTTTGAAAGGCCTGTTTTTGCTCACCTTAAATGCACAGCTAGCATGATGTAATTATATTATTTTAATGTAATCTCTAGTTTTCGTTTAAAAAGAAAACCATGTATTGAATGATGAAGAACGCACCTCATAACTCCTACAATAATTTTTCAGCAACTTAACAAGTATGTCAGCCCCGAGACAGTCACTAGTTTGCAGTCGTGGAGGATGCTTGGAAGCCTTTGAAGCTAATCTCCACCCTAAATTTGACTTTTGCTCCTGGGTGTTGCATTTGAAAGCTATAGTTGGTAGTTCCTCTCTAAAATATTTGAGCCATTTCTCTGCAATCTCCCTAGGAACAAGATCTATATAGAACATTTGAAAAAGATACATCAGAAAAAAATATTTAAAAATATCTATCTACAATATGCTTGTGAATCATTTTTAGATTGATTTCTGAGCAAATTTAGATTTAAAAAGGGCAGAATGACAACATATATATGTTCCCTAAATATTCTTTTCTAGATAAAGCACGTTCTAAACTTAGCATTCATGACAGTAGAATAAAGCTGATGGTGAATCAGCCAACTGGCTCCATTAACCCCAACAAAATATGAATGGTAGAAAGAATATAATTTCAAAAAATAGCATTCAGTTCACTGAACAGCGCATATTATGTTTTTATCCTCATAAATGTACCCATAACAGGTAATGCCACATACATAGCAAAGTACAAAGTGAAATATCATCCCCTCCAATGGGGATAAAAGGCATTGTTCAATCTGTTCCATCCAAATTAAAAATTTCAAGTCAGATTACAAACATCCTGAAGAGGGATATGATATACCACATCTCAATCAGCATTACATAAGGCATCTACTTCTTGATTGAATTTAAATACTTGGCTGTAACACATTTCCACCTTGCGATCACACACTGTAAACTCGTTTATGCTGTTCAAGAGTGTATTGGACAAACGTGCACGTCTTTTGATGTTTCTTGCTCTGAAAAGATTGTGAAAATAAACATCCCTTGGGAGGAACTATGTAGTGAACTTTTTTCATATATTGAAATTCATGCATCCTAGAATCAACTATAGTTCTTTTGTCACCTTCTCAAAGCAGTTGCTTTGTCCTCATCTTGAAGTCGGAAATAAAAACAAACCCAAATACAAATAAGAAGTATATAATGTCATGGCTCACAATAAAAAATGTTTATCAGCAATGTAGCTTAATATAAACTGCAAAAAAGGTAATTTGCTGGAATACAAGATGCAAAAACAGATCAAAATCATATAACATCTCAATGATAAGAAATGGGTATCGGTGGAAAGAAAGATGAAGGAAAAAGTTATTTTCTTCACAGGTTGAACAGAAGATCCAATAACAGGGGAGATAGTAAGGTTTTGCAGCTCAGAGTCACATAGAACGGAAGATCAGCGTGGGAACTGGTGAGCCCACAACTGGATTTTCTGTAAGAGGTAATTGCTGGTATGAATGAGGATTGACAAAAAGATTTCCATGGTTTGGCAGTATTGGTAAAAAAGACCTCACACGTGAACCAGAGCAAGAAAGTTTGGTGACTTTTAAAAGAGTAAATGACTGTCTTCCTAGATCAGAGGAGAACCCCGGACTGGACTGAATCTTTCCTTGGTCAGAACAGATATTGTTTATTCTGGTTATCATGATCTGATTTCCAATATTTTGAGCGTCTGGTTACCCCTGCAAATCCTCGAGCACAAAAGCCACAAAATTTGGCATCCATCAGGAATGTGGATAATATTCAACGTGAAAAGGGCCTTTCGTTGTATAGTTTTCACTCTGGAGTTTTGGCAAGAGGATCCCTCTTAGACTATGTAATCTTTGGGGGGGAGGATATATTCAACCTCCCTAAGCTACTAAATAGAAAAAAATTGGCCATTAATGCAAGGATAAGCATTGACTTTTGAAGATGTTTTGAAATTAAAGGTATGATGGTGTAAAATTGGTGACCTTGAGGATGTACACTAAAGGGGGTGGATAAACTGGTTATAAATTCATAATCAAAATCTGAACTTTCAACATAACAGAATTGATAACAGCCAGATAACCACTTCCCAGTGCACTTAAGGATCTCTCCATGTACTGATCAATCAAGGACCTCTCCAGATACTGATCAGTCTTCTAAATCAGCAAAATCTGAAAATAGCAAGAACAGAGGATAGTTATGCAGCTATGGATTGCTGAGTATCAAAAAGAACCCTCTCAGCAAATCCAGCTGAAATTCAGAATGAAAACTGACTGAGATAAGGTGAATATCTGTGGGGAACAACACCTGATCAAATCAAGGCTTGTAAAGGCCCTGGAATTACACTTTGTTTCTCCAAAAAAATCTCGCTTGGGTTCTCATGGGACAGCAACAGTAATCCCCTGGTTATTTGCTGTCAAAAGAATACTCTTTCAGGAATCCTCTTTTAACACCTTCAAAAAAGGTAACTCTTTCTTAGAATTGGAACTCTTTTGGAAAATTTGAGATTACCTGTCTTGGATGAGAAGGGGCCTTCAATTTCTCCCAATGTGTTCAGATTCATTAATGCATCCAGCAATAATTTGTTCTGAGGATGAGTGATGGTGTCTTGGTATGAAAATGGTTGAAGGAAAGACAGGTAAAATGGCTTCCATACATCTGGAAGCAGGTACTGAATCTGATTCTTTTGGCTGTTGGTTTGCTGCACTGTGCCCAGAAGCGGAGCATTCAGGAGGCTCAAAATGGATCTTCTTCAAGCAAGGATAAATCAGCATTGGAGATCTGTAAATTACTTCATAGTTCAGGTCAACAGTATCAATGAGGAAGCACTTGTAATCTCATTAACTTGGAAAGGGAGTGGTTTGATGAAGCATAGATTAAAAACTGGCCAGTACCCAGCCGAGTGCTAAGTACTCGCAAGTTTTTTTGCTCAGCAAGTTACTCGTCAGGAATTTGGCAGGCAAGTTTCTGGTGAGTCCTCGCCAAGTTTTCCCGGGAAAACTAACAGGTACTTGGCAGTCCCATGCAGAAACTCACCAAATTCAAGGGGAAAAGAATTCGAAAAAATATATTTTTTTATTCAATTTTTTTTCAGTTTTTTTCCCTGGCTATGGTAAATGATAGGGGAGTCAGGCCATGACTTGAACCAATGACAACATTTGCAAACTAATAGAAACTTACTATTGGAACAAACTCTGCAAAAAATAATCACTATTTTTTGGCATTTTCAGATCTGCCAAAATCTGCTAACACACTTTCAACAATTTTTCTGCTGTCGTTAAGAGATCATCATTGGATTATAAGAATTTATCAACAATTTTTCAGCTGCAGTGATATTATGATGGGCAGTGTACTCTTTTCTGTCTAAATTTAATGAAAATAGACTTATACATTCTCTTTCTTATGCTTTTTACCAAAAAATTATATGTTATTTAAGTTTATTTTATTTGCCAAAAAATTTTCTGACGTTTTACTCAGTCCCAGTCCCAGTGAAAATTTTGGGCTGCTCATATTTTAAGTCCAAGTTTTTGAACTATGGTTTGAAGCATACAATGTTGTCCAAAGAGCATAGTGCAAATTGTCAGTCAGTCCCCCGCAATGACCTGGTAATGTTGAAGGATGTTGTTGGCTAACACAACTCTACCCTTAGTTCTCAACAAGAAGGTGGGAACTTTCTGTTTCAGTTCCTGCTTTTGCCAGTCCTCTTATAATAGACCATTCAATCTCAGAGAGAAGGAAAGCACCTTCGTTTAGCAGGAGGATCCAGGCCAAGCATTATTGTTCACAACCTTTGTAGGGGAGCCGAAGCCTTGAAGTATGAGAGGATAGTGTGGACACATTATATTGGAGCGTGAAAAGGAAATGAGCTCCAGTAGGGTTTTAAAAGGGAAAAGCAATTACTGTGATTTCCTATCTTTGAAGTTGACAGGAAAAGGAGATCTGAGAGTTTTATTCATGCGTAGAGTAAGGGAGATTCTCATTCCCCCCAGACCTTTGTTTGAGTAAATGGTGATAGGAGCTAAACCTTCTGTTTCTACCAAAGAAAATGTTGCGATCATAGACACAGCTGGACAAAGGAAGGATAATCACGGAGCCACGCATGCAAACTCTGGAAGAAGATCCAGTTATTTGCCTAGATGTAAATAAGATTAAGAGGAACATCTAAAACCTCTATGGAAGAAGCCTGATTTTCTGGTTCCTTGGTGTTCAGTTAACATTGGAAGACCTTTATGCATGTGCTAGGAAAAACTGGAAGATGCATGCTGAAAAAAGATCCAGTTATTTGCCTAGAGATGGGAATGCGATTAAGAGAAACATCTTAAACCTCAATGGAAGAAGCTTGATTTGCTGGATCGTAGTGCTCAGTTAACTTTGGAAGTCCTTTATGCATGGGCTAGGAAAAACAGGAAGATGCATGGAAAGTTTGAGATTCAATCTTGCGCTAGGGGATACGTCATTGCAGTGTTTGCTAATGAATCCAATCAGGACAAAGTCTTTGGTTGGATCAGAATGTACACTATGCCTCAAGATTTCTGGTCAAGGTATGTCTTTGATACTATAGCAAACTCGATTGGCAAGGCATTGGACACGTCAAAACCTCATGAAGGCAAAGGTTTGTCAAACTATGCCAGAATATGTGTGGAGCTTGATATGACGAAACCACCTCAAAAAACTATTACTTTAAAAGCGGACTAGATTGATTGGATCCAGCCTTTATATTATGAACACATTCCCTTTAGATGCAGAAGGTTTCACGAGTATGGACATCTAATGAGACTGTCCATTGCTCCAAAAGCCAAGAAGCCCTCCCAATTCATTTGAAAAAAACCCTAAAGGGAATGATAGATTTGTTAAACCAAAAAGGAAGTATCTCATACAAATCAAAGCAAGGAAAGGGGTGGACAAAGCAGTTAAAGAGGGGAAGAACGAGAAAGAAGTAACCCAAGTATGGAGCGAGAAATGGATCCTAAGGCTAAAACTCAAGACAAGGGTGAGAAGATTCAAGAGGATAATAAACTTATAATAGTGGAATATGGATTTAAAAAATAAATGAAACAGCTAATTGAGGATCACGAGAAGCTAGATAACTGATAGACCAACAAGCATCACAGGAAATGACCCATAAAAAAAAAAATTGGGCTTCATTGATCTTATTATAATTTCATAGCTTGACCATTAGTCTACAACCAACTTCCTAAGCGCCTATTAAATTAAAACTAACCTAGTTAATTTAAATGCACTTTACTATGGGGGTATCTCATTTCTAAGGTGCATGCCCCTTTATTATATTGTACTAACAATAATAAAATGCAACTTATGACTCTTGGATCACAAAATCCAACAAACCCCCCTAATCCAAAATGGGTAACAAAGATGATCTAGAGCAATAAAACTCTGAAATTATCCAGCAAAACCGTCATAACCTGCCAACTGGCCACTTATACTTCTGGGACTGATCAACCTATGTTGACACGTCTACTACAACCACAGCCTAACCTTTTGTGCATTGTGCCTACTACAAACCCTATAGTACCCTGAGACTACCTAACACAAAGATGATGAATGTTTCCCTTGTACTTGCACTGCAATATGAACATTGTCATGGGAATGTCCAACCACAATGATACTTGTCTCGTTGATTATCTTGTACCTGAAGTATGGCAAATCTTACCTAATGCCCAACAACACTAATTATTTTGCAAACACTTTGGCGCTTACAACCCCTGTCAGTAATTTGCAATCACCCAAAGATTGATCAAAACACCCTTCCCCCTATCGGTCTCACCCTTCTCCCTATCGGTTGAGAGGTAAGAAGTCTATGCAACATAAATACAATAAGATAATTAGTTCACTCCTCATTAATGATTTGAAGAATTCAAAAACAAAATTCGGACATAAACAAAACAACACCAAATTCCTATCATCTATCCAAAAACGCCACTACATCAAAACTCCTTATTAGAGTTAGTAACAAATTCAAGATGGGTAGGTTTTATAGCTCTCTTAGCCAGGTTGATCCTAATGGCCCTGTAGACCACAAGATACAACAATTTTTGTCTTCAATGATACCGAAAACATGAAGGTATGGTGTGACTACCATGGTGTTCAAATAGAAACTTCCCATTTTCAAGTGCAAAGCAACACCAAGGTGTCAAGTACCATAGTAGCAAAAATCATTTGGGAAAAATATCATTTTTTCAAAAGTGTAAGTGTTTTTCAAAAAAATGTGATTAATCCAGAAAAAAGTCGGAAAAACATAAAACCGTTGAAAAAATGTGGAAAAGGGAAAAAAAACTTTTTTTTCAATTTAAAGGCATAGAGATATATATTAGGCATTTCAATTGCATAGAAGATAGATACAAATAATGAGAGAAAGTTAAATGAGATTGTATGCCATCAAAATCAACCCACTATTTTCTTTCATTAATTTCTAGACTATTTAATTTGCATTTCAAATGCATACTATTGCCATTTACAAAGGGGCAAAAAATGGGAGGTAGTCAATAGTAACGTGTTAGACTAGGGATCAATATGTGTAGATGTTGAATCTCTAGGGTTAGAGCCTCTCCTAATTTGAGAGACAACCACAGTGTTCTATCCAACTTTCTCCAACAAGTCAAAATCAGCTTCATCATAAATAGTCATTATTTTCGAGCCATTCGGATTTTGGATTGATTTTGTCAAGTTCAATCAGTTGATCTTCCTCAACAATACCTAACATTATCAAATAGAATGCATATGTTAGTGATTGGAGAATAATACTTTAAAAAAATATAAATTATTTTTTCGCATGAATTGAGAATTAAAAATGCAGCATTCCTTAAGCTTGAGTTTTCCTCATCTTCAGGTAAAGATTGTGGTGGACAAACACCAAATCATTCATTCGTTCTTCAGTGCCTCGATTGCATTTTTTGAAATATATATGCTTGAACACACTTCAACTACGCTCACAAGTGGGTTGGCCAGCTCAAAATGTGCATTGCCATCCATCAAAAGTGTTTGGTTTCTTTGCTAGAGAAATCTCACCATTGTACTGCAAAAACAGATTTTGTCAACATTGTAACATGCCCAATTCAATCAAAATTTAACATTTTCACCGTACATATATAGAAAAATTGTCTACCTAGCTTGAAGGTCTTCCTCCTTGTGATGGCAATCTTACTAGAGAAGAAAACCCTTGCTTGTTTGTACATCAAAAACTTTGCCATAGGTACCTCAAAAGATCCCTAGAAAACATTCTCTCCATGCACTTAAATAGGCCCTCTGTGACCTCTGCATCATCTCACAATTAACTGCTAAAGAACGTTCGATTCAAGAAATACCCAGTTGCATGGAGGGGAGAATATATCTAACGATCCCATCTTTTATCAACTATCTCCCATAATGGCATGTACTAGGCCCTATTATTCTCCAATCTACTTTTAATAGCACCTTGGCCCTACTGATTGTCTAATATAGATAACCCATGGGGGTTTATCCCCATCGATCAAACGCAAAATTTGAACTAAAGGCTCAAAGAATAATTTTTTTTAATCTACCAACATTTTTCCTTCCATATGTTTCACAAAGAAAGATTACATCCATTCAATTGAAATGAACATTCATATTAAATACATTTGTTGTTGAAAAAGAGTTTACAACACAAGGAAGTGGGTTGTAAACCTTGTCACCCCTAGTTGAAGAAGTTTCTTGCCATCTATGAATGTGTGCAATATATTAAGCACTCTTCTGTGGGCTTTTTTGCAAAACCTCTTTCACCCATGAAATTTTGCCTATGCCATCCAAGGTCAAATTAAGACAGTGTGCCACATATGGAGTCCAAAACATAGTTCCATATATATTCATAAGAAGCCTCCTAGCAACCACGTAACAACAATTTTATTTGTAATGAATTGGACCACATTTTGTGGTCCCACCTGAATCACAACCTCATGAAATAGATGAAAAAGTGTCTTGCCCGATTTTATCATCTCAGATTCATCAACACTCTTAATAAAAATTGTGCCAATGTCACATGACACAAGGAAGTTGATGAGTGCACAGCTTCATCTGTCCATCCATCTGACATTATAATGCACCTTGATTTTTATCCGTTCATTGCAATGTTTTGCAAGTACATCGCTCACATCCTATACAACTTCCTTCAGCAAATCAATATGCAAAGCCTCATATGATAGGGCAGTGAACCCAAAAGTTGCAACTACAATTGCATCTGCCATACTTTGTCGGTATGGAGATCTAACCAAATTAAACGATAAGCTAGAGTTGTACCAAAATTTGAAGATTGCCTTCTTTATCTCCACGTGAACAATATTTTTCCAATCTATACTCTCTAGCGTGGTTTGCACTCCTTGTGTAGTGTGAGAGCTAAAGAAGGCATGAATGTTTCCCCTACCTTCATTTGGGCCACGAGATACTAATCCAAGGGTAAATTGTTAAGGAGTTATAATGAGAAACATTTCCACCATATTTCATAGTTAAAAATATTAAGTATGTTCAAATGAATGTCAAATATAACATCTATGACAGAGGAGGGTTAGGTCTACAGGTTACGCTTAGTTTTTTTTTTTTTTAAAGTTTTGGGTGTATTTAAGTTCTTTTTAACTATAGACAACATTTCAAATTGCCCCATCATATGAGGCTTTGCAAATTGATTTGCTGAAAAAAGCGCCAAAAAACCAAGTTGGAAAAGGCATTTTGGGCCAAGAATAAGAATTAATCACGTTTAAATCGCACTTTTTGCTACTATGTCAAGTACTATCTGGATTCCACCCTTTATACAATAAAACACCTTGTATCTCCATTCAACGTGATTTTTAATAAATTTTTCTATAAACTTAAAACTTTGATCACCATTACAAAGGTCTCCCTTTCTATTGTTTTTGATGCAATCTCTTGGGGCATAGGGTAGCAATGTGTTCATCTGCGGGCCGATCTTCTTCCTCCTTACAACTAGTCTGGAGGAAGGAGGAATATCCATGCCAAGACTTCCGATGGCATAATCAAGGAATCTTCTACAAGCATGTGGACTCCTCCCCTGGCCTTTTGTGCCTACAAATCCTCCTCCCTCTCCCTGGAAGACTCCTCCCTCGAAGGAAGCCCTTGCTCTAGTGGATTCCACTACTCCTCCTTACATGTTGAGCCTTCTGCCTCCCCTCCTAGGTCAACGGCCAAGAGACGCAAAAGATCTTTTTGGCACTGATGCTAAAAAGAAAGGTCTTAGGTCTGAAGCATAAAAGCTAAGAATGGAGGCGGAAAATATGGTGAGGAGCGGCTCCCAATGGATGATGGACCTTTTCTCAAGGCATGAGAAAAAATTGGCTTTAAGTTGAGGCCATAGGCAGATTTGCTATTGGAATTTCTCCCTTTGACTGTTCCTTCTCTTGTTGGACTATTAGGTTGTTGACGCTTTGAGGAGATTTGAAAATCTGCGGACTGATGTTTTTCTTGCTTTCCCTTTCACTTGTGGATGGCATTCCATTGGGTTTATTATTCTTTTGTGTCTTAGTTTCTCGTGTGTTTTTTTGACTTTGGGGACTGGGCCCCTGGTTGTGCCCCAATATCGGTTCATAGATCAGATCAAAAGCATTTACTCATAATAAAATAAAAAAATGTCTCCGAAAAAGAAAAAGGTAGGAATGGAACCTAGGACCTCTAGGTTTAGTGTCTTAGGAAAATATTGCTACCACTTCCTCTATGCAATCATTAATACTACAAAGCTATAGTCTTGCTTTTAAACACTTCATTTTTGAAAATTCTAGACTTCAAGTACAAACAAGAGAGAATGAGGTTTAAACCCATGAACTCTTGCACAGTCAGATTCTTGGCAGATCACCACTTGACCAACTCTTCTAGGCAAGCCACTTGATATATAATGCCTAAGACTTGCATATATCTTACATTTACATGTTGATTCTTTAAAAAATTTACTTCCATGCAAAATGAGAAAGGACAAGGACTTGAACCTATGCCCTGTTGTTTCAAAGTGCCTTCCCAAGATACTATTTCCAACACTTCTTCACTATGCTTCAAGATATGGATTGTAAAACTTTGATATTGGCTTGTGTTTGAAACTACCCAAAATTTAAAATTTAAAAGGTTTAAATTGTTCATGACCAACAATTAAAAAAGGGCAAAGAAATACCCAACAACATATATGTGTAGGGCCCACACAATCCAACAAAAGCGCCAAACAAAAAAAAGTCAACAAACCAAATTAAGAATGCTCTTATCTCGTTGTCTTGTCCGTACAGCCATACGGCCTACTGTTTTGTCACGCCCAACTTCTTTCTTCCAAGCCATGTGCAGATTTCTCATGCCTTATGCACTAACAAGTCAACCCCTTTCACGCCATTTTCTGATATTTTCACACCTTCATACAACCACCACCAAAAAAAATATGCCTAGGCAGTATGACACCTCATGCCTTTATCCAAAACCCCCTTTGACAAAAACAACTGGAAGAATCTTCATGCCTACAGTAGAAACAACAAACTCCTCATTCTCTGTATGGGTCCATAATGTACAGATTTTGTATGGAATTCTCTACAAAATATCACTCTTAGCAATACAGAACTGCTACAACAAAGCAAAAAGTATGATCATGTCTCTCGTCAGTCTTTTTTGCTTTTACCATGTTATACAAATGGTACAAAATCCATACTGGGAAAGTTTTAAACTGAAATATTCGCCCAAATAAACCTTAGGCTTTAATCTCAGAAAAAATTATATAAAACAAACATAATAAAGAGCAAATCATTCACACTGCCAAAATTCTTCACAGTTCGGCAATAAATCCCCCGTTTGTACGATAGGTACAGCAACAAACAGACACAAAAATAAAACCTCTTCAGATTTTTCACACCTAGTTTTGTCAGACTCATCTGAACACCATCAAACTATTTCAGGCCTGCATCCGTACAAATCTGATCATAAGAAAAATGCCTTTCATCTTCCTCCTCGCTGGCAACAACTTCAACTACCTTCTTCATCTTTCTCAGGCAACCATATTTAAAATTTCTTCTACTGCCTCTTGCCAAACATGGAAAGCTTCAAACATCCTCAGTTGCCTTCCAGCTCACAAGAGTGGCTTCATGAAAGCTCTGATACCACTAATATACCAGCAAGCATTGCAGGAAATGATCAAAAACAAAGTATTTGGGCTTCATTGATCTCATTACACATTACACATAACATAAAGGCTTTAAATAAGCTTTCATACAACCAAATAACTTCTCGAGCACCTATTAAATTAAAACTAACCTACTTAATTTGATCCCAATTAAAAAAAGGGGGTGTCTCATTAATGAGATGTATGTCCCTTTATTATATCACGCTAACAATAATAAAATGCAACTTGACTCTTCAATCACAAAAGCCAACAATAACAACCCAATCAGTTCAGAGCAACACCAATTCAATGAGGAGGATATTATCTCGAGTAAAGAAGGGGAATCACTAGTGGACAATGGGAGTAGTCTAGGGAGGGATGATGATTCTTTTTTTGTACAAAAAGCTCATGGAATTCTTTTTGAGCAAATAAAAACCAAACGAAGAAAAGCTGAAGAATTACAACGCATGATCAGATTTTTTTTAAAAACAATGGCAGATCTGATATTGGGTAGCCACACTCAAGGGAAGGAAATCTTGGGAAGAACCAAGAGAGCCAAAACGAAAATATGAAGATAATATCTTGGAACATTGGAGGACTTAAATGCCAACTCTAAAAGAAATTTTTTTTTTGGGCAAAAAAAAAATCTCAAGCAGAAAAATGGTTTATTTTGCCTATTTCCTTAGGTTTGTATTTGCTTATTAAAAGCAGGCTTGTACATTCTAATATTGCATGCATGATAAAAGAATGATCATGAACAAAAATCTTGCACGTTCTTTTATGTAAGCATGTAAAGGTGGCACTAGAAAAGCAAGGAAAATAGAAAGCAGGCGTTTTAGGAAAACAAGAAACTTGGTGTAAAAGCAAAATGTAATTTGGAAATATTTTGATATCAATACATTTTTACTGATCAAAAAAAATGTATGAGAGGATAACCTAGGCTACTCATCAGGCTAAATTTACTAGCAAATCCACCCCCGCTTACACTAGCTTGTGCTTTGTTCTTAGATTCTGCAAGAGCTTCTAGTCTCCTAGTCTATTTTTGTATGTATTATGCCATGGCCTGATCTGGATGCCTATTTGTGTGGATGGCAACAAAATTATTTACATTCAGACCTCTTTTTCAGGTTTCATTTCTAATGTATTCTTGATTCCCTCCCTCCAAGGCAGGACATAATGTTCTCCAACTTTAAAATTGATTTATAGTTGTTGCTTCCAAGAAGGGTAGCATCATATGTTAAAGTTTGCTGCTTCTTTTATTTTTAAATGGGGTTAAAGTAATGTTATGCAGGGAAGCATCCCCCCCCCCCCCACAAATCCTAGAGTCATCTCAAACATCCAGAATGTTTTGGGGACAGGAGGAAATCTCTCCCACAACTTCTGTAACACCCCTACTGTTGTGAAACAACCCTTCTTGTTGGTTCTGAGCAATTAGATGAATCGGTGTTTGTATTATCGGATTTTGGTGTGAAAGTAAGTCCTACTCCTGGTGGTGAATTGTCAATACGATCCTCCGGTATTTGTATGTGCTTGATGAATGTTTTGAGGGATCCCTGCTTAAGATTGTTCGGTGATAGTGATTATGGAAAGCAAATTGCAATAGAACGGTGGTTGTCCGAGAGATTTTGTGGAGTCATTTCAATATCTCAGTTAAACAGATCCTTGTTCATCGTCATATTAGGATGTTACATAACTCTTCCTAAGTCCTTATGTGTCTTCAATTATCACCATCCTCTTGATATGATAAATTATCGGTATGTTCCTTGCATGTGGTGATCCATCGGGACACCACCTATCTGACCTAGGAAAGGTGGTGGTATGAGGTGCGGTTGTATGCAAATTGCACTAAATTGGAATTAATGATAAACATTATGTCTTTTTAAGTCTAAAATGAAATCAGCAATTCTCTTTCTTAGGATGTTTAGAGCATAGGCTCACTAGGATGGATATGAAGTCTAGCTAGTAGGGGCCTAGTTAATCAATTGTGTAGGCAAGCTACCCTCGCCCTAGGTATTTCTTAGGGCCTAGGAGCCTACGATCTAGGGTTGGTGGAGTTGTGTAAGAGAATATTAGTGGTGTGTAAGAGATGTTGACATTGTGTAAAAATTTATAAGAAAGAGTTAATGAGAATTGAAAGAAGTATTAATGGTGTGTAAGAGATGTTGACATTATGTAAGAACTGGTCAAAGAGAGTTAATGAGAATTGAAAAAAGTCATGTGATGTGTAAGGAGTAGTAATGTGGGTGTAAAGAGTTGGTGTGCTCTTTGGGAGTGGGGTTGCCATTTGGAAAGCTCCCATGGGATGTGAGATTTGAATAGTTTTCTACAAAGTGTGATTTGTATGCCTTATTGGGGGTTGGATCATGGATGCTTGGGAGTTGCATGGGAAAAGTTTTGTCAAGTGGAGAGTTTGAGGTAGGCTCCTTTCACTTAAAATTTCATCTCCTTTCTTGTAGAAATAGTTGTTTATCATAATTTTGGAATGTGCTTCTAAGTTGATTGTTCTAATGCAAGTGTGATTCTCCTTTTGGTGACTTTGATTATGCTTGATCCATGCGCAGCTGCATACATTTATCCTTTGCACACCTGTCCAGCTTGCGCACAACTCAGCTTGGAGTCTTTCACGCTACATCCCTTGCACATGCATACAAGTTTTGCAGCACTTCGGGGTAGACTCCCTTGCACCTCATAGAACACTTGCCCGCCACCGCATTGTTGCGAAACACTTTTCTGCAAAGAGCCTCTTGTGCCTAGCTAAACCCTTGCAAAATTTTGCACGCCCCACACGGAGTTTGTCTTCAAACAACTTTCACATGGCTTACCAAGTAGCATCTCTCAATTCTTCACCTTGTCAAGGAATCCCTCACAATAACCGTCCAACTGAGCAATTCAACCGCCACGCACTTGGAAATTCACCGACACATGGGAAGAAGACGAAACGACTTGCAACCATTCTCTCTTTGTAGCCATCAATAGTTACCTACTGCCTTCTTATATTGTGTATAAATATGTAACATATGCATCCGACCTAAGGTGATGACATACACAGTCGTAGTGATAGATAGCATGCCCGAAGTATCTCATCTTTCTCATATGCATCTATATTGACACCTCCAATCTAGGCAAATTAGAGAAAGTGTATCCCCCTTGTGATCTCAATGACCTGCATTCCTAGCCTTGTTGTAGTATTGTGCATCCCTGTACTTCTCCCCTATTTGTTAATATTGAATACAAATTGCATTTCCTATATGTATCAAACTTCCATTTTACTTGATTGTGTTTGCTTTACTTTCTGCAAGTCAACACAACACGCACTCTTCACAACCTTGCAGCTTAACTCTAAGTGCAAGGTTGTCGCATGCGCACAAGGTCCTGGGCCCCATGGCACTAATCATTGGTATCATAACATAGCTCTTTCCTACCCAAAAGAATGTCGTATCAAAAGTAAGATGGCTAACGCCCAACAGCAACCTAAGACAACCCCAGACATCCAAAAGCTCACTATGGATGCATTGGAAGCCTAACACACCATACTTTTTGGCCAATTCTGTGAGTTGATGATGCATCTCAACCCAATGTTTTTGAACTCTCTTATGCAGCACACTCATCAATGCTTTCAGCAACAAACCCCCTTCAAAGTACAAGTCAACCTGACATTCCCATTTTCGAAGGCAAACTTTACATCATAGCATTGGATGCCTAGATTCAACAGCACAAGGCATACTTCTCGATCAATAGATTCATCGATGCTAAGAATATCACCTTTGTCGTGTTGAAGATGTCCCTTTTGGTGGTTCACTAGTGGAAGACTTTCAACGCACAGCGTGCACAATACTATGTTCCAATTGAGTCTTGGAAAAAATTTATCGACACACTAAAGGAGGAATACCATCCTCTCCGCCATTTTGAGTACGAATACATCAAGTTCCAGCAATTGCACTTGCACAAGGAGCACTTGGCGGAAGACTACACGAACAATTTCCATGACTACACCTTGCAACTGTGCAAGAACTTGAATAAACAACACAAGATGTTTAAGAACATCAGTGGACTTTCACCTTATATCCATGCTAAGATAGAGTTTTTGACTTCTGACGTTCTAGGGCAAGCCTATTGCAATGTCGGCAAAACAAAGCCAAGGCAAAGATGAAGCACCGTCTCACCTCTTCATCCAACATTGTACGTGAGATCCAACCCATACACAACTCCTCATTTCAACCTCTTAACGCAAAATCAGAACGCCTTTTGCAAAGGAGAGCAACCTACGAAGGCCTCACAAAACTCGAAGGCTCCTACCCTTCAACCTCAAACAAAGACAAGAAGTTTGGTGACAAGTGTTGTCCACATTGCTTGGACACTCACAACAAATCTAATTATTGTGTGTAACAATCCTTGCCAATACAATCTACATCAAATCCCGCACCAACTAATGACATCGATCCAAAAACTTGTCTAAGCACTAGCGCCACTGCTATAGACACCTCCAAGGAACAAAAACGCCTCTTTCACACTAAGTTTTAGGTGAAGGGTCAGCCTCTTCATGTTATCATTGGCAGTGTAAGCTAAAAGAACATCATCGTGCAAGCCACAATCTAGCACCTTGGCCCTGCCACTGTTGTGCTTTCCAAGTGATACTCCTTGGGGTGGCTTCAGCAAGGGAAAGATATACAGGTCCGACAACAATGCACCTTCCTATACAATGGCAAACCTATGGATGACAACGTCACTTGTGACATTACACCTCTATAAGTCTGCAACATCTCGCTAAAGACCGTATTTGCATGACTGAGATGCTACATATCACGCCAAACCACAATAGTGGACTGTATGCGCAAAAGATTGCTTCTTTCACCTCTAGGAATCAACTCCAATGACCAAAGTTACCTTGGGCTCTGCCAAACAATGTCGTAAATTTGTCTCGCACATGCGGGAGTTCGTGTTGCTCATGGTTCGTCCTAAGAGCCCCACTTAGGAAAGAAATCAAGTATTGGCAGTGCACTCAAGCTAATCAACGTTGTAGCAACAATTGCGTAACAAGTTACTAAAGCAGCACAACAAAGTCCTCGCAAGACCTGAAGGCCTTCCAACACACTACACAATAAAACACTACATAGATTCGGTTCCTAGAACCACTCTTCCAACCTGCCCTCTATACCATAGATCAATTTGGGAGAATGATAAAGTCTAGGGCCAAATACAAGAGTTCTTCGATCAGGGCAAGATCAAGCCTAGCTCTTCTCCTTGCAAGAGTCTAATAGTCCTTGCATGCACAAAGGATGGGTCCTAGCACCTATGCATAAACAATTGCGCACTCAACAAAATCACAATGAAGAATCGATACCCACTACCACACATTGACAACCTCTTGGACCAACGCCAATGTGCACAATACTTCACAAAGATCGACCTAAAGTCTAGTTACCAACAAGTTTCGGTCCATCTTGAAGACATCTGGAAGACATCTTTCAAGATACGAGAAGGATTGTACAAATGGTTGGTTATGCCTTTCAGCGAGACCAATATGCCAACAACATTCATGCACTTGATGGACGATCTCTCAAATCCTCTGTCATCGTCTACTTGGATGATGTCCTCATCTTCAACAAGACTTAGGAAGAGCATGTGGCGCACATCTTGTGCGCCACAAACACCTTGCGCCTATGCAAGTAGCAGGCCAACTTAATAAAGTGTACTTTTGTTGCCCCACAAGTCCAGTACCTTGGCTACATCATTAACCGTGCAAGAATTCATGTATACCCAAAGAATATCAAAGCAATCCAAGATTGGCCAACTCCATGGAATCTCACAAAATTGAGGAGTATTCTTGGACAAACTTCTACTGCAAGATAGTCCTTGGTTTCTTGCACATGTCATGGCCTCTCAAACAAATAACATGTGTCAAAGCCAAGTTTAATTGGACTCATGCAACAACAAGCTTTTGAGGCTCTCAAACAATGCCTTTGCACAATGCCTATACTCACAACGCCCAACATTGCACACTCCTTCGAACTTCACATCAATATATCTGACTATGCACTCAACGTAGCACTAATGCAACATGGACATCCAATCACATACCACTCAAAAATGTTTAACAACACGGTTCAAAGGTGTTCCATCTATAAGAAAGAGTTGTGTACACTATTGTGCAATCAATCAAGCAATGATGCCACTACATCTTGGGGAAGGAGACAACCATTCATTTTGATCATAAACCACTTCAATTCCTACAAACACAGAGCAAGGTAGAGAATGTGCACCAATGACTTACCTGCAAAAGTTACATCTCGTAATCAAACATAAGAAGAGAAAGGATAACAAAGCCGCAGATTGCCTTAGCAAATTTTCGGTTCACACTCTCATCACCGTGTTGGACATGTGCAGCCACAACTTTGCAGACTAGGTATCCCACTACTCAACTCTCAAGGACTTCACAAACACCTACGCCAGCTTCGCGCAAGGTAAATAGGTTTGGGAGTTCTATTTGTCCTACTAGATTCTCTACAAGGTTGGGCATCTCTAAGGTCTTGGTGGCACACCTCACCAAAGGCTCATCTTGGAGGTGCACCACACCAAGATATCAAGACACTTCAACATGACAAAGACCCTAGCCACATTGCAATCCCACTTCTACTAATCGCACATGCACATAGATGTGGGCTGCCACATTAAGGCTTACATTCCTTGTTGCATTGCAAAGCCCACAAACAAGGAGCTAGGACTTTACACACTTCTACCGATTCCATTCAAGCCATGAGAATCTATCAACATGGATTTCATGACTGGGTTACCTATGACGAAGTGTCAACATAATGTTGTGTTTGTTGTAGTGGATAGGTTTTCAAAGATGGCTATCATGACTACTTGCAAGAAAGACATTGATGTAGTTAGCATCGTGCAAGCTTTCTTCAACCATGTATAGGCTCACTTTGGACTCCCAACATCCATCGTCTCCTATCAAGATCCGTGCTTTTCGAGTTAGTTTTAGCAAGCATTATGGGCCTTCATGGGTACATAGTTGGATCAGTCGACGACGTGTCATCCACAGACAAATGGACAAATGGAAGTTGTCAATTGCACACTTGTTCATCTTCTGTGAATGTACAACCATGCAAATGTTCGCACTTGGGATGACAACTTGTACATCCAACATGCCTACAACAAGACACTTCATAACTCGACGGTGCATAATCCATTCCAAATATGTCTTGGGTTCCAGTCTTCGAATCTAGACATCTACCACACACCAGTCGACACTGAGTCATGCATGTAAGAAAGGGAAGAGAGCAAAGCAAAGAAGTTTTTGCGCCACATAAAATTTGTTCATCAACAAATTCTCTCTAACTCCCAGTGGAAGTACAAGGAGCATAATGATGTGCATTGCACACCTAATGCATTCGAAGTTAACAATAAAGTTTGGTTGGACCATGAGGAGTGCTTCAAGTGTCCACCCCAGAAGATCACACCTATGCGCTATGGTCCTTACACCATTCTCCACATAGCTGGTGAGAATGCATTTGTTCTTGATCTGCCTCCAAACTTGGGCATGCATATAATATTCAATGTGGAGCTCCTTAAGCCTTATTTCCCCCCACTTCTTGAGCCATCAGTGACAAAACATCCTTTTGATCTGGTTCCCAAACACTTGCACCCCATAGATAAGGGTCAAATTATCAAAATGACAGACACATGCACCCACCATGGCACACATCAACTTTTCAGAGTGATCAAAGCAAGGTTGTATGTTGATCAAGCTCAATGGTATAAACTTAAGAAACTTCAAGTTAAGTTCCAACAACTACACGTCGACACAATGGAAAACATTGCATTTCAAGAAAGTGTGAATGATTCATGTGCAACAACGTACATTTCTCCTTTGCACACTTGCGTAGCTTGCGCACAAATCAGCTTGGAGTCCTTGTCGCATACCTTGCGCACGCACACAGGTCTTGTGGCACTTCTATGTAGAGCCCCTTGCACCTTGAAATACACTTGCACACCACCGCATTCCAATTCTACGAAAGGCCTCTTGTGCCTAGCAAAACCCTTGTGACATCTTGCACGCCCCACACAAAGCTTGTCGTCCAACAACTTCCATGTGGCTTGCCAAGTGGCACCTCTCAATTTTGCGATCTATCATGGAATCCCTCAAAATAACCGTTTGATTAAGCAGTTCAACCGCCACACACTTGAAATAAGTTCACCCATCACAAGGGCAAAAGATGAAATGACTTGTAACCATTCTCTTTGAACACGACTGTAGTTGTAACCACCACCTTGTATTTTGTGTATAAATATATAACATATGTATCTAGCCTAAGGTCGATGACATACATAGTAGTAGTGATATAACATGTTGGGAGAATCTAATCTCTCATATGTAACTATATTGACACCTTCAATCTAGGCATTTGTAAGATGCAAATATTAGGTTTCATGTTTTGTTTTGTTTTATGCTCCACTTAAGCGTTCCTCTCCACGTATTGCCCCTCCACATGCCCCTAGCACCGACTCCCCATTACATATCTTTCAAATCTCATTTTAGTTACCCTACAGGTTAATTAGGTAACTTTTTGACTAGTATTAAAAGTCCATTATGAGTCCACGTGTTAAGGTATTGTTTAGTATGTGATGCCCCTCTTTGTCCTTTGTAATTCTTTCTTAACATTTGTAAGAGAGATTTTGGTCCGTTTAATATAATAATAAGCCCTTTGAGGACTCGATGAATATTTATCCACATCTAGTAATGCAAAATATAGTTACATAGGGTGACAACTCTCAACGTTATTGGTTAAACAGCATTACTAGCTATTAGATGTGATCTTTGTACCAAACTAACTCACTTTCATTGCATGATATATTCCATGCAACTTTGTTATTCGATTGGTTGAATTCCTGCATCCTTTAGTGTACTACAAAGTATATTCCTTACTAACATAAGGTTTTGAGGTCCAACTCGAAACTAGAAAGTATTTGAATGCCTCTTCTAAAACATACATTTTCATGTGGCTAGAGCAGGTTCATACGACCCTAGTGAAAATAAAATTTATAAATTGTTATAAAAGCTTTCAATAGTTATTTTCAATCAACAAAGAGGAATTGGTATTGGGTTGTGTTGTCTGGTAGACACCCTTAGTTCTCAACATTGTATTCTTGAATGCTCCCATTCAACCTATTTAGTGTTGAGTGTTCTCAATTTCTCCAGACACATCATTAAAGGTGACCACCATTGGCCCCAAAATTGATGAAGTTCCAATATGGCTTACACTAGAGGAAAAACCAAGAGAGCAACATAAATATTCCATATTTAATAAAATTTATATTTATTAGATATTTTACAGGTTTTCCTTAACAAATCATGAAGCAACATGCCAAACTTATTCAAAAACTTATTCAATCCCGAAATGTTAGTACTCTCAAGCATTTACTTATAAGCTAGTGTATCCTTTGGATTTCAAGGGAACAAACATGGGTATAACAAAATTTGAGACCAAATGAATAACTGGCAACTACAGAACTATTTTTATAAAATCTCTAGCCTAATATAACTACACAGATGCTTGATTTTCGTTACAAGTACACCTAGTAAATCTTCAATGATGTGAATGAGGTAAATCTTACAAAGATCCATGGAAGAGTTTATGTGCATACCCATGGAGCTCCTTCAGGCTTATTCAAGGACAACTAACCCTTGTCATCGACTCTTTCGATGGTAGGTCTTGCAGAATGGTGGCAGACCCTTGTTTAGACCTAGTTGTGCCTTTCTCTCTCCTGCAATCTTGAATGCGTAATCCTTGTGGAAATGATCAAAGAACCTATCTCGTCCTTGGCAGTGGCCCATTGCCACTTTGTGTATCCTTGCTTAATCTAGAGAAAACTTGTGAGGGAAAATCATTGTGTGCAAACAACTTGATGCTAGGGGTTATGTAAGACCTTTAAGGACAAAACTTCATGTATGAACCTCGAGACTTGTTGATGTGAAAAGTCCTAAGTAGAGAGAAGAAGTGAACCTTGAATAGTAATAGAAGGGCAACTAGTGGCTATGGAGATTTATCCAGTGGAGTAAACAAGAGAACTAACTATGCAAGTTTTAGAAAGAGGCAATGCCTTTTCGTTGAAAGGTATAAACATTAACATAGACGAAAGAACTACATTCGACCTGATTCTACTTATGTAGGTGCGCATAAGCAGATATGTAGGCAGCTTGATGAATGACTGCAGGTTCTAGTGACTAACAATTAGGGTTTGTTCCAGAGTGCTAATTGCATTTTTCAAAAACAATAAACCATATAGGATGTAAAATCAACATAGGTATGTTGATCCTATCGAAATTATTTGAGTGGTAATAAATGTATGCAAGAATGAGTAGTGAAGTTTGGAAATGCTTTATCTAACTAAATAGCACCTTGTGGTTGATGGAAACACCACTAGCTTGTTGGTTGACTCCTAGTTTTATAATAAGCCTTGAATGCTTGTGAATCAGACCTTTAAAAGTATTGGACCTATATTTTGTGATATGACCCTCCATGTGCCATGTATGTTCAAAATGATTTGAATTGTGTAAATGCTTATAACCACACCCTCCTTACCTCGAAACAATTGTTGATTATGTGTTAAACATAAAATGTTGGTTTCGCATACGTAGGATCAAAGAATAACCTTCTCATCACTTTTGTGTGTGGTACGTAGAAAACTTTAAACGATTGGTTGAGCCTTGCTGATTAGCTAGCATTCTTATAATAAATTTTCCTGCTCTTAATTTTAAGATTAGTGCATAGAGTACAACATTGTATGATTAATTGCTAGTTAAGTACATTCATAGGAAGTGGTGTTTAAAACCAATGAGTATTTAAGATTTTTGTGAGGTTGTCCTCATGTTTATATTGCTTGGAATGGAACTGATTCGAGAGAAAGAAATTATGAAGGAATCTTATGAGGTAGATTTAAATAGCTTTCCTAAAATGTATGAATGGGTTGTGCTCTTCCACTATGGTTGGCTTCAGTTGTTTGTATGTATAACATACACCTATGTTTGAATCACAACTCTTCACATTTGTATCAACAATTGGAATGTTGCGTATGAGAGCTTTGAACCAAATAAACGTATTCATGTTTTTTGTTAGGTAGTTTTGGGTGAAAATTATTAGGCATGACAAGTTCCCAAAAAAAATATAAAAGGGGAGCGCATAAACTTCAAGGACATCACCACGATACCCCCAAAAAACTAGGCACCAAGGACGTTGTGATGTCTCTGGAACATTCAAGGGGCGTCCCAACGATTGCTTCGTTAGAAAAGCTCCAAAAAAACAATTTAAGGCAAAAATTAAAATAACAAGGCATAAAATCAGAAAAGTCGAAACCCTACCCCTAAAAATGAGATGAAAACTTGTAAAAAGGCCCCAAACTACCATTGTCAATCACACTTGAGCCAAAAAAAGAAAAGAAAATGAGGAGAAAGAGGACAAGAGTAGAGGAGCAAGCACAAGGGTTTTCGGTTTTCAGCAAAAGCATGAGCAAGAAAGTTTTACTTCTACTTCTCTCATTCTACATCTATATACATTGATCCCCATTTGTTATTGCCATTTCCATTTTTTTTTAAACTTAGCATTTTGCCATTTTGTTTACAAATTGTCAAATTCATCCAAGACTCAAGGTGGTTTTTTTTTTTTTTCCCTTTGCAAACTTGAAAAGCCATTTGGCCCTTGGACCAATAATATAAAATACTAAATGATTTGTTGTTTTTCATTAGTTGTTTTTGTTTATTTATGACATATGTCAACAGTCATATAAAGTATGAACATTAACATTTCAAATTATTTATAAATTATTTTGCTGTTTTCTAATTATATTCTTTTGTTGTTTTTGCTAGTTAAATGTTTGAAAATAATTAATTCGTTATTTTCTAAAAAAGATTTGTAGTCCCAAAATGAGTTTTGATATTGATTATGTAACTGATTTGCACATAGATGACATGGGTGGTGGACCTAGTGGAGGCAGCACAAACTGGAAGTTCAATTATGTTGCCAAAAAGTTTAACTACCCCTCTAAGGCATTAACCCAATATGCCAAGGGACCATTTTATAATAAGAGAGATTTGAGACAATTTCCCTAAGTAAATGATGCCCCAAAAACAAGCAGTGTAGGCGGGACTAAACTATGGAAATGTAATATTTGTTCATTTACTTGGTTGGGCAACATCACTAGGGTGAATGCACACTTCTTGCACGTACCAGGAAAAGGGGTTGGGCTTAGTTCAAAAATCAGACATGATGTCAAGCCAAAATTTATTAGGGTATTTAATGGAGATATCATAGACAACATTCTAGAAGTTTGTGGCACTAGCACCCCTTTTAGTTTTCGTACAACTTTTAGGTTCTTTCTCTAACATTGTAACAATTTGAAGTTGAGGGACTAGAGTAGAGGCTAGGGGGGGAGAGGAAGGTAATGGCCCCTAATCCAATTGTAGACATGTATGAATCAAAGGCTAGGGAAGATGTGACTTTGACACTAAAAATTTCTTCTTTCCGCTATCATCCCATTTCATGTTGCTTGCTCTCCTTATTACAAAGAGGTTGTGGCTAGGGTAGACAAAGTAAGGGCGAGTTATGTGCCCCCGTGAGACACGACACTAAGGACTACAATTTTGGATAGGAACCATTCCAAGGTGAATTTATTGACGGAGGAAATTAACGCAACATGGGTCTCTCATGGATGCAGCATTATCATGGATGGGGTGAACAGATATTAGACACCGCCCACTCATCAATATTGTCGTCTCTTATAAGGATGGGCTTACATCAAGGGCAATTGACTATTCAGGAAAGCGCAAGGATGTAAAGTTCCAATTTCATATTTTGAGAGATGCCATTTAGGAGGTTGGCCCTTCCAATGTCATATAGGAAATCACAAATGTAGTTTGCATGTGCAAGGCAATAGATAAATTAGTTTTGACTACCTACAAGCATATCTTTTGAACCTTGTGTTGTGTGCATGCTATGAACCATAGTTCAAAAACTCATACTCAGCAACTTTATCACTGCTTAAAATATAAATTCATATAATAAACTTATATTACGTGTGAAAATTTGCTAAATGACATTGGAAATGAATAAAGAGAATGCATAAGTATATTTTCTATTAGTTTTCAGCCAAAAAACAGCAGAAAATTGTGATGACATGCAAAAAACGACACCTTTTAATCAATGGGTGGTTATTAATAGGTTGTAGCCGAGTAGCAGGCAGTTACTCACGAGTCTAAACCTAGTACTTGGCTCACAAGAAGTTGACTGATTACTTGGCAAGTCAAAAAATGCAAGTTACTCGTGGTTTATTAGAGGTTATTCCCGAGTTTTCAAATAGAGCAATGAACAATGCACCAAAAGACATCAAAAAAACAAATAAAGCCAAAAAAGCAATGGCTGATGCTAGTGACGTGCAAATGTTCATCTGCAACCACCACACATCAATGGCACTCTTCCACATCTTTTCGAGGAAGGAAATCCTCAAACCTGTGGACACCCACTTTTAATCCTACTTTATTTTGTTGGATAAGAACCTTGAGTTGAAAGAGCCCCTACAAATTATGATCATGAAATAGGAGTGGACTTAATGGTGGGAATCCAAGATAAAGCAAGGGAAGAGGGTGAAGGTGGTGGCTAGGAGACATTTTGGGCAAAAAAGTGAAATACATCACATCAATTATATATCCAATTTTTGGCGTCATCAAATATGGGGATTCTAATAGCACCAAACTTAGAGAGATATATGAATGCATGGACATCATGTTTGCCCAAATGAAGGTCGTTATTCAAGTGAGAGACCCCACCCTAGAGCCCATCATTCAGTGTAGGTGGGAGAAGTTGAATACCCCCTTAAATATGGCCACATATGTACTTAATCTAACCTGGTATGTGGAGAGGCCTGGTAAAGTTGTCCCCTTGGAAGACGAGGAGATGAAGAAGGGCTTATTGGCCTTTGAGAAAAATGTATAATACAAAGGAAGCTTCACAAGTCAAAATTGAATGGCTCTAATTTATTGACTTTGATGGCTACAAGTCTTTAGTGAGGATAGACAAACTCACATTGCCACAAGAAAAGCCAATGAGTTGGTGGCAATTGTGTGGGCCTCCAAGATTGCTACAAACACTTACCATTTGCCTCCTTTACTAGGTTTCTAATTCCTCTGTTGCTAAGAGGAATTGGCCGACATACGATTGGATCCACTCTCTTAAAGAGGAACAAATTGACCTCTAAGAAAGCGAAGAAGCTTGTTGTTGTACACTGTCTTGCATCTCATGGATCGTAAGACCCCAGAGTACAAGGAGAGCCCAACATTACGGTGTGATGTAGACCTTGAGTAGCCAAGGCAGGTTGACAAGGACCAAGATCTACAACAAGGATAGGTTGGGATCCCTTTCCAGGATGAAGACGAAAACGACCATAACAAGGAGCGGTTTGCGAGCATTCTTTCAGATGGTGACTCTGATTAATGAGTTGCCAACTACGTTTTTTGTTTTGGGCATTATACTGTTGATGTATTAATTATATAATATATTTTAATATATACCATGTAATCTTTTCAGCTCTGAATTTGACTTAGACTATTAATCATAATGTATCATGTACTCTTGAGTCTTCTCTTTGTCTCGACTTTCAACTCTAACTTAGCATGTTGATGTATCTATATCATTTATGATTTGAAATTAATGATTAATCATTATGATTTTATTTAGTAATTTATTATTTTAAAATAGAAATTTCAGCTTGTTTTAGTTTGTTTAAGTCATTTTTTAATTTATTTGTATATTGTTAATATTTATATATTATTTTAAAATCTCTGGAAAGGTATGTGAGGTCAGTTGTGGCCATTGGTTGTATTCTCGGAACCATTAATGGCTGTTGGTTATCCTCAGGGCCGGTGGTGGCCGCAGTTGGTAACAGTTGGTATACATCTAGTAGTATCTTGTATACAAGTGATATTCAAGGGGTTAATAAATTACATGGGGATCTAGGCTCCCGATTGTGTCCCAGACCAATCTATGATCTGATCAAAAGGCGTCATCAAAAAAATATATATATATTTATATATGTATATAATTTTAACAGCCACGCCAAAACTTGGATAAAACTTTGTTGTCCGGGAAACCCCACCCCTTATCCTTGAGACTTAGGTAACTATGGGTTATCATCTATGAATTTAGGGTCAGGTTGTCTTGAGATCAGTAATGACGAAAATGATAGTTTATGGAGGACTGTTTAAGTGGAGTTTTTAATATTCCTCAATCCCAAATTCTGTGCATATTTTGAAAAAGTGCATTTTGGTTGTCACATAAAGCAAATGTAAGAGAATAGTTATAAGCAATATAAGTAACATAAACCTTAAATGAGCTATTTTGCAAGAAGGATAGCTCACCAAACAATATTCAATAAAAAGGAAGGAACAAATAAAAATTGAAAATGTTTTGATCTTGGTGATCTGATAGTGAAAAACGGTAGCTTGAGGAAGCGCATTACAGGGGGCAGATGAACTAGTCATAAGCATTCTTTGTGTTATTTCTAAGCATGTGGTCTGCAACGTTAATCACAATAAGAGCAAGTAGTTACAATGAAGGAATCCTTTTCAAATTAAAGATAGAAACAAACAGATAATTAGTTGCAATAAGGGCTAATTTTTTCTCCTTATATTAATAGCCAAACTGAACATCCGAGAGCCTCCACTTTATCATAGAAATAAAGAAGTTGACATTTTAACATTTGTAATGATGTAAAATAATTTTAAAAAAAAAAGATCAAATGTTCCACCAAATCCAAAAGGAGTGCACAGCAAATGTGACATGTAAACACTAACCTATTTTGTTAAGAATTAAAACAAGATGCTTTTCAGCCCCAACTTTCAATACCATCTGCTCCATGTCTATACATCGAGTTCCAAGAGGATCTCTAGCATCTAGAACCTCCACGATAACATCGGATGCTTCTATCACTTTAACCAACTCTTTATAAAATGCCCTCTCAGAGCTATCTGCATTCAATAAACAAGTAAAGGACTATGAAAAAGACAGTACTTCTAATATGAAACCCTAATTAACTTGTAAAATAGGCTATATAAGTTACCATGAATTATGCCTTCTTTTGAGCCTTTTGAGATCGTTTTTTTCTTTAAAAAGTCATTTTGTTTGTCTGATACAGAATTGGCAAGTTCCTTAAGATCCCCATCTTCTTCTAGCAAGCCAAGTTTTCTTTTTTGAGCCTACAAAGAAAATTTTGCATTGCTTTTCTCTTAGTTACATCACAGCAGTCAATGGAACACAAGTATGTCTTTTCATACATTCAAGCATTTAAAAATCACTGCCTCACACAATGAAGAGAGGAAAAAGCGAGAAACATGTGTCATAAATTTTCTCATGCAAAACGTTAATAAAAGCAAATTTTGAAATTTATAAAATAAATTTCAACAGATGTTAATATGTTTTAGAAGAATAGTTATTTCAACACAGATAAATTGAGCAAAGCCAGAAATTCCGTAACAATTTTGCAAACTTTGGATCTTCAAACATGTTAGCATTACTAAGAAAACTTACATTATTCGATATTTCCAAACATATAAATGAAGAGAAACCAGAGAACCCCTGAGATATGTGGAGCTACCCAATATGGTATGCCCATTCATCACGAGGTACAAATTTAATGAAGAAATGAAATTAATCATTCTCATCATGCCCTCATAGCAATGATCCAATCATATCATTTTACCTCCTAATTGCAGACTATAACACACATCAATGAATTTATAAGGTAGAGCACAAAACCAAAATAGTTTCTGAAGTCTAAACTTTGTTTAGTTATTGATGCCTATGAGGAAAACTTTAGACTTAGTTTGGTTTTTATTATTTTGGTCGGTTTTAGATAGATACTTGCAACATCTCATATAATTTGCATACTGCTGTGATATTTTACTCCAACCTGTAATGTCCCCATTTTCAGGTTCTCTAGCAGTGTAGTTGTCGTTGACTTTCTGACTTTGTGTCAGCATGTTCAAAGGGGTAATTTGGCAACCTGAGATGAGTTTTTTAGGTTTTTTTGGGTTTTTTCTAGGTATTTTCCAGTGATGTTGGCTATTTTTAGTAAGTTACCATTTTTAGTAATTTACTATATTTAGTAAACTTACTATTTTTAGTAAGTTCCAGTTGCGCTTCATTTGGGCCAATTTGGAGTTTTGGCTCACTTCCTATTTTTGGTAAGTGCTTTATTTAGCAACTGGTCTCGGCTCCTTTTCAACAGCAGTGCAAAATTTCCATTTTTGGCAAGGATGAGTCCTCTCAATGGTCAGAGTTAATATTTGTTTATTCATCACTCAAGTTAATAAAGTTGCTAATTAAGTGAGAATAAGCATGGGTTATAAAAGACCCCCTTGGCCTAGTTGAGCAACGTTGTTTTAAAAGAAGGGACAATGTGCTTTATGTTGGACGCCCCCTTTGGAAAATATTGGTGAAATTTTTATAAAGTTAAAGATAAATGTTTATAAAAAGAAAACAAAAAGCAAGGTTGGGCGTGGAGTTTTGGAAGGAAAAAAGCATTTTCAAAATAGAAGTTGCCTTAATCCCTCCCTCATCTTCTATTTAATCACTCTTTGAGCTCTCATTTGGATGTGAACTTTGGCAACTTAAGGAAACTCTGCTGGATCTTTTACAGAATACAATTACAGCTGGTTGAAAACGAAAACCCTCATTTCACATTGCTGATTTTGGTGGATTGTGACCCACCTTAGCTGGTTGGTGTTTGGTTGGAAGATTTTACAGTGTTTATCTTGCTGGTTGAACATTTTGGGATTGAATTAGTGAGGATTTTCACAATTTTCTAAGTTGTGTGTGGAGCTGAAATTGCTGTGTGGATTTTATAGTTAGTGAAAATTCCTTTTGAGTAATTTTTATTTGGCTTCTACTTGGCTGGGCATCCCCTCTAAACCACCTCCTGGAATTTAATGGAGGCTGCATGATTTATTGGAACAAATCGCTCACCTTGGGATTAACACCGCTTTCAGGGAATTGGAACAGCAAACATAGAGTTCTGATCTGAGCGTTCTATGATGAAAATCTGCTGTAAACAGGAGTATTTCCATGTCTGATTTTAAATTGAAAACTTTTGATTTTATACTGAGTTGTATTGGCATATGATTTTAATGTAATTCCACCTTATTTTCCTAGCATTTTGTGAATATATCATTGTATGTGCAAAACATAAAACATTTCTGCATTCACTCATCTTATTCTGAAAACAATACGCAAAATATATATTAAAAAAAAAAAAAAAATCAGGGCCAACCATTACACAGCCCAACTTGAGGCATATAATTTTTGTAAAACTTCCATCTCAATATAACAAGAAACGGTAACAGCAGAAAAATAATATAGGTAACATGCACTGTGAGAAGTCTGTTGGGGTGGGCAGTTGATTGATTGAAACAGGGCATTGCCAGCTAAAGAGCCCAGGTTCAAACCCATTGGGCATAGAGGCCCGAATTGCTTATAGGGAAGAAGTTTGACTTCCAAATTGGACCTCTAGTAACCAATGTTTCATACCTTCCTCAGTGAAACAAAAAAATTAAAATTAAAAGCACCAACAGAACATGAAAGTGAATCTCGTGAGAAATAAAAGACAAATTTCATAAATTGGATGCCTATGCACCCATTCAGGCCTAATTTGCACACTCATTGTAATGAAAACTACCAGGCATTGCTCTCCCATTCCCCTATTCCTTGAGTACCATCTAACCCGCTGTTGAAGACATCTTAGTCTGAGCTGAGGAAAAGAATGAATGCCATTATGGAAATGAAAATCCCTTGGACGAAATCAGACTTTCTCTGTCTGTGGAGCAGAAGATGTAGTGTTGATAATGCAATTCAATATGAAAATGCTTTTGCTTCATGGCTATTTGTAACAGACAAATGTGATGAATTGGCCAATTGCCACCATCAAAGTGCATGCCTTTGGCAATTTGTCCTGATTGTTGTTGCTTTTTGTTGCTTAGTTTTCAACCATCTGCGCCATTTGCAAACCCATAGTGATCCCATGTAATTTCCACTAACGAATATCAAGACCGTCGCACCATATATTTTCTAGCATGGTAGGCTGATATTTGGCTTCTGTGGTTTATTTGTTGCATTTGGTTTATTTTTGTAATGTCATTAAAAGATTGATAAAATGCAGACGTAAGATTTTTTCACTTTTTTGTGCTTTCCGCATTGTTGTGTTCACCACATAGTTACTAGGGAACTCCAGTATAGGGACGAAGGCCACATACCCGTCCCAGTACCCACATTTTCTAGTGACTACATTTGTATACAATATGGTCATACCATTATTCATTTACTCACGTACCCTGATTTGAATGGCATCCCCGTCCCATACCAGTACCCATACCCCCACGCCTCCAGGTAACTATAGTTAACAACCAAAAACATATTTATAATAAAATGTTCATCATATGAAAACACAAATGCATAGATCTGAAATAGCTATATTCTGCTGAAGAGTGCTTGTAAATATGAAATATGCACCCGGGTTATCAACTAAACTAACTTGTAAATCACAGTCGATATTAGCAGGAGGGGTTAGATCCAAGCTAAGGTAAATGAATTAACAGCAATTCCTTGATATGTCAAATACTTATTAACATGTGAATTGTATCATAACTTATAAGGTATGGTACATCTTATACATGTTAGAATCTGTGGCTCAAAACGGGTACAAGCAAAAGTTTGGTTTCATCCTCATGATCACTATGGAGAAAAATAAATAATGGAACATAGCTAAATACAAATATTTCCTGTTTCTGTAGAACGTGTACCAGAACTATCATGTATAATGGATGATGCATAAATAGATGCTCTATATACAAATATTATTTATACAATGCCTAAAAAGTATACCTGATATTATCAAAGACAATCTTGAGTCTTGAACAACTAGAACAGACTGCCCTCAAAGAGTTTAACTCACTTTTTTGGCTCTCAACAAGGAGCTTAATTAGCGTTTTTTGCTCTCGTTTGCAAGAAACAAAGGGCTAACTATGTTACTTCATTAAGGTTTATTTTCTGTGTAACAAAGTTATAAAAAACAGTTATTCCCGAAATGAAGGAAACGCTCTGGAAGGTCAAATGCATTGTGTATGAAACCATTCTGAACAGTCTGATCTATGATGTAATTAAGAAAATTACAGCTCAATAATCAGGGGCCTTGTATATATTGCCCTGTCCTCACCAGCAAAAAAAGGAATAATTCTGACTGTACTAAATTGAAAATAAAATCACCTACTTGATAATTGTAAATAGATTCACCACTCACAGTCTTTTCTTGTTACTGTTATAGCTTGTTTCTTGGTATCCATTCAATTCAATGATTCAATTGACAGAATAAAAAAGGGAACTAATTAGTATGTGGTCCAAAATTTCTTTTGCAGATTTCCCTAGCACAATTTTGACAATATTTTTTATCTTATTTTTTCCTAATGCAATAAGAGAGAAATCACACTGAGCTCTCTTTGAACCCAACCTAGGACCCTAAACCATAGTTACAAGGTCGTTGAATATCAGACTTTTTGGGAGGACCAAACCTATCAGACTTAACCTGCCAATTTTTAATCAATATTTTGTTCATGACATCATCCCTTGTTCTTGTCACGTAATCTCTGATATCCGGCCTGTGTACATAATGTCTCTCATCAGCTTGTGTTCTTCAAAAATCATGATAAACATATAGCGATAATTGCTTTAGAGCCTGAAGGACCAGGAGTCTAGTCTATGAAGATTTATCAACTCGGTTGTCTGGAAATGGAAAACGAAGTATTTCTGAAATGCAGAAACACCAATTTTCAAAAACCCTTGATTTGGAACACCGTGGAAATGTCCATAGAATATATATAGCCTGAAGTACCAGGAGTCTAGACCATGGAGAATTGTCAACTAGGAACATTTCAGAAACACATAAATGCCAATTTTCAAAAACCCTTGATTTGGAAATGCCACAGAAACATCCATATAATATATTACGGATGTTTATTGTATGGACGTTTCCACGGGGATTCAAATCAAAGGCTTTTTAAACTTGGCATTTCTGCGTTTCAGAAACATTTCATTTTCCATTTCCAGACAACCTAGTTGACAAATCTCCATGGTCTAGACTCCTGGTCCTTTAGCAATGTATAATACTCATTTCTAGTCTATAAAAGATAAGACACTTCAAAATATATAGTATTCATTCATTCATTACTTCAAAGACAAAAAGTACATTCAAATCTAGAATAAATCATTTAAATTGCCTTCAAAATCATGAATGCCGCTCCTACTATTTTTCAACTTTATCATTTACTGATGCTTTCTCTCACAGGGGCTCGCCAGTGTAATTGCTCTCCATAAGTGCATGCCTTAAGGGCTGCACAAGGAATGAGGTGGGATCGGCTTGTGGCACTTTGCAAGAGATGTTCTCATACTATTCTATCATACCTACATCTTTTCATGTTGCCTTCATACCTCCTATGATGTCTCCTTGAAATCTTTATACCCTGAAATATGACTAAGTCTGAAACCCTGAAACCTGACCAAGTCTGAAACCCTGAAACCTGACCAAGTCTGAAACATGATAGGATCCTACAAAACCTAGAATTTGCATTATAGTTCCTAGAGGTCCAAAACCACTCGCAAACATCCTGAAAGAATATATATAAAATATAACTTAAAAGTATAAGTTTACATTTAGATCCTTGAATGTTTATTTTTTATATATATACTGTCTGGTTCGGGATAGTTTTACACTTTTTTTAAATCATTTGACTTTGAATGTGATTCTGCCAGATTCCCCTTGGAAACGCCATGGAAACACCCGTAAACTTATACTTGAATGTTTATTTTATATATATACTGTTTGGTTCAGCCTAGTTTTACATTTATTTATTTTTAATTTAGGTTGATTGCAACTGTGTTTTCACCACATTCGCCTTGGAAACACCACAGAAAGGCCCGGAAACTTATACTTAAATGTTTATTTTATATATATACTGTCTGGTTTGGGCTAGTCTTACATTTTTTTTTAATTTCCAGTTAACTTTTACTGTGTTTCTGCAAGAAAACGCAAAATGTCCCAGACATTTCCCAGCGTTTCCGTACCGAAAGTGTTTCCAGACAGGAACAGCGGGGAGATTTCCTGCAACATAGAGATTTGGGAGTTAGGGCTACACTCCAAATATTGTTAGATAGAACTTTGAATTACTGTTATCACTGAACATTTAAAATCTTTTATCTGTCATTCTTCATATCACTAAACATTTAAAATCTTTTATCTGTCATTCTTCATATCTTATTTTTGTGGTTATGAATAAATTTGAATGTTCCATGGCTTTGAACCTTGTAACCGTGCCCTCAAACCTAATTTCCTCGATTTCTCCATTGACAAAGTCTGTCATTTTGGTAATACCTTTTTCAAATGCTTTGCAATGCAAAAAAGAGGAACTTGGAAATAAGTGCCAATTTTTCCAGAGATAACTACAACAATCACCCCAACTAAAAAAGAAAGAATAAAAAATAACAAATTGTAAAAGTTCGTTGCAATATGTATCATCGTAAAGATCCATTGGCTAGTGGTGTAATGGCAATTGGTGTCTTTGGCTAATGGGAGATCCAAGCTTCAATTACCGCTCCATGTAAAGATGGCCCACTATTAGATTGATTCCCCTTAAGGCCGTGATAAAGCCATCCTTATTATGGTACCATGATCTGTGTGGCCTGCTAAGCCACTGTACCCTTACCAAAAATATGAATCGTGGTTAACATAAAGGGGCTTCGACAACAGAGCCCCAGATTCAAATCCTAGGAGACATAAAGAGTTAAAATATTTCTCAATGGACAAGGCCAGGTACGAGACCAAATTGAATTTGACAGAATTAACCAAATAAAAAAAGGTGGAATTAACCAAATAAAAAATACAATTTGTATAGTACCCGTTCTTTCTTGAGCTCCTTTTTACGTTCCATCTCTTCAAGGGCTCGGGCTCGTCTGGCTTCGAGAGCCTGCAGCTCCTGTTCCTTGAAAGGCCAGTCATTAGGTATACCGGGATCCTTTTCAACTTTCGTTCTTCTCGATTTACCAAGCTTTTTGGCTTCTTTGGCCTTCTTCTTGTGATGCTCTCTCACTTTCTTCAGTATTTTGTATTTTTTACGCAGCGGCACACGTTTGCTCTTACTCTCTGACCAACATTAGAGACACTCAAAAATTAAATATTGAAATTTTAAGTCCTATGCGACTTTTAATAAAAGAGAATGCATCTGAAGTGAATATACAGGGGTATCGAACGATAGATTTTACATACTTTTACTGCGTTTCACCATTTTCGTGTGATAAACAGATCAGTTGTTTTCTCTGCAACTCAAAGCTCGGCTGTTGGAGCGATAAACCCCCGCCCAGAAAGAGGGCGTAAATTGTCCAACGGATCCAGGCAAGCCGAAAGTTTATATAGTCCGAACCGGTGCTATCTCTGTTTGCCCGTGCTCGAGAAGACGACCATATAACTCACGGCCCTTCTGTATGGACCCCCTTTCTCCTCTATATAGAGCAATCCGTGCCCAGTCAGTAGAGTGTGAATGAGAGTGAAGGCCCCAGAAATCTGATTAGGGCATATACTCCAATCGAGCGCCAGACACCTCGACTATATATGGTTTAATGGCGCTTTTTCCCCCGGGCCAAGGTTTGAGGGTTTAGGGTTTCATTCGCAGTCTGATTATATATAGGATTGATGTATATATTTACTTTGACCCTAGTTTTATAAATATAAAAGATTGCTACATTAATTTATTTATTTATTTATTTTTTTTTTTTTTTTTTTTGATTTTTTTTTTTTTTTTTTTTTTGGGGGTTGGATGTAAAAAAATTGTTTATGGAAGCCTTAAATTTTATATCAAAAGATTGTTTTTAGAATTGAATTTGGCGGAAGAGATACATTTTAATCATGACGATTAAGTCTAAAGTTATTTTAAAGGTGTAATTATCGAAATAAAAAATATGATTTGTATAATATTCGTTCTTTTTTAACTCTTTTTTATGTTTTATTTCGTAGAGGTCCTAGGTTCATCTAGCTTTGAGAACTTGCAGCTCTAGTTCTTTGAATGCCCAGTGATTGTTATAATAAGATCCTTTTCAACCTTTGTTCGTTTTGATTTACCAAACTTTTTTGGCTTCTTTGGCTTTCTTCTTGTGATGCTCTCTTACTCTCTTTACTATTTTGTATTTTTTGTGTAATGGCACACATTTGCTCTTTGTTAGCGTTAGAGACACTCAAAAAAATTAAAAAATTAAATGTTAAATCATATACAACGTTTAATAAAAGAGAATGCATTTGAAATAAATACTCAGGGGGTGTTGAAGAGTAGATTTTACGTATTTTTATTGTGTTTCACCATTTTTCATGAGATAAATAGATTAGTTTTTTTCTCTACAACTGAAAGCTTGACTAATGGAGCGATAAACCCCCACCCAAAAAGACAGTGTAATTAATCGATGATCTTTTTGTAATTGAGGCTAAGGTTTGAGGGTTTAATGTTTCATTTGTAGGTTCCTCAAATATAAAATTAATGTATAATTTTACTTTAACCCTAGTTTTATAAATATAGAAGAATAACACATTTAAATTTTTGTTAGATATAAAAAAACTTACAAAAAATAATATCTTAAAAAAAATAATGAAAGCCTTGAACTTCACACTAAAAGATTATTCTTTGAATTGAATTTGATAGAGGAGAAACATCTCAAACGTGATGACTAACCTTGAGGTTACCTAAAAGGTGGAATTAAACAAATAAAATATATGATTTGGATAGTACCTAATCTTTCTTGAACTTTTTTTTACGTTCCATCTCTTCAAGGGCTCAAACTCATCTGGGTTTGAGAGCCTACAGTGTTGAACAATCAATAATTGGGTATACCAAGATCCTTTGCAACATTTGCTCTTCTCTATTTACCATGCTTTTTGGCTTCTTTGGCCTCCTTGTGATGCTCTCTCACTTTCTTCAGCACTTTCTTTTTTATTGCAGTGACATATGTTTGCTCTTACTCTCTAGCCAAAATTTGAGACACTCACAAAAAAAATTAAGTCGTATAAGACATTTAATAAAAGAGATTGCATCTAAATTAAATATACAATAGGTGTCGAACAATAGATTTTACATATGTTTCACTATTTTTGTGTGATAAATTTAGTCGATGATCTTTTTGTAATTGAGGCTAAGGTTTGAGGGTTTAATGTTTCATTTGTAGGTTCCTCAAATATAAAATTAATGTATAATTTTACTTTAACCCTAGTTTTATAAATATAAAAGAATATTACATATTATTTTTTGTTAGATATAAAAAAACTTACAAAAAATAATATCTTAAAAAAAATCATGAAAGCCTTGAACTTCACACTAGAAAATTATTCTTTGAATTGAATTTGACAGAGGAGAAACATCTCAAACATGATGACTAACCTTGAGGTTACCTAAAAGGTGGAATTAACAAATAAAATATATGATTTGGATAGTACCTATTCTTTCTTGAACTTTTTTTTACGTTCCATCTCTTTAAGGGCTCAAACTCATCTGTGTTCGAGAGCCTACAGCATTGAACAATCGGTAATTGGGTATACCAAGATCCTTTTCAACATTTGATCTTCTCTATTTACCATGCTTTTTGGCTTCTTTGGCCTCCTTGTGATGCTCTCTCACTTTCTTCAGTACTTCATTTTTTTTTGCAGTGACATATGTTTGCTCTTACTCTCTAGCCAAAATTTTAGACACTCATAAAAAAAATTAAGTCATATAGGACATTTAATAAAAGAGATTGCATCTAAATTAAATATATAGTAGGTGTCAAACAATAGATTTTACATACTTTTATCGTGTTTCACTATTTTTGTGTGATAAATTGATCGATTATTTTCTCTGTAACTGAAAGCTTTGCTGATGGAGCAATAGACCCCATTAAAAAAGAGAGCATAATTAGTTGATTATTTTTTTTATTGGGGCCAAGGTTTTAGTGTTTAGGGTTTCATTCGAAGGCTCGTCAAATATAGAATTAACATATATTATTACTTTGACCCTAGTTTTGTAAATATAAAAGATTATTGCATATTAATTTTCATCGGATATAAAAAAAAGTTTACAAAAATTAATATATGATGAAAATTGTTTGTGGAAGCCTTGAACTTCTCACTAAAAGATTATTTTTAACTTTGTTTAAAATTGTAAATTGAAGCTTCTCACATCAACCAAGGGGGATGGATTCGAAAGGGTGAAAATGTTTTAAAAGAGCCTAGTAAAGTTTGGTTCCTAACAATTATTAAATAAAGGATGGATCCCCTCTAAGTCCTAAGTAATTTTACTAGAGTAAATACCGAGGAGTTGGTTTATCCTCCAATAAAAAAAATCTTGATTGTGTTATTGTAAATTTTTACACCCCTTTTAAAAAATTATTTCAAAAAGTGTTTTCTAGTTTTGATCTCATTCGTTGACCAACGCAATTTACTCTAGCGAGGGTCAACTTTACATGCTTAATTTTATGTTGAGTTAGGATTTGAATTGCATTTTTATTTGTTTTCATGCTTTCACATTTGATTTGATAGTGCAGCAATTTAAGGAGATCAAAGATCAATAATTTCATACAAATGATAAAGTATAGCAATGTCACGCTTGATTTCAAAGTGTTGAAAATTAGTAACTCTCTTACATATATTTGTCATTTGTGACAATCGCTCAAAATGATATTTTTGTTAAATGTGAACAATGAGAATCGTGTGTGATAATCTTCCTAGTTTTATCAATTTAATGTTGAAGTAATTTTGAATCTGAATGCAAGTCACCATGAGTAGGTTTTACATATTTTTATTGTGTTTCACCATTTTTCATGTGATAAGTAGATTAGTTGTTTTATCTACAACCGAAAGCTTGAATGATGGAGCGATAAACTCCCACCCAAAAAGAGAGCACAATTAGTCGATGATGTTTTTGTAATTGAGACCAAGGTTTGAGGGTTTAAGGTTTCATTCATAGGTTCATCAAATATAGAATTAATGTATAATTTTACTTTGACCCTAGTTTTATAAATATAAAAGATTATTGCATATTATTTTTTGTTAGATATAAAAAATCTTACAAATAATAATATCTAAAAAAATCATGAAAGCTTTAAACTTCACACTAAAAGATTATTTTCTAAATTGAATTTGACATAAGAGAAACATCTCAGACATGACAACTAAGCCTAAGGTTACCCAAAAGGTAGAATTTACCAAATGAAAAATAGGATTTGTATAGTACCTATTCTTTCTTGAGCTCTTTTTTACGATCTATCTCTTCAAGGGCTAAGGGTCATCTCGCTTCGAGAGCCTATAGCTCTGAACAATTGATAATTGGGTATACCAAGATCCTTTTCAACATTTGCTCTTTTCGATTTAGCAAGCTTTTTGGCTTCTTTGGCCTCCTTTTTGTGATGCTCTCTCACTTTCTTCAATACTTTATATTTTTTGTGCAATGGCACATGTTTACTCTTACTCTCTAGCCAAAAATTAGAGACTCTCATAAAAAAAAGTAAAAAAAAAAAATTAAGTCATATACGACATTTAATAAAAGAGAATGCATCTAAAGTAAATATACAAGAGGTGTCAAACAATATATTTTACATACTTTTACCATGTTTCACCATTTTTGTGTGATAAATCAATCAGTTGTTTTCTCTATAACTGAAAGCTTCGCTGATGGAGCGATAAACCCCATTAAAAAAGAGAGTGTAATTAGTCAATGATATTTTTTTATTGGGGCTAAGGTTTTAGGGTTTAGGGTTTCATTTGAAGGCTCATCAAATATAGAATTAATGTATATTATTACTTTGACCCTATTTTTGTAAATATAAAAGATTATTGCATATTAATTTTTGTTGGATATAAAAAAATTTACAAAAATTAATATATAGTGAAAATTGTTCATGGAAGCCTTGAACTTCTCACTAAAAGATTATTTTTAACTTTGTTTAAAGTTGTAAATTGAAGTTTCCCACATCAACCAAGGGGGATGGAGTCGGAAGGGTGAGAATGCTTACAAAGAGCCCAACAAAGTTTAGTTCTTAACTAGTATTACATAAAAGATCGAGCCCCTCTAAGTCCTAAGTAATTTTACTAGAGTAAATACCGAGGAGTTGGTTTATTCTCCAATAAAAAAATTCCTTAATCGTGTTATTGTAGATTTTTACACCCCTTTTAAATAATTATTTCAAAAAAAGTGTTCTCTAGTTTTGATCTCATTCGTTGACTAACACAATTTACTCTAGCGAGGGTCAACTTTACATGCTTAACTTTATGTTAAGTTAGTATATGAATTGCATTTTTAGTTGTTTTCTTGCTTTCGTATTTGATTTGATATTGTAGCAATTTGAGGAGATTAAAGATCGACAGTTTCATACAAACGATAAAGTATAGCATGTCACACTTGATTTCAAAGTGATGAAAATTAATAACTCTATTACATATATTTATCATTTGTGACAATCGCTCAAAATGATATTTTTGATCAATGTGAACAATGAGAATCTTGTGTGATAATCTTCCTAGTTTTGCCAATTTAATGTTATAGTAATTTTGAATTTGAATGCAAGTCACCGTGAGTTTGAATACCAAAATCCTGGGTAGAGTACTATCATCACACTAATATTTGTTGATAAATTTACCTTTTGAATATTTGTATAGATGAGGGTAACAAGTGGAAAAATCATAGGTAAATATGGGGCCATGCAATTCACTTATACAAGTTGAATGTTAAATGATATTTGATGTAATGACGATGATATTGAAACCATAGCATGTTATTTGGTCACATTAGTAATGTTTCAAAAATATATTTGCACAAGGTGGTAGTAGTTTTTTGGTGCTCTATGAATGTTTAAAATTCAAGTATAATGAAGGACATGCCTTGCATTAATGGGAATAAATCTCAACCAAGGGTGCATGTGATCTCATATTGAATGCAAATGATGCCTTGAGAGTTGGAAAATAGTTAATTGAGTTGCTTATTTTTCTTTATGAACTCATTTTTATTTGTCAGTTTGTAGACAAGCTCACAACATTTTAAGGTTGTGGTGGATTTTTTACATAAAATTGAAGGTGCATTTTGGGTTTGTGTTACATTGGATACTTCTAGGTACAACAATATGCTTCTCCAGTTCAATTTGTTGAAAGGTTTATGAAATGGCATTCATTTTGTGACAAATGACATCCAACTATATGATAAATGGCTTGATATTAGTAATTTTTTCAAGTGTTGCTTGGTGATAATGCATAGAATTGATGGGTAATTTAAATGTGTTTTTTAATTACAAGTTCCTTTATATCACAGAACTAAAGTTGTTTCTTTATATTTTTTGGTTCATTGAAACAAGAATAATGCATTTTTATTTTTGCCATTGGGCAATGATAAATTCCATGTTGAACATATATCTCTTTCGTCTTGAAACCCTAGTGACAAAATATGTTGGGTATGGTCGAAAGTTGCTTTTAGTTTCACTTAATCTTGATAATGGCATCAATTTATGTATATTTTGAGAGGGCTTCATTTCATTTAATGTGATATTCAGTTATGTGCATGTCGCATTATTAATGAAATTTGTTTAGTTCAGTAAAATAATGTAGTGGCCACACCTTTCCTCTTGAAATAATGTATTTTATTTATTATTAAGGGGATATATTTTATGGGTTTATTCTAGACTACATATTTTAATGAGAATTGTGTTTCACAAGTAGAGTTGAATAATTCATTTTTCGTTTTGATAAGTAATGCTTGGGTTTTTCTATCATATTTTCAAAATAACGTTATTTTTTGTTATTGAATGGTATCTATCCAGCTTTATTTAATTGAAACCCTACCAATTTTATTCTTAGGTATTATTCAAATACCTTGAAATATTTGAAAATTTTGCTTATAATGTTTGGTAATACATAGAAGAATAATGATATAAAAATTATTTGACACAACCGTTATGGTGTAGGCTCTGATACCACTTAATGTAGGGCATGCAGACATTGACCTCATGCATATACATGGCTATGATATCTATCTTAAATCCCTTCTTTAACCATTGATGTTCTTGCTTGTGAAAGGTATTTTGCTCCTCTCTTGACACCCTTAATCACTCTTGGCTTTACTAGGCTCATAAGCCTCCTTGAACATATAGTCCTCCTTTTTATCTTGAAGACATATCATCTTTTATCTCCCTCTACATTCTTCTCTCCTTAGCACCAACTTCAACATCTCATACACAATTTCCAAAACTTCAGTCTTTTCTTGCTTCAAGTTTGCTCATTCTTTGATGTAGGTTCACAAGCCTAACAACTTAATACATGATTCCAAGGTTCTTGTATTAACTCTACAGATCATATGGCCATCCACCTACTTATTTTATCCCCCATACACATCTAATCATAAGTCTCAATCTCAAGGCTAGAACTCTCAAACAAACCACTCTTTCTTTTTTGAAGCCTAGCCTCCAATAGCCTCATTTAGGCATAAATATTATTAATTTAAATAAGATACAGGAATTATAAACAAAATAAATACATTTTTTAGATTCCATTTATCCCCTTACAACTTCTCCTAGAGTTTTAGGACACAACTCTCAAGGGAGACATGCTAACTCAACACACCTTCCTAGCAATTAGGTCTCTTTAGGCCTATTCCAATGAGATAGACCTAGATATCATACTATACAGTCATGTACCAACTTAAAAAACTCCAAAATATTGTAAATCATGACAAATTATGTTAGAATCTAAAGTTTCATTAAATTTTAAGGGTGGAAACAAAAGTTATTCAATTTACAAATTGAAAACCATGGTCTAGGTTTACACAGGTCTGTACAAGGCTGAGAGCCTAAAAAATGGGATAAAATGAGTTTCAAAAAAACTTGAAAACTTATAAGAAGTGTATGAGGTTTTCCCAACCTTGTTTCACCTTTTACAATATCTAGTAGTTCATGAACAATCCTCACAAGGCTCCCACAAGCAATTTTACATAATTTTGGGAACTCCTTTCTTGATTGTGTCAACTGATATACAAATTAGAATTTAGTATTGAGTTATTAGTATATTATAAACATTAAAAGGATAATTTATATCAAAATATACCTTAAATTATACCTTTATCATGCCAACACTTGAAAGAACCTCAAAAAGATATCTTTAACTTCCTTCCTTAGACTGTGTCAAAACAGGGTGCCTCTAATTGGACTAGGTTGTAGATGACTTCATTCTTACCTATAAAATGCTTATGTGAACCCAATTTATATATAGAAATAAAAAATCCAATGTTTCTCACATACCATGAGTCTCATGGAAACACACAAATACTCTCTAAAGCATTTTTTTCTTCATTGATCACATTGCACACAAAACAATCATACACAAAAAATTTACAAAGGTAGGCAGAGTTCCTCAAATTTTGATCTTTATTGTCTTATATTACACTCCAACCGTGTCTCTTTAAAATCCCTCCTCCTAATATCCTTTTACCACACACTCTCTACACACCTACATGCATTTATATCCTCTAACAATGCCAATTATGCAACTTAACTTCCTCACAAAGCTAACTCCACATAAGGTGGCAGTTACATATGCATGTTTATTGTCTTAAATTTTTATTTTCCATTAATTACATGTTGAAAAACCTTTAAACCATAATATTAGGACCTAATAGGACCCTTTACAAAATCACATCAACATTTGGATCCACACAAATCCAAAAATACCACTCAAGAGCCTAGTTAGAAATTCAAATTTTTAAATTCTCCTTTTTGGCGAGAAACTCAAAATGGGCTAATAACACACAATATAAATACTCTCAAGGACTAAAAAACACCCTATGGTACTCTATAATACCTTTCACACTCACATCAAACCAAAAATGGCTAACATGAAACTCTTAAACATGTTAATACCTTATGTTACCTTGTGATGCTCTACATCAAGCTCCCTAAGTGGGAAAATTTTAGCTCTTACTCAAATGTATCTTGTACAACTTCCTACTTGATTTCCAATTATCCCTCTAAATTTTTGATCTCGTCTTTTTTTTTCTCCTCTTATCTTTCTCATTTCTTCTCAACTAGTTCTTTTGTCTTTGTCTCCTTGCCTTGTCTTGCATATTTGCCAACTCATCCTCTACCTCCATGGAGAACATGGTCTACTATAATTCTTTGTCATTTTCATATTCTATCTCCTCCATTTATAATTTCTCTTCATCATTATCTATCTCAAATGAATATTTGTTATTCTTCACTCCTACTCCCACTCCATAGCTTCCTTCCACATTTGTCATGTTTTGTTTATGCACTCCTTGCTAGTCTATCTTCCTAACAATGATTTTTCCTTTATCCTCATGCTCTAATGGATTCTCATGCATCTATTCTTCCTTTACCCTTGTCATACTCTCATTTATATCCTCTTTGGCTGCATATTCATGATACTCTACCTTCTCATGGTGAGTTTTCTCATAGCCTTCTTACTCATCTTGCAATGACATCTCCTTGACCAATCTAGGTTCATCATAACACAACACTTATTGGCAACCTTTTCTCTTACTATTATGATACATACCTCTAAAAAACTTATTTGTAACATTATCAATTGAATAAATTGACTTCTTACCTTGCTCTTTATTCATTTTCTTGTTCTCTTGCTCACTTGTTTGTAATTTTCCTTCTGTGATTCTTTTCTCTTCATCTTTTGACATATTACTTGGACTGGTTCTTGGGCTAAGATTGCCTTCTCTTTTCTTTTTCAATGCTAACTTTCTCTTACTCCTTCCTTGGATCACCTCTGGAATAATCTTGTCCTCCTCCAAGTATGCATTCTTCTTCCAATCATCTCTTTTATGAGGAATATGGTTGTCCTCCTCTTTCTTTTGCTCTATCACGAGCTCTTATTCCTCATTGCTTCTTTTCTCCATGTGATCATGGAGTGACTCCCTCTTTTGCATTTCCATACCTACAACATCATGTTTAGTACATATCAAATTAAATTCATGAGACTTGATAGTCTCTTTGAGGATCTCACAGTCCTTTCCATCCTATCTTGATTTTATATTCCTATTCCAAGCCTCTCTAGGAATCCATTTCATCTTCTCAAGTTCCTTATCATGTCCTCTAACCTTTGCTCTTTACTTGTAGCATTAGTTACCAATATTGGTTTCTTGATCAACTCACATGATTTTATGCTAAGCTCATTCATAGCTTTAGGCTTACCTTGGCTTTCAACTTTGTTTGATTCACCTTATACCAATACTTGTCCATTTTCTTTCCAGAAACTCATTGCTTATTTCTAATTTTCTGCCATTATGTGATCTGCAATTTCATCTTCTTGAAGTGTTCCTATGGGCAACATGTCCCTTGTATTTGAAATCTTCATTTCTCCATCTTGTAATTTTATCTCTAGCTCTTCTATGACAACTCCCACATTCTTTTCACTTTGATTTTAAAAATCTAATAGATCAACTTCAACCTCTTGCATCCATTCTCTCCATATCAAATCCTCTTTTTGATTGTGCTCTTGCATAAATTGTACCATAACTTGTACTTGAACTTCATCTCTACCATGTGTCAAGATAGACACTCCTTCATATTGTAAATCAGTTTGTATACCCATCAAGATTTCTTTCTCTTAAGACTCTATTGACTCATGCCAAATGCTCATCTCTTCAACTGATGTTTAGGGACAAATTTTGTCCTTTTATTCATTGTTTATGGCATGCTCTAAAGCTGCCATCTCTGCTTACAATTGATCCCAACTCTCATAAATAAATATCTGGTCTTGTTGCTCATTTAACAACTCTTCATCACCTGTAAACCTCTATTCAAGCTCTTTGATTGCTTAATGCAATACAAATTCAGATTTCTGATATCATACCTCTTAAATCCATCTTCTTGATTCATTTTTTTTTCTTTTGTGCCTTCAATGAGGCATCCTTCTTCTTGAAGATCTCCTTCTCCAAGCATCTCTCCTCTTTCAGGGTAACAAATCAATGTATCTCTATACATTGCTACCCAATCAGCTTCTTCTTCAACAAAAACATGTTGTTCATGTTTGCTCTCCTTCATGCTTTCAAGTTTTGTGTCCTCAAAGTGGACTTCTTTTTTCACTTTTATACCTGCATACACACATGATAATAAATCATTAAAGTTAAAATCTAGAGGCTTATTTTCCACTATATTCCCCTTATTAGGTTGATTTGCTAATGTCCTTAGATGTTTCCTCTCATCATCCTCCATCAACTATCTAATTATCCTCAAGGTGTTACTCACCTTCTTCTTGTCTACCAACTTGTTCATCCATCATGAACTTCTTCATCTCCTCCTTAAGCTACCTATAATACAAACTATTTTGCTTGTCATTGTCTTTCATGAAAACCTTTTTTCTTATCTTTGTGAGTAGCCTTATACACCACTTAACTCTCTTCTTCCTTGTTACCCAGCCATACCATTATCTTTCATCTTCTTGCATGTTCTCCACCAAGAGCATTATCCTCTCTATCCTTTGATTTATCTCACTTATCCCCTCTTTAAAAACCAACCCTTTTCTCTTTTGGTCTTCCTTCCTCTTTCTCTCATTACGGTACTCTAACTCAGATAATCCCTTCCTCACTTTTGCCTTCTCTATCTTCATCTTCTCTTAAGCAAGTCTTTTTCACCTTGCTTTAACAAGTCTCTTTCACCTTGACTTGGTGTCTCACCCTAGGTTATCTCATCTACCTAGTCTATTGACACTCTTTTCTAAGTCTTCTCTCCTTGGAGAATTTCTTCTCTCTTATTGGGGATGCTCTTATACCACAAACTCTTACCTTCTCTAGAGACTCTAACTATATTCCTACAACCTCAATTAGTAACCTTTAATACTCAAAATCATAAACTTTTCCAAGAGCTTACCTACTTTGATACCTCTTGGTCTAGGATTTGATACCTCTTTGTCTAGGATTTGATACCACTTGATGTAGGTGAATGCATATATTGACCTCATGCATATACCTGGCTTTGATATCTGCCTTTGATCCCTTCTTTGCTTGCTAATGTTCTTGCTTGTGACAGGTACTTTGTTCCTTTCTTGACACCCTTAATCACTCTTGGCTTTACTAAGCTCATAAGCCTCCTTAAACATATAGTCCTCCTTTCTCTCTTGAAGACATATCATATTTCATCCCCATCTACATTATTCCCTCCTTAACACCAACTTTATCATCTCATACATAATTTCCAAAACTTCGCTCTCTTTTCTTACTTCAATCTTGCTCATTCTTTGGCATAGGTGCATAGGCCTAACAACTTAATACGTGATTCTAAGGTTATTGTCTTCACTCTAGTGATCATATGGAAATCCACCTACCTATTTTATCTCCCATGCACATCCAATCATAATACTCAATCTCAAGGCTAGTACTCTCAAACAAACCGTTCTTTCTTCTTTGAAGCCTAGTCTCTAGTAACCCTATTTAGGCACAAATATTGCTAGTTTGAGTAGGATATAGATATTCTACACATAATAAACACATTTTTAGATACCCTTTATCCCCTTACAACTTCACCTAAATTTTTAGGACACAAATCTCAAGGGAGACCTACTAACTCAACACACTTTCCTTGTAATTAGGTCTTTTTAGGCTTTTTCCAATGAGACAGACCTAGATACCATACCATACGGTGAGGTACAAATTTAAAAACTCCAAAATATTTTATATAATGTCAAATAATATCATAATCCAAAATTTCATTAAATTTGAAGGGTGGAAACAAAAGTGATTCAATTTGTAATTAGAAAACCCTAGTATAGGTTTACACATGCTTATACAAGGTCGAGAGCCTACAAAATGGGCTAGAATGAGTTTAAAACAATATTGAACACTTGTAAGACCTGTATGATGTCTACCCAACCTTACTTCACCTTTTCCAATAGCTATTAGCTCACGAACAATCCTTACAAGGCTCCCACAAGTAATTTTACAGAATTATGGGAACTCCTTTCTTGACTATATCAATTGATATAAAGATTAGCATTTATTATTGAGTTATTAGTCTATTATTAACATTAAAATGATCATTGATATAAAATATAGACCTTATATTTTACTTTCATCATGCCAATGTTTTAAATAACCTCAAAAAAATATCTTCAACTTCCTTCCGTAGACTATGTCAAAATAGGGTTGCCTCTAATTAGACTGGGTTGTAGATGACTTCATTCTTACCTGGAAAATGCTTATGTGAACCCACTTTATACATATAAATCAATAATATAAGATTCCTCACATTCAACGAGTCTCATGTAAACACACAAATACTCTCCAAAACATTCTTTTCTTCATTGATCACATTGCACACAAAATAATCATACACATAAGTTTTACAAAGGTAAGCATAGTACCTCAAATTTTGATCTTTCTTGTCTTCTCTTTCACTCCAACCCTATATCATTAGAATCTCTCCTCCTAATATCCTTAGACACCTACATGCATTTTTATCCTATAATAATGCCAATTGTGTAATATAACTTCCTCACAAAGCCAACTCCACATAGGGTGGCAGTTACATATGCATGTTTCTTGGATTAAATTGTTATTTTCCATGAATTTCACGTTGAAACACATTTAAACCATACTCCTAGGACCCAATATAACGTTTTACAAACTTACATCAACATTTGGATTCACACAAAACCAAAAATACTACTCAAGAGCCTAGTTAGAAATTCAAATTTTCAAATTCTCCTATTTGGTGGGAAACTACAAATGGGCTAACAACACACAATTTAAAGACTCTCAAGGACTCCAACATACCCTAGGGAACCTTATAATACCTATCACACTCACATCAAACCAAAAATGGCTAACGTGAAACTCTTAAATGATAAAATAGAGGGTTTATCTAGAGGGGTTTATATTTATTGCAACCCCTCTCATTTATGGGTTTTATCTATTTTGAACACATACAATATCATACATTGTAATATTATTGGATGTTTTTACTTGTGATATGAAAGGACCCTTTCATTCATGTTCATTGTTACTTCTCTCTCTACCAAGTAAGTTTGATGTCATAAAGGGTTTTAAGTTTAATTTTGATCCATCTTTAGTTTTCTATGGAGAATAAAAGGTTATGGGATCTTTCTTTGAATATAGATGCAAGGTTTGGGATATAGGTTATTTCTGTTTGAGACGTTTTTGTATCAACTGCCCCCCTTTAACTTGTCATGAATAAGCATGTTTTATTAAAACATGGCGATGTTGAAGATTTTTGAAGACTATGTCATTTCATCGAAGAATTGTTAAAAAAATATTGTTTCTATATATCCTAAAAAAATATTGCATGTTCTACATTAAAGAATGTCAAAGGATCTACATGATACTAATTTTAATTTTTCTTTATTCAACATACACATAAAAATTGCATCTAGATGACATTATTTTTCAATTATAATTTTCATTTGAATTTTTTTTTCAATGGCATTCAAATGGTATAGTCTTTATTTCAGAAAGTATAAACATAACAAGATGAATGTATATATGAAAGTAGTGCATATTGATAGATGTTTTGAGAATCATGTTTTGACATATCAGACTTTTTGGGGTTGAAATAATTTAAATTATTGGTTTATGACTTATTATTATGATCATTGCGAGATGTTGTAGCTATTAGTTGTTTGACAAGGAACTTTAGTATATGCTAAAGATTCTTTTGAGAAAGGGAGACATTACAATGATGGTTTGTTTCTTAAACATTTTCAATATCAAAGCACTAGTTTTTTTTTCTCAAATTTTTGAGGTAGAATGTTAATTTGGAATATGAGTTCTCATGGCTCATGGGTATGGGGCATAAACATTTGACAAGATAAAAATTTGCAATGAGAACATGGTGCAATTCATGGTAGATTCTTTAGGGGTAGAAGGGCTCATGGCAAATTTATCTCATGTTTTGGCCTTGGTATAAGGGATTTTCTTCATTTTAATGCCAATTATTCATTTGTTTAGAATGATTTGAATGACACACCATGTAGTGCTTTTGCACATGCAAACATCCAATCTTGAAGTTCACCCACTTGGTGGGATCTTGAAATGAACAATTGGCAACCCCATCCTTTCATATATGGTTCGCCAAGTTTTTCTTCCCACTAAGTACCTCATAATCTAGTGAATGCTAATGATATTGCATTTCCTACCAATCATATGCATGCACTTGATAATGAAAACCATCAAATGTCCTTAATACTACAAATGTGCCTCAGAAATCAACCTCCTCAGGCCATGAATGTGTCGAAAGCTCTTCAATCCCACTTGTGGTGACCCATTAAAAAAAAGCTAGAGGTAGACAAAGAATCTAATGGACTTGTGAGAATTGAAATGCCAATGACTCCCATGGAGTATTCTAAATATAATATTAATAAAGGCATTCATTTGGTAAATCTAGTATCCTCAGATGAAGGAGAAAAGAAATAGTAGTGTTGGACTAATTGACTTTCAATTAATTTTATGTTATGTCTGTAGATATACTCAAACTTATCTTATTATTTAGTTGATGATATTTGTAGATAAATTTGATATTTTGATCTCTTTTCATGTTTTAGGTAAGTGTTGGACTATTTGACTTTCAATTAATTTACTATTGTGGTTATATACACACTCAAACTTATTTTATTATTTAGTTGATAATATTTGCAGACAATTTTGATATCGTGATCTCTTTTCATGTTTTAGGCAAGTGATTAGTTTAATTTATTTCATCATGTGATTTTTAAAATTTTTGATGTTGAATTTGTGCTTCTATGAAGTGGTTTTTTCCTGAGATTATAAATAATTAAAATATCCATATCTTGAGAAATTTGAGGCAGTATTTAACAAATATTTATTTTGCATCAAATCAAAGAGCGATGAATATAAATGTTTTTCCAATTAAGTTGAAATTTGCATGAAAAACATTTTATTGTAGTTTATCTACTATAAATGTGAATAGTTTTGACTTCATGATAATTTTAAGCTTGATAATATACAAGTGAGATACATGATCTAAATTTGTAAGTGAATGAACAAGGAAGAGAGTTGATATAAGATCATGAAATATATTTTGATATTTGAGAGATTTCTAGTTTCTCTCTTCAAGTGGTTACCTTCATCCATAGGTTTCACTATGTTATTGAGTCAATAACATTCTTGAATATTAAAAAATAAGATATGAAATGGAAGTGGGACATAAATATGAAAATGAGGATGAGATATGAATATAAAAAATGATAGTTTTCAGTTGTAAGACTAGATTACTTTTTGAATTTAAGCATATCGAAAGAATATCTTTATATGTATTGGCTTTTAAGAAGTGTTAGTTCTTTTAAGAAGTGTTAGTTCAGATGAATATGTTCTTGTTGAGTTGATATAATATATCAATTGATTTAATTTCCTATATATTGTTAAGTTTATTTAATCTCTTGAGATATTTTACCCTTAACATCTAAATTACCTCTTTTTTCCTTAAAAATTATCCTTTTAGTCCTTGGGTATTTTACAATTAAATTACACTATTTCTAATTTAGACTTCGTGATTGACTGCTACAATTTTTGGCATCAACAAGTTCATGTGTTGGCGTAGACACTAAATCTAAATTATATAGTACCTTAGTCTTATATACTTGGCAAGTAATTCTCATGGTTGTGCCCTTTAGTTTCTAGACCTTCTCGCTATTTAAAGGCTCGTATCTGCTATCTCTTGTGCCTATCATTTTTCTCTTAATCCAACCATATGTTATTCTGATGACCAAGCCTTATATGCCACTCAAAATGTTATCAACCTATTTATTATCATCCTCTACAAGTTTTGGATTTGTACATGTTTTCCAACTTCTTGGAGACTTACTTTCTAGTTAGATGCCTACATCGATGCTAGTGTCATGTGCTAAACTAAGTGTCTAGTACCCTTAAGTCATCAAATTTACAATTATAATGTGAGATATTTCCAAAAGGGATTGGTATATATACATAATCAAAACTCATTAATTCCTCACCTATCACAAACCTAACAACTCAAAAAGTAACTTACCACAAGCACTCAATCAAGCATTCAAGGGAGCAAAGCTTCCCTATTCTTTCCTATTTCAACATCATTCACAGGGACAACCCATCTCTAGGTCTAAAGTATTGAATGAGCATTCCATGAGCCATATTTTCCATGTTATAAGTTAGGTCACTCTATGTACTTGTTTATCACACATTGCATCGTTATCCACATACAAGCGAATACGTATGGGAAAACTATATAAGTCTGAGGCCCTCTTCAGAGTATTGGCTATTTAGGAAATGTCCATTGATAGGTGGTCCTTTGTGCAACTCGACATCATGTGCACACTAACCCATTTTTCCCATAGTCACTCTAAGGAAGAGGAAACTAGGGTTTTTATCATTTAACAAAGATTGATAACCTGTGCGCAATACCTAAGCGCACCAGAATAAAGGTGATAGAAAACCCAAAAGGTTCCAGGTGGTCTCATTCAAGTCTAATCAATATCTTATATTGGACACCTGTGTCTAACTCAAATACCAACATCGACGTAATTATTCAGGTCTGACACAAGCATCTAGGACCATAGAGTGTAAGATTCTAGAATCTGACAATTATTCTAGAATCTAGATCTAGTTTATTTCTAACTTGATCCTTATTAAATATGCTTGTGCATAGTAAATTAGCTAAGTACTCTTATTTTCCATTTATTCCAATATCAATCAATAGTTGTACTTTCTATTTTTAGCTTATCTCAATATTATAAACTTAGGATATTATTTATATGAGCTTACAATTAATTGACATGTTATAGATCTGTTTACCACCCTTGTTCTTATTCATTTCTATATTCTTAACCCTATATTATATTGACTCATCTTAATCTAGGGTTAAAAATTTAGTGAACACATCTCTTTATGCAAACCCTAGCTTATCTTAAGGATTTGGACTTCGAGGTTTTTCATTCATATTTTTTCAAATTTGTACTATCATTTGTATGCAACCTAGGCATATCCCTAGATTAGTTGTGTTTTTGTCGAACACCTAGAGCTTCCCCATTTCCAACTTAAGATAGATCAAACCAATGAAGTAACCAATCCCATACCTAAAGAAGATGATACTAATGAAATTGAACCACATACTGAAGAAGTTATCATAAAAATTGATTATGAGCATGAAAATGATGAATCTAATGAAAATAATGAACATGAACAAATAGACTAAGAGCAAGTATGACATCGTATTTGATAAAACCTAGATGATCTTGATGATATTTTAAGAACCATATTAGAAACTAAAAAAGCAAAAAATGTAGATGAACAAGCAAGTCCATCTATTGATCATACTATTAGAGCTATGGGCCATCCCCATATACCAATGACCCTCCCCTTGAGCAAATCATCATTTTATACATCTAATGGGGGCATAGGTTATGTATTTACACCATTTTTTCCTAGAAAAAAAAATCCTTCTATTGCTACATTTTACATGGGAAACATAAATACTTCAGCCCAATTACCAATTTCAATGCCTATATCCACTCAAACTATGGGTACACCTCCTTTGGTGACTCCTCAAGATTCAAACCTTATTTTCTAAGAGGTGCAAACTCTTCTCCAAATTAAAAAAAAAAACTTGTGCAAACTAAGGTTATAGATATTGAACAAAATTCTCCTATAATTCTTCCAAATAATATTTAGGAGCAAAAATGCGAGTGTAAGTAGAGTGTATGAATGTGATATATATATATACATATATATATATATATACATATATATATATATATATACATATATATATATATACATATATATATATATACATATATATGTATATATATATATATATGTATATATGTATATATGTATATATGTATATATGTATATATATGTATATATATATATATACATATATATGTATATATATATATATATATACATATATATATATATATATATACATATATATATATATATGTATATGTATATATATATATACATATATACATATATACATATATACATATATATACATATATATATATATATATATGTATATATATACATATATATACATATATACATATATATATATATATATGTATATATATATATATATGTATATATATGTATATATATACATATATATATATGAATGAAATATGACACTTATATATATGCCTCCAATACCCCAAAACTAACCACAAACTCTAAGCTAATGGTATCATCTAGGCCAATGTAATTGGAAGATGTTGGATGCCACAATATAGTGTCAGTCAATATGATATAGTATAAATGAAAAAATATAGACTCATAACTATGTTGGGATGGTTAATACAACATAAGGAAGGTAAAGTTAAATCAAACTATATCATCTAGGATGATACATTAGGATATAGGGAAACTATGAAATCTATAAGGAAATTAGATAAAGAGGCAAGAAAAAATAATTATAGTAGGTTAGAGTGATAGTAATGATGGTATGATAGAATAAGATGAAAAAGTATCTTGAAATTACCACAAAACAATCCATCCCCATTCCTGGTACACCATTTAATATTTGCACTCAATGATTTTGACACATCAACGAGCCCCTAAAAGAAAGAGTTAGTGTTTTGATAGTGATATTCAAAAAATGTGTTCCTCGATCACTTACCAGCTTAATGAGACAACCAAATCATGTGATAATGTTTTCATATACGAATTTCATAGCATCCTTAGCATTGCAACTAGGTGTCACAACAACTTCCACCCATTTAATAAAATAATTAGTCATAGTAATAATATATCTAGGTTGGTTGCACTTGCTTGGAGGATTAATAGGACCCACAAAATCAATGCCCTATTATTCAAAAGGTTGTTCGATAAGTAAGGGTTGTAATGGCATTTCATCCTTCTGATTGGGCTTTCCCATTCACTAACATACATATTAGTGTTGAGATACTATGTGTGCATCTTGAAATAAATTTGGCCACTAAAGCCCACTTTGTAAAAGTTTTCTCACAGTGGCTTCCCTTGCGAAATAGCTTCTTGCAAACCCCTAATGTGCTTCATGCAACAACTTAGGGTGTTCATGTTCCAAAACCACCCTGTGCAAAACTTCATCCTTCTCCAAGTGATACAAAACCCATGTATGATGTTGTATGGTAAGGCTTTATTCATGAACTACTACTTGCCTCGTTCTTGATAGTGTGCAGGAAAAACTCCTTGTTTCAAGAAATTGGTAATTTCTTCAAAAATTCTAGGAATCGTAGATACAAAAAATAAATGAGCATCTATAGAATCCTCCTATAATTCTTTTGGATCTTCCCTATTTATAATTTTGCTAAGATGATCTGGGCCTACATTCTCTCTTCTCAACTTGACATTAATTCTGAATTATAACTCTTGAAACAACACCAACCATCGATAAATCCGTCCTCCTAGCATTGGCTTATTTACCAGGCATTATCGAGATTGGTGATCCATAAAGACTTCAAATGGGGTTGTAAGAAGATAATTACAGAACTTTTGAAGTATGAACACCATCACTAATGCTTCTCTTTTAGTTGTCATATAATTCTTTTTGGTAACATACAACTTTCTACTTGTAAAGTGGACAGGGTGATCTAATCCACCATCCCCTGATTGTACAAGCACAACCTTGACTACGATACCTAAAGCATCCACATGCACATGGAATAAATTTTTACAATCCATAAAAACTAATAGTAGTGTAGAGACTAATCTTTATTTGAGATCTATAAATGCCACTTGACATTATAATGTCCATATAAACTACAAACCTTTGCACAACAAATATTCAAGTAGAGAAGAAATAGTTGTGTACCCATTGATAAACTTGTGATAATAACCTATGTGTCTGAGAAAATATCGCACTTTGGTAGAACTAACTAGTGGTGGCATGTTAACAATAACTATGATCTTAGCTTGATCCACTAGAATTCCTTCACTTAACACAACATGGCCCAATAAAACCCCAAAAGGCATGAAAAAGAGACACTTATTAAGATTTAAGGCAATGCCCAGAGCTATACATCGATCTAACATCAATCATAGCTTAGATAAATGATCCTTAAATAAAGATAAAATAACCTAATCATCCAAGTAAACTTCCATAAATTCATGGATGAAATCTATGAATGTAGTCACCACAGTTCTAGAGAAAATAATTGGTGTGTTCTTGAGCCCAAAAGGCATAACTTTGTATCCAAAAGATCCCCACTCATTATCAAAAGTAGTATTAGCCGTGTCCTTCTCTATGATTGATGTATGATGATATCCACTAAACCCATCAGTGAAAGAATACACCTCGTGTCCTACGACTTCCTCTAATACTTCTATAAAGGGGATAAGAAATGGTCATTTACACATGCATCATTCAAAATACAATAGTCACCACACAATATAATTTCTCCTATTTTCTTATGTTGCACTACCATAGGACATACCCAGTCTACCTTTTCCACTGGGTGGATTACTCATGCATCTTACATCCTATCTAGCTCAACCTTAACTTTAAGTTTCATATTAGGATTCAACTTATATGGTTACTTCTTGATAGGACGTGCACACTCTTTTAGTTCAATATGCATTTCTCCTAATGACAGATCTACCCCTCAGACTTCTAAAAATTTGTTTGAGGAAGACATCTTTGTAATCTCTTAGAAGTTTAATGTATTATGAGACTTTTGTTGCAGTCAAGTAGTCACCAATGTGCACTAGTTTAGGAAATTCCTCACTTTCAATATTCCTAACATACTTCTTGAGTGGTTCTTTATCAATGTGACATTTTTATTTAAAAATCAAATCTTGTATCATTATCTATCCTTCCTTTTCTAGAATCTTGATATTTCACAGCGTTTCCTCCTCGGTACAATCTATGACTGGATCTTTGAGTGACTCAACATCTCATTCTAGTTCAAATAAATCACCCAGATCTATATCACCATCACTATTAAAAGCTTTTGCTTATTCCTCCTCATCATTTATTCCATGACATGGCTACACAATAGACTACTCTCCATCTTGGCAGCTTTGTACCTTTATAGATCTATGTTCAGGTCATGGGATGCATTTTGCTATGCAGAAGACTCAGTGGTGGGACTAAAGTCCTCTACCTGCTCGTGATATAGAAATTATTTTATTTTAAGCAATGCATTATGTACTAAAGGATTCTCATCCTTAAATAGAAAATTTTATATGAAATCACTCTACACCTGTGCCCAATGCTTTGATTCCCTCCTGTGCCCCTGATGTATATAACAAGCTGATGGAAGGGGAGCTAGTGTATACTGGAAAATATGAACCTAATATTTTGAGGCCACACTTTCTGCAGTCCATACTTCAATACATCTATGTTTGTGTAATTCAGGGCATTCACCCTCTCGAAAAAGAGGCCAATTACTTCTGACTATTTATGGTAGATGAAACTTGTTAATCATCAATTCACAAACATCATCTCAGGAAAGTTGATCATCCCTATGAATTGCCCACCATGTCACAACAACCCCTTTCAATGCATAATTAAAAGCACTCACCCTTTGACCGATTATAGGCACATAGAATTGTAATCATAGAATAAACTGATTTATATCCTTTGTTGCAAAGTATTGAAGTAATACCGTTCATGTGCAAAAGCCATTCTCATTGGTCACAGCTCATGATCTCCTTGAGCCTAATTTAACATATGCGTGTCTGAATCCTCGCTTACAGATGAAGTTATTTCCCATGGTAAAGTACCTTCTTTAGTGGGATCTATATAATCTTGTGCATGGGTATCTATTTGATACAAAAACTCTATTTTAGAATGAGTAAGAGATTTTACAGATATAAATTTAGAATCTTCCATCTCAAATTGAGGAATCAATGGCTGGGTGATCACTAGTTTAGACTTCGGTAGGTCAGAAGTTTTGAGTTGCTCTGTAAGTAAAGAATATAACTAAGGTTTATCATTTCCATAAAGAAAAGTACATTCAGTTGCTCCGAGAGCCTTTGGATTCTCCTCAGTATTCACCTTCATCCAATTATTTTCTTGACAAACGTAAGGAGAATTAGGTTCTATTGGGATGATGTATGGTTTGTGCACCTTGTTCAATGGAGTTACTATGATTTTATCCCCTTGAGCTCCTAGTTGATTCTGCATAGTGTTGATAGTTATATGATCATCATAAACCCATTTCTTCCCAATAAATGCAAGCTAATGTGTCTTACACGTCTTCATATCAATGACCTCAAAGTCACCTTGCAGACTCAACTGTGTGACTTTGATCTCAACATCTTCTAGATGACCAATAGGTTCAACTCTCCCATAATCTATAAGGTTGAGAGTTACTAGACTGTAACTCAATACTGGTCAGCCAATAACTTCCCGCATAGACCTTGGTATCTTATTGACCATGCTTCCAAAAAAAACAACATTTGGTATCTCATAACCTATGATTTTAATATCCATCTGTGCATCCATATCCTAAGGGTTTTTAGTTTTTACATACCATACCAGCTTCTCTATTTTCTTCTGCCCATATTTTACACATTCTAATAGATTTGTGATATTTTGAGAGATTTATTCATTACATAGTGTACTTAATAGTTTGAGTAAGGTTGTTAATGCAATAACAACTCCATCTTATCTCATTATATGCATAATTTGGTCATACATCTTTGTGTATACAACTACAACATCTCGTTCAATGGTTTATTGATATTGTATGTTTTTCAAAACATGTGCATCCTCATACATCAATTCCTTTTCAATAGCTAGATCTAGGTATTTATCCAGCCTAACCTTCTGAATTCCTTGATCCTGTGGCATTTAAAGAGGAGGTAATCTTTGTTATACATGTTGATGTCTAGTGACAAATTTCAGAAATGCATCCTCCCTAGGTTGTGAAGTGACCATATTGACATTTTGCACAACATTTTCTTTTCTTTGCTTTTCCAATATTGGATAATATTTTGTATCATACTGATTTGACACTCTATAATATGTACAATAGGACTACGTATGTGAATTCATTAGACAATTTCACTGCACATGATTATACTCTCTGCATAAATAACACTGCAACAAAGGTCATTGGTAATTATTTCCTTGTTCGCCTTGATAACCACCCTGATATCTACTTCCATAACCTACTTTGTATCCGCTCTGATGCTACAATGTATTTTAACTTCACTATTGTTGAGGATTATCAAAAACCCCATAATGTTACTGAGAAACAGGTTGAGTCCAACCAAACTATTGTTGTTAAGTCATCGTAGGATTCCAAAGATGTTGTATATTGATATTGTGGTGATGGTGGTGTCCAACCTAATGAATGAGGAGTCCATCCAACCAGACCTTGAGGTTGGTATTGTGGTGAGTTCAAAATCCACTATGAACCTCTTAGGTGTGCACCAATCATATCGACCTCCAAGCCTAAGATCACTTGTTTTACCTTAGATACCTGCTGTATAATGACTGCAAAAACATTCTTTGTGATATTTGCTTTCAACTCCTATAAAGCTTTGTAACTTTTCTCATCATGGTTTAAGGATTTGGTATAAATTACAATACAAGTTATGTGGATTATTTATATATTGTTGTAACAGATGACACTGGGATATTGCATGTCCTACTATTGTGCATATCTCATAAACTTCTATTTTGACTTTGGGGTAATCATTAATATGATGCCCTTCCTTTCGATATTCCATACACCATAATCCTAACTTGGGTTTATCTTCCTTGTGATATTGTTCCATTATTTTCATGAAGGCTTGTAAGGTGTTCTCAATCTTAGACCCAGATGTTGAAGCTTCTCGGTAGTCTTCAATCTATTCCACTTTAATAATAACTCGATCATCAACTTTAGTATCAAATTGGGTTTTAGCTATAATAAACTGGATTATTATGTGCAGTCCTTCTATGAACCATGCATCCTTATCCTCGTCCTATAGAATAAACTCAACCCTATTCATGACACCTAAAAATCTATGATCATAGTCACATAATGTCTCTCATGGCCTCTATCAGATTTATTTTAGATATTTGATGGTCTGACTTGCACATTTCTTAATTATGAACTCTATGATAAACCATTCTTTCATGTCTTTTAGAGAAACTTGATTAATATCTCTATGATATATAAATTATAAAGCTCTTCCATTCAACGCCTCAATCAATTCTCACTTAATTATTGCTTCATTAATAACACCTTTGGTCTACCATTTCATTTAAAATGTGAGAAAATATTTTTCAAGGTTCGCAAACCCATCATACAGTGCCAAATTTATAAAAGCTCCCAAATTAGCCATATTTAGATTACGAGCTGGTATTTTTAAAATTTGTTATGCAACTATAGTAATTAGTGGTTGTGATCTTTGTGTTACTATTTGTGGTCTTAAAGGATGTACCTACAAACTTCTTATCTGATACAAACCTTGAATTCTAATAGTTTTTATTTCATGTCGTTCGCTCTCGATTAAACCTACAACTTTCAAAGCTTTAAGAATCAATGTTGTCTCAATTTATGTTCCCCATATGCAAACTTCTTTTGAAAATGTTTCTTCCCAACTACTACCTACTTGACCCTCTTGCAGGAAGCTAATTCTGATATAAGAAATATTGGGATGGGGGGATGTGTACCTTTCTATTGAATGATAATTATCTACAATACCTTCTCTCTCAAGGATTGAACCTATGATTTATCTGTGACTTTATCCTATCTCTCCACTTTATAACTCATCATATTCTTCTTGTAATACCCTTTCTTATAGTTATAAACTGCAATTAACTAGTAGTTGTTATACTTCTACATTATTCTTGTCCTCATCTTTGCACATCTCATCCTTTTCTCACTTTTCTTCCCTATCTTCTTTTTGCTAAAATTCATCCACATCTTTCATATCATCTCTTCTCATCATTCGCTCTTCGTTTCTTTCTTCTAGCTCATCATTCTTTCCTACTTACTCTTTTGTTACTTTATAATGCTCCTACTTCTATTTGTAACTACCTAAGTGCCTTTCTATTTTTTCCATTTGTTTTGTTATCTTAATTCCGATTCTAAATCTAGACTCTTCTTTTGATTCTTTTCCTCTCAGGTTTCCATTTTATATTCAGGTCCAAGCTCTATCTGCTCATCATTCACTATCTAGTTGCACACATCCCTATAACACTCAAAGTGACTACTCTATATTGGCTAGAATAGGTAGCATGGCCTTTTTCACAAACAACATTTTCACAAGAGTAGGTAGTCACTTCAAAAAAATTCCACGAATTCCTTTAATAAATAAATCTTTCACAACTTCAAAAGCCATAACCTTGTTTTACAAATTCAATTATGTATTTGTAAAGAGTAGTAAACCAATGGTCTATTGCTCACATCCAATTAGTTTATAGCCTTTTCAATCAATTTACATTATCTTTAGTCCAATTTGTAACTTCTATCATCCTAGGTGAGAAACAATAATACTCTAGTCATGTTAACCAATTAGATAATAACCCAGGCAACTTGCACCAAAATATTTCATATATTTTGCCATAAATGTGTTCTTGAATAATATTTTGAACGTAAAACCAGACCTCTTTGACTTTTCCTATATGAAATTATATATTCTCTAGTCCATCCATGTTTCTATATCCCTCTGTCTTGGTAAACATTTTAGTATAGCTTCCTTCAAAAAAGTTACATGATCACCGCACCATTATTAGCATAGGTCCCGGTTATAACATCAGAATATGCTAAGGATGAGGATAACTGTGTGATAAACTCATAGTCACAGGCCTAATTACCAAGTAATGTGAAGGAAAAGAATGTATGAAAGATTTAAGGTACATTTTTATCCTGAGATATCATACCAATTAGGAGCAATAATAATTTCAACTATAGCTAGAGCATTTAAAACATTTCAGAAAGGAAAGAACCATAACTATACACAATGAATCGTACATAAGGAATAACTAAAGAAACCATATAGGTAACCATAAATAATAAATATATATTGATCTCGTATGAATACAAAACCCCTTCTTCTTACAAACAATAACACACACACACACACACACACACACATACACACACACACACACACACACACACACACACACACACACACACACACACACACACACACACACACACACACACACACACACACACACATATATATACACCTACATATCTATGACTTTCCAACTTATATATGAGTTTGGTGCTAAAAGGAGTCTCTTTTTCTTCCAACCTATTACAACTTCTTGAGAAAAGGACAAAATAAACCAACTTGCAAAACTTGAGTGCATTATGAATAGATGGCAAATAATTATACTTCACAATTTTATAATCCTTATTCTTATACTAACATAGATCATAAGTTCACATAATTAAACCAATGAACTTGTGTGATGCAAAGAGACATCATTCTCTACTCCTTCTACAACTATGATACCTACAACTACCTATTCATGCATTTCATATTTTTCATCTCAACTTATTTATCAACTCCCTCACTAGGGTTAACATCATTCTCCTACATGATCCCATTTACTAAACTTCTTTGAACTCTCTCTCTCTACCTTTAGACACTCTATACACCTCACACTCATCCATCTTTTTCATTCCATTCATTCTTTATCTCCCTTTCATGTATCACACACTGGCTTCACTAGGCTATAAGCTTCTCAAAATCCAAGTCACCTCAATTACTCCTTATTGCTTCATAATTACATCCTTATGCCTTCCATATGCTACCTTGGTCATATCTAATTGCTCTGAGTTCAATTTAAATACTCATCCTTACCTTAAGTTCCCTTATGCAACTCTACTCACTTTCACACTTTCTTTGTAGCTTGTTTTTAGGCCTTTTCAAATGGTATGGGCATGTACCATTTAGTCTTGAGAAACTAAAGACATTTTATGAAATCGAAGCCCTTTCTAAACCTTGCTCAAACCTAATTAGGTATATTTACTCCTTTTTTACACATAGTGACTTATTTTCATACGTACAGGTTCCGTATAGGTATAAAACCACCAAAATAATTTGATACTCCTTATAACACACCAAAATTCCAAGTTTAATTAAGTTTCACCAGTGTAAACTCTTGATATTCCACTTTCTAGTTTTAAACCCTAAACTAGGGTTTCTCTGTTCTGCATAGACCCGAGAGGCTTCATATTTGGTTTAAATGATTTTTTCTTGTTTTCAAACCTTCAAAAGACCTATATAAGGTTTGTCTTACCTAGTCACACCTTCCTCAATCCTTGTATTATCTTGAATAACTTATAATTTCATTCTAATCCTTGATTCTCAATATTATGTTAACACAGTCTGCTTGAAGAAAGTTAAAACAAGGTTTAGATGCACATTTGGCTCACTTTAGGTTTTGAAACACTCCATTAAGAGTCTATTCCAATATTTTATCCCTCTACACCATATTCATACTACCATAATATCTGTCCATACACACAATTCGTTATTAAGACCACACACACAAGTTTACTTAACTGTCACTTGTAGACAAGGCACTCACAGGACCTTAACTTGAACCCTTGTTCTTATTGGAAAATAACACAATTTATATGCATGAAAGACAACTACTCAGATGAATCTACTCCTGAAGATCACATAGATACTCACAACACTTTATTTTTAGAGGGTTCTTTCTTCATTAGTCTGTAGTCTTTAATAAACATACACATGAATTTTGGACACAATCTTGCAAACACCAATATTTGTAGTTACATAACAAAGTAATTATTTCAAAATCTCAAAGAATTTCAATCACATCATTTTAAATTCACAAAATAATATCAACACAAGGGTACAAATGCTTCATTTCAATCATCTCAACTTTATTGATTCTATTTCTTTACATTAACAACTCTGTCACCATGGACAAAATACAAAGTTATTCAATTTTCTATCCTTCCTCACTCTCCTCTGTACCCTTACCTCCTCCTATAATATAAATGACTTATATGAATATTATACCTACTCTAACTCCTAAATCCCATAGTATTCCCCTTTAACACGTACTCTTTCCAACTTTTCTACTAGTTACTTGTATGAAAGTAGTTACAAGTCATTTTACTAATGAAATTATATTTCATTCTCATTGTTTTTGCATATAGACCACCTCTAGGACTCTCTTAAGACACCTAAGATGTTTTCAAACTTAAAACCATAACATGCATGCCACTCAACACTCACTTATTGATCTAGCCTAATTGACACTTATTAAAATTTTCAAATTCTAATATTTGGAGGGAAACTCCAAAATGATTCTCAAACCTACACATATGATCCACTAATGACTTGAAAACAACTATAAGGTCATTAATATACATCTAATGCTCAAACTAAACCAAAATGATCACATGACACACTTAAATACATGAATTTATCAGATTGCCAAATGATGCCTTGCATTTTTAGCCATGGCAAGAAAAGATTTGGGCTATGCTTAAATGGATGCTGTACTCTTCTTCTTGGTCTTTCAGTTCATGCTCCTTAGATATTCTTTATGCATTGCTGCTCCATCATGCTTCAACTACTCTCTACCTATTCTCTCATGCTTTCTTTTATCAAAGTCAATTATACCTTCTTTTGTCCATTACTTGCTTGCACCTACTAACATTTGATTCCCACTCATACCTTGAGCTTTTCCTCTATCATATGGTTTGTTTATGTCCCAAAACATTGCTGGTACATCTATATTCTCATCTTCCCATGATGTGATCCTTAATCCTCTAACAAAAACAAAGACAATTTCTTGCCTAACTACTCCCTCACTGAGATTTAGACTTACACATGACTCTTTATGCTTTAACTCTCTCATTATTGCCATCAATGCTTCCTCTTCATATTTTTTGTCCTCCTTCATGAGGTTCTCAATTGCTTCAACCTGTACCTTCTCTTCATTCTCCATAATTTCACCATTTAAGGCCTATTCTAGTGCTGCTATTTCTGCCTCCAATTTCTCTTGATTCTTATAAACAAACATATAATTAGAATTCATACCTTTTTTATTGAATTGTACCTCTCTTTCCGAGTCTTCAATGAGGTCTTCAAACTAATTTATTTTTGCTCTATCTTTCCCATCATCTATCGGGTTGCAACTAACTTCTTTTTATTCATTCAAGCTTACCTCATTCTCTTTAGTGTAATTTTCACCTTCATCCTTTTGCACACTATGTTACTCACTCATCCAAATCCTTTTCATCTCTCTCTTGAGTTGCTTACAAAATAACCTTTTCTACTCTCTTTCTCCGCTCATAGCTTTCATCTTTCTTTTCTTCATATGTAGATTTATTGTCCACTTGATTGTTTTCTTCTTCATGACCCATCCACAGTATGGGTTCTCACTTCACCTTATTTTTTCTATGATGAGCATCAACTCATCTAACTGTTGCCTTATCTCAATCATTTTTTTCCATCTATTTCCTCTTGGTGTCTTCTTGTACCTTACTCTCTTTGTGGTAATTCACATTAGTCATGTCCTATTTTCTCTTTTTTTATCCTTCTTCATCTCACCTATCTCCCAATCTCTTGGTCTCTCTTGGACTTATTTCTCATTGAAAACCCTCCTCTACTTGCCTCTAATGACCTTACTTGGGTCTCTCTCACTCTAAGACCTCACCTGAGTCTATATCACTTTCTTGTCCTTTACATAGGACTCCTCTTTCTCTCTACAAACTCTCATTGAGATTACTATTGAAGTTCCAACAATTCTATTTCTTTAACAAACCTCACTGGCTTCGAGTCTGGTTACCACTCTCTCAACTTTCACTCGCACTTCAACACTTTTTCATGAACATATCAAAAAATCAAAATGAAAACTAAATCAAACATGTAACTTTTTTGCTTGATGACTTTATTTATCCTCATCCCAATGAAATTGCTTCTCTGATATCAAATGATGCAGAGAGACATCATTCTCTACTCCTTCTACAACTTTGATACCTACAACTACCTAATCATGCATCTCATCTTTTTCATCTCAACTTATTTATCAACTCCCTCACTAGGCTTGACATCATTATCCTGAATGATCCTATTTAATAAGCTTATTTTAATTCTCCCTCTCTACCTTTAAACCATATATACACCTCACACTCATCCATCTTTTTCATTCCATTCATTCTTTATCTCCCTTTCGTGCAATCACACACTGGCTTCATTAGGCTATAAGCTTATCAAAATCCAAATCACCTCAATTTCTCTATCTTGCCTCTTGATTACATCCTTATGCCTTCAATAGGATAACTTGGTCATATCTAAATATTTTGAGTTCAATTCAAATACTCATCCTTACCTTAAGTTCCCTTATGCAACTTTGCTCACTTTTACACTTTCCTTGTAGCCTTTTTTAGGCCTTTTCCACTAGTAGATATAGGTACTATTTAATCTTGAGAAACTAAAGACATTTTATGACACCCTATATTCTTAACCTCCTCTATATGAAATTTATCAGTCCAAATCAACTCCTAGATGCCCTTTTTAGACCATTCTCATACCTAATTAGGTCTCTTTACTCCTTTGCACACAATCACTTATTTCTATATGTACAGGTTATATACAAGTACAAAACCATCAAAATAATTTTATACTCCTTCTAACACACCAAAATATCATTTTTCATTAAATTTCACTAGTTGAAACTCTTGATATTCCACTTTCTAGTTTTAAACCCTAAACTAGGGTTTCCATGTTCTATATAGACTCGAGAGGCTTCATATTTGGTTTAAATGATTATTTCTTATTTTAAAACCTTCATAAGACATATATAAGCTATGTCTTACCTAATAACACCTTAATTAATCCCTATATTGCCTTGAATAACTTATAACCACATTCTAATCCTTAATTCTTTATATTTTGTCAACACAGTCTGCCTAAAGAAAGTTATAACAGGGTTTAGATGAACATTTTGCTCACTTTAGTTTTTGAAACACTATATTAAGAGTTTATTCCAATATGTTATCCCTATATAACATCTCCATGTTTCCATAATCTCTGTCCATACACATAATTCGTTATTAAGACCACACGCACAAGTTTACTTGAATGTCACTTGTGGACAAGGTACTCACAGGGTCTTAAATTGAACCCTTGTTATTATTGAAAAAAAACATAGTTTATATGCATGAAAAATAACTACTCAGATGACTCTACTCTTGAAGATCACGTAGATACTCACCATACTTTTTTTTAAGAGGGTTTTTTCTTCATTAGTCTGTAGTATTCAATGAACATACACATGAATTTTGGACACAGTCCTGCAAACACCAATCTTTGCATTTACATAATAGAGTGCTTATTCTAAAATCTCAAAGTCTTTAAATCACATTAATTTACATTCACAAATTAATATCAACATAAGGGTACATAGGTGTCACTTCAATCATCTCAACTTTATTGATTCTATTTCTTTACATTACCGACTCTGTCACCATGAACAAAATATAGAGTTATTCAATTTTCTATCATTCCTCACTCTCCTCCATACCTCTACCTCCTCTTACCTTCTAACTTACTTCTTATATGAATATTCTTCTTAATCTAACTTCTAAATCATGTACTATTCACCTTTAACACATACTCTTTCCAACTTTCCTATTAGTTACTTATATGAAAGCAATTACAAATCATCTGACTCAAGAAATTGCATTTCATTATCATTGTGTTTGCATATAGACCATATTTTGGACTCTCTTAAGACACCTAAGACCTTCCCAAACATAAAACCATCACTTAAATGACACTCAACACTCACTTATCAATCTAGCCTAATTGACACTTATTTTCAAAATTTCAAATTCTAAGATTTGGAGGGAAACTCCAAAATGACTCTCAAACCTACACATACGATCCACTAATGACTTGAACACAACTTTAAGACCCATAATAAACCTTTAATGCTTTAAATAAACAAAAATTATCACATGACACACTTGAATACATAAATTTATTAGACTTCCAAATCATGCCCTACATCATTGTGAAGAGTTGATGGCAATGTAGTTGGCATTGGTAGAATGACCTCATTACTCTTGCTGATTTAGATGTAATTTACATTAGTAAATGAATTGAAATAATTAAGAGATAAATAATAGAAAAGGAAATGAGAATAAAAGGAGGAAACTAAGGGAAGTTAGTTGAGTATAATGAATATTAGGAGGAAAATAAATTGGACCAAAGATGGATTATGTCAGGGAAGTGATGTTGTGCAGAGAGATAAAGACTGGATGTAGTGATAAAAGATATAATTAGTTCACAAATAATAATTTTTTTATGATATCACCATTATAGACATTATGAATACATGTTCATGATCATAAAAATATTATTAGCGATAAACACACATAAACAGATAAAGTAGTGCATGCTTGCATAGTCATTATCAACTACAAATACCTAATTTTGGTACTTTTATATAACATCTTTATTATGTATTATCACACTTAGTCCACTTGTGTAAAATTATATATTTTTAGACACCTTTTTTCCCACATTAGAGTTTCTCTAGCCTTGATCCATATAGATTTCCTTAGATTTATCACAGATCTATTTATTTTCAACATTAAGATCTTAGTCATTCATCCTCTATTTAGCTAAATCTCCATTATAAGCCTTTTTTTCCTCATTGGTCAAAATTGGTTGGTAGGACAATTGTTTGTCGATTATGTCACTCTTGCCCTTCTGGGTCCATTTCACCTTGGCTTGATTCTCGATGTCTTGAATTTTTATTATCATAGTTCCACAAAGTCAACCTATGTTCAATGTGTCTTAGAGATCCCTATAAATAAAAAACAATCATGTCATTTGATCAATTATTAATTAAGAGATTTCTTTAATTTATTGATTTACACATTGACTTTATTCATTGTTATACTAGTCAAGAGCCTACATATTGCTTCTATATCAAATCGAAGTCTTGTGTCATCATCACCTTGTATAAAAAGAAGGTTATGGTTGGAGCATATAATTGCATTTGATTATTTTAGGAAGCAAAAGGTGAAGCCCTATCTCTTATTTGGGTTTGGATTTCACTCACATGCACTAGAACCATATTAAATCTTATTACAAACATGTGGTATAAGTAGTTGCAACTCCTCAAGAGGTTGCACAAGTGAGTTAAATTTCACACACTCTTTTATGCACACATATAAAGTTTAGGTCAAAGAATAAATGAGAAGTCTTTCAATGCATTACATCCATTAATTAAGCAAAGATAATACACATCCATGCTTATCATCATCTCAAGCACTTTAATAGAAAATTATAACACCAAAAAAGGAGTAAAGGACACAATCGACACTAAGGAATAGAATCAACATCAACAATAGTACATAATTAGAGGTTTGTCGATTCCATCTAGTACATAATTGATGTTTTGATGATTCTAACCTAAAAACAAAACATAGTCAAATTTTTAGGGTGCTACTATAATAAACTATAGATCATAATTATAGTCTCAAATTTTGAGAACAGTGCCTATGTGTGTCAGTTTCCATCTATTTTTGTCTCCTACTCATTTTCATTTCTTGTTCAATATTTTCTCATACTTTTAGTTATTATTTGCAAGCATAACCTAAATCTTATTTTTATAGTTTTTCTACCTTATTTTATTAATATGATATAATAAGGTACAAATATTTTTACCTAATTCTGATTATATAGAATATAATAATAAACACAAATGTGAATGTAAAATGCATAATGTGAGTTTATCAATTATGCTTTCTATAAATATATAAAACTTAAGGGAATGAGATACTTCACATTTTCATGTTCTATGGAAGTCTGAGATCAAATGTAGTGGTAAAAAGGAAATGAAATTGATCAAGAGTCACTTGAATCAGGAATTGAGTCTCTAGATGCACCTAGATAAATTCATTAGCTTTTAGACTATATCGATTCGCATTAGCATCTAAAACACGACAGGGTTATCTAAGTGGATCTTGCTTATCTATTTCCATATGAGCTATTATGCTTACTTGTGAACCATCTTTGTGTGCAATACTGAGGGATAATTGTGCACATAATTCCATAAGCATACCTTCTTCTCTTTGAAACCCTATATCCACTTTTGATACTAGGTTTAGGACTAAAAATAGGTAAAATGTGGGTTGAGCTGATCCCAATCACTCCCCAATGAATGGATGAGTGATGCTTACATATTCTACACTTCAAAGAGGTAAGTCTTATAGAGTAGGAATCCAAAATGAGTTAGATCATGCATTAGTCAAGTAAAACCCAAATAAGCATAAGGAACATAACTCACTAAAACAACTCCCTCAAAGGGTTTTGCAAATGAAAACTAAGAGCTATTGAAATAAGGAATATAACATCAAACCTTCTCAAGGGCATCCCTCCTACAAATACAGCTCAAAAATGATATTTTCCTTGATTTGGTGTTCCAAGTCTTTAGCAATGATGAGTGCTTTGCTCCTCCATCATCTCTCAATGCACCAATCAACTAGGCTCATGAAATTGATCAAATGTGTGCCAATAGTTGAATCTATCCTATTGAAAATTCAACATAATAACATTACGCAAAAATAGCTTTTGAAGATAATTTTTCATAGAAAGTTTACACAAAAAGATATTGAAAGGATGAATGAGGACCCTTGTATTTATAGATTTTTAAAAATGATCAAAATCAACCATGATCATCCATATTGAGATCAAGATGTGTGTCCATGATTCAATTCAATTTTGGAGGCTCAATCCATAAATATCCCCATTAATATTTAAAAGAAAGGGTCATTAATGAGTCATGGGAGGGCTTAAACCTAATATTTGTTCCATTTATGGCTTATGGATGCCACCCCATTGATGATGTCACCTGATGATGCAGATATTAGAAATGAATTTCCAATTAATATATCTTCAATATCTTCCATGGATTTTTCACTTAATCTCTTGATTTGGTTTAATTTGCTTAAGTGAGGTTAGTTATTTTTTGTGAAATTCTTTGGAAATTGGTTGTCCACTTAATCAAATTGGTCAAAATGTCATTTTACTGAGTTATAATTTGACTGGAGTATAATTAGGAAAAGGTGTCAATTAGGTATGGACCAATACCCTAATTATATCATTTTGGATGTGAAATAATATATACACATGTTGTGTGCTTCTAAATTAGAATAATTAAGTAGTTCAAAGCGTCAAATTGCATTTTCATCATTTTGCATCAAAATGATTTGAGAAAAAATTAATAATCACATAAAATGCTTTACCCCATTCAAGGATACATTAGCCTAAATCATCACTTGTATATAATAAACTCAAACCATTTAACATGTTTTAATGATTTTGGCCTAGATTGTGCATTATTGTAGAATTTTGAGTAAGATTGACAATTTCAATACAATGGTGATAGGAATTGGATGTCTACATTTTGCCCATGTTTAATAAGGCATGACGAGACATTCGATCAAAGCAACATATTTTCAAAGAATTAAAGAGTTGTTAAGAAGAAGTCAAAAGGAAATGATCCATGATGCCCCCTCAAGAGGACATATGAGGATGAAAGAGAGGGATGGACTCTTGAAAAAGAGAGAAAAAATGAAATTAACCCACGGATGATTTTATATCTGTAAGAGCTAATGCTTGCATGCATTGAGTCTCAATGATCAAAATATAATAGAATATAATGGGCCTCAAGGCAGTGTGAAGTGAGAAAGATGCAATCCTAAAAAATAATCAACAAACTTTGACACTCCCAAAAGAGGGTGAAAGTTGTGGGGTTAGGGAATGATCGATCCCAAGACAAGTTGCACACTTTGAAATTGCTAGAATGAGTGCAAACGCTGTAGAGCTTGGAATTAGAAGAAACATGAGAACATTGTTTTAGATAAATAAAATATTAGTGTGCCCCAGTAGAGCAAATTTGATTGATTGGTAAATTGATTTTGCCTCAGTAGGGAAAATTATCAAGCATATCTCAAGGATATAACCTTTTGCATAGATTAAACATGAGTAGGTACAACTGTAGATGCAATGGTCTAATGACTGAAGCAACTATAAAAACTAGGCATATAAGGATGCACAAAGTGATGAATAGAATAATGAGGGTGGCTAAGCTGACTCGAGATATGTCATGTATCCAAGCACTACCTACATAGTTCATACAAACCTCAAGCCAATGTAGTTCTCCCGAAAGTAGGAGAAAATCGAATGAGGAAAGACGAATAAAAGAAAAATAGACCACTATTTAATTAGACTCATAGTATATGCCAAGACATGCACGTCTTACATAGAGTCTTGTGTTAGGTATGGTGCATTAAGAAATGATCTTTAGAGCGTCATTGAATTTTGGACTTGGAATCCAAAGCACTTGGTGGTTACTATAGCTAAAGTAAAATTATGCATCATAAGTATGAGTGACTTCTAATAACAACGTATTTTGATTGTGATGAGCCAGTTCAAATGTGAATATTTATAACTAAAGATAATGATAAAAAATACTAATACAAGAGTTTTAACTATTTATATTTAAACAAAAATAAATAAAAATAATAGATAAATGTAACTTTACTTAAAATCTAGTTATGAACAATCAAGACTTTAGGAACAAGAATGTATAAAAATAAAGCAAGAACAACTTAATAAATAACATGAAAGCAAGATATGAATAATCAAGATCCATGTGTACTATCAATATGTACTTGGAAAATGAAAACAAAAGAACAAGTTAAACACAACTCTAAACAAATCAATCTTAACTAAAAAATTAGACCAAAAGTGGTTATAGCTTGTGTTTAAACTCAAAAGAACAAAACAATACAAGATAAAATAGTAACACAAAAGACCAAAAATAAACAAGAAGAAATAACAAAGGAATAAAAATGAACAAAATATTAACAAAATAAAAGGAGAGATCCTAAAGCAGAACAAAACAACAATAAAATTCATATAAACACACACAAACAAGAGTTATTCACAATGTTAGTGCAAGCAGAAAACAATTGTTCATGTAAGTGTAATTGATGTGTTACTCTATGTGACAGGGTGATCCCTAATCTTAAAAACAATTAGACATTTACAATAGAACAAGAACAAGAGAGACAAAGTTGCCCCCAAGTGACAAGAAAATAATAAAACAAAACAAAATGGGCGGAAAAGAAGAAAAGGGAGGGGGTGGTTGAGCTGACTCCAGATGTATGAGACAAGTGGATGTGCCTACATAGTTTCATGGATGCAAGATCCAACATGAACTGCAGGCCAAATGTTGTTCTCCTAGGAAATGGGATAGAAGCAAAGTGATGATAAAAAAATCTAATTGATGTTGTATAGGAAAAATAGGCTTGCAAAATGGTGATAACATTCAAATGAGTACTTGCAAAATGGTAAGAGAGTTCAAATAAGGACATGCCACAAAATGATGATAGTGTATGGAAAAGGGGGACTAAGTTGACCTCAACATGGATCAAGCATGGCCCTCAAGTCACTATAGCTCTGACAACACAAAAGGATGTGAGATCTAACCCAGTAACAACAAGCTCTCAAATTTCGGCCAAATAGAAAGGCAAATGATAATAGTGATGGCCAAGTGATGTGACAATGCATGATAAAGGGTGTTGTTCATAATTTACCCATTGGTGTTTATAATCAATGACACCAAATGAAATACTAATTTGCCCATAGGTGGTTATAATCAACAACACTAGATAAAATGTAAATGAAATATAACTTGCCAAGTTAACTATCACACTACTTTCATAGACTGCTAATTAAATACAAAATTTGAAAACTACTAAAATTGGCCCAAAATCCCCTCATAGGAGGTGCGAGATGAATCAAAGGAAGCAAGATTAAAAATGGGCTGGGTAGGATGGCTAAAAATAAAATTTGTTCAATAGTAAAGGTATGGTATAATAAAATGGTATAAGGTGTGACATAATGAAAATGATAATTCGATAATTAGATATAGCGGTAAAAAGGGTTACCCCCAAGCGATGATTGCTTTCAAAATGATGAGAGAATTCAAATGAGTTCTCATAAAAAGGTGAGAGCATTCAAATGATTTCTTGCAAAATACTTAGAGCATGATCTTAGGTTGATTGCAAAATGGTGAGAGCATGCAAACTTAAAAATTGTTTGCAAAATGGTGAGAGTGTGGCTGAGATGATCGAGTTGACCTCAATAGAAATTGAGTGCTATCTACATAGTCATGAAAGACATCAATTTAATGTAGTTCAAAATGGAGATGTAAATGGGACCCAATGGTAAATGATTCTACTTCTCCTACTGATGTGGAGCTGCATATCCTAGCCAACATATGAGAACCAAAATAATCAATCATAAAAATTGCTAGCCCACACCCTTTCAGAATAGCTGTTATATCAAGAACCTATTATAGATTTAGACTCCAATAATGTTTTTGTGATCCTCATTGGTCATTGCTTATATTTCCTTCAAACATCGAGAAAAGATGTCTTTATAGCCCCTATAAAGGAAAGCATAGCCAGGGATGGTAAATAATGTTAGGCACATGATAAATGGTATAAATTGGTGATGTAAAGGTAGATGATAATGGAATGTATAATGATTGGGTGGTAAATTTAGATCAAGATTTTTAGGCACACACAATGTTACTAATTCTAGATTTGACATAAATTTGGTTATGGTGGGGTTGAAGACCTCTGAATAAGCTCTTAATAGGACCACCAAATTTTTGTGTTGTTTAGTTTTAAGAGTTATTGTAATCTAATTATGCAGTAGACAGTCAGTCGATGAAGAACTATTATGCCTAGTGATTGGTGTTTCAATGACATTTTCACCAATGAATTTGTCTTGCTTATCTCGTAGTGCCTCTGAGAAGGTTTCACTAAGAACATTGACTTTTGACTTTGATTGCCTTCTAACGCCTCCGAAAAGGTTTCACTAGGAAATGTTGAGTTTGAACTTTGATTTCCCCTTAGCACCTCTAGAAAGGTTTCACTATGAGAGATTGTTTTTCATCTATATTAATATGGTCTTGGTACCCCTGATATTCTACACCTGATATGTCCCCATGGATGCAATTCAACAAAGTGTGATTATGTTGGTCCCAATCGACACTTATGAGAGGTGGAATGTCGATATAATGGTTATGTTGGGTGGTGATAATGGAATGGTAAAAGGCATCAAAATCCTTGTAGAAGATACTAGGATAACTTGTGTCGATGTTGAAGTAATCATCCTAAAAAATTATGGAAGGATCACAAATATTCAAATTGATATGCTAGGCAAGTGTAACCAATGTTGTAACAACCATGATTATATTTTGATTATGAAGTTGAGTCCAAGTTAAGGGACTCTAAATCCAATGTTGAGACTGATGTTTATTCCACTTCTAATGCTAAATATGATGTTAGTTCAATAATAGAATCTAAATTTTATATTGATTCTTAATCTGGAATGGATGGTTCTATAATGATGTTTTTTTGGACATTTGGTTATTGGACTAGTAACGGCCTATGATGGCATAATGGGTTTTATAAAAATAAATTCATGTAGGAAGGGTTAAACATAGATTGGCTCATCTAGGTGAAGCCCTTCAAAGAGAGGGAACCGCTAGAAGGGTGACTTCATAGAGACTGACTTATCAACGTGAGACTCCTCAATGAGTGGAAAAAGGTCAAGAGACAAATCCACAGACTAGATTATCAAAGGGGTGGGGATCTTTAAAAATAGGATAATGATCATGATAATGATTTGCCCAAAGGTAATTATGATCATTATGAAGTGACTCAACAAAGACTAGCTTGTTAGAGTGAGACTCCTCGACAATAAGTATAATATCAAAGGGTGATTCATCACATGTTGACTCATCACAAATAGGTGTTTTAACAAAAACATTATGGTCTTGGTTTACAATTGGTTGTGAAATATCAACTTTAAACACATTTTGGTCCTTAAAAGATAGTTATTTAATAGGTAATGGTTGTCTCTATTATGGTTCGAAGATCGACACAAAATTTATAAAGTGGGGAATAGTTGGCACTAGATGAATAATGGATCATGGTTTAATAATGAGCTCTCTAAAAATTAGACCATCAAAAAAGGGATCAACAAAGATTGGTTCATTCAAATTGATGTTCTTCAACAATAGGTTTAACAAATATGAGTGATGGGCCTAGAATGGTAATGACTAGGCACTATGAAGGTTGGTTGATAGTGTAAGCCAAAGGAGGAGGGATTAAAATGATAACCTTCGAGCATTGTAGAGCTTGGTCACTCACGTAAGCTGAAGGAGGATAACCTAAAATGGTAACCTTCGAGCATTGCAGAGCTTGGTTGTTCACACAAGCCAAAAGAGAATAGCCTAAAATGGTAACCTTTGAGCATTTTAGAGCTTGGTTGCTCATGTAAGCCAAATGAGGATAAACTAAAATGGTAACCTTTGAGCGTTATAGAACATGGTTGCTCACACAAATTGAAGGAGGAGGATGGGGTTGGTGTATAAAAATAGGCATGAATTGGTTTGGTATTTTAAAGACTACGCTGAAAGAGGGCCATATCCTCAAACATGATAGAATGTTCATGTCTATCACAAAAATTCTCTTTCTTGAAACTAGGGCCATAAGAGACCCCATTATGAGTATACCTTTGCATCATGTTTAGAAGATTCTTCTCTACATTTGACATGATATGAAATATATTTTGCAAACGTTAAAAGGTGTGATATATTTTCTTCAAACAAGTGACAAGGTAAAAAGAGACTATAAAAAAGAAGTGGTGTAGTACCACATAATTAGAAGAAATGGTTATGAATTTACTCAAATTTGGTGGGTTGAAATCATCAAATTGGAAGAGGGTATGATAATTTTGAAACCTAAAGTGCAAGATAGCACAACAAACATAGGTCAAATATACTTCAATATCGTAAATCATAGATATAATTATGATGAATTACGACTAGAAAATTAGAAGAAATTATTTCTGATTAGGAAGATAACAATGCCAACCAAGAAGCTCAAAATGTGAAAACACACAAGAGCTCCTAAGTATAAATCTAAAACCAAATGGGTATCACGATGTCATCACATGGTAATATGATTTATAATGGTCCAAGAAATTAGAGCATGAGCGAATGCAAGATAACCTAAGTCCACAATGAGAATAATAATGATGATGAGTCTATATAAAGGCCTTCAATCCAAACAGGAAATCATACCCAAGTTAACTCAAACCAAGTGCAAATGATATACCAATTAACACAGTAACCTAAAACTTAAAAAGATGAGATTTCAAATTTGAATTAAAAATGAAGGACTTGGAATTTTTTTCAAAAATAGTCTAGACTTAAATAGATAACATAACAACGTTGTTTAGAAAATGCAAACACAATGTTTTAAATGATGATTTGAATAAGGCAAAAAAGGTTTTGATTTGGTCAGTGTAATGCATCCTTGTTCAAATATAATGGTGTATAACAAAGGTGTTTGGTTTTATGACATGTTTTGGTTTTGAAACAAGTTTTAGACTCAAAAATACCAAGCAAGTAAATAATAAAATGATAAAATACAACTAATTATAACGTCCAACGTCCTAAAACACATAAGGTTGCATTGTATCATTGAATGTTGTCATATACATGATCTTAAGAGGATTTTAAGTGTTAATCCAAAAATAAAAGCGCATGAATAAGTAGGGTTTTTACACCCCACCTTTTCTCAAGAGATTGTAGAATGACATGAAACTTCAGGCTATTCGCCCTGCTTTAACAATATATCCACGACAAGTGAGGTTATTCTAAAACTAAATTTTATTGCATTTCTAGAATGGTCCCAAGTGTGTCTAACACTAGATATGTCTCATGCCAATTGGATTTACACCAATTGAATTGTTATGAAAAGGTCTTATCATTTTCACAACCACTACATCCATTGCTTGCTTAGTGTAGTGCGATGTCTAAATTGCCCCTATGGTCTGAGTTGGAGTACTACTAACAGAGTTTGTTGAACTGCTCAAGCAAACATCCCAGTAGGTCATCCTTGATTTATATATCCCATCATGGAGTGGGGTTGAAATGATGCTGGAAGATGAATTACCAGGTCAAAACTTCCTAAAGAACCTGTGAAGAGGCTATGAACTCCCACTCACAAGCCAAGTTGCATAAAATAAAAGATAAAGTGTGTTAGGTTGTGGAGCTAAAAGCTTCACCAGAATGCGAACAGGAGAAGTTAGGGAGGTTGCAGAGTGTTTGCTGAGTGTTGCAGTCACCGGCGTCGGTCAGGACAACCGACGTCGGCAGAGTACAGACAGAAGGCAACCGATGTCGGTCTTAGATCGGCTGGCGTTGGCATCCCCAGGCAGACAGGGACCGACGTCAGTCACCTGTGGTTCGAGCTACGAGTATATTACGGGCAGTTGGTTGACGAACCAAGTGTTTGCATGTTTAGAGCTAATTTTAGACTGAGAGCTGCGGATCTAATTATTGTAATTAGGTGTCTAATTATTGTTTGCATGAGATCTATTTAAGAGACTCATTGGCTGTATTGTAAATGTGTGCTAGAAAGCCATAGAGCTTTTAGAGAGAGCTAGTGTAGCTCCTCCTAGTTCCAAAGGGGTGCTGAGTGTGTATGATTAGGGAGAGTTGCAGGGTCTGCAAGGTCTAGGAGCTGATCCACCGGGGTACTGGTTGAAGAATCATAAGGACTTGGTGAGGCAAGGACAAGGGTTCTTCAGGAATGTAGAGATATCTACATTGGTGAGTAAGGTCTAGTGATTTACAGGTAGCAGCAGAGAGCAGGAGATCTACTTGGAGTACGATTGTGTACTTGACGTACTAGTAGCGTGTTACTGACTGGTTGGAGAGGTGAACATCAATTCTGTATTGGAGTTGATTGTTGTGACCGAGAGAGAGAGGGAAGAAGGTCTTGAGGCGTGGCGAACCTTTGAGGTGGAGGAAGAAGTGGCATCTTCCTTATTGTATATTCTTCTGAGTGATTATTAATACAATTGTGTATTGTCTCTCAATTCTTGTGTTGTTTCATATTTCTAGTTACTTATTGATTCTGGTTAAATTCCGTGTTTAGTTGCTAATACAAGAAGTAATCATATGTGCTCTATTATTAGAGCAAGATTCTGACTCAGTAGGCATCAGAGCATGTTTATTGTTCTAGGTTCCTGACAAGTTGGTATCAGAGCTTTTGGTTGGGCTGCTAACAGGCGGTTCAAATCTGGTAGTGTTTGTTGATTACAGATTACTCACAGGGGTTTTAGATTGAGTGGGAGTATAGCAATGGCAGAAGGAAGTAAGCTACGAATGGAGAAATTGAATATCATGAATGGTCTGATTGATGGAAAGAAAGAGCAGGTAAATAAAGATTGTTGGTTGGTACCAGATCAACAGGGAGGAGCAGATGTTGCAGGGGATGTTGCACAGGATGTTCTGGATAAAGTGGAATCTTGGTTCACAGATTCTTTTGCCTCTTTCCATGCAGTTTGAAATAGAGCATCTTTTCATGGGTATGTCTTTGGAGACTTTGGAGAGATTTATTTAGGAGCTGGGGAGCCTTGTCAGATGATTGACGAAGGGGAAGTGAAGCTGAAATTGCAGACAGATGACACACAGTGGTTGAAGGAAGTCATGCAGGTACCAGTCTTGGAGATGAGTCTAATTTCTTTAAGAAATTTGGGTGATGAGAGATGCACTGTAACTCTCACAGCGGATACACTTGAATTAGATGGTGGTAAGAAAGTAGGTATCCTTTATCTATCTACTTATATTACTGATTCACCTTCTGTTGCAGAGATGTGACTTCATAGGCTTAGTCACATATGTAGAAAGAGAATGCAGGTTTTGAAGCAGAAGTCAGATGTCTTTGACAAGCTAAAGAACTGGAAAGCCTTGGTGTTCATGGAGGAGATGACGGACAGAGATCAGGTGAGGGAACTGAATTATTCTGAGCAGGGCTATGTTGATTTGAGCAGGATTTTGATCCATGGAGAGCTCGCGGGTAAAAAGTTATCACTCACAGACGAACACAGGTACCGGCATCAGTCAGACAGTAACCGACGTCGACAAAAGGAAGATCGATGTCGGTCATAAAGGAACCGATGTCGGTAGAAAGGATACCAGCGTCGGCCAGAGAGACGATGTCGGCAGTCAGGGTCAGTGCAGGGAACTGACATCGGTCGGGAGCAGACTGGGAGATGGCCGAGATCGGTCACTGGAATAGATAGTGGGCGGACAACAAGCTGTCAACAAGTCTCAAACGCTCATATGGAGGTCAGAAAGGGTAAGTGAACCTCATATTCATTGTTCACCTTCTTTATATTGCTTACTGATGGTCGAGAACTAGGAAGATGTAAAGAGGCAATGCAGGTAGAATCCAAATATAGTGGGAGCTTGGCATAGATGAGGAGTGTGAGTCCTTGGAGAAGAACCAAATAGGTGTTCGTTGGTAGAGTTGTCAGCTGGAAGAAAGCACTGAGAGACAGATGGATTCCCGATGTTAAAGAAGAGAGTGGATGGATACGTGAGACGGAAGGCCAAGGTATATGGTCTTGAGGAAGTTGCATGACAGTGGTACAGGTTTGACAGGTGGATGATAAAGCATGGCTTTAGTCAACGTCAGTGTAACTATTGTGTTTATTCTTACCAGGTGGATGATGAGTCACGACATTATCCAGTTACTGTATGTGGATGGTTTGCTAGCGGTTTTGTACATACAGGGATTTGCTGAGCTAAAAGGTAAGGTTAGTTCAGAGGTATGTCAGGGAGAATTTGGAGCAGCGAAATTCTTTGGGATGAGAGACATGTAGATTTTATCTCCAATGGGAGCTGATGTGAAGACGGTGTTGGCGGGGTTCATGATGCAGGATGCAGAATCAGAAAGCACACCAAAGGCTGGACAGTTCAAGCTGAGCTTAGAACAGTGTTCGAAATCACATGAGGTCTAGTGTAGACTTGAGTTTTCCCAATCAGTGGGAGTTGTCAGAGAGTTTGGAGCCAATTCGAGGAAGGTAGATTCTCAGGTATCTGAGAGGGATTAGCAATAGGTTAACATGTTATGCAGGGTCAAGGACTTCACTACATGGATATGTAGGTTCGGATGTGGCAGGTTACTTGGATGATAGGAAAGGCATCACAGGGTGTGTGATGGTTGGTCTTCAGGGTTGAGCTTGAAGAGGGATACAAGCCAAAAAATAGATTAGATGGGCTATAGATACAGGTACAGGTGCAGCTATTTATCTCCAAGTGGGAGATTGTTAGGTTGTGGAGCTAAAAGCTTCACCAGGATGCGAACAGGAGAAGTTAGGGAGGTTGCAGAGTGTTTGCTGAGTGTTGCAGTCACCGGCATCGGTCAGGACAACCGACGTCGGTAGAGTACAGACAGAAGGCAATCGACGTCGATCTTAGATTGACCAGCGTCGGCACCCCCAGGCAGACAGGGACCGACGTCGGTCACCTGTGGTTCGAGCTGCGAGTATATTACGGGCAGTTGGTTGACGAACCAAGTGTTTGCATGTTTAGAGCTAATTTTAGACTGAGAGCTGCGGATCTAATTATTGTAATTAGGTGTCTAATTATTGTTTGCATGAGATCTATTTAAGAGACTCATTGGTTGTATTGTAAATGTGTGCTAAAAAGCCATAGAGCTTTTAGAGAGAGCTAGTGTAGCTCCTCCTAGTTCCAAAGGGGTGCTGAGTGTGTATGATCAGGGAGAGCTGCAGGGTCTGCAAGGTCTAGGAGCTGATCCACTGGGGTACTGGTTGAAGAATCATAAGGACTTGGTGAGGCAAGGACAAGGGTTCTTCAGGAATGTAGAGATATCTACATTGGTGAGTAAGGTCTAGTGATTTGCAGGTACCAGCAGAGAGCAGGAGATCTACTTGGAGTACGATTGTGTACTTGACGTACAGGCAGCGTGTTAATGACTGGTTGGAGAGGTGAACATCAATTCTGTATTGGAGTTGATTGTTGTGACTGAGAGAGAGAGGGAAGAAGGTCTTGAGGCGTGGCAAACCTTTGAGGTGGAGGAAGAAGTGGCATCTTCCTTATTGTATATTCTTCTGAGTGATTATTAATACAATTGTGTATTATCTCTCAATTCCTGTGTTGTTTCATATTTCTAGTTACTTATTGATTCTGGTTAAATTTCGTGTTTAGTTGCTAATACAAGAAGTAATCATATGTGCTCTATTGTTAGAGCAAGATCCTAACTCAGTAGGCATCGGAGCATGTTTATTGTTCTAGGTTCCTGACAAAGTGAAAAGGCTTTAACATTATGTTTAAATCACCTAAACCATACAGATTTGGGAAGAGCCTTAACAAAACTCTTTTCACACCTTGGACAAGGCACAAATACAAAGAAAGAGCACTTTTGGTCACTCGAGTTCCCTAAAGGGGATGGGGGGAGAGCATGCATGTATATATCATTTTATGAAAAATAAACAATTTTGAAAGATCTAGCATAAAATTAAACACTCTTAAGAGTTTTTAACCTAAATGTGAGTGTTTATTATAATGCTCGAAAGTGAAGTGTTTATGAAATTTTGGCCCCTTTGCCTTAGTTGAAAAACTTTGTAAAACCTTTCACAAAACAACCAAGCATAAAACATCTAAATTTTTTTTAAGCACCAAATGAGATATTCAAGACTTAACCATTTTCAAATTTGTGTCTTTTTTCTAGCTTGTGACTTGCATTTTTTAAATGGTTTATGTCTGCCTTGAAGCCCAAATATAAATGAAAAACAAGATTTTAAAACTTACTCTTAGGTCTCTATTTTCTTGTTACAGAGACCAACATCGATCCACACAGGGACCAATGTTAGTTACAAGAAATGAGTTTCAATCAGTTTAAGCAAGGTTGATGTCAGTCAATTGAAATCAACATTGATTGCCTATAAAAATGTAGGAAAAACATAATGATTTTCATGAAAAAGATGGTTATCAAAACAAGTATAAAAACCTAAAATGTTTCTAGATCCTACAAAACAAAGGTTAGATAGAGAGTATGGAAGTTCTAAAATAGAGAGTAAAAGCCAGATACTTTCAAGAAAAACTTAAAAACCACATCCTCTACCATGTTCTACCCTTCACACAAGGACCAATGTTGGTTAGGACATGATTGATGTTGGCCAGAGTAAATTGATGCCAGTCACTATTTAAACTACGTGTCGCTAAAGTAAATAAAAATATGTAAAAAATGAAGATAAAACTTGATTTTTATAGACTTTTAAGCATTTATTAAGAGATCTAAGAGTTTTAAATTAGTCTCCTTACTTGTATGGGATGTACGGTCCCACCAAATGTGCCAAGATGTAGAGTATAAATCCAAAATGAATTAGATCATGCATTAGTGAAGTAAAACCCAAATAAGCATAAGGAACATAACTCACTAACCCAACTCCCTCATGGGGTTTTACAAATGAAAACTAAGAGCTATTGAAATAAGGAATATAACATCAAACCTTCCTAAGGCCATCCCTCCTCCAAATGTAGCTTAAAAACATGGTTTTCTTTGGATTTGGTGTTCCAAGTCTTTATCAATGATGAGTGGCTTGCTCCTCCATCATCTCTCAATGTACCAATGAACTAGGCTCATAAAATTGATCAAATGTGTGCCAATATTTGAAGCTACCCTATTATAAATTCAACATAACAACATTACACAAAAATATCTTTTGAAGATAATTATGCATAATAAGTTTACACAAAAAGAGCTTGAAAGGATGAGTGAGGACCCTTGTATTCATAGATTTTTAGAAATGATCAAAATCAACCATGACCATCCATCTTGAGATCAAGATTTGTGGCCATAAATTAATAAAATTTTAGAGGCTCAATCCATAAATATCCCCATTAATATTTGGAAGAAAGGGGCATTATTGAGGCATGGGAGGGCTTAAACCTGATATTTGTTCCATTTATGGCTTATGGATGCCACCCTATTGATGATGTCACCTGATGATGCATATATTAGAAACAAATTTCTAATTAATAGATCTTCAATATCTTCAATGGATTTTTTCATTTAAGCTATTGATTTGGTTTAATTTGCTTAAGTGAGGTTAATTAATTTTTTTGTAATTCTTTGCAAATTGGTTGTTCACTTAATCAAATAGGTCAAAATGTTAATTTACTGAGTTGTAATTTAGTTGGAGTATAATTAAAAGAAGGTGTCAGTTCCATATGGACCAATACCCCAATTAGAGCATTGTGGATGTGAAATAACACATACATGTGTCATGTGCTTCCGAATTAGAAGAATTCAGTAGTTTAGAGTGTCAAATTGCATTTTTGTCATTTTGAATCGAAATTATTTGATAAAAATTAATAATCACATAAAATACATTGTCCCATTTAGGGATACATTATCCTAAATTGGCACTTATATATTATAAGCTCGAACCATTTAACGTGTTTTAGTGATTTTGGCCTAGATTATGTGTTGTAGAATTTCGAGAAAGATTGACAATTTTAACACAACGGTGATAGGAAGGCATGAATATTGATGTGATGACCTGGTGATAGTCTAAATATAATTTTGAATAGGTTAAACATAGACTAGGGAATTGCTATATGTGATTGATAGAAAATTAGGAAGATCAAACCCATGAAAAACATGTAGATGTGAGAGAAGGGTAAGTAAACGCCATGGGCATATAAACACACTATTTAAGGTGAAAATATGTCAAACCTAAGATTATCAATCATTTAATAATAGATTTTAATATCTACAAATGACCCTATTTATTCTCATATTGAAATAAAACACTATGTTAGAGTGAAAGGATAAAAAGATGTACCAAATTGTGTGTAACACACTTTGTCTTTGGGAGGAAGGTCTGAATGTGCAACTTGCTCCATGTAACCTGCAATGATTATGCAAAAATTAATGTCCATGTATGAAATCTAAAATATGAAATGAAATCAAACGTTTGAAACTTAAATAAAAATGAAGGATTACACATGTAAGTTGGTGAACCATATTGTCTTATGTCATGTCGTGGGAGATGATTCTTCCTTGTTGAAGCATTTGATAATTGTGATTCCTTGTTGATTCATCTTAAAAATTTAGGGGCATGCCCCAAATTTATATACTAAGGTAAGGCCATGGGTTGGGAAGATAAATGTTTCAAACCTCATTGAAGAGGGAGTACTGCTTAGGTCATTGAATGTCATTGAACCTCAACCACGCTACTCATGTAATTGATATTGAATCCTAAGATGAAAGGTGAGAGCCACATATTGGTCTTCTGTAGTAATTCATAGGAAATTAAGTGTCATTGAACCTCAACCACATCACTCATTTAATTGAATCAACTATTGTATATGAATTTATAGATTTAAGGTGCTCACTTATATGTTAGAAATAAATGACAATATCTTGAAAAATAAAGTTGAAGCAAGTAAATGAATGCACAAAATAAAATATGTCATCTCAAAATTAAGCCACATCAAGATAATGTGAGATACAAAGTGATAAGTGGGGAAATTGAATCAATGGAAGAAAACCCCACTTGCATTAAGAAGGAAGGCTTACATCAACATTCTCCAATATGAAAATATTTGATGAATAAAAGATAAAATTTGAGAGAACAAGAAAGAAGAATGACCTTCAAGAGAGAATAAATATATCTCAAGTTTTTTAAGTGTAGAAAAAAAGAGGAGAAAGCCTTTTAAATAGAGTTAGTGAGCTAAAATGAGTTACTAAAAAAAACCACCATGGTCTTGCATAACCTTCTTAGTGTGGGCTTTCTATCACTAATTCCCATAAGGTAAGGGGGAAGTGTGTGACTTTTGTGGATGGAGTTACATGTGACATGGAACTTCAATATTTCCTTCAAAAGGGACAAAATAGATATGACATCTCATAAAATTTGGAATATGTGAATTATAAATTCATATAATAAAGAAACCTACACACACCTAAATTGACTTAGGATAAAGTGAACTCAAAGAAAGATTAATCTCTAACAGTTGCTGTTAAGCTTAATTTGTAGTTGCACAAGTGGATAAAACCTTATAAACAAAGAAGGGAGTTGGCATTACATAATGTTCCCCCTTGATGACAACTTCCTTTGAGAGGAATGTCAATATTACAATGTTTTAAGAAAAGATAGAAGAAGAATATAAATGTCGCCAATAATCTTGAAAAGGTGTAGTGTTATCATAAATAATCTCCAAGAATCCTCATGGGAAAAAAGGTGATCAATTTGCATTGGAACAAAGACCAACAAAAAGAGATGAAAAAAATGATCCATAATAACCTGGAAAACACAAAAGCTAACACCAAATCTCTGGGTTAAATGAATAAGCATGCAAAAAAATTATGATCTACATACATTTAATATCATAAAATAGATCTATAAGAGCAATAAAGATCAAGAAACAACTTCCATAATAAAATACATACACTACAAATTCTATTTTGGTAAAACACATTCAAAATAAATTTGTTACAAAGAGAAACAACAAGCAAATCCTACCTTCAAAATATTCATGAATCACTACTACGGGTAGAAGATAATAAAAGATTATGTAAAAAAGTGTTCTCCATCAAATAGATCTAACAAAAGCATTTGTATGTACAACTTACAATTGCAAAATTATAGAATATAGAATTGATATTTATCAAAATCCCCAATTAAATAAATGATAAGTAACATCAAAATACCACATAAGCATATAAATAAATGCTTCTATGATAATCATTAAAAAGATGTTTTGATTTTATTTGAATTTAAAAAAGGTTTTAAAATGTTCTATGTTTTAATATATGCATTAAAAGGTTAAATATGATTGTTTTTTTTGTTTGAATTTGAAAAAAGTGAAGTACATAAAACACACAAAATGTATTTGAATAATAGTCTTACCGAAGTGTTCCAAAAGTAAAATGTATAGGCACAATACTTGCCACATTGCAAAGTGTAAGTATAAGATAATATGAAAGTTTATGAATAATTTATGGCACAAAATGTCAATGTTGTGAAAATTTTTATTGGAAGTTCATGAACAATTAAAAAAAAAAAAGATAAAATGAAATTGTTCAAAGCTTGATATAAATTTAACACTACTTTGGCTATAAGTAAAGACGACATATGAATCTATTTTTTTTTTAAGATTTTAAATGTATTAAAACAAATGGCTTTATGTTTGATTTTTTAAAATTTGAATTTGATTTATATTATAAGGAAAAAAACTAGATAAAATAATGAATACAATGAAATGGATTTACTGGAAACTACTCTTCATCACATTTTTTGAAGTAAGGACGACATATGAATCTATTTTTTTTTTAAGATTTTAAATGTATTAAAACAAATGGATTTATGTTTGATTTTTTAAAATTTGAATTTGATTTATATTATAAGGAAAAAAACTAGATAAAATAATGAATACAGTGAAATGGATTTATTGAAAACTACTCTTCATCACATTTTTTGAAATGTAACAGCTATCATTTTTTACGTTGTTTATGAAATGATGATCTAGGTTTGGATTTTTTTTAAATTTTATTTTCATCTTAGAATATAACAAACCAAAAAAAAAACCCATATTTCTAATCACTAGATACAACCATTTTCATCATAGGAGTTTTACTTAACATGTTCACTAATTTTTAATTACATGGAAGACACAATAAAATGTTTGTTTGCACTACTATTGAATATAAAAAATAAAAAATAAAAAACAATAGACTTATATATTATTGAAATAAATGATTTAAATTTGTCAAATGTCATAGGAAGATGCAACCAACTGAAGAAAAAAATACAATCAACTAAAAATCTTCCTTGTTGAGCAATCTGAAGTGAAATGTTAGCATGCAAATTTAAAAAAAAGGATTATATGCATGCAACGTGTGATAAATAATGAAAGACATAATAAAATATTATAAATGGTGTAAATCCTTGCAAAAAACATGTCAAAATAATTTATTTCTCCACCGAAATACCTACAAACACTCAAAAGTTCAGTGTTCGAAAAACAACTCTGATAACATGTTAGAAATAAATGACAAGATCTTAAAAAATAATATCAAAACAAGTAAATTTATTTACAAAATAAAATATATCACTTCATATTAATCCATACCAAGAGAATGTGAGACACATAGTGATAGGTTGGGAAACTAAATCAATAGAATAAAACTCCATGTGCATTAAGAAGGAAGTCTTACATCAACATTCTCAAATATAACGATCTTCATGAATAGAAGAAAAGAAATGATAGAATAAGAAATAAGAATGACATTCATGAGGGAAGAAATATATCTCAAAGTTGTTGTCCTGTAGAATGAGAGAGAAAATAGTTCTTTAAATAGAGCTAGTGAGCCAAAGGAGTTACTAGAAAACTCCATTATATTATTGCACAATATTGTTAGCATGTGTCTAGTGTCACTAACACCCATAAGGTGAGGGGGAAGTGTGTGACAAGTGTGGAGGGAGTTACATGGGACATGAAACTCTAATATTCCCTTCAAAATGGACAAAAGAGGCATGACACTTCATAAAATTTGGAATATGTGAATTATAAATTCTCATAATAAATAAACCTACACACACCTAAATTGACTTAGGATAAAGTGGATCCAAATTAAAAATAATCTCCAACATTATAAGATTATCGATGCCAATAATAATTTTTTTTAATAGTGTGTATGTCCATGGATAATGTACATATCCTAAAATCTAATCCTACAAGTGCCAACATGATATATAATGTCATGCATCTATATCTCATTGTCTTAAACCTAAAAAAACTAAGAACTTATAACTCATGTTTATGTACAATGTGTGCATATGCTGCCAAAATCTATTTGAATATGTAAATATTAAAAAACCTACAACTTTGCTCCTATAAAATGTGTTCAAAATTAAAAACATTTTTCTCATATTTGAATGAAACTAATAATCTGAACCATGATGAAATCTATGAATTCTGTAATATGTGTCAAAATCTGAATCAAACTGATAATTTAAACCACTATAAACTCTCTGAATCCTATAATTTGTGCTAAAAATATGAATTTATTATTCATGGAGGCTTAAATATCTATGATGGGCCCATTAATATGCCCCCTTTTTACGTAATGAATGTAACTTGTGAATTACCCTTCTAAAAAAAAGTTGATTGCATCATGTTATGTAAAAAAATGTAATCATGTGCTAACATGTAGAGAATATGTCATCATAGTAATGGATAAATCATCAAAGCAGATATGATACAAGTAGTGCAAGATATACAAGTGTCATGTCAAGATAGATATAGAAATTAGACACGTAATAGTAACCGTCATTGATATAATTACTGAACAATGAATTACACAAGAAGGTGCATGATGTGAATAATGGCACCACACATAAATGGGGAGATGTGTGATATGTAACACAACACTTTAAACTTAGAAACTCAATGAAATCAAGAAAAAATCTTTGATTTATCCACTCATAATCACACAATGTTAAGGCCATGATGCACATAATAAAAACACACACAATAACACTTAATATCATATAAAGTTAAGTGCCACACATGAAAGGAAGTCATAAAATGAAAATCTCATTGAACTTATCATTATACAACAATGTAAGGGCCCAAGAAAATGTCATGTAATGAAAATTGTATCAAGCAACAATCATGGGAGAAGCCCAAGGGCTAGATAAAGAGGCATGCATTGATGCATGCATCCAAACAATATCATCTAAACAAGAAGTAAACAATCATAATCAATGATTAGCATATTAAAAATAAAACATAAAACAAATGAAAGCTAGAGGGATCAAAGAATCTATTGAGATTGAAAAGTGGCCCTGTAATCTTAATAAAGGTAATAGCTTCAAATTGAACCATCCTTGGAAACCCCTAATGCACAAGCTTGCCCTATTTTAAGTTCTAGTGTTTTTCCACCCCCGATTTTCCTTTTTCTCTTACTCTATGGTATCACATGTACTTATTATTTTTAGACACTCAAATTTAATCATTAAGTGCTTGACAATATTTTAACTTGACTTCCTTACCTTGTTGGGTCTATTCACCATTCAATTAACTTGCAATCTCTATTAAAACATTCATTATTCCATAAACTATCTTGTAAACACTTAAAACATCATTAAGACATCCCTATTTTGCTTACAGATACTTGCCAGACCAATTCAAATAGTCTTTGTCCTTTTGGGACAAGACTACACTAGGTTTGACATGGTAGCACAACAACATTATCCACTAGTGCAACGTGTCCCCCATGATCCAATAGTAACCTTTAAAATTTGAGACATCACATTTTACCCCTCCCACGCTTTTAATAAGGTAGATTAGCATAAATAATCAAAACATTCATCTATATAAGTGTATCAAGGCCTCTTCAAACATATTTTTAAATCACTTGGCAAATACTATAACACATTGAGCAAAATAACTCTAGTCTTTCCAATTCAAATTCTGAAACATTCTAATAGTCATAGGCTAAGTCTAAAATAATTTTATTGCAGATCAAGGGCACTCATTATGAATCATTTAAACCAATCAATATAGTTGAATTCATATAACAAAGTCAATATTCACACATTCAGTTTATGAGGGAGAACTACATCTTCCTGAAGCCCTTTTGGTTTATGTAGGTAACATTCAAATTATGCAGTGTTTTTTAAGGGTAGCTCAACTATTTCCCTAACCATATTCTCTCATTTGACATTTGATTTCTATTTGTTTTATGGTGTAGGATATAGGGTTTATATTTTTAAAGTCTTCTACATGGAAAATCAGGACACGTAGTCAAACAATAAACCCTCACGGACAGGTGCACACACCCAGGTCAAAAAATTAGTCACATAGTCAGCCAAGATATGGCAACAGTTAAAAAACAAGGTCACAATGTGGCTTTGCCCTCCTAGTGTGGCCTTCTCCCAACACAAGTTTGAATTCCTTATTTTGATTGTGACATAAATTAAGGGTCTTTACAGTTGATTCTTAGTAACAATTATCCTACACAAGTAATAATAATTTTGATCTAAGCTAGGTTTTCATATCTCTTATCAATTTACTATTTATAGATAGTTTTTAATTCTATAAATTATGTATTTCACATTCAAATTTGTATATTTTTGTAGATATAAATAAAAATAACAATTGTTTTTTTGTTCTTAGCATTCCATTGTTAAATTAAAAAAAAAAACATTAAACATTCAAGTGAACCCACAATTTTATTTTAAGAGTTGTGATTATTGTTTGCTTGTTTTTTTTGTGGTCTAGGGTTTCAGCTAAATTTTTGATTTCAAAAAAATCATAAAGTATTGATTCCTTACACAAAAATATTTTGAATCTTATTTTCTATTTGTTTCTTGCTTGTTTTTATAAATGTGTTCTAACAGTTGTAAAATAACTTAGTAACTATCCTTACGGGCTATGCAGTGATCTATTTTACAGACATCATGGTGTGAGGGGTTCTACCCCAATACTCATGGTATTTGTACAATACTAAACACAAATTTTAGTTTCCACATACCTCAAAATATATCAAAAATGTCTAGGATCCCTTGTTTCTACCAGAAGAAGTATTTTTTCATTGTTGGATTTATGGTGCACCTGAGAGGAATGTATCACCTAGAGAAGTTACTCTCACCATACCCTTAAAGATAGGGTAGTGGGCTACAAGCACAATTTAACCTTTGTATATAGTGATTTAAAATATTGGTCTGACACTAATCTAAAAATGAGCAAGTATATTTGAGAGCCCACACAATCATTCAAACCATTGTCTAAATTACCCTTTATATCTTGCTTTTTGCTTGTATTATATTCATAGTCATTAGATTTGTTGATTCATAATAGGTTCAATAAATGAAATTTTCTCTCATATTTTGCATAGGATTATAAAATTCATTGTTGCATCTTGTATTCCTTTTTAGCATGTTATTCACTGTGTTAGAGCATGGATAAAATATAAGTCAAACCAAGAGGATAAAATGTATAATATAAACCATCAAACACTTTTAAATTCTTGTTATTGCAATATTACATCCTTTTATACTTATTCCAAATGATTAAGACCATCATAAGAAAAATTTATAAATATTTAGGGGCAAGAGTGTGTGAATATTTCACCCAATATTGAATTAAGAGGTCTTAGGTATAAATAAGAATTTACTTCTTATGGGAAAAGTCAAGACATGCCATCTCTTAACCTCATACTTGTTGTTAATACATGTTATCATAATATTTAATATGAGTTACTTCCTATCACAACTAGATGCCAAAGAGCATGTGCACAACCTTTTATGTTCCCCTTTGTTGTCCTCAACCTATCTCTATTTGTTAATCCATTCCCATTATTTTCCCATAGATCATATTACATTCCCACATCCACGCTATTAAAACTAGAAGAGGGTGGACACCTTTACCTCCCCAACCCATTCTTACTACTCACATTATTCATCCTCTAACACATCCAAGGCAAGTTTATCAACCCAAGGGGTATGCTATTACTGACCAACTTCATAATAATCTGGTTAAGATTTCTATTCTAGAGATATTAAAGAAAACACCAACTTATAAGGATATCTTATATACCATGTTGCGAGATACCATTCTTCCTATGGATACATAACCAACTTTGTTTGCTTCTATCATTACCTTCAAGGATATTGAAAATATTATTACTATTTATAAAAAATATATACCTCCCGAATATATCATTGAGGAAAACCTTCCATTAGTTATTCCAATTCAAATACATAGAAAGCTAATCAAGCGTGCATTAGTTGACAATGCTTTCAAGATAAATATTTGTAGCTATGACTTCATACTTAAATTGGAATTCAATAAGAACAATCTTCATAAATGAGAGTAATATATATGTGGCTTCTATAACACTCCAAAACAAATATTGGGGACTATCACACTGAATTTACTACTAGGTCCCAAAATGGTATTTATTATTTTTCAAATCATACATAATCAATTACAATATAATCTACTCTTGGGTCAACCTTGGATTCATAAAATGGAACCTATACCTTCTACTTTCCATAGATGTATCAAATTTTTATATAGTACACATGAGTGCACAATTCTAGATGATGATAAACCTTTTGATATTGCAAAATAACATAATCACAATCTGATAAGGTTTCCATCATACCACTTAAGAAAACAATTACAATGGCATAAATGCATATTTATGAAGTGGGTGAATCAATTAGTGTAAATGATATCCCACAAAGTACTCAAGTTCCTAAGAAAATAGAGGAGCTTATCAAGGAAGCTATGCCAAAAGTGTAAATTCCTAAGCAAATAGAGGTGAATCTATCAAAGAAGAGATGCAATAAGCACCGATTCTATAGTAACAAAAAAACCTATTCAAGAACTACCATTATTGGTCAATTCAAAAAAATATTGTATAATTTAGGATTATTAGAATGGAGAATATAGAGATGTGTTTATATATAAAGTAAGGGAAAAACACCCATTTTTATCAAATGGCCCTACAAAATACCTCAAACAACTCTAATACTATTTCACAATCGGTTAACTCTAACATTTTTAACAAAATTATCACTCTCGCAAAGAGAAGGTACAAAGGGAACAATGAAAGACTCACATAAAACTACATTCAAAGATAAACTTACCAAATCAAAACCAAAGTAATTTCAAAAGAGGATTTCTCAATAAATATATTTTAAAGCAAGAGTCAATATCTAAGGTTACTCTTATAAATATGGTTACAAAAGGGGCAACAAATCAATGTTATTCTTATTTGGAGCCTCTCCTTATCAAATGACTTATGTATGAAAAACAATGCACTAAAAAAAGAAACATACCATCTCATTAGGGTTTTAGGTTTTTTTGTAATGAAATTACTTAAATAATTATGTATAATAGCATAATTATATCCAAATATGACTGAAATATATCCAAATATATGATAATAGATAAGCCACTTCGAGGGGGTAACCTCCACAAGCTTCAATAAGAGCAGAATTCACAATATGATGATAAATGATTACCCACTACCTCCTATATATAGTCTATCTAGGCCATGGTTACTCCATAGCCCAACCTACTAATCAAAAGAAAGCATAGATAAATGTAATATAATGTCAAAGAGGGATAAGTAATCCATAAGTCAGCTAATACTATCCTCATACATGTGATAGGTTAGGGGCGTAGCATGCCCTTCCCCTTCAAACCAACGTTTTCCTCAATGTTGAACAACTATGGATGTTGTTGTAGAAAATCTTCACCTTCCCAAGTTGCATCTTCACTACTTTGGTTTTTCCACTTGATCAAATATTCCCTAATCTCTCTGGTTCTCAACCTCTTAGTACGTGTTTGAAGGATCTTCTCTGGTTCCAAAATGACTCGTCCTTCTTCATCTAGTTCTGGGAGCTCTGTCTGGGCGGAAACTTTCTGTCCAATGATCTTCTTCAAACAAGAAACATGAAATACTGGGTGTATGTGAGATGAATGAGGTAACTCGAGCTTGTAAGCCACACTTCCAATTTTTTGTAGAACCTAATAAGGGCCATAATACTTAGGAGCAAGTTTGTTATCCTTTTTTTGTTGCTTCAAGGACATCTACTTGTAAGGCTGCAAACGAACAAATACCCAGTCACCCACCTCAAAATTTCATTCACTACGGTATTGATCTGCTTGTTGCTTCATCCTATTTTGTGCCAAGGCTAAATTCTCTCTCAAACTAGCCAAAACCTCTTGTTGATGTTGAATGTACTCTTCCACATCTCGAACCTTGGTGTGAACCTTTAATGAAGAAGTGATGGAAGGTGGATGGTAACCATATAGTGATAAAAATGGAGACATTTTAGAAGAGGTATGGAAAGATGTGTTATACCACCATTCTGCAAGTGGTAGCCATTTAACCCAATGTTCTTGTTTATCTGATACAAAACAACGGAGATACCCCTCTAAACATTTGTTAACCACTTTAGTTTGTCCATCAGATTGGGGGTGGTAAGATGAGCTATGAGCTAGCTGAGTACCCAAACAAGAAAATAGTTTAGTCCAAAAATTACTAGTGAAAATAGGATCACGATCACTTACAATTATTTTTGGGGTTCCATTTAATTTGAGAATTGCTTCCATTAAAATAGCCACTACTGTACTTGCTGAAAATGGGTGTGAGAGAGCATAAAAATGGGCATATTTTGTAAGCCTATCCACAATGACCAAAATAACATTCTTACCTTCAGAACAAGGCAACCCAGTGATGAAATCCATGGAAACCTCCTCCCACCTTTGACTAGGAATTGCTAATGGTTGTAACAAACCTGGGGTCTTAACTATTTCACCTTTATTCTGTTGGCATATCAAGCATTCTTCCACAAACTTTTGTACATCTCCCTTGATTCCTTCCCAAAATAATTATTTCTTAATTCTATGATAAGTTTTTAAGAACCCTGAGTGTCCCCCAATTGGAGATGCATACAACTCTACAAGAATCTTGTGCTTAAGCTCTGAATTTTTGCACAAGTATAATCTACCCTTATATCATAGGACATTACCTTTCCATTCAAATTTGTCAGAGGATAAATTACCTTACTAGAGATTCTGAATTAGAACCTGTGTATCCTTGTCTTGCTCCCATGTTAACCTAGCTTCATCCACCCAATCTGCTTGCAATATGGACATTGCACAAAGTAATGCTTCTGTGGAAGCATCCCGTCTGGATAGTGCATCTGCTACTACATTATCTTTACCCTTCTTGTAGATGATTTCAAAATCATAACCCAACATTTTGGTTATCCATTTTTGTTGTTCCTCAGATGATAATCTTTGCTCCAAAAAGTATTTGAGACTATCATGATCCTTTTTCACCTTAAAGTGTCTACCCATAAGATTAGGCCTCCATTGTTTAACTACATGAAGAATAGCCATCATTTCTTTCTCATAGATAGGTTTTTGTAGATTATTACCTTTGAATTGACGACTTTCAAATGCAATGGGTCTTCCTTCTTGCATTAGTACTGCCGCCAATCCAGACCCAGAAGCATCACATTCAACAGTGAATGTTTGCGAGAAGTCTGGAGTAGCCAAAATTGGAGTGGTGCACATAGTTACTTTTAGTTTCTCAAATGCTTTGGTGGCATCATCATTCTAATGGAAAACATCCTTCTTTAACAATGCAGTGAGTGGGGCTATTATGCTGCCGTAACCTTTCACAAATCTTCTATAGTAACCTGTTAGTCTAAGGAACCCTCAAAGGTTTTTGAGAGTTTTTGGCATGGGCCATTCCATTATCACTTGGATCTTCTGGGGATCAACTTTTACCCCTTCATGGGAAAAAATGTGACTGAGGTACTCTACCTCCTGTACTCCAAAAGCACATTTAGATGGCTTCGCATAAAGTTGGTGCTTCTCCAAAACTATCAACACCTGTTTCACATGTTGTAGATGTGCTTCCCATGTCTGACTATAAATCAATATGTCATCAAAGAAAACTAGCACAAACTGCCTTAAAAAAGGCCTAAAAATAGTGTTCATCAAGCTCTGAAAAGTAGATGGTGCATTTGTAAGACCAAAGGGCATTACCAAAAACTCATAATGGTCCTCATGTGTTCTAAAAGTAGTTTTATGAACATCTTCATCCTTGATTCTAATTTGATGGTACCCCGAGCGAAGATCCAATTTTGTGAAATAATTAGCACCATGCAACTCATCAAGTAAATCATCAATTACTGGAATAGGAAACTTATCTTTGATGGTGTACTTGTTGAGTTCCCTATAATCTGGGCACATCCTCCATGTGTCATCCTTCTTCCGCACCATGACCACTGGTGATGAATATGCACTTTGGCTATACTTGATGATCCCTGCCTCCAGCATCTCATGGACCATCTTTTCAATTTCAATATTTTATGCATATGGATATCTATATGGTCTGATATTTGGTGGTTGACTACCTGGAATTAGTTGAATGGCATGATCATGTTCTCTTTTTGGTGGTAGTCCTTTTGGCATGGCCCCAAAAATAGAAGAGTGGTCTTCAAGAATTATTTGTAGATCAGGATGTGTAGATACCTGTGTGGGTTGAACTTCTATGGAGCATAATCGTGTAATAATTTCCTCTACCTCCTTTTTTAGCATCTTGGTCATCTGATGTGAACTAACCAATTGTGGAGATTTTGCATGTAATCCATGTAGTTCAATTTTCTTACCTTCAGAATGAAAGCGCATGAATAGTTCTTGGAAGTTCATCTCAATGGTACTTAAGGTTGTGAGCCATTAGACTCCCAAAACAATGTCTGTGTTACCCATGGGAATAACAAACATAGGAGAGTTGAGATTGTACCCACCCATAGTAAGCTTAATACTATGGCATTTGCCTGAACAATTAATTGTGCCAGCATCTGCAATCATGACTTGAAATTTTGGTGCTGGGTAGATGAAGCAGTTCAATCGAGTGGCCAACTTATGGTTTATAAAGTTATGTGTGCTCCCTGAATCAATCAACATTGTCACCTTCTGTTTCTTGAGGAAACCCACCACCTTAAGAGTTTGTGGAGTGCTAATACCTGCAAGTGCATGACAAGAGATTGTAGGTTGGGAATCTTCAGGTACCTCCTCTATATCTTCCTCATCATCATTGGAGGCATCATCTACTTCTTCATCTTCATTTAGTCCCTCAATGTAGAATAATTTCTTCTCAACACATCTATGTCCTTTACTCCACTTGCTATCATAACCAAAACATAATCCTTTTGCACGCTTCTCTTCAATTTGTTGAGGGGTCAATCTAGTAGGTGGAGGAAATGTTGGTGACGATATGCTATGATCTTTGAAGTGAGTGAATGGATGCTTCTTGTTGGCTATGAATTTTTCCTTAGATCTATGTGTTAGGATAATAGATTCAAAAATATTAAGTGGATTAAACATGCGTACCTCATGTTGAATGTGGTCCTTGAGTCCACCCAAAAATAGGTCATTCAAGTTTGCTTCAGAAATTGTCTCCACACATAAGGATAGGTTCTAAAAATGATGAATATAATCCTTGGCAAAGCTAGTTTGTCACAATTTTGCCAATTGGCTGAAGTAATTCTCTGTCACACTATTGCCATAGTGTAATTGTAGCTCCTTTGTAAAAACTGACCAGGTGACATTGAGAGTCATCTTTTTCTTTTGAGCACACAACCATCGATACCAAATGAATTGATCAGGTTCAAGATACAAGGATGCCATGGTAACCTTCTATCCACTTGGAATCTGATGTAGGTCAAAAAAACTCTCCATTTGGTTGAGCCAATTGAGTGGATCTTTTCCATCAAATTTGCGCATATCCACCTTTAGTAATAGGTTCCTCTGTGGCCATGGAGTTGGATTTGAAGTAGACTGGTGAGGAGAACCACCTTGGTGGGTTTGTGAAATAGAGTTAGATTGATGATTTGACTGATTAATGTTTGAAGCCATCATGATATCTCCCAAACTATCTTGTATGGATTGCATATTAGATTGTATGACTTGCACCTCACTCTGAATGCCTTGCACACTATAGTCAAGCTGGCTCACTTTGTGATCTATGTCAGAAAACCCTAGTACAAAAGGTCTATTACATCCCCCTTCTGACTCCATCTCATCCTTGTTAGGAGTTTTACCTAGAGTTTTAACACCCTTTCCTTGGCCCTGAGTTTGTGGACCTGCCATAAAAGGGTTTTACGATGTCGACCCTTATTGACACTTTTGACCCAACTTTGACCAAGCAATTTTGGAATTATTTAGGCCTCAAATCAAAATATACAAAGAAAAAACCATATCCAAATTTTTCTAAGCTTTCCAAAAATGTAAACAACTCAGAAAAATTCTTTGAATTGCGCAATATAGAGCAATTTTATGAAAAACCTTAAAATAGTGATAACTTTTGTAAAACAGATCTAAATGAGCTAAAATTTTAATGGAAGCTTAATTTGATTATTTCACACCTCCATTAAAAAATTTCAGAGAAATTTGCAACCTTTTTTTATATATCACAAAATTTAAAAATTTAGTGTTTCGCCCACAAGATTGCCCAAATCGCAGCTTTGATACCACTTGTAATGAAATTACTTCAAGAATTAAGTATAACAATAGAGTTATATCCAAATATGACTGAAATATATCGAAATATATGATAATAGATAAGCCACTTTGAGGGGGCAACCTCCACAAGCTTCAATAAGAGCGGAATTCACAATATGATGATAAATGATTACCCACTACCTCCTATATATAGTCTATCTAGGCCATGGTTACTCCATAGGCCGATCTACTAATCAAAAGAAAGCATAGATAAATGTAATATAATGTCAAAGAGGGATAAGTAAGCCATAAGTTGGCTAATACTATCCTCATACATGTGATAGGTTAGGGGCGTAGCATTTTTGCTCTGCATCAATGAGCCTCTAGGTTTTTCTGTTGATCATCACAGATCTAGGTAGATCTAACTTTATTTTTTATTTTTATTGATTTTGATCGGTGATCTACCCTTTAGGTGATAGGGGGTACCCTATTTTAAATGTTTACCACCACTCTCTCTACATCTGTGGATGCAGGGAAAGCTAGAGCGAGTGAGAGTAACCATGGCATTGAAGCAAGTGAGGAAATTTATCCCAATTTTTTTTCATGAGGTAATGTTGTTAATCCCAATTCTATATTACCTAATGTTGTTCTGGACTTGCTCAAATTTGATAAAGCTTGTAATTTTGTTGAGAATTACACTCGTATTGCATAGTTTGTGGGTAAAGACCCCCCTAAGAGCCTTTTGAAACAATGGGTTCATAACCATTTGCAAGTTGATGGTGTGAAACTGGAAGGATTTCATAATCTTACCAAGGGCTTCTTTCTATTTTGATTTTTCAACCCTAAACATTACAAATCCATTGTTAATCATGGCCCTTGGTTTATTCGTAATACTTTGGTGCTTTTTTCTCATTGGACCCATGATTTTAAAGTTTCAAAACAAGTAAAACTAAAAATATCTATTTGGGTCAAATTTCTTTGTTTGTCACTGCCCATCTGGGTTTTCATTGATTAGCTCATAAAGCCCATAAGACTCTTCATCTACCATGAGTAAAACATATTCTTTGTATCTCACCCCTTGAAATGGGTTTCTGTGGAAGTGGATTTATCTTGGGACTTGAAAGAGTCCATTAACATTCAAATTAGGAACAATATATTTACTAAGTGGGTGTTGTATATCAACTTACCAAATACTTGTTTTTGATGCTAATATTTAGACCATACAATTTGGAAATGTTCCTTGATGGTGCATGTTCCTCCTACTTAATAGGAAAAGGGTGGGCTTTAAGCCAAACCTTAGAATGGTAATAAGATGGCTGAACCATAGTCACAAATAAAAAGAATAACTCGATAAAAGGTGGCAGTAAATCTCAGTTGTTTATATATATATACCTATTATGGCTCCTAGTGCCTTGATCTCTATTGGTAAAGTTGTTTTGCCTGTTAAAGCTTATCCTTCACTCCTATAGACACCATAAGCAGTGACCACCTTAGTTGATACGTTACTTTCAGCTTCACAGTCATAACCCTCTCCTAGGGTAAATTCATCAAAAGAAGAATGGAGCCTCATTTCCCTAGACCATAAAATAGTCCTCTAACACTTCAAAAGCCCCTCTCCTTCTCATGAGGATGAATATATGGCTCATAAGAGACAAAAATTTAATGTGGTTGATTTTCTACTACACAAATTGACTTATAATCAATTTACTGCACTTGAACACCTCATAGAAGAGAATGATATGAACTTTGACATTTCTCAATGCTAGTTTATTCATGGAATTTTTGAGGCCTTACTAATCCACTGTGGAAGTATGTAATAAAAAATAATTGTCAGCTTCTTAGCAACATGAAAATTATTTGTTTGCAAGAAGTCAAGATTTCTAACTTCCTCCTGCAGAATGCAACATGAATAATTTGGCATGGGGATATTTGTTAAAATACTATGCATGAACTGGTTGGGGTGGGGTTGTCACTTTATTGGATCTAGAGCTCTCTTAGAACATTATCTCTTGGGGTTCTGACCCCACCCATCAGGTGGTTTAGACTCTTTTTGACTTTGACAATCACATAATTGGGCTTGTAAATCTATATACCTCTAATGATACTATGGATCAGGCTTTGCTTTGGAGATGGTTGGCATATTCACTTCTAAATGCACATTGGATCCTCTATGGGGACTTTAACATGGAGGATTCTCCTAAGGATAAAGAAGGCTGCCTTCCTATGCAGTGGCATGCTAGAAAACAGGAGGCTTGGTTTTATATGCATAACAAACTTGGGGTGTTTGATCCCAATCATCAATGGAGGAAGACTTACAACTCTTCCTAGTTTACTTGGTCTAATTTCTGCCAAGGGAAGGATTGGATTCTTCAGTGGCTAGAACAAACATTGTTAGTTATTTTTTTTCATATTCATGATAGACCAGTTTCAGTGTTCCTTAACACTTTTCTATCGGACCATCATCCCATTCACTTCAACTTGGAATGGTCTACCCCTCAAGTGAAGACTATTTCAACCTAGTTTTACCTCAATATTTCCCACCTTAAACTTGAAAGGATAGTGGGACACATTATCATATTTTGGAATCTTGTTCCCTAGCCTGAGGGGGGTACTGGTTAGATCTAGATGTGGTCAGATGTTCTAGCTTACACTACCATCTTTCTTCAAATATATGGTAAGCAAGCTTCTTTTTTTAGTGGCATATTAATAATGCTACTAATTATGAACACCTCCAGGTATCACAAGAGCTTGAAGCTTCTCCTTTTAATGTCTAGTTACAAACCCAAGCAACACAATGGTGACATAAGCATCAAATGGAGGAGGCACATAAGGCTAGAGGGGCTCAACTCTGAGCTCAGATGCATTGGATGAGAATTGGGGATAAAGTCACTAAGGAATTATTTTTTCTTTTACATTCTAGATGTTCTACTGACATAATTAAAGTCATCAAAGAAGGAAATGCTCGACTAACCAAATTTATTGACATTCTTCAAGGTTTTTTCCATCACTACCATAGATTTTTTTTAGCATAGGCTAACTCTTTTGAATGAGAAATGACTCTTGATTAGTGTCTTCAAACTATTCCTTATAAAGTCTCTAACGCATAATGGGTTGCTTGTGATAGGCATTTATCTCTCAGTGGTCTTCATGAGGCAATGATGCAAATGGTTATGGATAGATCCCCATTTATTGATGGCTTCCCATGTGAGTTTTATCAGACTTTATGGGATATTGTGGGTTCTGCTCTATAGGGTTTATATTGAAGTAGTACTAATGAATTATTTGGGGCCTTTTATAAATCAAGGTAATATTAAGTTTATCCCCAAAGCTAGTGAACTTGATATTATTACTAATTCTATGCCTATTACTCTACTCAATGTCTCTTAAAATATTATTGCTAAGGTTTTAGCCCTCAGGCTTCAGCATATTCTTCCCTTAATTGTTAGAAGTGACTAAATAAGCTTTATCCAACATAGGTGCATTTTGGATAATGTCATTGTAGTTTGAGAAGGCATGGAGTGGGCTCAAGTTTCCAATCAAAAGGCCATGTTTGTTAAATTTTATTTTGAAAAATCCTATGACCATATTGAGTGGCCCTTCATTTTAGCCATACTTCAAGCTCTTATATTTGGTCCTAGGTTTGTGTAAATGGTTAATATACTTTTTTAAGATGCTAGGATGTGTATTAATATCAATGGTACTTAGTCCTTTAGGTTTAATATCCATCATTCTATCTCTAAAGGGTGTCCTTTAACCCATTCCCTTTATGTTCTACCAATAGAGGCATTTAACTACCTGTTAGTTAATTATGCTTCTTGAGGTTTGGTTAATGGCATTTCCCTCCCTCAATTTGAATGGCAACTATTAAATGGGAATTTTACTGATGACTCTTTCCTCACTCTTTAGGAAGAATAAGAAAAATTGAAGAATACTAGATTGTCTTCATATATTTTTTTTATCCTCAGGCTCATCCATTCAATGGAGAAAAAATCAGTGCTACCACCAATCTCTGCCTCCCAAACCTCTTTGGTTGGAGGGATATTAGTGGCAATAGCTTCTTTCAGGGGTTCAATTCAAATTCTTATGCATCCCTTTTGATTTTAAAGCTTCTCCCTCTAATATGTGGTCTTATGTGGCTCAAAGGGTTGATAAAAAAATCTCTTTCTAGATCACAAAGCCTTTATCTTTGGTGGACAAGTTTCAAATTTGGTCTAAAGTTTTGCCAGCTACTCATGTGTATTAACCCTCTTGATGGGATCCTTCCAATGCTATCTATAGTAAGCTAGAATAAATCTTAAGGGATTTGCTTTGGTCCAATTCTAAAGGTCACAAGGGATTCCACAAAGTTTCTTAGGACATTTGTTGTAGGCCTAAAGAAGTAGCTAATCTTGATCTTCTAGACATTAAAATTCAAGGTCTTGTTCTCAATGCTAAATCAGTCATTCATGGTTTAGAATGTGATGAACCCTAGAATATTATTATACATCACAAAATCTCTTAGGGAGTTCCTTATGGTAGAAATTCTTGGCAAGTCTGGATCTTCACACCCTTCTCATCACCCCATACTGGTTAAAATTAAGGGTATGTTTGTTATTCAAAGTTTAAGGAAAGCTTAGTAGAAGTTCAAACCCCAAATTATTTGGAGAGGGGAGGGTTTAAATAATGGTTTTTCTCTTAATTCACATTCACTTTGGTGGTGTACTTACCTGAACTTACATAACATTCCCTTTACCTTGGTCCCTTGGTTTAAAGGGATAAGACTATTCAAGAAAGGAGTGAAAAGTATAGGAGATATTTTTTGCTAGATGAGTCAGTCTTGGATTATTAGCAACAAATGTATATTAAATTTCATTTAAATAATTTAGATGATGAGGCTATTGTAGAAATTCAAGGTTCTATACCTGATGAATATTTTCATAAGACTGGAGTCAATTCTCTTACTTCGTGGAAATATTGGCATAGGCCTACAGGCACTCGATTCACTTGGTATTCTCCATGAATGGGATAAAATTTGTTAGCTCCCCATCATATTCTAGATGATACCCTAAACCACAAATGGAACCTCCATTATAGCCATGGGATCTGGGCTAGAATATTTCACAATGTGTGGACTGCTCTCATATAACCTAAAAAAACACATTTTCTTTAGTGTGTTCTCTATCAAGGTTTGTTTGTGGGTGATCGACTTAAGCATATGGGGGTTTTAAATACCATTTGCCCATATTGTCATAAAATTGAGACTATTAAACACATTTTTTGGTTTTTTACCCATGCTCAATCTGTGTGGCACAGGATTCATTCCCTCTTTCAACCATTTAGACCTTAGTTTTTTTCATGGAAGATGGCTCTCTTGGGGGACTCTTATCTACTATTATCACTCAATTTTTCACCCTTGAAGAGGTAGTTAAAGCCTTATACAAATTTAGTGGAACATGGGATTACCTCTAGGCCTGTGGTTTGCCTATAACAAAGGTAAACCTCTAGATTGAAGGGCTAGCTCCCTTGGTTTGTCTATTGAAGCTCATCACCTATAATATTAGTTCATTTGGATGAAAAGGGAGAAATAAAACATAAATTAAACTATCCTAATGAGTTTATGCACCAATTTAAACTTGAAAACTACCAGCTAATTGTAAGTACACTTCAAACACAAGCCTAACCTACACACACACTAATCCAAATCTGCCCCTTGTAGTAGTATTTCTCATGGAGGTTTGTGAAGGAATCTTGAGCTAGGAAGACTAAACACAAGGTCATTACATGACATTATTGGAGAGATAACTCACTAAAATTCATGAAAACTTCATTATAACACTTCCAAAAACTTGTAACAGACTTTCAAAGCTGAATATGAATGCAAACAAGGACAACATGCTAAGGAAGATAATTTATCACTTAACAAGATCAACTAGTTAACAAACACATTGAAACAACTCATGGAGAAGGTAAACCAGATAATTATTTATTTATCAAAGTCTAAAAATGATTAGGGATTCACCATATTTAGGTGGAGGATACAAACTTAGACATAAGTGGCTTAATATATAACACAAGTGTGAGAGAAGAGAAGAAGGGTGTAGGAGAGAGAAGGTATGCAAATGTCATGCGAGTTAAAAAAAGAAGAGGAGTTATGTAACTAATTTAATAGGTCTAGGATGACATGTGTAGCTCTTATGAATATGCTCTAACTCTCCAAGTGGCGTGGGGGTTGAAAAGCTTGTTTGATACCTTGACTAACTTATTGAAACTTCTATTTTTCTTGACATGTTGAAGGACAAGTGGCCTTATTGGTGGTTAGATTCTTACCTATTTTCTCTACTCTTGACACCTCTTAATTGATCCAAACATGTTTTTTTGACACATCACCTCTTTCTCGTACAAGGTGTCTAGAGGACTCTTCATCTCCTTAGGCCTATTTTGCACACAAGTGTCAAAACTTGGATTTGTATTCTTTAGCTCATCCAAACTTCATGGATGGCCTATTTACATCATATTGGACCTACAAAATTCTATTTTTAGGTTTCAAACTATCCCCAACAAGTCGTTGTATACCAAAAATGTCAGGATACGTGAACACCGGAAGCATACAGTTGATTACCAAACCAAGCAACTTAATATGCGGAAATTAACCAGAATCACCAGTAACTAGAAGTCAGAATAACACATGATATGAGAGACAATACACAACTTGTATTAATACTTATACAGAAAAGAATACAATAAAGAAGATGCCACTTCTTCTCCACCACCTCTTCAGAGGCTTCCCACACCTCAAGTGAACAGTAATTCTCTCCTCAAAGCTCTCTCTCTCAGGTCCCAACACACAACTCAAACACAGAGTTGGTGTTCACCTCCAGTGCTCCACACACACCACAAGTGCTCCACGCACTCCACAAGTACTCAACGTACTTCAAGTAGATCTCACATGAACCTGCAACAACCTGCAATTCAACAGACCATACTTATGGAAGGAACTCCCTTGCCTTCCTCTTTGCTCTATCCGAGTACACACCTGTACTCCAAGTAGATCCTGCCTGATTCTGCTCTTTGTTGTGTTGCTGTCCTATCTGATCTTGCACACCTGCAAATCAACCTGGTTCTGTACACCTGTGAACCTTGACTTTGCACATGCATTGCAGATCAATGATCTTACTTACCATGTAGATCTCCTATATAGGCCATGCACACCTGCTGACCAAGATCCTACACCCCTGAAGAATCTTGCTGACTCTCTAAAACTAGCACCCACCTTGGTACTGCTGTGGAACTAGGAGGAACACCCTTTCTCACCTCACACACAGAAGGAGCTAACTTTGCTTAACTCAAACTAGAACAACTTTACAATACAATCATGAGTCTATTATATAGATCTCAACCAAACAATAATTAGACATCTAATTAAAATAATTAGATCCGCAGCTCTCAATCTAAAAATAGCTCTAATCATGCAAACACTTGGTTCATTAGCTAACTGCCCGTAATAAACTCGCATTCTAACCACACAGGTGACCGACGTCGGTCCCTGTCTGCCTGGGGGTCGTTGACACCGGCCGACTACTGACCGACGTCGGTTGCTTCCTTGTCTAATCCTACCAACGTCAGTTGGCCAGACCAACGCCAGTCTCTGTGACACTTTGTAACTCATCTGCAACCTCCTCCATGTCTGCATCAGTGAAGCTTTTAGCTCCACAACCTAACAATCTCCCACTTGGAGATAAATAGCTGCACTGTACCTGTACCTGTACCCCATCTAATCTGTTTCTTGGTTTGTATCCCTCTTCAAGCTCAATCCTGAAGACAACCCACCACACATTCTGTGGTGTAACTCCTGTCATCCGAGTACCCTGCCACATCCGAACCTACAAACACATGTAGTGAAGTCCTGACCCTGCATAGTATGAATCCTTGCTGCTGGTCCCTCTCAAATACCTGAGAACCCACTTCCCCGAATTGGCTCCTAACTCTCTGACAGCTCCCATTGCATGGGAATACTCAGGATTATACCAGACCTCATGTGATTTCGAACATTGTACCTGTCCAACCCTTAGTGTGCTCTGGCTCTGCATCCTGAACCTCGCCAACACCTGATTCAAATCAGCTCCCACTGGAGACAAAATCAGCCTGTGATCTCCATGTCTCCCATGTCAAAGAATTTCACTGCTCCAAACTCCTCATGACATGCCACTGAACTAACCTTACCCTTAGCTCAACAAAACCCTGTATGTACAATCCTGCTAGCAAAACATACCATCCACATACAGCAACAAAATGATGTTGCGATCATCATCCACCTGGTAAGACAAACCACAGTAGTTACCCTGACATTGACTGAAGTGTGCTTCATCCTCCACCTGTCAAAACCTGTACCACTGTCCTGCAGCTCCTCAAGACCATATACCTGGTCTTCCATCTCACGTGTCCATTTACTCTATTCTTCAACTAAGGAATCCATTCATCTCTGTGCTTTCTTACCGGCTGGCAACCCTACCAAAACTCTTGTTTGGTTCTGCATCATATTCCTGCCATGCTCCCACCTGTTTCCTGGATCCTTCCTGCTCTACAATCAGCAACGAGTATGAAGAAGAGGAACAACAAATTTGAGGGCCTACTTACGTCTTCAGTCCTCCGTATGGGTGTTTGAGACTCCTTGACAGCGTGCTGTCCACCCAAAATCCGTTATAGTGACCGACCTCGGTCACTCCACAGTCTGCATCCGACCGACATCGGTTCCCATGCGTCTGTCCCTAACTACCGACACTGCTGACGTCGGTGTCCATGTTGCCGACATCAATCCTCTAACCGACATCGGTCTTACCTACTGCCGACGTCGGTCTTCCTGACCGACGTTGGTCTTACCCTGCCTGACATCACCGGCTTCAGTCTGCACATGACCGACATTGGCACCTGTCTGTTCGACGCTGGTTCCTCCTGACCGATGCCGGTACCTGTGTTCGCCTGTGAGTGATGACTTTTTACCCGTGAGCTCCTTTGAATCAAAACCCATGTCCAAACTGCTCTGCTCAGAAGTATCCAACACCATCCACTGGTTTCTGTCTGCCATCTCCTCCAAGTACACCAAGGCTTTCCAGTTTTTAAACCTGTCAAATATATCTGTCTTTCGCTTAAGAACATGCATCTCCTTCCTGCTCATGTGACCAAGCCTACGAAGCCACGTCTCCGCAACAGAAGAAGAATCAGTAATATAAACAAGTAGATAAAGAGTACCTATTTTCTTACCACCAACTAATTCAATTGCATCCGCTGTGAGAGTTCTTGTGCATCTCTCATCACCCAATCTTTCTAAAGAAATTAGCCATATCTCCAAACCTGGGACCTGCATGACCTTCATCAACACCTGTGTGTTGGTCGCCTGCAATTTCAGCTTCACTTCCCTTTGCCAATTCTTTGGCAAGGCTCACCAGCTCCTCTACCTGGGGCTGCATGGAAAGAGGCAACCGAATCTTTTATCCAAGATTCAAATTTATCTAAGAAACCTCCAAAAGCATCCTGTGCAATAACACCTGCAACATCTACATCTTCAGTTCCTTCATGCTGATCTATTACCAACCAACAATAATCTTTTACCTGCTCTTTCTTTCCATGGGACTGTAAGTGACCATCTGTGCTTTTCAACTCCTCCATTCTTAGCTTACTTTCATTTGCCATTGCTCTACTCCCACTCAATCAGAAACCCCTGAGAGTGACCTATAACCAAACACAAAACTTGCTCCCTGCAACCTTAGCTCTGATACCACTTGTCAGGATACATGAACACCGGAAGCATACAGTTGATTACCAAACCAAGCAACTTAATATGCAGAAATTAACCAGAATCACAAGTAACTAGAATTTAGAATAACACATGATATGAGAGACAATACACAACTTTTATTAATACTTATACAGAAAAGAATACAATAAAGAAGATGCCACTTCTTCTCCACCACCTCTTTAGAGGCTTCCCACACCTCAAGTGAACAGTAATTCTCTCCTCAAATCTCTCTCTCTCTCAGGTCCCAACACACAACTCAAACACAGAGTTGGTGTTCACCTCCAGTGCTCCATGCACACCACAAGTGCTCCACGCACTCCACAAGTACTCAACATACTTCAAGTAGATCTCCCATGAACCTGCAACAACCTGCAATTCAACAGACCATACTTATGGAAGGAACTCCCTTGCCTTCCTCTTTGCTCTATCCGAGTACACACCTGTACTCTGAGTAGATCCTGCCTGATTCTGCTCCCTGTTGTGTTGCTATCCTATCTGATCTTGCACACCTACAAATCAACCTAGTTCTGCACACCTGTGAACCTTGACCTTGCACACACATACACCTGCAGATCAACGATCTTACTTACCATGTAGATCTCCTATATAGGCCATGCACACCTGCTGAACAAGATCCTACACCCCTAAAGAATCTTGCTGACTCTCCAAAACCAGCACCCACCTTGGTACTGCTGTGGAACTAGGAGGAACACCCTTGCTCACCTCACACACAGAAGGAGCTAACTTTGCTCAACTCAAACTAGAACAACTTTACAATACAACCATGAGTCTATTATATAGATCTCAACCAAATAATAATTAGACATCTAATTACAATAATTAGATCCGTAGCTCTCAGTCCAAAAATAGCTCTAATCATGTAAACACTTGGTTCGTTAGCTAACTACCCGTAATAAACTCGCAGTCGAACCACACAGGCGACCGACATCGGTCCCTGTCTGCCTGGGGGTCGCTGACGCTGGCCGACTATTGACCGACGTTGATTGCTTCCTTGTCTAATCTTGCCGACGTCGATTGGCTAGACCAATGCCAGTCTCTGTGACACTCTGCAACTCATCTGCAACCTCCTCCATATCTGCATCAGTGAAGCTTTTAGCTCCACAACCTAACAAAAAGCCCCAAATTGGCCTTCTTGTTTGTAGCCCTAAAATTTCATAAACCTCCTTGTGTAGAGAAAATTATAAAGGATATTGATAATTTGAGGGAATATCCTAGTACCCAGTATGGGCTTACATTTCCATTTTCAATTTCATATTCTGAGAGAAAATGGAGATGTCTTTTTCTATAGGTTCTTTCTCCTAACTAGGCCTCAATTAGGTCTCCCCACCAAAGAGAGTAAAAATTGGTTACACAAGTTCCCTACACCTGCCAAACCCCAAATAAGCATGTGATTCACTTAAAAAACATCTTCCCCCTCCTCATGCTAAATTTGAAGATCTGACAACTTCTACAAACCTATAAAATAGAAAAAACTAATCTTTTTATCCCTAATCCATATAGTTTTGTACAATACTATACCAGCAAATGGCATGGGATGATGCTGAGGGGAGTATTGAACATGTTCTAGGTGGTTTTTAATTTTTATTTGATCCATCTGGAGGCATGAAAGTGGATTTCTCTCTCATCAGGTTCTTACGGCTCTCCTAGGTAGCCTGAAAGTGCTTTAAACTCTTAACGATAATTCATAAAGATGGAAGCATGAAACCATGAAATAATTCCACAAATTTGAAGTTTAATAGGGTAGTTAACTTCCCCTAGGAGCTTAGGGTCCCATGTAGAATGTATGTTCCATACCAAGTAAAGAAAACTAGCCTCTTGGGATGGCACTAGGCATTCTGAGAGGTCTGAGCAAGAAAATGGGTTATTAGGAACTTTCCTAAGTTGGTATTATATCAAATGAACCTCATGAGGTCTATAAAATCTCCTTCAACACTTTCCAATCTCTATCTTATCACTTTCTTCCTCAAACTCTTTACAACATCTCATTGCTTAGGCCTAGGGTTTTTGTATTAGTCTTCCAACCATACCCTAACTGCCTATGTTCTCAAATTTCCTCTCATTGTCAGAGGTCTAAAATCTCATTTAATGATTGATCATGCTTTTCACCATCTTATTATGGTCTCTAGGGTTCAACTCAACTCACTCTACTTCACTGGCCATTTCTCAGCTTCACTGCTTAAACGTGCTTGTGCATGTACTTAGTCTGCTTGAGACTGAATAGGGGCTGACTGTATGGTGTTTGAATTTGCTTAAGTATAATAGTTTGATTGTTTAATGTCACCACTATTCAACCATATTCAACACTTACCCTGATCTCCTCAGATATCATATAATATTTCCAAACTAGCAAACACATACTTCTTAAGAAAGTATGCAAGATTATGTTGACTAGGCCTATGTTAGGTTTGAACTGGGTACATCATCATGTTATATCATTATTGTTTGAGTTTTAAACTATGATGAGACAATTTCATCACTTCCCAATCATCTTCAAACATTCTTCTTTACTCTCTTCATACAAACACATACTTTCTTTGATTAGGTAGGCATACTTGTTGAGGACTGTGTGTTACTAAGCTATAACCCCTATTTTGGTCTTTTCCTTTCAATGTATTAAGAAACTTGATCTATTTTATACAATTAAAATAGTCACACAAACCACTATCTCAAGGTTTTATAGATTCTTATGTCATCCAAACATAGACCTATAGGTGATTGTTATGACAATGTATATGCATTTGACATTAGTTTGTAGTCCTAGGTGTTTTAAGAGCCTCATCCTCAACATTGAACCTATTCAAACTTATCATGATATTGGTGGTATCTAATAAATCCTTTGAAACCTTGAAAAATATGTACTTTACTCATTATCCCTTATCTCAATACCAAGTCCCTACTAGACTAGTTGTAGGTATCAATTAGTTTAGTTTGACTATGCTACGACTTCTTAGACCTTCAAAACAATCCTTCAACTTCTCCATAGCTCAGTCATGTCATTGTCAATTTCTCAGGAACTCTTGAAATCCTAAAATAATTAGACCTTACCATTATTCACTTGTCTAAGTCAAATCTTGCTCAACTAGTTATAGGTGCCAACTTAGATAGTTGACTATGTGTAGGGCCTTCTAAGTTTTATCTCTTCCAATCCCCAAATATTATTCATGATCCTACTAATATATATATCATTATTTTGATTCCATTATACACTTTTCAATTTCTTGAACTTCAAACCTTACCCACATCACTGTCAACATAGAGAATCCTATAGGTGACTCTTATTAGAAGGTTTGACTGTGTATGTCATCTTGAAGTTGATCTTCAACTAACCACTTCTTAAGACTGAATCTAGTGGTTCTACCTCATATTATTGATATAATGATAACCTTTTAGTGTCATGAAACTCCAAAGTCTCATCAATACCTCTATTTTAAGTCCAAATCTTCAACATGTCTGTAAGTGACTGTCTTAGGGCAATTTGACTGTGTATTAGTTTGAGTTTGTCTTTTCAAAACACATCATGATATATAGAAGTGGTTATTGATCATTAGAGGTCTCCTTTCCATTAATTTCAATTTAATAGAGTGTCTCAAAACATATTCAACCACCTCTATGTTTTACTATTCACACACAGTCATAATCCTATAGGTGTGTCATTAGGTTTCTTAGCTCAGTCCTTCAGTCTTCAACTTTTTAATAACTTTGGATGTTTTGGAGATCTCCATTAGTTTATGGCACTATTTAACTTGAAATATCCCCTATTTAAAAACTAGATAACCAACTCAACACATTGACAACATGAATTTTTTGGAGTTGTAGACCATATCAAGCCTATAGGTGACTGTGGGTCTGCAACCTTATGTTTGAAACCTTAAAATATGTAAGTATGGCTATCAATGATTGAAGATCATTGATCCTTTCATTGAATCCACATATATAACATTAAAACACAACCTTAATCTCCCTATAAACATGTACTCAAACTAATCAAATCACCTTGTTTATGTAAACACATATAACATAGTCCAAGATGGTGAATTGAGGAAGTGACTACTTGAGACTTGTACAAAATAATTAGATGATTAGAAGGACATGAATGGATTTATAATAGAATATAAGACAATGTATAACCATTCAAATGCATTATATCACCTGGTAAACTCATAAACATAGAAACATATTACAAACACTTTAAATTGTTCACAAAAGAGACTTTCCATGCCAAAGGACTATCCAAACATGCCACCATGATGAATGAAGGTGTGTGAGGCATATAAAAACATATTATAACCCATGAATTTTTTTTTCATACATCCATGAATCAAATCTTGCACAGGAGTCACTTTAAACTCAACATGTGGGGTTTCAAGCTCTCAAAAAGCAGTTTGGGATCTTATCTATTGTTCATAAAGATAAGAGAACCAATCCAATGAAAAATTCCAAAAATTATAAGCCCATATGGGCTCCAAACATTTTCTAAAATGTCATCCCCCAACTCAACCTGTACAACCTATACCATCTATTTAAAATTTGCCTTCACTAGTTTGTGAATGGAGTCATGGGAGAAAGAAGTGAATTTATGCAATTTTTAGATCTAAAACTTTCTTCCAATATTTTTTATGATTTTCAGGAGATGAAATGACACCTTTTAAACATTTTCACTTGCACATGACTTCAATAGTTCGTATAACTTCCTCTAACTCTTTAATATGGCATTGAAATCTAAGAATCTAACCTTTATCTAACTTGATAATAGGTGTGGAAATTGTGTAACTACTCCAAGATATTTTTAAGGTGTTTTTTATTAATTTATTACTTAGGTAACATTTACATACACTTTAGTTATCCAAAAATCATATTTTCATGCATTTTCAACACTTTAGAGCTAGCAAATGATCTTCAAACTTTCCAAAACTTCGTGAAATGTTGTGGAAAGATGTTTATCACATTAAATGAATTTAATTAACCCCTAATAACCTATGACACAACTTTACCATAGCTTATCTCTCCATAACACTCCTAGACCACTGTATGACCACAACATGAAATTACCTTAACTTCTCCAAACTAACCTTAAACAATGCTAACAAGGTTAAATGAAGACTATAGGGACCATATAGGGCATGACATGACCACATCACAAGACCATGACAAGTTTGGATTTATAGGGGGTGACAAATTTTACTTGGGTCAAAATTAGTCAACAACTCCCTAAAAAATACAATAAATTTTGGTAGATTTTTCATGCTGACATTTTATTTAAAATTTGGAAAGCTAGGAACTATGCTTGCTTTAATCATGAATAAATAAAACATAGTTTTTTCTATTACTAAAAAAACTACTATTCTATACAATGTTACTCTTCAGATTCAAAGTCAAACTAATAAAGTTCGCTAGAAACTCAACCATATTTAGGATCTACTTGACCATTGGGGAAATGCCCCATGTGATGTCAGTCAAGAACCTCCAAAGATACCGTGGTTTCCTTGGACTCCTCATGGGTGAGTATGTGGCCCATGCCAGTAGTGTTCCTGAAACTGACACATGAGTCTTTCCCCTCATAGATCACCACCTTGCTAGTTTTTCCTACGATGTGGTTGACTGAGTGGTTCTTCCAGAAGTGGAGGTGATGGTAGGGGATGGAGTACTCCCCCTGAAGATTATAGAGATGATAATAGGGGTTGGGGTTATCCTCTCAAGGATAAGTTTTTTTGACTCACTCTTGAAATTTATCCAGATAAAAATAAGGATGAAACTAATGTTGAGCAACAAAATGATGGTTGGGAACTTATACCTATGGAAATTGATCCTCCTACTTAGGGAAGATGGGGAGATATTCTATAGGATTTGCCTTCTCCTTCACCTCCCCCAACCACCATGTTTTCTACAATATCTTAAATGTTCTCTTTATTGCTACATGTTTTTTTATTTTCTCGCTTAATTATTATGCACTACTGAGACTTACCTTTTTCCAAGGATTATTTATCCTCAGTTTGACTTTGATTGTGGGGTGTGGATTTTCCACCCATTTTTTTGTATGATTAGGGTTGTACTTGTGATCATAGGAATCTAAGAAGGGAGGTTAGATCAAGTGTTAGTTTAAGTAATAAAACTCAAATAAAACACACTAACACTAATACTTACAGGCCTAAATCTTAGGGGTGAGCTTAGTTAACAAAATACAAATGAAATCACAACTAAAATGCAAATACCATAATCCTTACCTTCCTTGGGAGCTCCAAATTCATTGTTGAGTGGCTTGCTCAATTTGTGCTTCAAAGAGTCTTTGACAATGGAGTTTGTGTAGCTACCTCTCTCCTTGGCACCATTATGGCTTAATGTAGCTTATGCTTGGCTTGGCTCAATATTTTGGCATTATAATATTATTAATATGAATCTCATGCAACAAAAACTACATTATAACTCTACAATTTCAAAGCTTTTTAATTTAATAGGCAATGGCTTGTATTTATAGCAAATGGATCTAACCCCAAACCAATGTGAGTTAAGGTGGATTTAAGGCTTGGAATGGGTTCAAACCTAACCTACATGAGTCAACATAACCCTAGTAGAGTTAATAGTTATCAAGTAATAATGATTTGCAATGAATAGGCATGGGTCTCATTTTAGGATATTTTCTAAAAGGCTTGACAACTTGCAAAGGTAATCATGAACAGCTAGGATATTTCATATTTTTGAATTTATTTATTCATTAATTAAACATGGATAATTCAAATAGACATTTAATTTGGTTTAGCTTGTTAATTAATTTTTTTTATCCATTTAGCTCTTTCAAGATTTTATTTAAGTCCATGTGACCCACTTAATAGGTCCATAGGCCAAATTGACTGTTGTGATGCCGCAAGATGATTAGGGATGAATCTGTGAGAGGTTATGATTACACACAATAAGATACCTGAATTAGGGATGTCTCAATGTGATTGTAAGCTTTGATGAATGATGCAAAAGCAAATTTGGGATGTTTAGTGATTCATAGGCTTAATTTGTAATGGTTGGTAAGAATCAATTTGAAGTCTAGTTAAAGGCCATTGGTGGCTATTTTTAGGTGTCTATAGTAATTTATACTTATTTATAGTAATATAAATATGCTCTTTAATAAAAACAATAAGAATTTACTGATATTATAGTTACACACTTACAAGAAACTAACATATGCAAAGAACTCCTTAGATATCTTCAGTACGATACACAATATCTCAAAAAAGTTACAAAACCAAAGCACTGCATTAGATATATCACATTACCAATCAATCTTGGTCCTAAATGATGTTCAAAATTATTTCACATTGATCCTAAGTTAGAGCAATAAGGTGAAATGCTCAGAAGATCATGTAAAGATTAATGGGATCTACACTCAATACTAATTACGATTCTTTAGCATTTTTGCAAGATAGTGCAATGATAACCATTTCCAAGGAGAACATAATCATAACATAAGAACAAACCATATGGAATACTCCAATAGATAACCTTGATATAATTATGACGAAGATGCAACTCTACACAATGACATCCTATTCCAATGGGTGGTTTATCATACAATGAAGTAGGTGGATATACCCTTTAAGCGGGAACTACATGGGAACTTTCCTCTAATCGAGTTATTGGTTAGCTACTTACATTTTATTTTGTATATAGCCCCTTTAAGCGGTAACTGCATGGGAACTTTCCTCTAATCGAGTTATTGGTTAGCTACTTACATTTTATTTTGTATATAGCCCCTTTAATTTTACATAATTTCTACTTCTTCTATCCCTTATCCAAGCATTCTTCTAGTATTTAGCTTTATTTTCACTATGGTCACTTGCCCTCTTACATTTTAAAACTAATTTTAACAATCTAAAACACCTATCTTATATTACTTTCAATGCACATTCTTTATAGTATTCCACTTGCTTAATATTGCATATTATTTTATCAAAATTGGAGATTAAGAGAGTTTTAATCTTAGTGATACAAACAAATACATAAAATTAAAATGTATAAGATAAACATATATTAAGCATTTTTGATTTGGAACTTGCTAAATACATAAGTATGTTTAAAAGGAAAATACAAAAGAGGAATACATTTGATAGAAATAAAACATGCATGACTACATTTATTACTGTGAAACTAATTGTATAACTCTTAGAGGTCACCGTGGATAGAAAACAAGGCTTCACATCTACCTAGGATAAGGCCAAACTATTTGGATGAGGCTAGCCTATGTTGGTGTCTATAGGGAACATCGACTTTCTATAGGGTTTTAGTTATTTGTGTAGAATTGGGTTTGTGCACCTTTGCCTATAAGTCTTGTGTGCATGATCAAATTTGTACAATTCACTATAGAAGCCAATATGCCTTCTTCACTTGGAACCCTAGCTTAATAGACGATGAGGAATTGTGATCTAGGAATTTGACTTAAGAGAGGGGGTTAGATCAAGTGTTAGTTCAAAATTAAATCAAAATGAAAATAACACACTAAAAAGTATGACATCTCTAGGCCTAGACACTAGGGGGAGCTTAGTAACAAACATACATATAAAAGACACAATTAAAACATGAAAGAAACCTTCCCTTCACCTTCCTTGGAGCTTCTAAATGGTCCATATAGTGGCTTGCTTGGCTTGTGCATCAAAGAGTCTTCATCAATGGAGTTGCTTGGCTCTCTCTCTCTCCTTGGAACCTTTGGCTTATGATGGCTTTGGCTTGGATTTCAATAATTTGGCATTACAACACTAATTGCACGAGGCTTTGGAATGATTTTTTCATGATAACTTTACACTATCCAAGCTTAAAATTATGAGTGTGAGGCCTTCTATTTATAAATATTTGAGATTGGTTAGGATCAACCAGGACCGTCCATCTCAAGATTGAGATGTGTGGTCATGGATTAATCTAATATTTTTAATTAGATCCATAAATATCCTCATCATGATTTGGGAAGAAGGGGAATTAATGAGGCATGTGAGGCATTAATGAGGCATGAAAGGGCTTAATCAAATATTTTATGTATTTATGGCCTAGGGATGTCTTCCCAAGAAATGATGTCACTTGATGATGCAAAAAATCATAATCAATTTCCAAAAAGAAATATTCAACAAGTTTTATGGAAAATTAACTTAAGCTCTTGATCCAAATTAATTAGTCTTAAACATGACTTATCAATTTTAGTGTAAATCTTGGAAATTGGTGCACAAATTAATCAAATTGGTTAGAATGTCATATTATTGGCTTGAAATTTGATTGGATTGGAATTAGGATGCAATGTTAGATACATTAGAACCATTATCCCATTTAGGATGTTGCCAACACAAAATAACAAAGACACATGTCTCATGCAAAAATTTTAGTAAAAAAGAGCAATCTAGAACACCTAGGTGCAAAAATGTCATTGTGAGTCAAAATGATATGATCAAAGTTAGCTATCTCATAAAATGAATTACCCCATTTAGAGGTACACTGGCCAAAATAAGCACTTGTATATGACAAATTCAAACCATTTAATGTATTTTAGTTTAGGCCAAACTGTGATTTTTAGTAGAAATTGGTCTAAAGCTTGGTAAGAAGTTATTGGTGGCCAGTTTTAGGTGTCTATAGTTTGCCCCTATTTGGGAAGGAATTGTAATCTATAGGCACAATAATGTCTTCTCAAAGAATGAAAATGTCCTGTATGCCTACAAATTCAATGATAATGGATGAACTGCATGATGCCCCCTTGAGGGAATGGTTGGCACAAATAGGTTGGTAAACGGTCCCTGAAAATAAAGAAGTGAAATAAGGGGACCAAATATATGAAGATGATGGGGTGAAAACACAATGAGTTTGAAAAAGTAATCAAATTCATCGAGAATGCAAGTGGGATGGTGTACAATGGTTTGCCCAAAGGTGGTTATAAGCATTGTACTCTAATAGTGGTAATGTGGTATGATAACACAATGATTTGCCCAAAGTAAGTAATAATCATTGAGAAGATGGCATTGCCGTAGTCAGAAGGGACAAATAGATAACAACATGCCCCTATTTGGGAAAATAGAGAGTAAATTGGTGACAACACAATGATTTGCCTAAAGGTGGTTATAATCATTGAGAAATGCAGGTGGGACAATGTATAATGATTTACCCATAGGCAGTTATAATCATTAGACCCAAATTATGGAAAACATGAATGATTGGTTGTTAATCATAATAACTTGATACAGAGGATAATGATGAATTGGAACAACCTGCTAGTAGGGAGATGCTCATCCAAACTAACAAAGGTTGAAATTATTTCATAGTTAATTACTCTATTTGGGATATGATTGGGATGTTGGTGTTGAGGAGATGTTGATGGCTTCATTGCTGAGTAGACTTCCTGAAGCTAATTTTTATTGTATCACTTTATGGTAAGCATCGTGATAGAACACCATGAGGACTAGGTTGAAAGATGCATAAGCACTGACTCCCAAAATCCAATATTCAAGGAAAAATAATGCACTAATGATAAAAACCATGATGGTAATGTAAACATATGAATGTGGGTGGATTCAATTATAAATGTGCAAGGAATCACCCAATAGGCACACAAACAACAAACAAACAAGCAAAGAAATAAATAACAGTTAGTCCTAATTTTAGTACAAATAATGCAATGAATATTTTCCCTAAAAAATAAGTGACAACTTAACAAATAAACAAGATGGGGGGAAAAGAAGAAAAAGAAGGGGGTGGCCGAGCTGTCTCCATATGCACTAGGCAAATTGACACTGCTTACATAGTTTCATAGATGTAATATCTAACAAAAAATTTAGGCTGACTATAGTTCTCTTAGAAAATGGGAAGAAAATGATAACTAATGAAAAAAAAACATGATGGATGTGATAGAGGAATAAGAATGGTCTTACAAAACTGCAAGTGCGTGGGATAAAAGGCCAAAAAGGATGGGGAAACTGAGTAACAAGTGATTTACTTGTGACTTAGTGAGGGTTACAAAAATCCTGAAGGCAAAGATGTTGTCAATGTTTTTGATTTTTTAAATGATTTTACAAATGTTTTTGGAATTTTCTAGGTATCTCAACTCGATAGAGAATGATGAGACACTAAATGGTTCAAGCTCGCAAAATGACTAGAGTGTGGCTTAAGTTTCTCATAAAACAATGAGAGCATAGATTAGGGGTGATTGAGCTAACCTTGACAAATATGGTGTGCTACCTACATAGTCCTAAGATGGGACCTTAAGTCACTATAATTTTGCCTTACAACAAAGGAATATAACTAGTGTAACAACCAATTCAAACAAAATAGGAATAGTTGGTATAAAGACACAATATGACATAAGAAATGGCTAGTTGGTATGTCAAGGCATGATAAATAAATGTTGCCCCTAATTTTTCCATAGGTGGTTATAACAAGGATACAATGACATAGGTAAATCATACTAATTTGCCCATAGGTAGTTATAATTAGTAACAAGACCAGTGAGACACTAATTTGCCCATAGGTGGTTATAATTAGGCACACTTGGTATATAAAACATAACAAGAATTGAAGGATGCAACTACCAAACTGCTATCTTACTGTTCCAAAATACTGCCTCTATCTTGAATGTGTGAAACAACTGCTGAAACTAGACCTAAATCTTTTATACTAAAAACATGAATTCAATGGATGAACCAAGGTCAAACAGGCTAGGATATGATGGATTAAAACATGCTTTGGTTGATAGAATGGATTGGAAGGATGGATAAGTGATAAGATAGTGACAGGATGGTATAATGATAGGTTGATAAAGAAGAATGTTGAGAACATAGGATTGCAATAAGGGGAGACTCGTATAGTGTTAGTGTATGAAATTAAATCTAAAATAACACACTAATAGCTAACAACTTAAACCTATCTCAAGGGGGGGGAATAATGAACAAAACTAAAATGAAAACACAACTAAAACATAAAAGACAAATCCTTTTACCTTCCTTGTGTCTCCAAAGTGGCTTGCTTAGCTTGTGCTTCAAATGTCTTTGTCAATGGAGCTTTGTCTCTCTCCACCTCCTCTTGGCATCATTGTCTTTGTGTCTTTGGATTTGTGAAGTTTCTCTCAAAAATTGGGAATAATAACACTAAAAGCAAATGGATTTTGAAATCATTTAAGCATTATAACTCTAAACCAAGAAAGCCTAAAATTATGATTGTGAAGCCTTCTATTTATAAATATTTGAGATTGGTTAGGATCAACCATGACCATCCATCTCAATATTGAGATGTGTGGCCATGGATTAATCCAATATTTGTAATTAAATCCATAAATATCCTCATGTCAATTTGGAGGAAAAGGCATTAACTAGGCCTGGGTGACACCTAATCCTGATATTTTATGCATTTATGGCTTGTGGATGCCACCCCAACAAATGATGTCACTTGATGATGAAAAAGCTCATAATCAATTTCTAAAAATAAATATTCAACAAGTTCCATGGAAAATTAATTTAAGTTCTCGATCCAGATTAATTAGTCTTAAACATGATTTATCAATTTTGGTGCAAATCTTGTCCATTGGTGCATAAATTAATCAAACTGGTCAGAATGTCATATTATTGGCTCAAAATTTGACTGGATTGGAATTAGGATGCAATGTTATATGTGTTGGATCTATTATCCCATTTAGGATGTTTCCAACACAAAATAACAAAGGCATGTGTCTCATGCAAGAAATTTGGTAGAAAAGAGCATCTAGAGCACCCAGGTGTGAAAATGTCATTTTAAATCAAAATGATCTAATCAAAGTTAGCTATCTCATAAATTTCCTCGACTCATTTAATGATACTCTGGCCAAAACTGACACTTGTATATAACAATTTCAACTCATTTAATGTGTTTTAGTGTTTTAGGCCAAATTGTGCATTTTGATGGAAATTGGTCAAAACCTTGGTTGGAGGTCATTGGTGGCCAGTTTTAGGTGTCTACACTTAGTTATTATCTTAGGGGATTTTGAGTGATCTAATTGTCCTCCCAAAATTCTATTGTTTCCCCATTTTGCACTTATTAGAATAGACACTGCAGGATAATCCCTCTTGCTTCACTTATGCTATTCTGAATAGCTAATCCAAAAGGGAGTTCCTTCATTGTGAATATTATTTTTGGGTTTTTTGCATTGAGGTATTTATCTCTTATCAACCCAATCCATTTTTCTAAGGGATTATCTCGCATTATCCAAACTAGTTTAACTATGAGGGCCAGGTTTACCTTTTTAAGGTTCCTTATTCCTACACCTCCTTGTGTGATTGGTTTGCAGATTTTATCCTATGCAAGGAGAGGTAATTTGGCCTTATCCCAAATTCCTTGCCAGATAAATTTGCATAGAATTTTATTCATCTCACTCAAAATTCTTGTGGGGGGGGCTTCAAGAAAGAGAACCAATATATGGTTGTAGCTTGTAAGACCATATTTGTGAGAATGATATGTCTTGTATATATCAAATGTTTACCTTTCTAACCAATAAGCTTCCTATGCATATTTTTAGTGATTTTGATCTAAATCTTCTTCTTTCTATTACCCTTCAAGAGTGGGAAGCCCATATAGTTATCTAGGAGATATGCCTTTTCAACGCCCAAGATCCTACTAAGGAAAGATTGAAGAGGGGAAACATTGATAAAGAAGATCTTGGATTTGTTTTTGTTTATTGATTGACTTGACACTCTTTAATAGGTTATTAATAGATCCATTGATTATCTAACCTATTGTAAAGTTGGGAGGGTGAAATGTAGTGTATCATCCACAAATTGGAGATGAAAGTAAGTAGTTTATCCAATTGTTGTTTAGATCTTTTTAATCTTATTTTCATCTCTTAGGGACTTTATGCATCTTGCTAGGGCCTCTACCATTAGGATGAAGAGATAGGGGGAGATATGATCACCTTATTTGAGCCCCCTTGAGGAGGAGAAATACCCTTATGAGGATCCTTTAATCATCACTAAAAACTTGGAGGAGTAACTACCTTGAGTCCATCTTCTCCATTCTAGAATAAACCCAAAATTTTGGAGCATTCAGTCTAAGAAGAACCGATCACTTTATCATAGGCCTTAGATGTGTCTAACTTAATCAACTTTCATTGTCTCTTACCCATGTTTAGGGAGTGGATGATTTAATAGAAAATTACAGTATCATTTGTGATTTGTCTTCCCTTGACGAAGCCTCCTTGTTCTTCTAAGATGAGCTTAGGAAGGATTATTTGTAGTTGGTTGGCAATTGTTTTTGAAATGATTTTATAGATGGTATTGCATAGATAAATAAGGCAAAAATTCTTTAGGGTTTTACTTATAATTTTTTAAGGATGAGAATGAGGACTGTAAAGTTAAATGCTTTCAAAATTCCTTGATATTCCTTAGATTCTTGTACCACTTCCCTGATTTCTCCTCCTATGAGATCCCAAAAGTGTTGAACGGAGAAAGCAAGAAACCTGTCTTATCCTAGAGAATGGTCTCCTATCATATCAAAGGCTACTCTCTTGGAATTTATTTTTATTTGAAACATACACCTATGGATATTCCATGGTGTGAGAGCGAGTTTACGGTGGGGTGCTAGGCATGAAGGCCTTGTGTGGGATGCAAGAGGCTAAGACATTGGGTGTGGAAGTATTATCATGCAACTATGCACACAAGCATATGTTATCTCGTCATAATGATGGGAATGTCCCCAAGGTGTGGGACCCTTATTCTCCTTGGGATGATCCTCTAGAATAGGCTAGATTCCTTTTATTCTAAGTGCACCTAGTTTAAAACTAGCACATAGGCCTAAAGATTAGAAAGGTAAACTACCACTAATCTAAACCTAGGATCTTGAGGGAAAAGGGAGGGAAAAGGTAAGAGATGCTAAAAGTAAAAAAGGCAATGCACCCAGAATAAAGTGAATGCTCCTACTATCGTAAGCACACTACAAATGATTGAGAACAAGATGTTTTCACCCATATTCTACTAAGGATACTCCAAATGCATAAATGCTATGTATAGAGGCATGGGAACACATCACAACATTGAGAGGGATGAAGGTTATCCATAAACAACTTATACAAACCCTAATATGCATATGATACAACCTGCAGGTGAGTTCTGAGTTCAATGAGGAGGTCCTGGGGGTGAGTGACAATGAGAGGAGTGAACATTACTCACAGACAAAGATCAATATACACAAAATAACACATAGATCGAAATAATAGAAGAAGGTGAACATAATTCTCATTAATATACAAGACTTAGCCAATACAAGTTTTCATGGAGGGAAATTTTCAGTAGCGTGAGGCTACTAAAAATGTGTCAATCCTTTTATAATGGAAAACCAAGATTTTATAGTGAATCAAGCCTATTTGACAATAAATGTGCCACTTGGGATGGTGGATATAACTTTAAATTCACTTGAGATGCTTCACCACTTATTCTTGAATTTTGGTAGGTTGATTGGATATAGAGTTGGTGGTAGGATCCTCTTGGGATACACATGCATAGGGGAATGACATATATTTTTGACAAGGTTAGAGGGTGGTGTGAATCCACATCTTAATGACAATTAATTACTTATGCATTTAATCACTTTGATAGTGCCTTGAAATTTGCTTAATTGCCTCCAACAACCTTCTTCATATCTAACCACCACTCGACACATGGTGCTTCATGGTTGGTCTTGGGTATGGTGATATGGGAATGCCACATGTCACTTAAATGGACTCTCAAAGGAGTAATTTAGAGATTTTAGATGGAGATAACATGGTTGTGGAACACTGACACTTATTCTGGGTGAACTAAAAATTTATTTGTGTAGAATGAGTACTAGGCCACCTTGTGACAAAGGCAAAAGAAGGGTTACATCTTGTATAATAAGAGGGCACAAATGTAGGATCATGTGCATGAGCATGAAACTGCATTGGAAAGGCATGGAGAGACCTTGAATAGGATTATGCATGAAGGCTGAGGGTCTTTGGCATGTTCTTCCTGATTTATGATAACTCCTTGTGTGCTTCATCTACTTGGCCATTCAGAACCTAAGCCCTATATTCTTGAACTTGTGCACCCCTTGACTTATGCACCATCAAAACCTATATGTAGGCATGATTTGTAATCTTTATGCAGGTGTGAGTCATCACCATCCTATTATGTAGACTTGTGCTTCTATCTTAGGCTTGGGTACAGGTAGGAAACACCTGTGCACTTTATGCTTAGAGTGCTTGGGCCTTCATAGGTTCATTCTCTTTTTGTAAGCCTTAGGAGGCCCTACACCGATCATGGGGTGATTTATAAAGTCAACACTTTTGTCAACCTCTATGGGTCACTTGCTTGCTAAGCAAGAATATAGTATCCTTTGAAGCAATCCATTAGGCATGGAGTTGTTAAAGCTATAACCTACTTGGCCTATGCCTGAATAGATTGAATTGAGTTCTGCCCTCAATAAAACAAAAGGGAGAGGATAAGTGAAAAATGTGTGAAATACACTTAGAGGAAAACAAATCTAAACTAGGACTATATAATATGCACATAGGCACTTATGGAAATGTAATGCGAGCTAATTTAATCTACTATATACAAACTACAAACATGGGTCTTCATCCTTCTGGATCAAAATAAAAATCTTTTAGGTCTTTTGTGTTGTGCACCTTCCTGTTATTGATATGTGATGGGTGGAGGCACGATGACATCTATTTGTTATGAAAGAGGTGCTCAAGGATTCTCATTTATGTGGACCCTTTTTTGATTAATGTTTCCACTATGCTGTGTAGAATCTTTCCTCTTAGATGGTTGATGTTTTCAAAGTTTAACCAATCCTTCCTAGATTTATTGATACCAAGTTATACTCTCTGTTCAGACTGAGCCTTATGGAGTTTGAGAGGTCTACACTTGATAATTGGGAAGCTCACAAACTCAATGAGCTTCCCTTGTTCATTTCATAATTGCTACCCTAAATCTATTATGCTCTTTGAAAACACCTCTATGATATGCTTGGGTGCAAAAGGATTGAGAGTGATCATTTCCATAGCTTCTTATACATTTTTGTGTTTCTCCTTGGGCTCGATTGGCTGACATTACTCCCTTAGTTTGAATGAGCCTTTTGATGACTCATTTGTGCCTAGATGCACACCTAGATCCCTACAGGCCTTCATTATTTGTGAGGTTGTGACTTCCTCTATGCGTGCACATTGCCTTTCTTTAATATGCAATTAAAACTTGCCATTGGCATGGAATTAGGCATAGGTATACTCCTAGGAGGATGCTAGTTTGTCATCTAGACTTGCAAAAAATTCTTCCAGATTATCCTAAAAAGAGTCCTCATCTTATTCCTAAGATTGCACCTATGAGCTCATCTTGGGGTGATCATAGTCGCTCTTTTTGAGCATGCACTCTTCTTTAAGGTTAACCTTTTCTTCAAGGTCATATTCCATAGTGTCAAATGACAACTCATTCACCCAAGAGAGGTTAGGCTCAGGGTTTTAAATGCACTCTGGAGTGGCATAGATTGGTTCTTCCTCATTGAGGTCCTCCCCTTCTACTACCATTTCATTCATTAGCTCATTAACCTATTACACTATTAGATTGTATTTATCTTCTTGCAGTGAAGTTGATTTTTCTAGAGTGGTGGCACAGAGGGGGATTCTAATGATGATCTCCTCATCATATTCACTTGAATTATACTTCTCACCTAAATGGTCTACGCTTGCCTTCCATACAACTGGTCCTCCTTTGAAAAAGGAGATAGTGGGAGGGCAAGAGGCTTCAATTGGCATAGAGGAAGGAGGATTTACAAGGTTGGGCATTGTGAAGTCAAGATGCATGGTCCAAGAAGGCTACAATGATTATGCTTGAGGATCTTGAGGAAGGATGGGTTCTTGAGTTGGCACATGCATAGGCTTTCTAAAGCTTGAAACTTTGAAAGTAGGGATTTATTTGAAGGAACAATGGAACTATCATGCCTAAAGCTAGGGACTTTGGGCGTGAAAGTTATATGTCCCACAGGTTGGCTTGTAAGTATAGAGGGATCTTGATTAAAGCTAGGAAAGGAAGGAGTAGAGGGGGTTGGCTATGACTCAATTATCTGCATCTGCACAAATAACTAGTGCATCTACTCTTATTTAGTTTTGATTTTCCTAGCGAGGCACTCCTCATCAAATCTACACTGCTCCATCATCTCTTGCTATTGAGTGTGAGCTTGATGGGCAAGCTCCTTTTATTGCCTATCATACTCATAATCTCTTTTGATCTCCTTTAGTTATCTCTAGAAATCAAGATGTATGTTGTTGAAGGTCTTTTGACACTGATTAGGGAAATAGTAATGCTGATTAGGAACAAGGTAGCTTGCACAAGGCTAATTAGAAGTAAAAGGGGGTTGCCATAGGTGATGAAGTAGGGGAAGACTATATGCACTCACATGAGATTGATATGAGAAATGGGAAGGTGTGACTATAACATTTTCATAGAATGGGGGGGGTGAAAAGACATATCTTAAGTGCTCAGACTACTTAAACTAGTAGTTTAGACATTCAAAGTCACCAGGTGCTTTACATAGTGTCTTTAACACTTGATAGCTAAGAGTAACATTGATTCCTTAGCTTTCATTTTTTAAATGATCTTATTGGGCATGCCAAAAACTATTATCATTTGAAACATGCACTCATGGATGCTCCACGACACGAAAGTACTTTGTGGTGGGGTGCTAGGTGTGAAGGCCTTGCATGAGGCATAAGAGGCTAAAACAGTGGGCATGGAAGTATTATCATGTAGCAATGCATGTGAGCATCGATTGTCTCATCATAATGATGGGAGCATCCCTAAGGTGTGGGACCCTTTTACTCCTTGGGATGAGCCTTCAAAATAAGCCAAATTCCTTCTATTCTCAACGCACTTGGTTTAAGACCAACATGCAAGCCTAAAGAGTAGAAAGGTAAACTATTGCTAATATGAATCTATGATCTTGAGGGAAAAGGTAAGAGATGTTGAAATTAAAAAATGTGATGCACCCAAAATAGAGTGAGTGCTACTATCGTAAGCACACTACAAATGCTTGAGAACAAGACATTTATACATAGATTCTACCAAGGATACTCTAAATGCATAAATGCTTCATATAGAGGTGCATGAACATAGAAAAAAATGTAGAGGGATGAAGGTTATCCACAAATAAAGCTTACACATACCCTAGTGCACACAGGATATGACCTATAGGTGAGTTTTGAGTTTAATGAGGAGGTGTTGGGGGTGAATGACAATGAGAAGAGCAAACATTACTCACAGACAAAGATCAACAGACATAAAATAGCACACAGATCATTAGAATAATAGGAGGTGAACTTAATTCTTATTAATCTATAAGACTTAGCCAATACAAGTGCTCATGGAGGGCAAATTTTAGCAGCAAGAGGATACTAAAAATGTGCCAACCCTTTTACAATGGAAGCCAAGATTTTATAGTGAATCAAACCTATTTTATAATAAATGTGCCACTTGGGGTAGTGGGCATAACTTTAAATTCACTTGTGGTGCTTCATCGCTAATTCTTGAATTTTGGTAGGTTGATTGGATCTACAGTTGGTAGCAAGATCCTCTTGAGATACATGTGCATAGGGGAATGGGATATCTTTCTAACAAGGTCAGAGGGTGGCATGAATCCATATCATGATTACCAATATTTGCTTATATATTTAATCACTCTGATAGTGCCTCAAACTCTACTCAATTGCCTCTAACAACCTTCTTCATATCTGGATGCCACTCGATACGTGGTGTTTCATGGTTGGTCTTGGGTGTGGTGCTATATGAATGCCACATGTCACTTTAATGGGATCTTAGAGGTGTCTTTTGGAGCTTTTGGTTAGAGGCAACATGGTTATGACATGTGGAAGGCTGGTGTTTATTTTAGGCAAACTAAGAATTTATTTATGTAGAATGAGCATCAGGCCACCACATGACAATGATGGAAGAAGGGTTGTATCTTGCATAATAAAAGGGTGTAGATGTAGGATCCTAAGTGAGAGCATAGAATATCATTAGATAGGCATGGGGAGATCCTTAAACAAGATTGCAAATGAAAGCTAAAGGTCTTTGGCATGTTTTTCATAATTTGTGATAGCTCTTTACATGCTTCATCTACTTGGCCATTTGGAACAGGGGCCCTATATTCTTGAACTCATGCACCCCTTGACTTGTGCACCTTAGAAACCTATGCACAAGTTTACATTAAAATCTTTATACAGGTGCGAGTCATCACTATACTATTGCGAAGACTTGTGATTTTATCGTGAGAAACACTTGTATACTTTATGCTTAGAGTGCTTAAGAATTATTAGGTGTGTTCTCTCTTTATAATCCTTATGAGGCCCTATGTTGATTAGGGGGTGACTTAGAAAGTCAACATTTTATTCAAGAGAGATATCCTCCATCAGGTTTTAATTATCTGTCAAAGTGACCAATTGAGGGATTTATCTCTAGAAGACTTCTTGGTCTTCTTGATTCCCTCATTATCGTACTTTATCATATATTACTTGTACCTCACCAAGTATTTTTTAATTTCCATGGGATCTTTCACACTAGTGCCTTATAGGGTTTCTAATTGCTGAATATAGTTCTTCTATTTTCTGATTCTACACAATAAATGAGAGAACTTGTTATTTTGATCCCCCTTCTTCAACCATCTTACATTGGGTTTTTGTTTCCAATAGATTTTCACCTTTTGATAAGAATATTCTAGTTTCATTGATACATATTCCTCTCCTTCTAATAGATATCTGGAATTGTGACTTTCCATTCCCATCTCCTGGATCTCTTCATTTCTATTTTCTAACTTTGTTCTAACCTAAAATATATTTTTTAATATGAGATGATTCCATATTTTCAAGGCATTTTGAGCTCTCAAAGTTTACGAGAGAATATATACACCTTAGTCCCATATCTATTATTTAGAGATTTCCATTCATAGGTCACAAAATCATTAGGTTTGGATGCTCTAGCCACATATTCTTGAACCTAAAGGGACCTCTAACTGGTTGCTCATCTTGTAAAAGATGGAGGGATATCAACCAATGATCTCAGCCAAATGTTTTGATCACCTCAATTCCTAGGATACTATTATCCTCAATCCAATTTTTTAGGACCAAAAATCTATCAAGTCTCTCCAAGATAAGTTCCTTTCCCAACCTTCTATTTCTCCAAATGAACCACCCTCATTTAGTTTTAAGATCATATAATTTTGCCTCTTCCATGAAGTTGTGGAAAGTCAAGTAGTTCTTATCTCCCACATTCCCTCCCTTCTCCTTTAAGGCATCCATTATTAAATCGAAGGCCCCTGTAATAATCCAAAAAGTGTTCCCTTCTAATTTGATTTTAATCTCCATCTACTCCCAAGCTAGTTATCTTTCTTCCTTCTTTTGGGAACCATATATGTTTGCCAAAAAAAAAGATGAGATCTATTCTCATTGAAACTGATTTGCAAATAAGATACCATTTTTGGATCTTAATGATTTTGAGGCTAACTATGTTTGAGTCTCATAGGAAATCCGTGCCTCTTGTTGTGCATGTGGCATTACTCCCTACCAATTCTATTTTGAGACTTCTTGAAAAGCCCCTGTTGTGATCTACTAGGTTTTCTAACTCAGTTTCTTGGAATATTACTATGTCTAGTTTATGTTGGGTAATAAGTTGATTTAATGTTCTCTTATTTGAGGGGGCATTGAGACCCCTTATGTTCCATAATATTATCTACATCAAGGAAGATTATTTTACTCAGTGCTGAGCAAGGAGGTGTCTACTTGAGTTTGAGTCCCTGATCCAATAGCTTCTATTACTTCTCATGCCTTTTTTCCCCTTTTAAAGGTTTTCCTTTCCTCCTCTTTTTGAAGTTTCTTTTACAGTTAAGATTAAGAGTTTACATGATTCTCGTGCTATCCTCATCTATTTTTGAATCGATCTCATATTCCTTATCCAAGCTTGTCCAATTTACTTTTTGTCTCAGACCTTCTATTGTGGTATTTCCTTTTATTTTCTCACCTTGAATCCCTTATATCTTTTGTTTATTCAATTTTCCTATGCTTAGCTCTTTGAGTAGATTCTCTATGAATCCATGATTTGTTATGATGTATTCCATTTCCATGTTGTTGTGTTTGTCCCAGAACTATGTTTTTGGAATAGATTTTATTCCTTCCATTGTTGGATTTTTCATTGATGACATTTTTACTTTCCTTTGGCATGTATTTTTAACCATTTTATTTTTTTTCTTGATAGTATGCTTTATTTTTGACTTGATGAATCCCTCTAAATATTTTTTCTATTATTTCATGAACTTTCTACGTGGTGTTGATTTTATCTAGAATTGGGCATTCTATGATGATATTCCCATACTCATGATAGCTTTTATAGTGGAATGGGATGCTCTCATAGTATAAATATTATACCCAATCCATTTCTCCTACTTTTAGAGTGATGTTCTTTAGAAGGGGTTGTGTGAGATCTAGCTCCATATAGATTCTAACATAGTTGGATAGGCCTTTGCCATGATGGGGTTTTGATATATCTACATGTTTATAAATAATATTATCAATGATTTTGAAGACACACATAAACCAAAATTCTTATGGTAAAGCATACATTCCCATATAGATAGGTGTGGTATTTGAGAGTTCTTTTGTTAGCCTAAAAGTTACATGCCAGTACTTCATGGATAGTCCCACATTTTTGAAGAAGTATGACCCTCATTAGAAAACTTTGTCTGTGTCTAATTCATTAGTAAATATGCCTATGAAGTACCCTTTAGTATAGGCTTTGAGATCATACTCTATGTTTGTCTCCTAATTTCTTCTAGTCCATGCATGCAACTCCTCCATAGAAAGTTGTGTTGCCATAAATTTGTAGATAATATTCTACCATGTAAAACCACTATATTCTTAATTATTTCTATTAGATCCAACATATAAATCAGATTATCTTCATCCACTTGCATACATGTTATTTTAACCTCATTTACTGAATCTTAGATCTTCTTCTTATTAGTCACCTTCAATAGGGCATTTATCTTTGTCTTTGAGACCTAGATTGATTCTTCTACCACCATTCTCTTGAAGGATGGTTTTTTGAGAGGAAGAAATACCCCCATGGAGGGTTAATCATTTATCCCACCAATCAATTTGGTTCCTTTTTTGGATCAATCTACAAGAAAAAATTGAAAACTTGAGGGAAAAGCTTCAAACCCTAACTGAGCTCATTCACCCTTCTCTATGCATTTGTAAATTACATTTGTTATCATCTATTAAATCATATATTATTGAGATATATACTGTTTAAAAATGTCTTGATAACATCTCTATAATACATCATGTATGTTAATATGCTATTTAATAGGATATGGTCACATTACATATACATGGTGTAGACTATTTTCTAGTTCCATGCTCCATTTATGTTATTACTTGTACATAGTATATTATAGTTTACTTATTTATTTTGTGTGCCTTGTGGCCCTTGTGTGAAAATTTCTTAAACATCTCTATGACATCTTTGCTTGGTATGTGTGCCATTTGAACATGCCCATTACTTATGGCCCTTGGCCCTTTGTTTTGTGTGACATTTAAACATGTCCCTCATTTGTGACGTTATTAATGTCCTTTGCATGTGGCCCCTGGTATTAAGAGTGATTTTTTTACATTTATGACATTTGAACTTGTCCATTATACATGGCCCTAAGACTTATTGTATAATATTGTGATTGTTGTGTTTGTATGTGTGTTGAGATTGTTATATTTATGTTGTTCACCCAAAAATACTACTCAAAGAAACACTTATGGGATTAAGTTATCAGAGAGATAAGAAGTGGACAATGTAAGAGACAAAATGTTCCCATCAATTTTAGGACCTTGTGGGTGGTCCAAGGGTTGAGCAGTTCCCAGTATAAACTTATGCCCTAGTATCAGTAATGGTTATCATCAAGGGTTTAATTAATATGAATGTTTCATGTTTATTTACTTTATTTCTATTTTTTTAATCCAAATATTTTTTTCTACTTGATTCAACTGATAAAACATTAAGGCTTGCTTCACTACAATTCCTATCACAACCTAAAATAGGACAAGTTATCATCCAAAAACAAATAATAGGAGAGAGGGCAGGGCAAAAAAGAGAGGGTAATCCTTAATTTAAACAAGCTTATTGATATAAAGGAGCCAGAATTATCCCTAACCATAGTTATACCACTGTGTGCTTGGTCTAACAATTGCAAAAAAATTTAGCCACTAACTAGGAAAGCTTCTAAGGATAAGTGTGAAATCCATTTATTCATTGAATCCATTACAAATAAAACCAAGATTGTTATATGTATCTCTTGCACATAATGACTACAAGAGGATTACATCAAACATGAACAAATTCAACAAACTAGTCATGATAGCTACTTCACAACATAACTAAGGCAATCATTTATAAATAGACACAATAATAGTCCTAGCATCAATTCACAAGATAAATCTAAGGTCATGGAGATGTTAAATAAACAAAACATAATAAAAGGTTGTATTAAATAGTATTGAAAGTATTCTATTATAATTAGTATCTCTAGGCAAACAACTCAGTCAACAAAAAAAGAGGAAAGGCAGGTGCACTCCTAGCATAATTCTAATAGAGTTATGGTATAAGAAGTGCCAACCTTTTTTAAATTAAAAACCTATCTATATATAGACCATTTCAGCTCATTCTATCCACTCAACCCATTACTAGGGTATTTATAATATTCAATGATGACTCAAAAATGTAGTTGGAGTTCCTTGATTCTCTAACAAATTTGCTAGCATGCCCATGCTTCTTTAAGATTGAATTAATCTATTATATCCTTAATGATATTAAATTGATACCAATGTGCATGTCATGACCATGATACAATGATTTATTCATGATCTATAATTCAATTGCTCCCTTTTTATGTCAAGTATCGAAGCTAAGACCCTTACTGTAAGTTGGTCAAACATGTGAGATTTGACACACAATCAATTTATGGGTTTGATGGCCTAAATTGGTAGATAGGTGTCACTGTTAATCCCTAACCCCAAGCAGGATAACATGGAATTCCGCTTTTTTATCATGCTCTAATTTGGTCTTTCTTGACCTATGTTTCTCTGCTTATAGATTTTAGTCTCATTAGATCATCCCACTTGGCACTCCATCATTGCATAGGGCCTTGAACTTTGATTTCTATGTTCTCAACCTCTGCATTTGAGCTTTGAGATATTGATTAAGATGATCATGCCACATGGTATGATCACATAATTCTAGTGCATCTTAAGATTTTGACAATACCTCTACATCTCTGTGAGTCATCAACCTTTGAGATATAACCACATGATAACATCTCAGAGCTTCATACTTCAACACTCCTTCACTATTGGGTCTATTGGTGATAGGATGACACAAGATATCGATCTAGGAGATCAATGATCAGTGGAATTTAGGTACTTTACTATGTTTTTTATGTATTTTGAGTCTTAGGCTTCCACAACATTGCCATGTGGTGACATCATGGGCTTTTGGGGCTTGGGGCAACTTTATCCTCATTATTTTCTCTACAGACTGGCATTATCTCATAGATTTGAATATCCCCACCATTTAGAATATTTTTCAAAAGGATTTGAACTTTTCTATGCCCAATAACTTGATGGATGCTTGACATGTGGCATGTTGGCTTTAAATCTTGGCAGTGATGTGATATACTTTGAATTTGTAAATTCCAAAGAAATGCCTAACTTTAAAGCCCATTCATTCTCAAGATGTGACATTCTCTTGACAAAAATTGTTTTATGTTTAAAAATTCATTCTCAAGATGTGATATTTTCTTGACATGTAGACATGCATCAAATTTAAGTCAATGTTTATTTCCATGTGACAGACTCTCATTAGTTTGGAGACCCAGGCATTGATGGTCTATTGACAGGTATATAAACATCAAATTTAAGTTGGTGGATCTTATTTATGTCATTGGGTCCCTGTGGTAGACCCTCATTCACTTGGTTTGTGCTTTTAGTCTCATAGGATGATGTCACATGGCATCATCCTAGCTCTTCAGGGTCTACTTTGATCAAATGTGATTGTGCCACATGGTAAGATCATGGGGCTCATAGGTTGCCTATATGCTTTACACCTTTCCAAGTTTTGGTTTCCCATGAGTCATCAATCTAAGAGACTAGATGGATAGTGAGGCTTTAATATTGGGCAATCCTTATTATTTAACTGACCCTTGCCAACTTTTGGGTTCTTGAAATGTCACCATGTGGCATCATCTCTAGAGTTCGAGGCTTGGATGGTCATTTTATGTTCTGATGATGGATTTAGAGTATTGAATTGTTGAGATCATGACACATGGTATGATCTTAGGGTTGTGGGATATACGACTATTTTAGTCTATTGAATTTCTTTGATCGGGCCCAATTTTACACATATGTGACATGTGTTATAATCTTGGGGGGTGGAAGGCCCAAAAGATAGTCAATTTTCCATAGATTTTACCTCCAAACTTTACAAACTGTGATGAGCTCTAGACCATTGATTGAAGGACATGTGGTGATTTAGTGATGCATCTAACTTTAAAGGCCTCCAACTACACAAGTTTTTAACAACCAAGTTTTTTGAATATGATCATGTCATGTGGCATGATCATGGGGACTCAACATTACCTTTTAACTTTGAACTTTCAATAAAGCTCCTCCCCAAATTTGAATAAGCATGATTTAACCACGTGGAAGGAGATCGATGGCTTGGCCCTTTGAAATATTATTGAATGAAAAAGAAAAGATGAAAGACTTGAGTACTTTAATAGGTTAGTCTAAGAAATCAAAATCAAATATAGACTAAAGAAAACCTGTATTTGCATAGATTAAGCTCATATTTTGACTAGAACAAAGGCCATTTAGATAGATTAAACTAGACCATAAATAATTAGAGGTATGTGAAGCCAAATAAAGATTAAAATTACTAGACTCATTTGATAATAATGTCCAAAGTCTAATGGAAACTTGATTATTTATCCAAATAACTTGACCACAAAGCCTAAAGTATAAGGCAGGAAAACATTTAAAGGGAGGGTCTTTGACTTCGACCAAGGCATTCACAAGAGCAAGACTATAACATTTGAAAACATGACTAATATGTTAAATCAAATAATTATAGATGTTTAATCATTCTAAGATGAATCAGGAGGGTCCTCATCTGAGGAATTGAGGATGAGGTGTGTTGGACCCAACAAAGGGTGACATTTGTGGGAGAATGTTGTTAAGCATTTAGAACCAAGCATCTTTGGTTAAATCACTTCAAAAGAGAGAATGCAAATCTTCAATCCTAAACAAAAGCATAAACTACAAACAACCTTTTAAATAAAATCAGAAAGTTAAAGGCACTGAAATCTTCTCTAACATGTGGCATAATAAGTTCCAATTCTATTTTAGACCATCAATGTGTGAAAGTAATCAATTCTGTTATAGTTCTTGAATTCACATAAAATAATTTAGACCTACCTAAGCAACCAGAGATTTTGAGAGGGAAATATTTGGGATATTTAGCTTGGGGGGAATGGCATGGGTATTGTTCTACTACTAGTTAGACATTTATATCCCTGCCATAGTTACCTCTAGTCCCACTCAAGGCCTTACTCCACTGCCAACCAAGATGGAAAGCTTGTGGTGGAGTTGCTTGAATCACCCTTTTGAGGAAGACTTGGATTTTGCTTTTAAAGTCAATTTCATTTGAATTATTTATTTATGAAAAGGTTTCATTTTTCAATCCATTAAGGGTTGGGGACCAAACCATAGGTAGAAGGATAAAATTAGAAAATTCATGACTACCAAGGCAAATTTAAACTAATCAGTCTTTCATTTTCGGTTTTAGATATTAGATTAAGTGTAATCGATGGCTTTATACAAGAAAATAAAATGTTTCTAAAATCCAAATGCTTTGTTTAGAGTCAAAGGCCTCCAAAATTTAAAAAATGTACAAAATAAAATTGAATCAACCTATGCAATTTTTCAAGTATGACTCTTCACTTTCTACCTTCTAAGGTTTGAATAACTTTCATGTTTCCACCAACCATTTGAGGTTCTTATCCCACTAATGTAGGGAAAGGGGGATTTCACAAGGTTATTTTCCTCTACTCAATACCTTTTATTTTTAGAATAGGGGTTGCTAATGCAATGGGATGCCTAGGATAAGGAACATGTCAGAATGATGAAGTAACACAAAATCAAAATAAACAATATAAAAACAAGAAAACTACTCTAAAAAATTAGGGAATAAAAAATTGGGATTTTTTAATTCCTACGCTTGACCTAGTGTGACGTTGTTGGCATGTCCTCTGCCACCTTTTTTTGTGAATAGTCTTGTATATGTTTTATTTATAATAAAATTATAAGCTATATTTCATAAAAAAAAAATAATCTAATAAAACAAAATATAAATCAAGAAACCTAACTAAGAAATCAAATGCAAAAAATAGGAAACTGTGTACACTAAAAGACAACCCAAACAACATTGGGAGGGTGGGTTTGGAAACCCAATGTATATTGTCTTCTACTTGATGGTAGTAGCAACACCCTTCCAGTCAATGTCATTAGAGATGTAAGGACATCTTTGTTTTTGCTAAAGAATCTTTGAGTTTCTTTCTTACAAATCTAAGACTGTTAGCAAGCATGTGTTCAAAACAATCATGTTTCTTAGTCCCAAAATTAGAATAAGTATAGGCATTAGAAGTATTCACTTCAAAGTCTTGCCAAATATAAATGAGATATTCATTTCCCTGAAGCTCAGTGGCTATTATTGTTTAGGCAAGAGGTTCAAGGCATACCAACTCTTTAGAACTTAGATCGTTTGCTGGCTGAACATGTCCCTTATCATTTTTTTGGATACGCTAATTGGGCTCTTCTAAATTTAAAATCAAAATGATATCATCATCATCATCAAAACTATCATATCCCCTTCTACACATAAATCATAATTAACGAAATAAGCTTGATAACCAATAGGATCAAATTGAAAGGTTTCTATTGAAACACTAGTAAGAGAATCAGTTATCTGATTTACTATTAAAGCCTTTTTGAAAGAAAATAACTCTTTTATTAATGTCTAGGATGGAGGCAATACAATTAATCTTCTACTTGAATGGTTTCTACGAAATCCATGGCCAAACTATTTTCTAGAATCATTCTTACAAATGTGGCAAGTAATGGGTTCAAAGCATGCAAATACAAATCTAAAACAACCACTTTAGGTGGACTAAGATTAAGAAGGACCATATTATGAATCTTTTAAAACTTGTAATTGGAATCTCTAATTAGCTTATGAGGTTCTCTCTTGATCATAACAATTTCCTTCAATAACACATGAGCATCAATCATTTGACCAAACTAGAGTAAAAATAATTTTTAAAAATCATTCTAGCTAATAATAGAATAAGGCTCCAAACACAAAAACTAATAAGATGCTTCTTCTTCTAAAGTAAAAGGAAACAATCTACAAGAAACATCCTCAAATTTGACATTTAAAACATGCATATCAGACTTGTAAACAATAAGATGTTCCTCAACAATTTTGTTGTGATTACTTTGAAACCTATGAAGGAAATCAAAGGGGTCCTCAAGAAAGTCATGCTAAATACTTGAGACATTTATGGCTAATTCACCAATCTAAGACATTAGGGCTGCCATAAAATTAGGGATACGCTAATTTTTTTAATAATATGTGTAATAGGCCTATCTCTAATGTTTATATCTCTCTTATGATTCAAAAAAGTGGAACAAAAGGAGCCAGAACCTAGATCTATACCTTGTGATCCTTGCAGTGGAATTCAAGTTGATCTCAAACAAGCAATAATTAAAGGTAGACTAATAAGTAAGAGTATGTCCTCCTTCTAGTGTTATTTATTGTTTGTGTTAAGCAAACAATAGATAGGATAAGCTCAAAAGAGAGCCACAAAAATTCAAAAAATTTAATTTAAAATCCCTCTTTATAGCACCAGTTATTGTTCATCCCAAAATCTTGCTCCAAGAAACACTTATAGGATATAGTGATCCGAGAAAATATTGAGGATAATGCACGGGGCAAAATGTCCCCATCAATTTTAGGACCTTACTAGTGGTCCAAGGGCCAAGTGCTTGCCAATGTAAACTTCTGATATGAGAGTAGCTATGGTTACTACTAGGGATTCAATTGATATGAGTGTTTCATGTTCATCTACTTGGTTGCTAATTATCTATCAAAAGTCTTGTTATCTACTTGATTCAATTGATAAAACAATTACGACTTGATTCACTATAATTCCTATCATAACCTAAACTAGGGTAGGATATAATTCAAAAAAATGAAAGGAGAGAGAGGGTAAGGTAGAAAGAGAGATTCATGCTTGATTTAAACAAGTTTCTTAATACAAAGGAGCTGAAATTATGCATGACCACAATTATACTACTGCGTGCCTGATTTAGTAATTACACAAACTTTTAGTCACTCAGTGGGCAAGCTTACAAGAACAAGTGTGAAAGAAATTTATTCATTGAATCAACTCTAAAGAAAATAAATCTTGTAATATGTATATCTTACACACAATGACTACAAGAGGATCAAATCAAACATGAATAAATTTAACAAACTAGTCATGATAGTTACTACACAACATAACCAAGACAATCATCTATAAACAGACACAATTATAGTCATAACACCAAATCACAAGCTAAATCCAAGGACATGGAGATGTTAGAAGAATAAAACACAATAAAAAATATGATTCAACATTATATTACAATCAATGTCTTGAGGCAAACAACTCAGGCAATAAAACAAAGAGGAAAGGTAGGTGTACACCTGACATAATTCCAATAGAGTTTTGGTACAAGAAGTGTTGACCTTTTTTAAATTATAGACTTGTCTATATATAGACCATTGTGACTCATTTGTTCCACTTAACCTAATACTAGGATAATTACAATATTCATTGAGGACTGAGAAATACAGTTGGGATTCATTGATTCTTTAACAGATTTGCGAATGTGCCCATGCTTCTTAAAGATTGAATTCATCTTTTAGCTCCTTAGTGATTGTAGCTTGATCCTAATATGCAAACCATGCCCATTATCTAATGCTTCATAAATGATCTAAAGTTCAATTCATCTCATTTTCTATCAAGTCTCAAATTCAAAACCCTTACTATAAGTTAGCCAAGTAGGTGAGATTTGACATAGTAAATTTATGGGTTTGATGGCCTAGACAGGTAGACAACCATCAATTTTAATCCTTGAACCCACTAGGATGACTTGGCATTCCACTTGTCTATTGGGATCTAATTTGGTCTTTCTTAGCCAATGTTTCTCCACCTATAGATTTTGGGACAACTAGATCCTGCCACTTGGCACTTTGTCCTTGCATAGGGCCTCAGGCTATATTTTTTGCATTTTCAACCTTTAAATTTGATCTTTGAGCTATTTATTAACATTATCATGTCACATGACATGGACACATTATTTTTGTGTATCCTAGGCTTTTGGATATGCTTTTACATCTTCGTGAATCATCAACCTTTGAGATGTCACCACATGGTGACGTCTTAGAGTTTCAAGGTCTGGTGCTCCTTCATTGCTAGGTCTATTGGTGCTTAGCTTCTACAATTCATCAATATAGGATATCAACTATCATTGTCCTTTGGGCACTTTACTAAGTTTTTCCATGTCTTCCAAGTTGTAGGATTCCATGATGCTACCACATGGTAACATCATAGGCCTTGGAGGCTCGAGGCCACTTTTTCCTTTATGCTTGCTCCACATACTGGATCTTTGAGATCATGCCACATGGTATAATCTAAGAAATTTTAATATCTCTAACACTTAGAATATTTTTCAAAAGGATTTTGACTTTTCTATGGCCAATGGCTTGATGAATGTTTAATATGTGGCATGTTAGCTTTAAATCATGTTAGTGATGTGGCATACTTTGATTCTATAAATTCTAGAGAAACATCTAAGTATAAATCCCATTAAAAAAATTCAAATGCATAATAATGAGCATTAAATTAACAATAAATAAAAGAAATAGATAAATAAATATTTTTGTTTAAGCAATTCATTCACATAGCTATGACAGTCCCTGATGGGAAGACATGTATTAAATTTAAGCTGGTCTCTATGGCCACATGGGAGGCTCTAATTAGTTCAGAGACCTAATCATTGATAATATATTTATGGGAAGATAGGCATATAATTTAAATTGGGGGACCTTTTTGACATCATCGTGTCCATATGACAGTCCCTCATTCACTTAGTTTATGCTCTTGGTTTCACAGGATGATGACTCATGACATATAATTATCTCTTTGGGGTCTTATTTGATCAAAAATAATCATGCCACATGGATATTGGAATTAAATCTACTAAGAGGGGGTGAATCAGTTGTCTTAAAACATTCCTTCAATTTTACTTAACATTCATGAAGCATACATTCACTTATATACAACAATCAATGTATATATAAGCATCTATGAAATCAAACAACATTAGAGCATAAGATGTATGTGGGAAACCCTATTGGGGAATAAAAAACACTGATGAATATATTTTAATATAGTCCTATAATTAATGAAACAAACATTTAGCGAGGTACCAACCCCATAAGGAGCACCAACCCCTCACTAGTCAAGCACCAACTCAACTTGTCCTTTAACAAGATCCAACCTACAAGGAGGATCCAAACCCCTAGGTAACCAAGAAAAAAATTATCTACCTTAAATATATGATCACCCTTGGTCACTTATTTTTTAATAAAATTAAGTTAACCTCCTTATTTTGTTCTTTTCACACTTTTCTCTCTCCCAAACAACCTTTTAGGCCTTCTCTCTCAACTAGCCCTTTTCTTGGCAAAAATAGATCAAATGAACTTGATAAAAACCTATATAAACATAATTAGGTATTAATTTAATATTAAACACATCTATATAATGATATTCAATCCCTTTACCTATTCTTCAAACCTCAATATCCTTCGCTCATATGCTCAATATTCTAACTAGTCAAAATAGGTCAGTTAGGCCTTGCCTTTATACTTGACTCTTGCTCTTACCCATATTGGTAGGCCAAGAACCTTAACATACTTACATAATAATTTAAATGGATCAATACAAATTTTTAAAAATTTAAATAATTACTACATAGGTCGGTCATTACCCTTAAGGGCTAAAACCACCATTAGGCCTAATAGAGACCTAATGTAATTAGGCCTTCTCTAAGCACATGTTTCACTTGGACCTCCTTGGAAAATTTTTATCCTTAAAAAATGGATGAAAAACTTAAAAATTACTTAAATATACATATTATAATCTTACCTTATGTACCCAACACCATTTATCTCTTTTCACTCCTTGAACCACCCAATTAGGTCTACTCGCAATTAGGCCTTCTTACTGCTAGAAAGTCTACCTTAAAAATATGATGTATGAAATCAACTTTGAAATTTAACCCAAATAAAAAAATAAATTAATATAATATAAATGACATAAAAAACATCCCTATGTGATTTAGTCTTTATCACACAGGCCAAAAGGCCTCAAGAATATTCCTGTAAAAGGCTTACTTGGAACCATCAAACACTGTCAACATACAATCAAGAACATTTGAATTTACATAATTGAATATAGAATTATAATGAATATAAATGCATTCAAATGAACCTATGATAAATTTTTAAAATCTTCATTATTATTGGATTCTTCATCTTAGAGCAAAATGACTCAGAAACATCATTTTCACTTACAAATAAAAAACTGTTTGTAGTACCCAAAACACAGTCAAGAAGATCAAGTCTTAAAACACCTGTGTGAATAATTTTGTTATATTAAAATGGTTTTAAATAAAAATTAATAATAATTATATCATATTTTAAATAATATATTTCATGGTTATATATCAATATTGGTCTTATAGACTAATCTCACATCTTCACCCTACACAGACTTTACTATGTTAGACATACCATTTTGATGACAACTTTTTGATTGTGTATGAGAATCATTAAAACTTATAAAATATGGGGATATGAGTAATATGTATTGAAAAATTACTCCATACATTTGGATCCATCCCTAATCTTCTACAACTAATCCCTAATCTCATTCTCATTCTTGCCTAGTTTTCTCACTGTCTTGCTCATTAGGCCTGTTTAGCGATAGGCTGAATTCCATGATCAGTTTAGCACATTTTAGGTTTTAAACCTAATTATAAAATTTAATTAGCATAAAATAAAATTATTAAACATTATCCTCCATCCACTTTCAAGATTTGACCTAGTCAACCCTGCCTGCTACATCAAAATTATGAGAAATAAGGGGTATCTTGTAGCTTCTACTCACTACCATGACAAACCAAAACCACCTAGAGAAGCCTAGAAGAGTCTTTTACATATTAAAAACATAAAAATAGGTCAAAAAAACCATTATGATCCATAATCAACAAGATCTTTCCTATCATGTCATTATGAGGGTTTTAAGAGTGTTTTGATTGGTTTCCCTTCTTATCAATCATTCATAAAGGATTGCCCCTCAACTCCAAAACCCATGCCAGGAAAATCAAGATAGGGACCTTCCCAAACTTCCATGATATTCTAAAGATCTCATGCAAAGGTTTCACATGCCAAAGAGTTTAATAAATTCCTTGTCATGTCTGCAACACCCCATTTTGTGCACACAAAGGACCTTATCACTAGTTTCATGCTTTCTTCTTTAAACTATGATCTAAAACTTTGTCAACACACTTAACATAACCTGTCACACCTTTGTCAATTCTCTCAAGAGATTTGGAACATTTGGAAATGATCTTGATCCCTCATTAGGCCACATCAAGTCTCTTTACACACTAGGCCTTGAACTTCCAATCATACTTAGACCATAATCATGACTTAAAACTCTTGCACTACTCATCAAATTCACTCATACCATGCTCACATACGTCCATGCATCAACTCCCAAGTATCATACTTCTCACCTCCTCATGCTACTAGGCCTATGCCTTCTTACTAGGTATTCATGTGTGGCCTAAGCCTCAAGATTTGACCTTGAAACTCATTTGAAGGCTACTTTGCCTCTTGCTCATGTTTACATAACTTTGTATACTCTCTTATGCATGTTATGACAAAAATCATCAGGATTTACTATGATTTTCATGCAAACACATTCTCTTAGGAATAGATTAGACTTCTCAAGACAACTAATACATAATAGTAGCTTACTTTGTACCATGATCCTAACTTTGACATGCCAATCACCTTAGAGGAATTACCAAGTTTACTTCAAATTTTATCTCATCAGAGAGACAAGAGGTTGCCTTCAAATTTTCTCTTGTCATGAGACTTATTTGACACAGATCATCTCACCATGCATGACCTCAACTTTGACCTTGATAAAACTAACATTTGTCTTGACTTTGACATCAATGACAACAATAATGCTTTAAATAAATAAATAGGAATAATACCTCAATAATGGCATGATCCTAAGGATCGTGGGATGCCTATATGTTTTGTTCTATTTTGAGTCATGAGCCCTCATGATTTATCAATTTGAAATATTGAATGGATAGTGGAGTTTCAGGGTTCAGGTGATCCTCATTGATCAGCTAACCCCCATTGAGTCCTAGGCTCTCAAGATGCCACCACATGGTGTTATCTTAGGAGTTCAAGACTCGAGGGGTTATTTTATGTTTTGGTGATGGTTTTTGAATCATGGGTTGTTGGGATCATGCCATGTCATGTGATATCAAGGCTTTAATCCATGAATTTTATTTGAAGTAATAGTGTGAAGCCATAGCCATTCGGCCCCTGCCTACTGTCACTAGTTTTCTATAAAAGAATGTAAAAGAAGGAGGCGTCTATTGATGATAAAAGATTGGTATCAGAGCCATTGTTAGCTATTTTGGAAGGACTATTACTTTGTAAGAATTTTCTAGCTTTGACTTTTTGAGTTCTCTGCTTTGAAAATTTCTTTGGGAAAATTTATTGCATTGATTCTTTGGCCATTTTAAAAATTGTCATATGCCTCTTTATCTCTGCATCCTTTGTTTCCCTTACCAGAATTTTCTCGCTTAGCAGACCTCAAATCTCTTTGCTATGGAATTTGGAAAAGCCCATACTACTTCCACAGTAGAAATCCTGAATGAATATGAACTAGAAGGAACCTATGAACTCCCTTCTTTCATTCTTGAACAAATATCTGACTATCCATATATTGAGATCACTGAAGAAAACCTTGAAAAAGAAAACACCCTGTACAAACCTCCAGCTATTAAAGCTTCACATGTCTATAAAAAGTCTGAGTTATTAAAATCTAAGTTTGTTTATAATTCTACATATTTATCTTTTGTAAAACCCCAGATCAAATATGTCGAGTTAACTCTTAGCTATAAGCCAAAGAAGACTTTCCAAACAAATTTACTTTCTCTATTACCTGAACCTGAGATCAATTATATCAGGTCACATGAAGATGTGAAATTTGTTCACTTTGGTCTTATTAGAATACATATAACTCCTTTGATTCTCAGAAATATAAAGCCTGTAATGTATCTTGCTTTGTGTGATTGTCGTCAAGTCAGTTTCAAGCATTCATGTCAATTATCTAGTCTTGGTTGCTTGAACGATGAAGTTATTTGTTTTGAATTTTGTCCTAATCTCTCTATCACAGTCTGCAATAAGGGATGTAAAGAAGTCAAAAATGGATCTTTAGATTGTTGGAGATTATTCACCTCCCTCTATGGTCTTGATATGTTTGGTGAATTTAAGTATACCTCTATAAATATTTTTTTTGTCTATAGCATGACCAATACTAATCATCCAAAGATCTTAGAAAATCTGCCCTATGCAAGAAGATTAAATGGTACTGTCCAACTATAGAAAGGTCATATAGAGTCTGTAGAAATACCTTCTGATTGGAAACTTGACTGGTTGAAAAATTTCTTCCAGAATGAAAGGTCAAGCCACAGTACATAAGAGTGATGGTAGAACTATAAATATACTTATCAGATCTTTGTTTGTTAATTCTTTTCATCTTTCTCCATCCAAACCATCTACTTCCTCTTCCCGTAGAACTGTAAAAACACGTCATATCTTGATTGAAGATGAAGAGATCAACCAAGGGAATGATCCAAAGGATCAATTACCCTGCACAATGATGAATCTTCCAAGAGAAGATAGTCTGGAATTCTACACAGAGAACAAAGTTACTCTGTATAAGGGTGGAAGATGGCCACCACATAAAGGAGTATATAAGCAGCCAACGGGAACTGTACATTATTTTTTGGCCACTTATCAAGGAGATGTTGAACCCTCAAATGAATTCAAACAAAGAAATTATACTGCAAGGTTTAACTCACACTTCACAGAGAATTTTGATGGTCTCTGTTGAGATGTTTTGTATCTTAGAGAAAATATAGAGAAGATACAGAAACAAGTGTCTTCTATTGATTCTAAACTAGATATTCTAGAAGATAGTTTAGATTGGCTTTCAAAACAGGATCAACAAGTAGAATCTTTTGCTAAAAGGCCTCATTTTTTAGTAACTTTCAGCTCTAATTTCAAGACTAGCAAAAAGCAGTCTAACCATACCCTTATGCAAAGAACGCATGTCCAGTTGCAACCCTGGTATCTTAATATTGATGATCTTCTCAATCCATTGAATGAGATCACTGCATGGTGTAATTCTATGCGTGTCATCACTATTAATGCACATTTAGATCAAGCTGGAACCACTTGCTTTGCTACAAAGTTTTTTTGGGGTATTATTAACCTATGGTGGAACACCATGTCTGAAGTCGAACAGTATGAGCGTGTACTTAATCAGCCTGATTCTTTAGCTACATTATTTAATTGTTGATAAGTGAGTTTACACCTCTGGTTGCTAATAAAGAACTAGAATCTAAGAAATGGCTTCTCAAAATGGAGCTTTGTGATTTAAAGTAATTTGATGCATTTGCCAAGCAATTTCGAGAATTGGCATATGAAAGCAGGAGCTTTTCATCCACTGAGATTAAGATCAAATTTTTGCATGCTCTACCATATAATCTTATTGATAGAGTTATTTCTTATATTGATCTTAAGGGACTAACAATTGAAGATCTCTCTCTCTCTCTCAGATGTGATTGATTTTTCTAAGCAGCAAGCTATGTGCTTAGTCTCCGAGACTAAGTCTATCCAGAAGCTCACCAAGCATCAAGCATCTCAGATTGCTCTCACATTTCCAAAAATAGCCCCCTTTGGCTGTCAACCATTTGTCCAACCTCGTAAACAACAAAAGCAACATCACAAATGTCTTTCCTTTCAGTGCCGCTCCTTTCCTCACAAGCATTCCTATGCACCTCCTCATCATTTCCTTAAGAAATGATGCACTGCTCGTCCTCCATCCAAGCAGCTGATTTGCTACATTTGTCGCAAACCTGGCCATATTGCTCCTCAATGTCACTGCAAGAACCCTGCAGTCAAAGCTATTTTCACCTCCAACGTAGCAACATGGTGGGATATTGTAGATTCTGATGAAGATCTTTACCTACAGGATGACATCTATGAACCAATTCTAGATGATCTCCCAAAAGAAGATTTAGTAGACTATGATGATGCAGATGCTCTCGAGTCATTAGCCAATGACTTGGAACAACTGCTAGCCAACATGCAACATCCATGGTACCGACCTTGGCACCATGATTTCTCATATCTACACTATGAAGCACACGGAGCCTGGTCTAGACATCACCAAGAGGTACCAAAAAGACCAAAGAAACCTAGACTAAGAAGACACTCTAGAGGATAAGGAACATCTAGAGGGAGATAACCCTCTATGCCAAGGATGCCACCAACATTGCAAAGGCCCCAACATCCTCCTTTGCAATATCTGAGCTCTTTCAAGCCTAACGAATCTTGGATCAAGAACAAATTCACCAGTAAAGAACCTCCAAGAGAAATTCACACGCCAGCGATAGAGCCACAGTGGGATATATTGCTACCCATAGAAGAAGAAGAAAAGGATGAAGAAGTAAAAAGCTCTTTCTACTCAGATCAAGATTACTGCCGAGGCGAATGTAGTAACCTTCAAGAAGAAGAAGAAGCCGAACCAAAAAATGAAGACATCTACACTAAACAATCCATTGTTCAGGATCTAGGGAGACAAAAACTGGTATGTACTAGTATTTCTTCTTTGGAAATTCCACAACTAGCCTATCTCACACAGCTGATTAATGGAAAGTTTGCCTAGTTCATTACTTTGGAAATTAATGGTAGACTAGTAGATGCTCAGATAGACACAAGAGCTTCTCTCTCTTTTGCCAAATCACAACTCATCCATGACTGGAAGACATTGGATGATGCTCTGGCTTATAAGAGCCTAGATGTCCAAGGGAATATTTTTATCTGCAATAAGTATAAACACTAGCAGACCCTTCGGATACAAAATAAAATCCTCCATGCTGACTTTTTTGCCTTAGATAGAATGCCTGTAGATATTCTTCTAGGCGGTGCCTTTATTGACATATACTCTCCCTATGGCTCATCCACCAAGAGTATCATGTTTACAATAGATAATGAAAGGCTTAGAATTCCTCGCCTCATTTATGCCACTGAGAAATTTCCAAGCTCCATGACTCAAATCCCAAAAATTGTAATCCCAGCTAAAATCCAAGAAATAGGAGAAAAGATTAAAGCCACTATCTGCTCTGACAACCCTCAACAGTTTTGGTCTAAATCTATGCCTGAGATGGATATAAAAATCCTCGAAGGTAAGCATATGAAGATTGGGAAGAAGATCCCAATACTAGCTCAGGATTATAGCGATATGGAACTCCAGATCAAAGAACTGGAGGCAAATGGTTTCATTGAGAAATCAACTTCCCCTTTTTATTGTTATGCTTTCATGGTTAACAAGCATTCTGAACAGAAAAGAGGAAAGAAAAGAATGGTCATCAATTATTGACCATTAAATGCTATTACTCAGCCATTTCCATATCCGATTCTAGATAAAAGCTATATATTGGAGAAAGTTGCAACATGTAAATACTTCTCCCAATTTGATTGTAAATCTAGCTTTTATCAAATCAGAGTCAAAGAAGCTAACAGAGAAAAGACAACATTCAGCTGCCCTTTTGGCCATTTCCAGTGGACAGTGATGCCTTTCAGCTTGATGAATGCCCCAGCTTATTATCAAGCTAATATGGATAGAATTTTCCAAGGCACTTCTAACTTTCTTTGTGTATATATTGATGATATACTAATTTTCAGCAACAATTTGACTGACCATTTTACTCATCTCTCCAAGTTCTTTAAATTGGCTCAAGATGCAGGAATTGTACTTTCTGAAATAAAGATTCAATTATGCAAAACTGAATGCAATTTCCTTGAAATGATAATCCGAGATTCCAGACTGCAAATTCAGCCACATATCAAGGAGAAAGTCATCAATTTTCCAGAGAAGCCAGATAAGTCCAAGCTTCAAGCATTTTTGGGATTACTAAATTATCTAAATAGCTTTTATCCTAACTCTGGTGAAGATAGGTTCATTCTTCAAGAACTTCTCCAGAAGAAGAAAGCTTTCTGTTGGGAAGAATAACTTACAACAACTATTCAAAAAATTAAATCTATGGTTCCTTTGCTCCCAGAACTTCACATCCCAAAATATGACCAAATGAAGGTTTATACTGATGCCTCCGATATTGCATGGGGAGGAGTACTTGTTTGTATATATGATAATAAAGAATTTATCTGTGAATTCGCTAGTGGAGTTTTCAGTCCTGATGTCCTTAAATGGATTTCTTCTAATAAAGAAATCTATGCTGTAAATAAATGCTTAGAGAAGTTCATGTTGAAACTTCTCCATTTTCCCCACTTTGTTGTAATTACCGACTGTACTAGATTTCTGACCTTTAAAGAAAAAAATCATGGTCGGAAGGATGGTCACGGTAAATATGTTAGATGGAAAGCATTTTTTAATCAGTTTAATTTTTCTGTAGAACACATCAAAGGCACTGAAAATGTAATTACAGATTGGCTTAGCAGAAATCCTCCAACCACATTGATGCACCAACCTATCCCTAGTTTTAATTTAACTAGAATATATAATCAAGGATTTCCTTCTTTGAACATCCTTGTCCAGGAGCAAATTCTCTGAGAAGGGTTGCATCCCAGATATATAAGGATTTCTTATGCAGCAGGACAAGACTTACAAATGTCTTCAGCAGCTACCATTCAGGCAAATCACCATCAAAACTCTAGAGTCATCTATATCGAAAGGTTGAATAGTGAATTTCTATACCATCAATTCACTGAATTATTAAAGCATCCATTATGGACATGGTTGATAAGAATCAGATCTCCTTTCAATGAACATTTGTATTGGTGGATTGCTAGACATGGCCCACACCGTATACACGAAGAGGAGAATCATGACCAAGACACTATCATGCATACTATCATTAGAAGACAGCTGGAGTGGAAATCTTATTTCTACATCACTCCACAATATCACGCATGCAAAGCTGGACCCTAGCACTAACATCTTTCTAGTACTTTCTAGCTCAGGTGTCTTTTCAACCCCATCAGTGAAGATGACTTAGTGGATGAAGTGGAAGCAATTTTGGACCCACGACACCAAACATCATATCATCCAGTGCATCCAACATGATTTCCCTGTAGCTCAACTTTTATGCTGTAAAGTATGATGGGACTTGACACCACCTTGAGAGTGACTCAGGTAGGACCTCCCAAAATACTATAAATAGGGCTCTCCTCCATAGCATTTTCATCGAAAAATTTCTAAGCATTAGAAATCTAGTAGCCTTGTGGAAAGAGTATGCTCTTCTCTTGCCCTTTTCAAAGGATCTTGAGAATCAGAAATTGAAACAAGTCTTTGTAATATTATAATTTGAAGTAATAGTGTGAAGCCGTAGCCATTCGGCCCCTGCCTATTGTTGCAGGTTTTCTATAAAAGGAGGCATCTACTGATGATAAAAGATTTTAGATCGCTATGATGTTTTTATCGGTCTTGAGTTTTCATAGCGGTGACACACATCATAGTCTTGGGAGTCAAAAGGCCTAAATGATTTAGCTGATTTTTGATATATTTTGCCTCTAACCTTTGTAAACTACAACAAGCTAAGGATAATTTATCAAAGGACACATGGTGAATGAGTGATGCATATAAATTTGAAAGCCTCCAACTACACAAATTTTCAACAACTGAGTCCCCATTCAAAGTAATCTACCATGTGGCATGATCACAAGGTTTTGACACTGCCTTTGGACTTAGAAATTTTGATCAAGTTTCTCCCTGAATGTGAATAAACATGATTTAACCACATGGAAGGAGATAAATGGCCCATGCCCTTTGAAAGATTTATGGATGAAAAAAATAAGGAAAAAGACTTAGGGAACATGTTAATAGGTTAGTATGAGAAATTATAATCAAATATAAACCAAAGAAAACCTAATTTTGCATAGATTAAGCTGAGATTTCAACTAGAACAAAGGGAATTTGCATAAATTAAACTAGACCAAAAATAATTAGAGCTAGATAAATCCAAACAAAGATTAAAATTGATATATTAGCCTTGCAATAACATTTGAAGTCTAATGGAAACCCAATTATTTACCCAAATAACTTGACCCTAAAGCCTGAAGTCTAAGGTAATAAAACATTTAAATAGAGGATCTTTAGACTTCGATCAAGGCATTTACAAGAACAAGATTATAACATTTGAAAACATGAATAATATGATAAATCAAACAACTATTGATGTTTAATCTTTCTAAGATGAACCAAGAGGGTCCCAATCTATGGAATCAAGGATGGGGCATGTTGGACCTAATAGTTTAATAAGTGACATCATCCATATCATGTGACAACTACTTCATACATTTCTATTAAAAATTTACTATTATGATCTTCATTGATACATTTGTATAGGCCTTGCCTAATATGTTAAATACATGATTTGAATGGTACATATCTTACTATGTTGACACACTTTTCACATATGCTACAATACTCAATGATTACAACATACTATGCATGATAAAATTAATGTTTATTTTGAGATGAGTGGCTATGAGGATAACATTCACTCACCTAAAAATCAGGGCATTTTAGTGGTATTTTCATACATGAGATAAGCTTCCATGAGCAAAAATCAATTTAGATACAAAATACAATTTAACAGAATGTAAAATAGTAAAAAATGTGGTTTTTGGTACATATTATGGGGGTGCATGTCATGCATATGCACTCATATTATAAGAATAAAGTATTAATTCATAAAATTTTGAGTTCATTATATAGATTCATGAATAATATTCAAGTAAAATTTATATATTTGAGTTTACATATACTTATAGATTCTACATTTATCAATGGGGGTGTGATACAAATTCATTACATGCTTTCAATACTATTTACTAGTCACAATCACGACAATAGCACAGATGTACTCCATTCTCTTTTGATCATGCACATAGGAGGTAAGGAAAAAATTGACAATTGAATATACAATCCATCTGTAGTGGTTGATTTAGTTAAAGTGAATAATTCATAACTTAGAGGTTTAATACCCTTTAACATTATTGCCTATGAATTCATTGTGGATTCTAGCCCATTTTTGTCTTGGGGTTATATTTTGTATTCATGTTAAATTTAAATTGGAACTTTATCTCCCTTAATTCACCATTGGTTCAAATATGAAACCAATCTCTCCAAGTGCTTTATAGGAAGTACCAATTCTCCAATGCTTCAAGGAACCATCATCTCCAAGCAAAATTACAAGAACAAATTGTTTCACACATACAAGTGTATTGATTCCTTATTCTTTTCAATATTTTTAAATTCAAGTTACATTTCAATTTTCAATTTCACATATGGACATTAACTACTTTTACATAATAGTAGGATTTTCCATGGAACACCTTACATGATTGAAGCTTTCTCCCAAAGGCAAAGTGTGTTTTACACACCAGGTATATGTTTCATTTTACTCTAGTAATTTCATTTTTATAATAAGGGGGGGATTTTATCACTCAAATTTAGTCACAAAATGTCATTTTTGGTGCACTCACTTTATTTGACTTGAACACTTAATTTATATCTATTTTACCATCTCACTCTATCCTGAGTACCTATATGGACCTATCCCTTTCTAAGTTGCTATTTTATGCCTACAAAAATGTTCTTAATCACTAAAAAAACCCTTTAAGTATTTTTAAAAACATCACAACTTTTAAATTTCAACATTTCCTTATAGGACATGATCGACCAATATGAGTCAATAGTGGTGGTCAGTTTCAACCCATATGGGTCGATCTTGACCTTCACTTTCACAATGACCACTTTTAAAATTTAGATCCTTCCTTATAGGTTGGTCCATATTTTTAGGATAGGTAGCATGATAATTCCCCCTTTTATATTGATATAAAGGCACATCTAAATCACCTACTCTATCACTTGGCAATTTCAGTATTGAGGCACACTTACACTATTGCACACAAAGCAATGTTTCCCTATTCTTTCCAAATATGATTTTGATCATTTGAAGTAGTTGTTATCCAAGTCAAGAGCCTAGTATATTCAATTTAAAGCAAAACATTATCAAGTATTTAAGCCATCTCTAGATGCATACATGTAGCCAAAGGAGCATAATTACACAAAGCACCTGAAGTGGGATAAGTACGTGGAATTTATTTTCCTCTTCAAACTATTGGATATATAGGCATAAATAAATCATCATGGGGGTGATTGGGGTCAGTTGAGCTCATTACACTCCCCTATTTTTGTTTGTAAGTTTTCAACTATTGTAAGCCCTATTAGGATTTCAACTTTAAAGAAGTTATTTGTAGGTCATTTGCGTGCATCCAAGGGCCAAATTCCCATATATAGGTATGTTTTAAGCAGATGCATGCGAATTTGCTTTCAATTTTCCTAATTTTTTGCAGAGGTCAGGATTTACCTATTATAAAGATAGTATCGAATGGATGGTCTTATCCCTTTCCTAATTATCTTGACCCTAAATAGTTACATTCACAATTTTAATTTCACAATCATAGTCATATTTATTGATCAATTCCTACCACTTTTATATTTTTATACAATCAATTTTCCTAATTTTTAGTAGAGGTTAGGATTTAACTATAAAGACAATACCAATTGGTCAGTCTTGCTTTCTTTATAACAATATTATCCCATATCTATGACAACTCTTGTTTCAGTTGCACATGCTTAATCACATTTATTTGTGAATTCCTAGACAATGCTCAATTTTACATAGTCAAAATATAAACATAATACAATTTAGTATTTTTATGTTGTTCATAGCTATCCTTATTTCATTTGATTGTGCTTTATCGATTTCAGTGCTTTAGTTTCATTCTTCTAGTTATAAGTTATTTTATAACATTTACTTTATTTCAAATCAATTTTATCTTAATTAGAGTTAATCACCACATTAATTTCAAAATTTGATAAAATACTTGGATATCCCATAGACATTTTGAACATTATTAAAACTCATTTTTCAATTCTTGTGTAGAGTTTTTTTTATGCATTCATTTAAAGGTGAAGGTTATTTTTAGGTGAGAGTAAAGAGACATACCAAGTTAGTTTTACAAGATATTTATTTAGAAGTTTATAAATTAGAAATGTGAGAATTCATTTGTGGAAAATCTCAAAGATTTACATTTATTTATTTAATATTTTCTTTAAATTTTATATTTTTGGTTTTCAACTTCATGACTAAATTTGGGAGTAAGTTGAACCCTCCCTATAAATGGAAAAAAAATACAAATCATATGTGGACTTTCATAAGAAATGTCTCCTTCACTAAATTAGAATTTGGCTTGACTAAAACCTAAAATATTGACTATGTCTCCATTTTATATAGTTATTTATTATAATTTAGTATAGTGGCAATTGATTGGAATCAATTAACTTATCAATGTAAATCCACACTGAAACACCTAGAACTAGCAACTAGTGACTGTTTATCTTAATTTGAATTTCATGTGAGATGCATGACTAATAAAGATTAATATTGATTTGAATTTAATGCATATTAAGAGTTAAATCAAATCTGAAATGACATAAAAGGCATCCAAAATATTCAAGCTTCATGTCTTTGCATTTATGTGCCTAATTGTGTATTTTCATATCTTCCTCAAGGACTTTGGACTTCCACATTTAGCATCACATGTATTTAGTTCAATTAAGATGTCTCACTAATATTTTTTTTACACTTGAAAAAATATGTTAGAAGACATTCAAATTGAAGAAAAAACTATTATGTTTTAATAGTTATATTGACAAAGAATTAATCAAGATATAACAAGAAGAGTTTAATGAAAATTAAATTGAATGCTCTAAGCTAGAAAATTTCGAAAGTATAATGAGATATATAATGGTAGGGTTTTTTTAAATATCCTTCTCATAATTGGTGGAAAAATATTTAGATAATTTCTCTTGAAACCAAATGTCAATACTTTAAATCTTCTACATCAATTACAGTTGCGGTTTGGAATTGTGGTGGTTCTTGTTTTTGTTCTCCAAGTTCTTTAAAAGATGTTATTTTTAGTTTAGCTATCATCTTCCTAATATGAATTTGTGAAACTAAAGAGAAACCACTTACATCATATACATGATATTCATGGATTTTAGTACATAAAATGAAACTCTAAAATGGAGACTCAATTTCATTCCTTTATCTGACTAAAAGGCTTTGATAAGTATGTGTGATTCACACATATATCACTAAAAAGAAGGTCTTCCATTAAAAAGTTTATTATTATTATTTTATTCCCTCCAAAGGTATGCATGTTATTTTTTTTGACAAATCCTCTTACTTTGTATACTTACAACTACAAATTACAATAAAATTTACAGTTGGGAAGATTTTCACCTTGGTGACTTCAATGCTTGTATTGTTCAACTACAACACTTTATATAGAGTAGAGATTTGAGAAATGTGTAATAATATGGAGAATGGGACACCCAAATACAAAAAAAAACTCCATTAAAACAAGGAAGCAGAGACATGTTAAGATTGAGCTCTAAATAAAAACTTGTTAAACTATAGTTAATATATTAATAAAAAATATACAAAAGCTATGGGTTGGTTGTATAAGATGGGTTTAAGCTTTGGTGATTCATGAACTTAGGATCTTTGTCATCACAAGCCACTTTACAAGTCCTAATTCAAGAGATATGTTTGTCATGTTTATTTGTAATAAAATTAAATTAACTTAGGGTCAATAGATGATGGAATTACAAATCATTTGGATGTAGATAGAGGAAGAATGATAAAGGAATGTTGAAACTTAAGATTGATTAAAGCCTAACCTTATCAGTGGTTATTATAAGAAGTGAGAGATTATAATGAATTAGGAGATAATCAATTAAAAACTATGATGAGGGTGTGTAGAGTAAATATATGAAGAGAAATGACAAAAGTAGAATTTAATTCATGAAATAGAATATATTTAGGGCAATGCATGAGAGGATTATCTCATCATTCCAAAAAAGATAAAGTGATTGTTTTATGTAGAACAAAGATGCAACAAGGATGTGAAATGTCTAAGAGTGATATATGTGTATCTAAAAGAGGGGGATAGATTATTAGCAGAGGTTCCTGATATAACATCAGAACATGCTAAGGATGAAGATAGTTGTGCGATAAACTCATAGTCGTAGGCTTAATTACCAAGTAATGTGAAGGAAAAGAAAAAATGAAAGATTTAAGGTACATTTTTATCCTACAAGATCATACTAATAATGAGAAATAGTAATTTATACTAAATTTAGAACATTCAAAACAATTTAGAAAGGAAATAACTATACACAATGAATTATACACAAGGAATAAATAAACCATACATGTAACCATAACCAGTAAATCTATATTGATCTATTTTGAATACAAAACCCCTTTTTTTTACAAAAAATAGCATATATATAGACACTTACATATCTATGAATTTTTAGTTTCTATATGATCTTGGTGCCAAAAAGAGTTTCTTTGTCTTCCAACTTATTAAAACTTCTTGAGAAAAGGACAAAATAAACTGACTTATGATAACATGAGTGCATTACACATAAATGGAAAATAATTACACTTCGCAGTTTGACAATCCTTATTCTTATACTAACACTTTCCCTAAATTAAATTGTTGTCTCATCCTAAGAGAATGTTGCAAGGAGCTCTATCTTGATCTGATTGCATGAACTAGAAAGAAGTGGTTGGACCCAGTAAGATTTACAGTAATCACTTAAGACATCATTTCCAATTTTCACCTCTTCTGCACTACTTAGCCACCCTTTCAAGTTTTAATAGGTTGACATATCTATGTGACTACCCTTTATGAGTTTTCAACCATCCTAGTCCCTCTTATGAAATTGATTCTTCCCCAATCAAAATAGTATCCCAAAATTTTGAAAATCTACACTGTGTAATACCTAACTAGATGGAGGTGACATGGATGAAGATAGAGTCATTGCAAACGTATTCTTGGGTTGTATCTACATAGACTTGTGTTGGTAGATGTTTTTCAAAAGTTGAAATGGTGGTATGTAGGCAAGAGTGTTGATGATATATTCAATGGAACTGGTGAATGGTGAAAAATTTTTCTTGTAGGCATTCCAATCCAACATAGCTTTTTGGATTAACCTCAACAATGTGCACAAAGGGTTTTGATAGCCTATGAGTTGTGCAAGATAAACATTATCATTAATGATAATGGATACCTTAGTGTTTGTGATCCATATTTTAATCTCCCTACTAAGCTGATCTAATTTATCTAAATGCCTCTACACCTAAAGTCTTGCAAAATAATTTTGCATAATTTGGATTTGCCAATCCAAAAGATTTTCCCTCACATTATCTCTAGTGTTTGAATATTATTAAAACTTAATGTTTATCTCCTCCATTATTGTTGTGTGACTCACCATTTTTACCTTAGTAGCAATGGCCTTGGAAAAATTTGAGATAAAATGAGCTAGTGTTTTGTCTAGTTACTACTTCCAATCCAACATGTTTCACACAACCTATTGTGCTTGTATTTCAAAAACTTAAAAAATGTTTTACTACTCTTCTAACAAAGTAATGAGTGTATTAGCTTTTGCTTTGATACCTTTAACTAAGGAACTAGATTCTCACAACTTTTACACAACACACTAGCTTGTTGTTAGTTGATAAATGAGTGTTTTTAACATGTACTGTTTGGACATTTATTGATACCTAATGACTTGTGTGACCAATGCAAGACAGGGGTCTTGAATGATCTTCTTAGATTCTTGTAAGTGTCCTTAGAGGTCAATATTATCTATTTTAAATTGGTCAACCTCCTGCTCTAACAATGTATCCTTTTGCATAATCAATTCTTAAAAAGTGTCAACACCCTCTAATTACTTTAACAATGGTAAGCGAGAAACATCTAAGGATGTTTGCTACCATAGTAGGATTATGGCCAAAGTAATTACTATTGTTAGTGGTTCAATGCATAGTATGGTTGCAATAGGAAGAGAAAATGTAGTGCATCTTGCATCTACTATGGGAACATCCCAAATCCACACTCCTTTAGAAGGAAATGCAAACTGTTGAGAATGTACCCCTTGGGTGGTAGAGTCATCTTATGGTGCATTTTCTTCTTGCAGTGCCTACTCCAACACATCTTCTTGCACATTCTCTTATGGTTACTCCTATTGATGTTATTGCACCTCATCCTCCTTTTTTTTGTTCCTCCTTGGCTTATTACTTTTATTCTACTTCCTTTTGTTTTATTTGCACATCGAGCACACCAATATTTTCCTATTCCATTTTAGATTTTGCCTGTGTTTCATGTTCTGTCTATGCCTTGGCTATGAATTCTTGTTCATCTTTATCTTTCTAGGCCTGGGATTATTTTTACCTAAGGACTTTAGCTTCTTCTTATTTTTGCCTTTGTACATCTTCATCATCTTATTATTGAGCAACAATCATATTAGTTTGGGCTTGTTTGCACTGAGCTTCAACATCCACAACTTCTTTTTGTTTCTATACCTCTTACACCTCAGCTTGTTTATCTACATACACAACTTCTTATGCCTTTTATGCATCTTTAACAACTTGCTTATGAAGAGATTGTACGTCTTTGACCTTTTTTAGCCTTAGCTTCTTAGGCCTACATTTGTGCTTTAGCTTGATGTTATCATTGAGATTCTTCTTGATGTTGTGCCTCCTCTTTTTGACATTTCTTTTAATCATTGCATGTGCATCATTGTAACCCTCACTACTTCTTCTTATGTGACCTATTATTCCTTTGTTATTGGTTGATTTGGTACTAACTCCTCTTTATCTATGAATGGGTCCTCCTTAGCCAATAATGTGTCACTTTATCCCATAATGTCACTAGACACATATGACTTTGTCTTGCCTAGGGTAACCAATATTTGCTTGGATGGTGGTGAGGTTGTATTAGGAGATTACTGTGCTTGTTACATAGAGGGTTTAACCTCAAATGTGAAATTTATGACTTGTTCCTCAAGAATAGGATATACCTAAGTCTGTTGTCGAGTTCTCATTCATCGAATAATTGCTTTTGGAGGGCTCTCGACTAACAGTGTAAAAGGGTCTAAAGTAGCAGAAGTTGTAAATGATCTCACTTCAAATAAATCAGTAATGATCTTCATGCACTCAATCTCTTGTCCCATAGTATCCACTATGATCAAGGAAGGGTAAGGTAGGATTTCAACCCATAGATTTGGTGGCACCTTCTTTTGCACTTGAGTTGTGTGCATATCTTTCCAGAAAAATAATTATTTTTTGTCTTCTTATTCATATAAGTCACCAGCCATATATTTAATCATAATTTGGTAAAATTTTTGCTCATAAATTTTCATTTATGGCAAGTCACATCTACTCTTAATCTGAGGCACCTTCGGATCATCAAGCTGATTTACAATACTACATGTCTGTCTCCTTTATAAAGGAGAGGGATATCATTTTATTAGGGCCTTCTAATTTCTATTTTATGGCTATGATGTAGTGGTCTTAGTTGGTTTCTCTACTAGAACTACTATTTTGAGGGCATTGTCTATAATGGTATGGCTCTCTTAGCTACATAAGATTTTTATTTCTCTACCTCAAACTTTTCCATGGCCATGTTTATAAAATATGGTAGAGATCCAAATGGTGACTTTGAAAACTCATGAATTCAAATTGTGATCCCTTTTGGTAGCTTAGCAACAACTGCATGTTGTCCTAAGTATTTTATGATATTGGGTGGGACTCAGGGATGTGTTACAATGAGCTCTAGGATTTCCTCCCACCATTGATAAAACTTATCTTGATGAGCAAGGGTTCTCCTTTCTTGTGTCTAGATCATATTCTAGAACCATTGTGATGGCTAATAGTTGATGTCTGGATGTACTCCTTTTAGGGATTTCTATTATGTGAAACAAAGTAAAAATCTGATGAATTGATACTGGAAAGTTTAGTTTGTAGTTGTGATAAATTTATCAGTGTTGGTGATGAGATCTTGCACAAAGAATGCATGCTAATTAAAATACTCATTGTGATGAATCATCCTATAAGCGATGTCAATGACACCCTAAATTATTTGGTTCAAAGACTGAACAGTCTACCAAAACCAATGGGTTATGTATTTAGCTAGAATGTGCACAGGATTATCTAGAATGTCTTTGATGGCTATATCATAGGATCCACAGGTGTAGGTGTCTCTAACTTCCTGAAGAAGTAGAGGTGCCTTTGATTTATAAGGTATGAGAGAGATTTTGCATGTGGGCATCCCAATTACTCTTGCTATTTCTAGCATATTTATCATAATAGTCACATCAAAGGAAAGATAGATGTTACCATCATTGTACTGATCAATGAATGGCTGAACAACCTTACCCATATCACTAAAAGTTGGTAGGCATATCGATCACTTGACATATATATTGTGAAACTAGTGTGGCAATGCAAGAGCTAAAGGTTGTGCACCTGGTATAGGGTTCAAAAGGAAAAGCTTCTGCTCAACAAATTGGATAAAATCAAATAGTTCATGATCATGAAATTTTGTTTTCTAGAGTGTAAAACTGATGCCCATTTCTTTTTGCTACATTTTAGATAGATGCATTATAAGCTAAAATCACTCCATTTGATCACATGTCCTAATTTATTCTTCTGGTGATGAGCAATAACTATACTTGGAAAAATGTATCACTCTTCTTTAAGATTGGCTATTTGAATTGTTGTAAGTGTAAAATGCAAATTTAGTGCTCAACAAGTTGCCTATATAGTTTTTATGGCAATTGATTTTCTCTTGAATACCTTATTGATCTATCCTCCTTAGAGCTAACTTGAATTTTGTTTGGTCATGATGCACACTGATGTGGTATATTTTATGATCTGGTAATAAAGATCAATAGTTATTGACACATACAATAAGATACACCATTATATTTATGTCGGGCTACACTTGAGTAACTTATTTTTGATGGGGACTGCTTATTGAATTGGAAGATACTTTATCCTTCAAATCCCATATTTGGTATTAACTACCCTTTATGATCACTACTCTATTGATATCTTTCCTAATTTGTCTTTTATATACATTTCCTAGAGTTTTACTATTATCATACCCTTCTGATGACACCAACCATAATGCACATGAACTTCTTTATTGGTTATTGTTGCATGATGCGAGTATTCTCATGGTTCCATTTAGTCTTTTGATATGAAGAGATGCTATTCTAATACACACACACAAAAAGAAAAGGACACCACAAAAACATGATATAAATTAAAACCTAAACTACCTAGTGCTACCCAACACCCAATCATCTACAAAAAGAGATCAAGTAAGATTATTGGCAGTAGCACTTAAGCCTAAAACCATTTACTCACCCTAGTAAGATGGTTCCCTATATATCCCTCAAAATGATTATTCTTTATTGTGATATATCATATATAATATTAGGTCATTTTCATCTGATATTTAATTTTCCTAGGAATGCTCTAAACTGGCTGTCATACAATGATACTGGTTATTCCTCCTAAAATTCCTTACATCATAGGTTTCTATCATTCCAAGCTTTCTAAATTTCTTATGAACTTCTTGTGTCTAATATGCCATGTGTCTATATTCATCCATTTGATTTATATCTAGAAGTCTATTTATGAGAGATTCATGATCACTGAGTTCCATAAAAACTGTAATTCATAGGCTTGGTACCTAGTACTCCATGGGTATGACTGCTTCCAACCCATACACCAACTAGAACAGAGTAAAACTTGTAGCACTCTTGTAGTGTGTTCTGTAAGCCCACAAGATCACAGGAATATGATCCTTGCAATCATATCTTTTCACATCAAAAAAATTGGTTAGCATTTTGCATAATATTTTAGTAGAGGCTTCATCCTATTCATTAGCCTAAGGATGGTATGTGGTGCTCTTATGATGCGAGATCATAAATTCAAAATCACCTTATGTTATCATTTGAAAGAGGTGTTAAATTACCCTCTTACACCTAAAATATCTTTGCACTCCTTTCCAACTTGATTTTTTGCACCTAACTTCACATTTTATGATGGTAAGGATGATCATTAATAACATATTTAATCTTTCTATGTGGCATGCCTTGATTAAGCTTCTAATGATAAAATTTTGACTAAACCATTTCTAAGAAATTGCAAGGACTATGATTTAGGGTGGTTCTATGATTTAACAATCTAATCAGTTAAAGCATTTAAACCTCTTGCAGATAATTTTTTGGTACACTTATCTATCAATATTACCAAAAAGGTTTCTTATGCCCAAATTACAAAAATCAAACAAGGAACCAATGGACCTATTAATGAATATGTCTTAAGGTACAAGATAATGTTGGATAAAATAACTAATCTAATGGCAGATAAAGAGCTTCAAGACATATTCAAGCAAATTTTGCTTGCCCCATTACACGATTCCATTATTCTCAAAATTTTTAGATCTTTCAATAATTTATGCCATATTGTTTATGATTGTGAGATGAAACTTATCTCATTAAACAAACTTAAGTATGTAGAAAATGCACTAACTACATCAGATACCAAGTTTACTGTCAAACCAAGCTATAATGTAAAACCCACAAAACTTAAAAAGGAAACATATACTATAGTGTCATGTCCCCTTCTAGTTGACATATTTTCGAGCGGATGATTAGCCTATTATGCGACCCTCGTAGGCTGATAGGATGGATAGAGGGTCTTGATAGAGATGGGTTGGAATTCGTTCGGGCTCTTTCGGGCATGAATTAAGGGAGATATTAATATTTGATTGATTTAATCAAATATTAATTATTTGAACTAATTTTAATTAATTATTAATTATTAATTAATTATTAATTATTAATTAATTATTAATGATTTGGTCTAATTTGAGGATGCAAATTCTAAATTAAGACTTGGTCTAATTTTAAGACCCTAGTTCTAATTTAAGGGAGTCTAATTTTAGCAAGCACACCTTTGGAGGTGTATAAGAATCTCTCATGAGAGAGAGTTTGGATCCATGATTATTTGATATTGATTCTTGTTAAGAAATTCTTCTGTGAAGACTGAGCCAAGGGTTCCAGTATTCCATCTGCAGTGGAGAACGTCAACTCTTCATTGTGTGCGATTCAGAGGCTGTGAAAGATCAGCTGATCTATTGCCAAACTGCATTGAAGAACGTCAACTCTTCAGTGTGAGCGATTCAGAGGTTGTGAAAGATCAACTGATCTATTGCTGAATTAGGAGATAACTTCATCCAGAAGCTATCACATGTACTTACAAGTTTGAGAGATAACTTCACACAGAAGCTATCACGAGGGTTTCAGGTATTTTCATTATTTGGGTTTTGATTCCAGAATTATCCAGATATAGATCTTTGTATTAGCCCATAATTCTATAGATCAGGATCAAGCATATAGGTTGAGCAATATCAGTGGCCGTATGACTTCCGTACAGATCTGTGAAAAGCCGTACGCATCTATAAAAAGTTCAGATACTGACATCGGCGAATAGAGACCTACAGAGACCGACATCGGTCGACTCAGCACCGACGTCGGCAAGGGGATCACTACAGGTCGACCGACGACGGCAGTATAACCGACGTCGGCGACTGTGTTTTTTACACAGCAGGCCGAGACGTTCCAGATTCAGCCCAGTTCGTGGAATATTCAGGCTATAAGGCCGAACTTTCGATATTCTTTGTATACCTGACAGAGGATCTCTATTGTAAGCTTATGAGCAAATAAATAAGAAATTATACTGTGATTTATTCATCTATTTGAAGATATTTTGCAGAAATTCAGATAAGCAATTTGGAGCTTTTGTTTTGATATTCGAAGGGATATTACATATAGTTAATGCGATGTCACAACAACCTAATCAACTTTTCTTATCTAATGGACTAAGGAGGCAATTTACACATTTACTTGAGTCTCTAGCTTCATTACTTCTGAATATTGTGGAGTGTTACCTCATATCTCTCCCTCATCGTATAGAGGTTGATATGAGTTAACCTCTACCCAACATATATGATGCTAATGCTTATTGTGACTATCACTATTGCCTATGGCATTCTATGAACTAATGTTTTACCTTGAAGCATAATATCCAAGACCTTATCGATGACCAAAAGCTTACATTTGATGATCTTCCAAAGGAATCAGGTTGACAACTTAGTGATCACCAAAAATAAAAATATATTTAATAATCCTTTTGTAAGACCATTCTAATAAGGAACCATAAGCAAAAATGGCATATAATACACCTCCTCCACCACATTATGGGAACCCATTAGATGGGATTATTAGTACTTATATGTGACATACATCTCATATGGTTTAAACACCTTATATTACTTTCAATGATAGTGAGATTATGGATGATGACTCAAATCTTCATTCCTTTTTCATTTGAGCATACCTTGATCACCAACCTATGCACAATGTTATGATTGATAATGGTGAAAGTGATAATGTTTTTACCATGACATTAATTATGCACTTGGGTTATACACATGATGATTTACATCCTTTTACTAAATAAAGTAGAGCATTCAATAAGACCTCACAATAGTTTCTTGGTGAGATTGACTTACCTTTACAGGTTGGCCCAACAAATGTGGTCACTACATTCTCAATTATATCAGACACTAGTTTCTTTGATATGTTATTAGGATGACCTTGGATACATACACTTCATGTAGTACCTTCCATAATGCATAGGTGTGCAAAAAATATTCATGCCAACAGGGTAATTAAAGTTTCTAGAATTCCATATGAACATCCACTTGAATAAAAGAAATTTATACCTAGACAATTAATTATCAAACCTACTAAGGTTAATCATTTGTGAAAGGGTAAGCAATAGGAAATCCCCTTTCTTAGGTGGTTAGTACTTGACAGACCATTCCATCAGAGACACATAGTGGATTCCATGAAATCCTTATCTACTATGCACCATATTTAGATATCCAAAACACCTTAACATGTTTCTATTAATGATAAAATAAAATACACACCATTCAATGATGGGTTCCACAAACCCCTATCATTCTATTATTTCTTCATGACCATAAAGTCATATTATGTATATGCAGAACATTATAGATCCTACAGTGCTAGATATTACACCTATACATGATTTTTAGCAGTGACATCCATTTATATAATTAGGTTTAAAGTGAGGAGATACCTATGACCATCCCTTGGATGATATCATAGGATAGTCTTTTCTTTTCCAATATTCCAAAAATACCAAAAAAAAATAAATCTAAAAATTCAAAAATATTTTTAGCATTTACATGTTCTATTAGCTCATTGATATCTATGTTATTAGTTTCATGTTGGTAGATATCATATCATCTATTTATATATACAAATGTGTTTCATGAATCTTTTGAGTGTGATACATTCATAACCAGGCATATGATCCATACACTTTTGGATGTTATACCTTCCCTCTACTCATGTCATATGAACATTGGGGGCATCCACTTATTTTATCACAATACACCATGGTTATATCATTCTATGATCATTTTAAATTATCATGTTTGAGCTTATATAATTACACATGCCTTTATCCATGCTTATATATTTCAAAGTGTACTTGATATGCTATGTATTTAACATTTTTTATAACACATATATCTAGGGACTAATATGATAAGCTCATCTTAGTTGTTTATGATTCCATGTTTTCCTTTTTACACTTCCTTGAGTGTGTTCCCTACTTGCTATTATCATGCATTGTATTACTTATTTGAGCATTTGTATATGATCCATTGATTATGGTCCTTGTGCCTATGTTTGCCAACAATGATAGTTGAATATGTCGTAGTTTGTTGTATGTAGAAATTTGAACATGTTTTTATATGCTCTGTGGACATTTTAATAAGTCATGATGCTTCAATTTTGTGACATTTTAACATGCCCCTTGTTTGAGGTCTCCTTGGACCATTATTTTTTATTTAATTTTGGGTGATCTTGTGTGTGTGTTTGATTACTTGTTGAAATTGTGCTATTACTATATAGACATTTCCATGATTCACATCATGCATCTTAGGATTTTATGTGATCACATACTATGTACCTCATTGCTATATCTACCTAGAATGTTACTCCTACATGTTACATGATCCATACACATATTATACAATTATCTTATCATTTTGAGGCAAGGTAACTACCGATTTCTACTTCCCCTCACCTCAAAAGGGGGGGAAATATTAATGGGGACATGCCATATAGGAATGGCATTCACACCTTCTCAGTTTCAAATTTTAGTGGGGGCATGAGAAAAATGCATGACCTCCACACATTCAATACTTAATATTTTTAGATTACACTGGGGGCATGTTATCCACAATTATACTATTTATCAATTTTAGATTTTAGTGGGGGCATGTATTCCACACTTGAAATTTTCTAAATTGGTCAAATTGCAAAGTTATATTATTCAGATACACATTTGTGGTAGCATTCTATACATTGGTACCATTGTTATACCCAGATTTCAACTTGAGACATATATGAGGTGCATATGCCATGCAAAAAAAACACCTTAAATTACAAAATCAAATCAACTTTCAGATTTCAAATACTTATATGGACTTTAGCATACACCAAGATATATGTTTACAGACTGTTAATGAGCTAATCTATTGCAGTAGTTGGTTTGATTTTAGAAAGGTTGAGGTGATTACATCATTTAATCTTTCCAATTTTATAGGATGTAGTGATTAAATCAGCCACCCTCACTAGATTTATAGTGTGAGTTAACTTGGATCACTCATGTTCACTAGGTTATAAGTATGATTGGGTTGCATAGTTGAGCTAATCTCAGCTATTAGGTGGAAAATCACCTTTTCTCCAAGGTTGGGGCAAAGTTATCCTCCAATATATATATATGTATGTGTGTGTGTGTGTGTGTGTGTGTGTGTGTACACACACACACACACACACACACATACATATTGGATGATATATATATATATATATATATATATATATATATATATATATATATATATATATATATATATATATATATATATATATATATATGCACTTGCAAGTTTTCACATTTTGTCCTAATATTAGCTCCAATACTTCATATTAAAGCATCTCTTTAAATTAAAATTGCCAAAAGGCAAGATGGTTACATCGATACATAAATGCACTTCTAACCTTTCTCTCTTTACTTTCAAGCATTTAAAATTCTTTCAATTTCAGATTATATGCACTAGTTATATAATGTAACATGCTCTTGGTTGCAAGTCAATCACTAGCAAAGCACTAGAGTGGAACTCATGTAGAGGTAAGCTGTATTATATACAACCAGGTATGCATTCCACTTCATTTCAACTATCAATTTCATTACTAGATTAAAAGGGGGCCAAATGTAGACACTAAATCTAAATTATATAGGACCCCAACCTTGTATACTTAGCACGTACTTCTCATGGTTATACCCTTCAGTTTCTAAACCTTCCCACTATTGAAAGGCTCACATATGCTATCTCTTATGCCTATTATTTATCTCTTACTTTGACCATATGTTATTCTAATGACCAAGCCTTCTATGCTGCTCAAAATACTATAACTTGCTTATTATCATCCTCTGCAAATTTTAGTCTTGTATCTATTTTTAACTTCTTAAACACTTGCATCCTAGCTAGATGCCTATGTCAATGCTAGTGTCTTGTGTCAAACTAAGTGTTCAGTGCCCTAAAGTCATCAAAGTTTCAATTATAACATGTCTTTATGGTCAACCTAAATGATTTTATGCAAGATATTTCCAAAATGGATTGGTATATATAAAATATCAATCCTTGTTCATTCCTCACCTAGCATAGACCTATCAACTCACAAGGTAGCTTAAAAAATCACTCAATCAAACATTCAAGTGTGTAAAACTTCCCCATTCTTTCCTATTTCAATATCAGTAATAAAAGAAAAACCCATCTACAAGTCTAAAGTACTAAAGGAGCATTCCAAGATCCACACTTTCCAAGTTACAAGCTAGGTCAATCTATGTACTTACTTATCACACTTGCATCTTTATGCACACACAAGCTAACATGTAGGGGAAAACTACATAAGTCTGAGGCCCTCTTTGGAGTTTAGATATGTAGGTAGTGCCCATTGAGAAAGGGTTCCTTGGGGTAGCTTGACACCATGTGCCACTAACCCATTTTTTCCATAGTCACTCCAAGGGGGAGGAAATTACAATTTTGATAATTTGACAATGGGTGACATCATGTGTGTGAGATCTTAACACACAAGAGCAAAGGTAACATCAAACCTAGAAATTTCCATGTGGTCACATCCATATCCACTCAATATTATATATGAGACACCTATGTCTAACTTAGACACCAGGTTTAATACAATTGCCCATGTTTGATGCAAGCATTCAAGGCCACACAATGCAAGATTCCAAGATCTGATGATCTAGATCCCATCTATTTCCAATATGTTCTATATCAGATTTGCATACACATAGTAAACCAACTAAGCACTCTTATTTTTCATTTATTGTAATATCAATCAATAACTGTACTTTCTATTTTTAGCATATCCTAATATTACAAATTTAAGATATTGTTTATCTAAGTTTTCAATCAATTGAAATGCTATAGATCCATTTATCTCCCTTGTGCTTATTAATTTATATATTCTTAACCCTATACTATATTGACCCATCTCAATTTAGGGTTAAATAATTTAGTTGTTTATTTTTGATGTATAAACATGCATTATAGGTGCTTATGTTTTTACATTTTATAATATCAAATCAAATTATTCTCACATTAGTTGGTAGCCTTTGTCTCCAATAACATATAAACCCAATATAACACAAACCTTAGGCCAATGGTAGGGATGCCACAATGGAAGAGGCTCTCCTAGTAACATTATGGTTGATTGGTTTTAGGATGAGGGCATTTTTGTGGCTTCATAATCCCAAAAAATCCCATTTTCACATGGTTTTTATATAGAAAGAGCATCACAACATTAATATTTAAAAGTTTGAGCATTTTTATGGTTTGGATTGCCAATGGTTTATGTCTGAGGTGTTTGCATTTAGTTCAACCTTGGGTGACAACCTATGAGTCTCTCTCACAATCTCCCATCCACTTTTTTTATTCACTGATGGGTTTCAATTTCTCCTCCACCCTATTCCATCAAAGTTGTGATCATAGTGATTGAAAGGAATATTATATTCAACAACTTTGTTTATGAACAGAGTTTCTTATTCAAGCACCCTACACTACTAAATATATCTACCTTTAGAATACTAAAACATCTATAAATCCATTTGCCATACTCAATATAGAAGATAAACTTCATAAATTCTCTACATTTTTATTGATGGGTGTAGTTTTTTTAGCAACATGTCTCTTTAGTCAAGTAGGCTTTAACTTACAAAAAATACTCTAGATCTTGTAGAGTCATCTTATTCAATGATGTTTATTCATGTTTTAATCATGGATAACTCTATTTATAAAACTACTCAAGAGATCCCTCCATTATCATTCAAAAGTGTCCCAGTATATACTGGAACAAAATAAAAAATAACTCTCCTCAGTTGTTTGTTACCGATTGTAGTGGATGTGGTAGAGAATATCTCAATTTAAGAGATTGGAAAACAAGCAATTAATTAGGGGGTTTATATAGGGATCATGATTTTATTTGTAGGTTCAATGGCTTATGGTCTAGACTTACCAATCTTCGTAAGTGGGTTTTAATTTCATATAAACCTTTTTTATCAAAATAAATTACATTTACTCATGTGCTCAATTTTTTTATCATGAAATGTGATGTTGCTAAGGACAAGAACCTCATTCTTCAAGCTAACCATTAGTTTTTTGGGGTTTTTTCTTATGTATGAAGCCTTAGTACCCCTCATTTGATCCCTCTATAGACTATATTTTCTGCCTTTCTTTGGGTTAGACTTCTATAAACATTTGTGTTGATTTTAACTATTCATTATTTCCACACCAACATCAACCCTAAATCCCTAATCAATATTCTATCCACACTAACATCCCTTGTCTAACCACTATTCACCCTCTTGACCAATTAATCATTTCTTCCTCAAACATCACCAACCCCATAGAAATCACATCATATTTCATTAGCTAATTAATATAAATTAACTAATCCTTCCATAATAGAGAAATTCATATTTTTCTAAATTTATAAATCCACTAATTCCTCACATCATGACATCATCCCCCTTTTTTCAAGGCAAATTTAATACAAAGAAGCAAGAGTGCAAGCAAGAGCTATGACATGCTCTTACATATTCCAACCTTCTTCCTACACACTTAATCCCACTCATTTATGACGAGGAGGACCAATCCTCTACCCTTGATTTCCAACCAAGATCAATCTCAACTAAATCTATAAATAGAGGGCTTCCTCTTTATTCTTGAGAAGCTTATTCATATAATGAATTGCTACCTAATTTTACAACAAAGCTTCAATATACATCCTTATTCATCACATATAATAATCTATTTTCAAGGGGGTTATGATATCAATTTGATAACGTGAATCAACCAATAACTGCAACTACATCACTTCTGAGCACGTCTAAATTCACCAAGAGGAAAACAAAGGTATAACTAGTATTTTTTTAGATAGATACAAAGTTTTTGATTGGAGTAAAAATTGGTAAGTTTTTAACCAAATATTTAACCAATTCTGGAGCACAAATTGAGGGTCCAATCCTTATGAAAAAACCACTAAAAAAATAAAAGTACCTAGAAAAATAAAAAGGTAAAACTGACTAAGCAAAAAAACCATGGATATTGACCACAAGCAGAGACCAAGAAGGACAAAGAAATAAACTAGATAAATGAGTAACCAAAAAACAAAGGACCTAGAGAAAATTACTTAGTAAAAACTTAGAAAATGAAACAAAGAGCTCATCCTTTAGTTGTCATCAAATGTCTGCTTCTATTGGAAAGCAAAGATTCCATAGTCCATTGCATGCCTCCATAAATGGAGTTCTGGGCCTCAAGCTGTAGCCTTTCTAATTATATTTTCCTACCCCTTTTCCTTTCATGCCATAGTCAGGGGTCTTCAAAACACTAAGCTACTTAGAAATGGATAGAACCACTCTGATGGCTAGATCTTCTTCAAAACCTTCCCCATCCTCTATCCCATCATCAACAATCTCAATCAATTTTGACTTTTGTTGAGAAGAATCTAATATAATAAGGGGATTGGAAATATGCTCTAGCTCAGATTCCTCAACAACTTTTTCCCTCAAGGGAGAAAAGGGTTTCCCTACCTTCATATTGATCTACACTACTTTTGCCTCCAAAACCTCCTCTTTCTGAGCCCTGCTTGAATCTTGCTAAAAGACTATTATAATTGTGAACTCACTATAATGATGCATTCTATGAACTAAATCCTAATTCAGGAAACCAATCTTTCTAACCCATTTTTGCAAGAATAATGAATGGGATCCTTGAATTTTTTTTGGGACATGAAGCAATATTGTGATCAGCTTGATTACATTTGAAGCATCTAAAAGAGAGGCCTTAAAAATTAATAAACTACATCCACATAATATGGGAAGAAGAAATTTAAATAGAATGGTGTAGAGGTTTAGCTAAATCCACCATCATACACACCCTGACATAGTTTAAATTTGTCGCAATAGAATCATCAATTTTTATAAACACACCCAGCTTGTTAACCAGTTTCTTGAAAATATTAGCATCCTATAAAACCAAGGGAAGGTTGTATAATATGACCCAAATGGGGGCTTGTGATACCACTAAAGTGTCTAGGTCAAAAAAGGGAGTCCATTGACAAAAAAACACCCCTTGCTTGTTAAAGAACCATGGCCCATTTATCCAGACAAAGTCCTTATCTTCAAAAGATTGAAATAAAAGAATAAAGAAGCCATTTTCCAAGACCAAAAAAAGGGAGATTTAAGTGTGGGCCAATTTTTTTGAGCCCAATCTAAAAGAGAAAACCAAGAGGGCCACTTCCCCACACACCTGCCAATCAAAGCTCTTTGCCCCCTTTCCACTTACAACAAAGAAAGTTTAGCATCAAAAATTTCAAAGAGTAGAGGAGAATTATTAAAGGAATATCACCCAAAAATGTTGTTATAAGGGTATCATTCTGAGATGAGTTTGATTTAAAAATTACCTCCTCTGTAGTCTCTGTAACCTCCTCTGAAATCTTTTCCTTATGAAACTAGCTCCTAGAAATTAGCACTAGATCTGAGACAGGATGATTTATAAGAATGACTTATTTACATAAATCACTATAATAATAAAAGGAGTTTGAGTAATTATTGTAATTTTAAAATATAACATCCTTTGTATAAACCCTAACTATAATAAAGGAAAATCCATCTGTAAGTTTCCTTGGAGAAAGAGTTTTTTTCGACATGCCATTGCCCACCACTGGCTTATCCAAATCTAAAATGTCTTTAAAGGTCAAGTTATCTTAAAAAAATTTAGATGAAAAAAACCTAGAGAAGTTTTTAACATCTTTTGTTTTCCTACCTTTGCTTAGATCCATTCTTACCCCACACTGTGGCTCCTTCAAACTCCTCCCAATGCCAACATCATTTCCGGATCTATGCTTGAAGGGGCCCTGTGCCCCTACTCACCTCCTCCCCTAGCCCTGCTAAAGCATATCCATAAATATTGTTAGAGTAGGTAACCTATGAGAATCATCTTAAGGGGGATCTTCCTCTCCCCCTTCTTGATCTGCATAGTCTGTTATAGCCTTACCAACACAAAAAACCCCCATCGACTAGGAATCATTTCTTACTGACACCCTTGGCTCTACCACCATGTTTGCCACTTGGTAATCCATTCTATCCTTTGTCACTACTATTCTCATCTGCACACCAACTCTAGTCTTTTCCTTTGTTTCTACCATTTCCACCTGCCCTCCTCCATCATCATTGTCACCGACTTCCATCCCTCCCTCCAAAATTGTCGTAATGTTATCCAAGGTGTAACTAGTATTATTTTACATCTATAATTAAAATATTTTTAACTTAATAAATATTAGGACACATTCTTAGATTATTTATATATTTTAATTTTTTTTTGATTTATACAAATGAAACACTAATATTTGTTTCATAATGTTACATATGGCATGCCTACTAGCTGGGAATTACAACACACATCTTACTCTAAATTGTTCTTAAGACCTTACTAAGTTGTTTGGAATCCTTTTTAAGACCCATTTGCATTAATTTAAGTCCAAAATATTCAATTTTTTCTTGAAATTTCTATTTTCAAGTGCCTAGTAGATTCACCCTATAAAACAGTGGAATCGTAAATGAAATTGGTGGATTCACCCAAAGTTTTGGTGTTATCACTTTTGTTTTTGTGTTTTGGTGGAATCATCCAAAGTCTATTGAAATCATCCAAAGTTTAATGAAATCCTCTAAAGTTTGGTAGAATCCTTAAAAGTTTGGTGGAATCATTAGAAGTCTGGCAGAATCATCCAAAATTTAGCAAAATCATTATTTGGTGAAATCATCTGAAGTTTAGTGGAATTATCTAAATTTAGGTGGAATCATTAGAAGTTTGAAATAATCATTCACACTATTTTATATTTACACTAATTTCCTTTTAGAGGCCATAAATTTTGACCCAGATGCTTGTTTGACCTCTCGTTTATGGTAAAATAAAGGTATAAAAAAGACACACGCAATCATAAAAAAATTAAGTGGCTAAATTTTCCACAAGAATGGCATAATTATAATGAGAGCAGTGGATTTAGACTATTTAGCAACATAATCACTTTTTAACTGACTTTATGTGATTATAGAGTGCTAGAATTACCTTGATTTTGATGAAATGCTTTTTATTTTTTTGATAGTATGTGTTTGTAGAGTAGTAGAATTATCTTAAGTTTAATGAAATTGCTATGATTTTGACAAAACTATATTTTGTATTCTAACTATTTTTTTTGTAGTGGAAAAATCATTTTGTGTTTCAATGAAATCATTCTAATTTTGATGGAATTATTAATAATTTGTGATCTAACAATTTTACTTAGAATTTTATGCTTGTCAAATATACTCAAAACAAATTACTGATCTATATTTTTTAGATTTTCACTCGTTAAAGTCTTAAATCAACCAAACAAACTATCACACTTTTTTGGGGCTTAAGAATTGAGCACACATCTATAAAAACTTGTTTGCTCTTTTGATTTCATTTGATTGTGTTTGTGTAATCTAAACCACACATGGTCTTCCCTTGAGCCATAAGGCAATTCCTGGGAATAAAAAATGACTTAGATTGACTATTTTTATCCCAATCAAATGTTATGTATGCTCTTCCTTTGCACCTTTATATGATATTGGGAATAAAAAATAACATGAGTCTCTTTTATTTTGGTTGTGTGACTTAGATTTTGATCACCAAACATGAGTATTTAGGGTTATATGACTGAGATTTCACCCCCAAACATTTGAAACAACCCCATGTTTTGAAATGGTATAGAAATTGAGGAAGGAGTTGTCATTACTATCTAAGTGGTTGCATGTTTTAAATACACTGTGAAGTGAAGGGATATCATGCTCCAATACATAGGCCCTAAATAACACCCCTAGAGGAACAATTTTTCATTAGCACTCCATTGAAATCCTATAGATGGAGTGGGTGCGAAGGGACTATATCCTCTCATGTAGCCTCTTAATTATCCTCTTCCATGGATTTGCGCCCCATCATACCATAAGGTACATATGTAACACACCTATAAAGCCTTGTTTAAGCCTAGTCTAAGACCTATCAGTCACAAACAATTAATAGTGCAAGGGAAATCAAACTTCCCCAAGATAATCATAAGGTTCATCCATAGAGTGAGAGTTGAGAGACCAATCTATTCACCACTTCATGCTAGTATATACGTGGGAAATTTTTTACATTGTACACCTTTTATACTAAGCATTGGGATTATCATTTGTGTGATTTTATTTTATTATTGTTGAGACCTATATTGATTGTAAACCTTAAACACTTCAAATAAAGTCAAATCCATCAAAATTAAAATACCAACTATTCAAGTCAAACATCAAGTCAACATTGCAAATCAAAATAAACCCAAATTAGGTCAACTTTGACTAAGTTAAAATCAAATCATCCAAAATCAAATCATGTCCAAAGGTCAAACATCTAAATCAAAAGTTAAAACATCCTAAATAAACCAAGTCAAATCCAAATTTAAAATCCAAGCATTCCAAAGTCAATTCAAATCAAACTCCAAAGTCAACTCAAGGTCAACTTTTACCAAATCAAATCAAGTCAAACACATCCAAGGTCAACATTGATGAAGTCCAATCAATATAAATTTTTTAAAAGTCAAACATCCAACTTGGACTAAGTCCACATCCAAATTAAAATTCAAATCAAAGTCAAACATCCCAAATCAAGTCTAATCCATCTTTGACTTAGTCAAAATCCAAATCCAAATCAATCCAACTTAATCCAAAATCAACCACCATCCAATCAAATATTATCCTCATCTTTTCATTTAATCTATAACACCCATCAATTGGGATCGATAAAAATCATGACATCCATCCTTTCTCCAATCCAAAATAAAACATCAAGTAAAATCCTAATAAAAAATCAAATACAATTTAAATACACATCTTAAATCTAACTTGCACTTAATTGACAAATCCTAACCAGTCCAAATTCAAATCCAAGTCTAATATAAACCCCATGGCATTCCACAATCCCATTTTAGTTCTAGCATCACTGTCCTAGCACTAAAACATGATCGACCAACTCCAACAATGTAGCTAATGGGTGTCCCACCTAACATTCATTCTCGATCCTTAATTCTCCAATCCAAGATCTAACACTTTACAATCTAAGCATCTTACATCCACAACTAATCTAGCCCTAGGGACACAATAAATCTAACAATCCAATCATATTCTACCATCGGCCCTCCAAGTATTTTTATATATGCAAGAATAAGGTACATCTAATTTTGAGAATCATCCACTAGGGATATGCCAAGATCCCTTCCAAATCATAATTAAATACCTTTACTTCCAATTAAAGGTCAATACAATTGCTCCATCCTAGACTAGTCCATATTTGATGAACCTATTTTTGTTGAATCACCCATCTTTGTCCAATCCCCAACCATTTTTGGCCCACCCATCTTTGATGAAAGACCCATATTTGATGAACCATCACTACAACAATCATCCATCCTTGGTCTACCTAACTTTAACTAACCCATGTTTGACCTAATACCCATCTTCGATGAACCACCAATTCTTGATGAAACCATCTTTGAAAACACCATCCTTGGTCTATCAACCCATCTCCCATCACATATTGAACCTTCCATCACCCAACACTACATGTCTCAAGTGATGACAATACTTGTAGACAACAAACATCAAAATGCCTTCTATGTAAACATGCCCATCCTAGAAAACAAATCAACATCAAAATCAGAACCAACTTCAACATCAACATCTTATTAGTTTGGCAAAATGTCATTTCTCAAAGTTGGCTTCATCTCTAAAGAAGGAATAAATAATAAAAATCATGCATGGTTACATGGAGATAACCTTATAGCTTGTTTTCAAAGCAACAAATATCTTATTATAGGTAGAATCCTAAAAAATATGAACTATAATGGGAAAGGCCTCAACCTCCATGAACATGGCATCATCAAACCCATCCATGTACATTCACATAAAGGATCTCACTGAATCAGCTACAAACTGTCTACCAATCCATGTAAAGATGTTCATGACCATTTCATGATTTTTAAAGAAGCCTCATCCAACATTGAAATATGCTTCATTCATAGTCCCTATGAGGATTGTGCTACTACCCATACTCTTATCAATGCAATACATCATTTCCACCATCTTGAAATTCAATCTCCCATACTTATCGATTAAGACTGACAAAATCACTTATCGTTAGCCTTCTTCCACAATAATAAAACTTTGTCAAAATTCATGATTGTCATCCAACCAAAAGAGTATAAAGTGACATCAACATCTAATAATCCTATTGAGGTACAATCACTGAGGTGAGGGGTGAATTAGTGAGACCAAATAATCCAACTTTAATTCTGATCTTTACAAACACTTAACCAATTACCACAAACATTCATGAAACATACACATCATTCATAACAATAAATAAGAGAGACAATGTAAGATCAATCACATAACACATGACATACATGAGAAACCCTCTTGGGGAATAAAGCCAACTAGAACTTGTAGTTGGAATACTATCCTATAATAATAAGATCCAATTTAGACCATCTACAAATGATCAAGGAACTACAATCACTATTTAGTGAGACTACAATCCCACAAGGTGCTGCCACACCTGTCTAGTTGAGTTGCAACAACAACCAAATTTTTTAGCAAGTTTCACCTTGAAAAGAGGCTACAACCACTTTAGATGTTGAGCTACCACAACACTTATGAACACATCCACCTCTGACTGATGTCTTCAACACCTGATGATGGACCACTGATTATCACTCTTCACCTTCACTTAACCTTAATCTGCTAGAGCATTAATCTACTAACAAAATTATGACCAATAAGTCATACAAATAGTCCTCAATATGTTATACTCTTCACGTCATCCTTATGTCACTCTACCCCTCCTTTTCTCCCCAAAACATACACACAAGCTTCTCACAAATCTCTGCTTAGTCACTCATATAAAGTCTAAAAATCACCATCTTTGATTTCACTATTTATAAAGTAATCTTGATAATCACTACCTTGGTCAACCATTAAGCATGCTTTAGCCCTTAAGGCATCTCTCACATAAAGACATAGCTCAATACACTCTTCATAGGTCATCCATAGTATCTATGTGTCACCCTTAAGGAACTACACCTTTTAATAAGGCCCTTGTAGCCCTTATAGGTCTCATGGAAACCTATTACCCATTTAGCTCACCCTCAAGCAAAACAATAACACATAACCCATTTCAAATACATGGGTCCACTCCTTATGTCCCCTTCAACATCCTCAAATGATCACAATCAACTTAGATCACCTCTATGTATGCTCAAACAACTTAAACACAAATCTTATACATAGGAACACCATTACCAAACATACAATCAACTTCTTAAGCATTGTTCATACTCAGGATAGATTGAGCACACCTCAAAAATCCACATAGAGCAACCTCATGGAGTCTCAAACACCCTCAAATAGCTAAGACATCAATATACATCTAAATAACATCAATATAAGCGTAAATATCTTTTTCGGGTTACTTGTAGAACAATCATGAACACACAATCAACTTATAGGCTCAATATCTTTGACTGTACTCACTTTCAAATCTTCAAATTAGGTTCATTAGATGTGCCATGGAGTCCTCTTCATCTTTGATTTTTAAAAACCAACAAATTTGAATTCTATCAAAATATATGGATAAAATATAGAGCTCTAGTTTGTACCTATGTTAAATTCAAATATTTGAATTCACATGGCCACAATTAACCTTTGAACATAATGCTTGAATCTCATATCGTCTTAGCTAAGATCAAATATGCATCATCAATCTTTTCCAATCTTTAATGTTTAGGTGCCAATGCTCATATGTTAAACTTCAGTCTTGTTGACCTTATCTCATGCAATCTTGAAATGTTGACTCAACATGCTCTGTCGATCTTTGTGAATTAACTAGGTCTTTAATGATCAACACTCACCATTCGATTAATCTATACAAATGTCTTCTCACTATTAGATCCTTATCCTATACCTTTGCTTAGTTTTTAAACATCATTCACCTATCCTCATTTCACTACTTCTTGATTTCTTGGAGCAATGTGCATCATTGATCTTGCTCAAGTTTTAACTCTTTCAAAAATGACTATGGGGACCCTTTCAATATGCTTGAGAAGCCATTTTTTCACCTCAATAACTTATTTTACTCTTACTCGCATGATCTCAAATTTAGACCAGATGATCTCCTCACATAGGAGAATCTAACCATGTGACATACTACTCTTGAAGCCTTCACACATTGGAGATATAATGCCATTAAAATGCCTTCTTAAAATCTTCTGTCATAGAGCCAACTATGCCAAAATATGTCTAAAAGACCAACTTTGCTCCTGCTTAACTTTTGACATGCTTTAGTGCATGATCTCAAATTTAGTGCAAATCATCTATTCTTAAAACTGAACAAACCCATATATTATATTATCTTGACACCTTCACATGTATAAGATATAACACCATCAAAATGCCCACTTGACTCTTTTTACCTTATTGCAAAATTGGCTAAGTATGGAAAAACATAGTAAAATTGCTTGGGAGCCCAACTTTGTATATGCATATCTTTTGATGCACTACATTTCATGATCTAGAATTTAGTGAAAAAAATATGTCCAAAAATGAAAAAACCCATATGATCACCTTCTCCTAAAACATCCACATGTGCGAAATATTTCATCATCAAATTGCTTACTCGATTCTTTCTAGCCACATTGCAAATTTGGCTAAGTATGGGAAAATAATGAATTCTGATTGGGAAGCTAACTTTGCACCCTTATATCTTTGACTGTGTTTCAATGCATGACTTAAAATTTAGAATATAACAATTATGGACTAATGTTATCACAACCATATGACCAAATCCCCTTGACTCACTCCCACATGGCAATGGTGATGTCATCAAACTGCCTACTCAAATTTTTTGCCACTGGACACAAGGTGTCTAGGTGAAAAATATGAATAACCAAATGAATTCCACTTATGCACATAAGTAATCAAAGTATTCTTAAGTTTAGATAAGACTCATTTCACATGCTCAAATCACCATACTCAACCCTAAACCTATCTAACCATGCCAACATTGAAGATCAACCAATCATACTTCAGTCATACAAGAACAAACACATTGCACACTTTGTCATTGTCACATAAACTATCAAAGTACTTTATCCACTCACTAGCAGACCTCCATAACAACACCATGACATCATCATGACAACTCTCTAACAAACTCCTTTTTTGTCATTGATATCAATAACCATCATAGATAATAATATACAACTCACCTTTTCTCACTTCAATCACTCCCACAATAGGAACATTATCCCCAATAGGAACTTTCTCCCCCTTTGACACATTGACAAAGTGGGCCCACACTAATCTTGAAGACCTAAAAATATTATCAAATAGGAAAGGACCATCTTATAAAGATGATACAAACTCCCCCTTACCTTGAGCCTACCTCTTCTTGCCTTGAGAACTTCCTCTCACTCCATGTCAATACTTTTCTTCAACCAAGAACACACAAAAGAATTGAATATTGATGTAACTAATCGAGAAACATCTGAGAAGGAATCCCCCTAAGAACTCTGAGTAATTTCACCTTTTAAACATCTTCAGATCTCTACACACCATGAAGAACTATCACACATGCTAATTAAGCTCTTCGCAAACCTCTGGAGCAAGCTCATAAATGTGTTGCTCCACCTTAACCAAATAACTTATATTGATTCATAGAGAAATAAATGACACCCAATCCCTATCTTAGATACTCAAAATTAGATTTTGACAATGTTTTGGTCATAATATCTACAAGCTACTCTTTTGTAGGCATATGCTCCAACTTGACACATTGATTAATCACTTTTTCTCTTAAAAAATTATATCTAATAGGAATGTGTTTAGTTTTTAAGTGCATAACATGATTATTTGAGATACTAATTGCACTAGTATTATCACAATAAATAGGACAAGGTCCATTTTGTCTTACCTTATAATCCTCTAAAGTTTGTTTCATCCATATGACTTGTGTGAAACAAGAGGTAGCTATTATATACTTAGCTTCTATAGTTTATAGAGACACTGAGGCTTACTTCTTACTTAGCCAAGACACCAAACATTCTCTCATGAAGAAGATCCCATCATTAGCACTCCTCCTATTATCCACACATCCTACCCAATCAGCATCAGTATATGATTTTAAAGAGAATTCTTTACTCGTGGGATACCATAAACCATAGTCTATGGTGCCTTTGAGATATCTCAAGATCCTTTTAACTGCTTTCAAGTGATATTATTTAGGATCATCTTGAAACCTTCCTATAAGACCTACTACTTGCATGATGTCAGGCCTAGATACAATAGAGTATAAAAGACTTCTAATATATACAAAGTTTGATCAAATTTTGGTGAGTCATCCAATTTACTTAACTTGTATCTTATGATCATTGGAGTAACCATTGACTTACACTCCATCATGTCAAACTTCCTTAGCATATCCTTGATGTATTTATCCTAGAAATGAAAATTTATGCTTCAAGTTGATTAATCTGTAATCTTAAGAAGTAAGATAGTTATCCCAACATTGAAATTTTAAACTCAGTATTCATAGTATCTACAAATTCTCTACTCATTTTATCATTGTTAGATCCAAAAACTATGTCATCAATATATACAATGACTATCAATTGATGATTACCTTCTGTCTTAATGTACAAATTACTATTAGCTACCCTCTTTTTAAAACCTTGACTCAAAATATACTTGTCTAGCCTATCATACCAAGCTCTAGGAGCATGTTTAAGACCATATAGAGCCTTCTTAAATTTACACACAAAATATTGATTCCTTGTCATGAAGTATCTTTCAGGTAACTCAATGTAGACTTCTTCTAAGTTGCCATTCAAGAATGCAGATTTCACATCCATTTGATATACCTTAAAACCTTTAAAACATGCATATTCTAAAAATATTATAATTGCTTCCATCTTGCCACATGAACAAAAGTCTCATCAAAATCTATTCCTTCAACTTGAGCATATCCTTTACACACTAGTCTAGCCTTGTTTCTTGTGACTTCTCCTTTTTCATTCATCTTGTTTTTGAAAACCCATTTGGTACCTATCATATTTTTTTCCTTTGGTCTAAGAACTAATTCCCGTGTTTCATTTCTTTCTATTTGATCAATTTCTTCATCCATTCATCATTCTAACTTTCATCTTTGCTAGCTTCCATAAATGTTCTGGGTTCAGTGATGGTTAACATAGCTAAGTCTTGTTGATTTTGATTGATCAACCTTCTCCTTTTAGTCTGCAACCTTACACCAACATTTCCAATAATCTGAGAGGTTGGATGATCTTTTTGAATACTTCTAGATGGAGCTTTAATATCTTGTCTTTCTTCCTCTTCTTCCTCTTCATCATCTATTTGAACATATAACTCATCATTATTTGTAACAACATTCTTAATTGAGTCACTTACCTACAATTTTGGCTTCTTGACTCTAATTGTCTCATTTGCCCTTACATTTTAACTTTAAACAATCTTATGAAGTCTCTTGTTGAAGCATCTATAGACAATACTAATATAGGAATATCCTAATAAGATTCCCTAGTCAGATCTTGAAACAAACTTGCCAAGATTATCTTCATCTCTTTTGATGAATCACCTACTCCCAAACACTCTGAAATGTTTGACATTAGCCACTCTATTATTCCATAACTCATAAGGAGTCTTATTACCATTCACTCTAATTTGACACCTATTTAAGATGTACATAGAAGTTTTGGTTTCCTCTTCCCAATAGCCATATGATATTTTTGCATTTTAAATCATGGTTCTACCCATCTCAACAATAGTCATATTCTTCCTTTCAAACACACCATTCTATTGTGGTGTTCTAGAATTATAATATTGACTTATTATCCCATGTTCATCACATAAATCATCAAACTTATAAGACCAAAACTCACCTCCTCTATTTGATCTCACACACTTGATCTTTGAACCTTTATCATTTTCAATAAGAGATTTGAATGCCACAAATTTTGCAAAAGCTTTTGATTTTTCTTTAAGAAAAAATATCCAAGTCATCCTAGTAAAATCATTTATGAAAAATGAGAAGTAACTATTACCTTGAACACTTTGAGTTCTCATAGGTCCACATAATTCAGTGTGGATCTTCTCTTGGTTTGCTTCCCATGAAGACATACCTTGCAAAGAGAATGAGGAATCTTAAAAATCTTATGCATATGCCTTACCAAACCCTTTGAACTAATTTTTATCATATTATCAAAATTTATGTTTCCAAGCCTTCTATGTCAAATCCAACTTTCTTCTAATTGACTTATGAAGCATTCTTCCTTCTTGGATTCATGGAATACATATATGTTGTTATCTTTTTTATGAACATTTGTAATTAATCTACTAGATTTTGCCTTTCTTATTTCACATACATCATCATGAAAAGTTATAATATTTCCTTTCTTACATATTTGTCTCAAACTTAAAAGGTTATGTTTCAAACCTTCTACATATAAGACAGTCTCATTCCTAGTATGACCACTATCCAAACTCACAGTACCTTTGCTGACTATGTTAGCTGACTTGTTGTCACCAAATCTAACTACACCTAGGTTGGTCCTTTTGAGAGAGATAAACTTGATCTTGTCTCCTATCATATGATTTGAGCATCTATTATGTATGAACCATCTCTTGTTCTCATATTCTTGAGTATGTAAAGCTGCTTGAACAAAAAATTACTCTTCCTTTTGAGATCTGCAAGGATTTTGATTATTTTCTTCTTTAGACTTGGTCTCCTTAAATGATTTGATAGTGTCAATGACTTGTATATCCTTTTTATAAAAGGCTTTGTTATAATTCTTGGCTATGTGACCTTATTTGTTATAGTTGTAACATATGAGATCCCTTCTGATCTTTGGAGAGAGATCATAATCCTTATATCTATGACTAAAATGATTACAGGAGAAACAATACCCATTGAAGACTTTATTTATGTTTGAACCTTTTTTATCTTTACCATTAACTCTCAATGTATTTTCATTCTTGATCCTTTTGGTGGAGTTTAAATGCTTTTGTCCATGGATAAGAGCACATCTGAGTAAGTCAAGACCATATTTTCACATTGTTCCATCCTTTGATTAAGACCTTTATTCACCATGACCTATAGATTCTTGATAGTTGCTTCTAGATTTTGCACTTGTGTCTTCACATTATTAACTTCTGATAAAGGAGAAACTAGATTGTCTTGAAGATAAGCCATAACCTCTTTGTCAACCATTGTACCTTTGATCACCTTCAAGTGGTTAAAGTTTACATGGACCTACTCTAATACCAATTTTTAGAGGTACAATCACTGAGAGAGGGGTGTGAATTAGTGAGCCCAAATAATCCAACTTCAATTCTAATGTTTATAAACACTTAACTAGTTACCACAAGCATTCATGAAGCATACACGTTATTCATAGCAATAATCAAGAGAGACAATGTAAGATCAATCACATAACGCATGACTTATGTGGGAAACCCTTTTGGTGAATAAAACCCATTATAACCTACAATTGGACTACTATCCTATAATAAAAAGATCCAATTTAGACCATCTATAAATGATCAAGGAACTACAATCCCTATTTAGTGAGACTACAATCCCACAAGGTGCTGCCACTCGTGTCTAACTAAGATGCAACAACAATAATTTTTTTTAGCAAGTTTCACCTTGCAAGGAGGCTACAACCACCTTGGATACTAAGCTACCACAACAACACCTACTCTAAACTGATGTCTTCAACACCTGATGATGGACCACTGATTATCATTCTTCACCTTCGCTTAACCTCAATCTGATAGAGCACTAATCTACCAATAGAATTATGACTAATAGGTCATACAAATAGTCCTCAATCTATTCTAATATTTAGCTCATGCTTAGGGCAATATACCCCTCTTTCTCTCCCCATAATACACACATAATCTTATCACAAATCTCTCCTTAGTCACTCATATAAAGTCTAAAAATCACCATCTTTGATTTCACTATTTATAGAGCAATCTTGATAATCACTACCTTGGTCAGACATTAGGCATGCCTTATCCCTTAAGTCATATCTCACACAAAGACATGAATTAATACACTCTTTATAGGTTAGCCATAACATCTATGGGTCACCCTTAAGGAACTACACCTTATAGGTCTCATGGAGACCTATTCACCCATTCAGCTCACCCTCAAGCAAAAAAATAACACAGGACCAATTTCAAATACATGGATCTACTCCTTATGTCCCCTTCAACATACTCAAATGATCATATTCAACTTAACTCACCTCTACATATGCTCAAATAACTTAAACATAGACCTTATACACAATAACACCATTACTAAACATACACTCAACTTATTAAGCATTGTTCATATTCAAGATAGATTGAACACACCTATAAAATCCACATAGAGTAACCTCATGGAGTCTAGAACACTCAAAAATAGATAAGACATCAAGAGACATATAAACAACATCAATACAAGCTCGAATATCTTTCTTGGGTCACTTTCAGAATAAGCATGAACACAAAATCAACTTCTAGGCTCAATATCTATGATTGTACTCACTTTCAAATCTTCAAATCAGGTTCATTAGATGTGCCATGGAGTTCTCTTCATCTTTGATTTTTATATCACTAGTAAATTTGACTTCTATTGAAAGTTATGGACAAAATATAGATCTCTAGTTTCTTCCTATGTTAAATTCAAATATTTGAATTCAAATAGTCACAGGTAACCTTTGAACACAATGCTCGAATCTTGTATCCTCTCAGCTTAGATCAAATATGTACCATCTATCTTTTATTATTTTTAATGTATAGGTGTCAATGCTCAAACATTAAACTCCAGTCATGTTGACCTCATCTCATGTAATCTTGAAATTTTGACTCAATGCGCTCTATCAATCTCTATGGATCAAATAGGTCTTTAATGATCAACGTTCACCATTCGATCAATCTGTATGAATGCGCGCTCTCCATTGGATCCTTATCCTATACCTTTACTCAATCATTAAGCATCATGCACCTATCCTCATCTCACTACTTCTTAAATTCTTGGAGCAGTGTGCATCATTGATCTTTCTTGAGATTTAATTCTTTCAAAAATGACTATGGGGTCCCTTTTAATATGCTTGAGAAGCCATTTTTTCACCTCAATAACTTCTTCTATGTTTACTTACATGATCTCAAATTTAGACCAGATTATCTCCTCACATAGGATAATCTAACCACGTGACATAATTTTGAAGCCTTCGCACGTGTGAGATATAACACCATTAAAATTCCTTCTCAAAATCTTTTTCCACATAGCTAACTATGCCAAACTATGTCTAGAAGACCAACTTTGATCTCAAATTTAGCACAAATCATCTATGATCAAAACTAAATAAAACCATATGATCATATTCTCATGATACCTTCACACATGCAAGATATAACACCATCAAAATGCTCACTCGACTATTTTTGCCTCATTGTAAAATTGGCTAAGTATGGGAAAACACAGTCAAACTACCTGGGAGCCCAAATTTGTATATGCATATCTTTTGACACACTACATTGTACGATCTAGAATTTAGTGAAAATAAACTAGGTCCAAAATTAAACAAACTCATATGATCACCTTTTCTTAAAACATCCACACGTGTAAGATATTCCATCATCAAATTGCTTACTTGGATCTTTTTGGCCACATTGAAAATTTGGCTAAGTATGGGAAAATAATGAATTCTAACTAGGAAGCCAACTTTTCACCCTCATATATTTATCTACACTTCATTGCATGACTTGAGATTTGGCACATAAAAACTAGGGACCAATCTGATCACAAACATATTACCAACTCCCCTTTACTCATTTCGATGTGGCAATGGTGACATCATCAAATTGCCTACTTAATTTTTTTTCCACTAGACCCAAAGTGTCTAGATGAAAACTATGAAAAACAAGATGAATTTTACTTATGCACATAAGCAACCAAGGAATTCTTGAATTTAGATAGGACCCCTTGTAAATGATTAAATCACCATACTCAACCCTAAACTTCTCTAACCATGCCAACATTGAAGATCAACCAATCATACTTCAAGCATACAAGAACAAACACATTGCACACTTTGTCATCATCACATAGACTATTAAGGCACTTCATCCACTCACTAGGGCACCTCCATGACAATACCATGATAGCATTATGATAACTCTTCAACAAATCCAACAAATCAAAATACAAAATTAGGGTCCCCTAGTGAAAACCTCATTGAGGCACTATGGGATAATTTAAATCAAAATCAAAGTCAAAAGTTAAGGTCCTATAGTGAAAACTTCCTTGAGGAGTTATCAGACTCAAATCAAAATCAAAGTCCAAAAAATGAAGAAAATGAATCCCTTGGTGAAAACATTTTTAAGGCACCAAGGGATGAAGAAATCACTCTCCCTCCTATGTTAGTAAAGTTAAAGGATAATTCCAAATCACAAGTTGCAAACACCATCAATACATAAGTAAATCCCCCAACCATCCAATTGGTAGATACTCTTAGTCTCACAGAATGTGAAATTATTGGTCCCAATCCCCCTTCAAATCATGATCACATCCCACCCATGAATCCTTCATGCAATCAAAAAACATCCTCCATCCAATATACCTTCCATTTCACCATCCTTGGTAACACCCTCTATCATAGGGGATATGATGTCATCTTAATTAATTTGGAAGAATCCAATTTGGAAATCATAGAAGTTCACGATGATATTGCTTGAGCACACACCTAAAGGATTCCATGTTGAAGCAATCAAAAAATCAAAAATCAAAAATCAAAAGAGAAATAATATGTCCAATGGTAAAACCATACTTATGGACCCTTGGACAAGTACCATGATGAAAATTGGTTTAAGACATCATGCATAAATAATCTGTTGTCTATAAGTACTTTAACACTTGGGGACAAACTCATTTCAAAATAAATCCTTCTTGTTTAACTTTAAATTTGATAGTTATGGGGTTACCTTAGGGTTAAAAATATAGAAATGAATAAGCATAAGGGTGATAAACAAATCTATAATAGGCTAATTATTTTTAAACTCATATAAATAATATTCTAAATTTATAATACTAAGATATGCCAAAAATAAAAACTACAACTATCAATTGATATTGCAATAAATTGAAAATAAGAGTACTTAGCTAGCTCACTATGTAAATGTAGATCTAGGCTAAAACATGTTAGAAGTAGACTAGATCAAGATTATAGAATAATTACATATTAAAAAATTATATATTTTGTGGCCCCAAACTCTTGCATCAAATTTAAACATTTTCATCGACATTGGTGTCTAAGTTGGATGCAGACATCCAATACAAAATAATGATTGGATCTAAATGCAACCACCTGGAGCCTTCTCAAATTTTTTTCACCTTGTTTTTGGTGTGTTTATATTGTGCACATAGGATTTCACTCTCTGTTAAATGATCAAACCCTAACTTCCTCACCCTTGGAGTGACTACTAGGAAAATGGGTTAGTGGGCACACAGTGTCAAGATGCCCCAAAGACCCCTATGTCAATGGGTGTTGCCTACATAGCCAATACTCTAAAGAGGGCCTTACTCATATTTAGTTCTCTCCTATATGTTAGATTGTGTGTGCATAATGATACAATGTGTGATAAACAAGTACATAGAGTGACCTAAGTTGTAACTTAGAAAATATGTCTCATGGTCTTCTCTTTTAATACTTTTGACCTATGGAAATACTGCTCCTATGACTGATTGGAAATATAGATGAATAGGGCAGGGCTACTCACTTGAATGCTTGATTGAGTGATTTTGGTAAATTACCTTGTGAGTTGTATGTGATTTCAAGGTGAAGAATGAATGCAGATTGATCTTGTATATATACCAATCCCTTTTGAAAATATCTCACATTAAAGCACTTAAGATGAACTATAGAATACATTTCATTTTCAAATTGTATGACTTTTGGGCATTGGACACTTAGTTTAAAAATGGACACTAGATTAGACATAGGCATTTGGATAGGATGCAAGTGTCTAATACGTTAGAAAACATGTGCAAGTCCAAAACTAACAGTGAAGCATAATTATTAGGTTTATAATATTTTGCACAATATAGAAGTCCTGGTCATCAAAATAATAGTGGTTGAACTACGAGATAAGTAATTTGGCATAGATATAATGAACTCGAGCCTTTCAAAAATGGAAAGGTATTAAAATTGAAGGGTACATCCATGATAGATATTTTTCAAGTGTATAATATTAAAGTGATATATAATCAAGTGATGAAATTTCTAGTTGAATAAGAATAAATACGTACCTAGGTGTGTATAACACACCTTTACTTTGTGTGAGTCCCAATTGAGTGCTTTTATGGTGATTGACCTATAACCAAGAACATGTTATTGTATATAATTAACACATAATATGGAATTGAAAGAATTTGAAATGCTCAAAAGTAAAGAGAGCAAAGTTAGGAGTACACTTGTGTATCAATGCAACCATCTTGCCTTTTATAAATTTTATTTGAAGAAATGCTTTCTTATGAAGCCTTGAAACTAAGATTAGGACAATTTAAAAGCCTACAAGTGTATACAAATATATAGATATTAAAGAACACCATTCCCTAAACTTTGGTGAAAATATGAATGTCCACATGACCATTGAGCTCATCTCAATCATGCAACCCAATCAAACTTATAATTTGGTGAGTATGAGTGATCCAATCAAATTACACTATATATCTAGTGAGGGTGGATGATTGAGTTACTCCATCCTATATATTTGGTGAAGTTAGATGATTCCATCAATTCTAAATTATAAACTTGAATGATTTTATCTCCTCAACCTTGGCAAAAGGTGAACCAACTACTACAATAGATTGGTTCAATAAAATCTAGGAATGTCCATCCTAGGTATGATAACAGTCCATAATATCATTTGAAATCTAAAAGCTATTTTTTTTTTACAATTTAAAGTGCTCTTTTGCATGGCATATGTACCTCATATATGTCTCAAGCTGAAACTTAGGGATAACAATGGTACCAATGTATAAAATGTTGCCACGAATGTGTATTTGAATCATATAACTATGAAATATGGCCAAATTGATATTTTTCATGTGTGGAAGGCATTTTTTCCTGAAATTCCCCCATTGAATCTATAGAATTTAAGCATTGTTGTAAGTGTGGAGAACAGTTTCCATAACATGCCCCTATTGTAATCTAAAACTATGAGAATGTGGAAGTCATGCCTCTATGACATGTCCCCCCTTTTGAGGTGAGGGGAAGTAGAAATGGATGGTTACCTTACCTCAAAAGGATAAGATAATTGTATAATATGTGTATGGATCATGTATCATATAAGAGTAACATGTCTAGGTGGATATAGAAATGAGAAACATAGTATGTGATCACATAAAATCCTAAGATGAATGATGTAAATCATGGCAATGTCTAGAGAGTAACAATATAAGCTCAATCAATCACACAAATAAGAACACTTAGAATCAAAATAAAGGAAATGGTCAAGTGAGACCACATACAAGGGGCATGACTTAGTCAAATGTCTACAAATCATATAAAGACATGTTCAAATGTCATGTACAATAAATTATGGCATATTCAAATGTCAAAATAGGAAAATAAAGGCATGGGGGTCACAATCAATGGTGCATATTTAAATTCTTGAACAAGAAATATATTGCAAGACAATATAAAGTAAGGAACACACTCAAGGAAGTGCAAAAATGAAAGAATGGACTCATAAACAACCAACATAAGCATATCATACTATTCCCTAGTTATATGTGTTATCAAAAAACATTAAGTAGATAGCCTATCAAGTACATTGTGAAATATACAAGCATGGATAAAGGCATGTGTAAGTATATAAATGCAAACATGATAATGGAAGTGATCATATGATAATTTAACCTAGGTGTATTGTGATAAAATAAATAGATGCCCCCAATGTAATGGTGACATGAGTAGACGGAAGGCCCAACATCTTTATGTGCATATATCATGTGTCTGGGTATGCTTGTATCACACTCAAAAGATGCGTGAAACATATATGTATATATATAAATAAATTATATGCAATCTACCAACATGGAAGCAACAACATAGATGTCAAAGAGTTAAAAAGATATGGAAATGCTGAATATATTTGGACTTTTTTATTTTTTTTGGAATATTTGAATGTTTTATGTTCCAAAGTGAGATGTATCAATTATAGGATCACCACTGTCAACTATGCATTGTATTCTCTTCTTTAGAGCCAAATAATGATTGGTGTGATGCCCTTGCATTCTATGATATTATCAATGATATTTTGTTCCTCTAAGAGTTTGTAAAGATGGGAAGGTGATCAAGTTGTGTCTAAGTAATACCCTTAAAATCTCACTTTGATTTCTATTATCCTTTTGCATATTGTGAAAATAATTTATCATAAATGGATTTTATTTGGACACTTTATTTTGAAATTATCCTTTGTTAGGCATGACATTAGGAGAAGATGCAAAGGTATGCACATTACTAGCACATTTTGAGTTTTGTATATGTAAAAGCTGATTTTACAATGATGCATGGTTTAAGCTCAAATATTGGTTTAGATTTTGTAATGCTTTTATTAACTTATTCCTAGTAATAGTTCTATCTTTTAGGGCCTCATAAGCACAAACTGTAGGTACTTCAGGTTGGATATAGATACACACATCATTTACATGAGATGTAGGAAGGGGGTGAGGAAGGACATACCAATTGCCTTCATTTGAGATCATAAGGTTGACCACTATATCCCTTGGAAGAGTGATAACATGGGACTGATTAGAGGGATGGTAGTTATCACCCCCTCAGGGTTAGGAAGAGGAAGAGGCTCCAATTAATCCATTTGAAATGTTCTAAATACTAAAATGAGGACAAGGTAAGAGAAGTACACAAACTCTAGGGAGTAATTCATTATGTATTCTTTTGATTTAAAAAACAAATTGATTTTTGAAATAAATTTGAGCAAAATATAAATTAGAAGAAAATCCTAGAACACATTATGATTTGCATGAATAGACATAGAGATGAGGTTCACTAAATGTTTAACCCTAAATTTGATAGGTATGAGGGGTTAACTTAGGATTAAGAATATAGAAATGAATAAGCACAAGCGTAATAATCATATCTATAGTATGCCAATTAATTTTCAAACTCAGATAAACAATAGTTTGAATTTATAATACTAAGATATACCAAAAATATAAAGTACAACTATTGATTAATATTGTAATAAATTGAAAATAAGATTAATTAGCTGGTTCACTAGGCATATGGATATCTAGGATGAAACAAGTTGGAATTAGACTAGATTAAGAATCTAGAACAATCATCAATTTCTATAATTTTGCATTATGTGGCCTTAGATGCTTGCAACAGATCTTGATGGTTATGTTGACATTGGTGTCTAAGTTGGATGTAGGTGTCCAATATAAAATAGTGGATGGATCTAGTTGTGACCACCTAGGTCTTTATGGGTTTTGTCACCTTTTTCAGTGTGTTTGGATTGTGCACAAAGGATGTCACTTTTTTAAAAATGATTAAACCCTACTTTCCTCACCCTTGGAGTGACTATGGGCAAAAAGGTTGGTGGGCATATGATGTTGACCTACCCAAGGACCCCTCTATCAATGGGCACTACCTACATAGCCATAACTCTGAAGAGGGCCTCTGACTTATGTATTTCTCCCCTATGTGTTGGCTAGTGTGTGCATAAGGATGCAATGCATGATAAACAAGTACATAAAGTGACCTAGCTTGTAACTTGGAAAATATGGCTCATAGGATACTCTTTGAATATTTTAGACCTTTATAAATACTACTCCTATGACTGATATGGAAATATGGATGAATAGGGTAGGTTTTCTCACTTGAATGTTTGAATGAGTGTTTTTGGTAAGTTCCCTTGTGAGTTGTATGTGATTTCCAGGTGAGGAATGAATGAGGGTTGATCTTGTATATATACCAATCTATTTTAAAAATATCTCATAGTAAAGTACTTAGGCCAACCTTTAGAATATGTTTCATTTACAAATTAAATGACTTTTGGCATTGGACACTTAGTTTAAAAATAGACACTAGCGTTAACATAGGCATCTAGTTGGGACATGTCTAAGAAGCTAAAAAACATGTAGAGGTCCAAAATTGGTAGGGAAGGATAATTATTAGGTTTGTAGCATTTTGCATAATATATAAAGCTTGATCATTAGAATAACAATGGTCAGACTAAGAGATAATCAATTTGACATAGAGAGATAGTGAATGTGAGTATTTTGGTAGCAAGAAGGTCTTAGAATTGAAGGGTACAACTATGATAGGTATTTTCCAAGTGTACAAGACTAAGGTGCTATATAATTCAAATTTAGTGTCTACACATCCCTTCCAAATCATATTCAACCATCTCAACTATCCAAATCGACATATTTCATCATCCTCATATCCATCCTATTGTGTATGTCCTTTTTCCCATTTTGACCTTTATAAGGAAGTGGAATAAGTCTTGAGACTTGTTCTAACACCATATTGGCATAATCCTTTGAATGACACTTTGATAATTGGATGCTTGGTTCTTGTGTGACATGGTCCTTAGAGATCCCTAATCCATTCCTAGTCACCCTTGTCATCATCCAATATCATCCAACATTATTCTGAATCCATTACATCTATTATCATCTCCCATCCTAGTGCCAACACAGGTTTTCCCTTTGCTAGTAACCCCTTTGTAAATAAATAATCAAAGATCAAAAACATATTATAATACAAAAAAATCATAAAGTTAGAAAAATACAACATCATAAACATATATAAAATCCAAAAACATCAAAACATAAAAAAATCCTAAAAAATCGAAAGGCCAAAAATCCCTAAAGAGATATAAAGCTACAAAATCCAAAAACATTTGTCTTGTCCTAAATTTATTCAGAATCCTTAATCCAATCATTCCAAATTTTTGGAATATTTCACTACCACATCTATCCTACTTGGGAAAAATCATCAATCTAATTTTTTTGGGATGTGTCCTTCCCAAATCCATCCCCTTGAATGTATCCTTGCCTAGGGCACCATCCAATTATGAGTATCATTAAGCCTTCACACATGAATTTTAACTTGATCTATGAAAATATGCTTTCAAGTACTTTTGTTTTCAAATTTGTGAGTGTTTGCTTCCTTCCTCATTTGTTTACTTTTTTTAGATACTAAGATCTCATTTATGTAACATCTCAGTCTTGTGTAATTTAAAAATACCTATCAAGGCTCTACCCTTTGGTTGTAAACATTATTGATTCCAAAAGGCTCGCATTTTCTATCTCATTATGCTTAATTATTTATCTTATGGTCCCACCCTATCATTTTTGATGACCTAGATCTCCTACACTATATAGAAAGTCTAAAATTGATTGAATAATTTTAGATCCTCAACAACTTCTTGGCTTGCTAGACACTTGCGTCCCACATAGGGACACATGCATTAATGCAAGTGTCTAGATTCTTATCTAATGTATAGTCCTCAAAAGTCATCTATTTTTTAAATCTATTGAATCCTATGGGTTGGCCCATTTTTTTTATTTTACCCTTCCATGAGATATTTCCAAAATGTATGGTATAAATAAAAATCAAAGCCCACTCACTATTCATCTAGAAAATACCAAGTAAGCACCTATTCAAGCTCAATCAAATAATTGCACAATTGAGTTATATTTTCATAACCTTACTTATTTTCATATCAATCATAAGAGAAGTTGTATTACAGGTCTACATCACTCAAAGAAAAATCCATGAGGAATATTTTTTAGGTTACAAGTTAGATCATTGCATGCCATTTATATAGCATATTTCACCCTTGTCCACACATAAGCCAACAACTAGGGGAGAAATACATATGTTTGAGGCCCTCCTTGGAGTATTTTCTATGTAAGCAATACTCATAGATAGAGAGATCCTTGAGGTCATCTCGATACCATGATCCCACTCTCCCATTTTTGGTAAGGTATAAAGACCAAAGGTGAAGTTCTAGGGTTTGATCTACATATAATCAACAATAACCAGTACATGCAAATAAATTATATCATCATAAAAGTGACAAAATAACTAGAAATATCTATGTGGTTTCTCTATATTACCTCAAATATTTCATACCAAACATTTCCATCGAGATTAGGACACATGTGTTGATGCAAGTATCCCAAGTCTAACACAATTGTTTAGGCCTCCAAAAATAATATTTTAAAAATATTCTGAATGGATCCTACTCTCTCCTGACATATTTCCACCTCTACACTTCTCATATATACTTGTGCATTTGTAGATAAGCTAAGAATTATCTTTACCTAGTGTTTATGCAATCAAACTACTATTTTGAATGTATTATTTATATTTATCATAACTAAACACTTTAATTCAAAATATTCATTTATCTAAGTTTTCAATTATTTGGCATGCTCTAGAATAGTTTTATTCATCCTTGTGCATAGGCTATTCTACCCTTTTAACCCTAAACAAAATACCATATATGACTAAAAAGGGTTAAATTTTTTGATGAACCCATACTTTAAGTTTAATTGAACCAAACCCTAGTGTGTTTTAGGGTTTCCTCCTACAATGTTTTTATATCTATGTATTTGTTTTTTTAGATATTATTTTACTTGCATGGGCATAGTGTGAGTAATGGTTATTCTTTTGGTGGCCCAAGGCCTTGGATTTTTTTCTCTTGGGTGTGTTTAGGCTTATAATTGTTAAAATGCATACTCATGTTAGAAACCCTAAGAAGTCTCATTCTTTAGATTATTTTTTTAATCTACTTGATGATCAATACATTGATTATGAAGATCTTATGGCTCAACAAAATTATAATACACAGTCTTCATTTGTATCTGCTCCTTATAATTACCATAATTAATATACCAATAATGAAAATACAAATATTGACCAATATGGTGACATTAATAGCATGATTTCCTATTCTCCTTATGATTATGATTGTGATTACACATATTTCGAAGAGGATCGTGAAGGGCCTAGTTCTCCTACATTGTGTATCTTAAAATCTAATGATGATGTGCTTGAAGAAACATCAAATGTCCCATTAGTTAGTGCATTGCATAGCATTCAATGTTATAAAATGAACATGCATGATAACATTATTCCAAATGTTGAAAATATCAATCTTTCATGCATGGAGCATTTCAAAGATGAACCAATAGTTAAATTTACATCTCTTTATTCAATGATGAGCTTTTCACAAAGAATAAATGTTTACCTTATTTGAAAAATATTGAAAATGTTACTCAAGTTGAAGCTTTTAGTCCTTCTTTAGTTCATGTAAATGCAAATAGTGAAAATACTTCTCTATCTCTAAATCTCAATGATACACGTGCATGTACTACTTCTCTCCCTATCCTTTTAGGTTGGAAAAATTAAAATGATAATAATATTCAAAATAATGTAAATGTATGTTCTTTTACCATTATTCTAATTCAAGATAAAAAATGAAACATATTTTCCAAAGGTTTCCTAATGAAAGAATTTCCTAATCCAAGTAGCAATAATGCAACTCAAGATTCAAATGCTAGTTATGCCAAAGTTTCTTTCTCATATGGTCATGATGGATCTAGATTAGAAAGTGATATTTCATATTCTATCTTGTTCTCCTTTTGAATTCAAAAATGAAATAAAAACTTACATTTTTCCTTCCCGTGATGATGTTTCAAGTAAAATAGAGAGTATTCCTTTTTCCCCTTCTTTTACATTTTCTGCTCAAAAGCATGTTCCAATTTTAGATGAAAATAATGAAAGTACACCTTGTATCCCCATCACATGTAATTAAAATTTAAGTAATCAAGCTCTTTCAAATGATAGTTTTATCAACCTTCGTGACATCCAAAATGATATAATAACTTCTCTTAAATCATCATGTACAATGGATTCTCCTTTACCTAATACTTTTTAAACATGTCATAATCCTAAATTAGAGTGTAATTATAGTTGTGAAGAGGCCATCATTCATATGTTTTATATAGATAGTAAATTAAAACGTATGAGTACATATTCAAAATCCAAACTCTCCAAACATTGCTCCTTGTGACATAATATATATGATGATTACTATAGGAGATATGCAAAAACAAATGATGACCATTAAATTATAAGTAATTTCACATGATGCTACTCTTAATGATAATATCTTAGAAGATCAACCACTTACACATGATATTTTTGAACATCCTTATCCTACTAATTTTATTATGACTATTTTACCTTTATTTGATGGTAAAGGATACCTTGAAAATCACTTGAAATAATATGTACACTTGTTGGACCATTGGGATAAAGATGAACACTTATTATTAAAATCTTTCCATCAAAGTTTAAGACATGAGACTCTTGATTGGTTTTGTAGCCTTCCAAATGGGTCCCTACCAACTTTCAAGAAACTTGAAGACATATTTTTATATGATTTCCATAAGCATAAATTACCTAACATTTGTAAGGTCAAACACAAAACATTTATGAGTCTATTTGAGACTATGCTATCAAATTTAAGGATGTCTTATATTTATTGAAATATGCACCATCAAATATGGAAGTATAAGTTATATTTATAAGGGGCCTCCTTTATCCATTAAAAGAAATAGCATTTCAAAATCCCTTTACTTCCTTTGATAGTAAATACCAATACCAATTCACCTACAACCTCACCCAAAGGCAAACATGTTCCAAACAATTCCTACAAAGATAATAAATATAACTAAAAGGTTCATTAGCCACCTCATATACCTTATTCCAAATCTGCAATACATACCAAAGAATAAACTATAAAGGTTTTACATAGAGGAAAATAATCCACATAGAATACCTCCTATAGTAAAAACATATACCTATACTATGAGACAACCTCTTCAATTTGATCACCTAAGAGATCAACCACATGATATATTCCATACACTATTGGATAAATTGTTGATTACTCTTCCTCCAAATTACTACCATCCACCACATAAATTTGAAAAGGTAGAACTAAAACCCTTTTACACTTACCATGGTATTAATGGGTATTGTGACAATGATTGTTTTTCTCTAACGCAAAAAGTTACACAACTTGAAAACATAATAGTTATAACATTTTAGAAAAGAGCCAACAAGGTATCCTTATCCCACTTCTTCTAGAGGTTTCTCTAAGAGGGTTGAGACATCCTATGCCACTCCTATTTAGGAACATATGGTATATCGAACCTTTTAGAAATAAACCATTATAACAAGTCTTTTTCTTAGTGCACCCTTTACAATGATTGATCTCTCCCACACCGATCCTACCAAGGAACCATTGGGTAATAGAGCACTCGCTAGAGTTGTACTTAGGGGAAGCACAAAACCATGAGTTACATAATCCAATCATACTTTGACACCTAAATTTCATATACAACAAGAGTGGGTACCTAAACCAAGTTATAAGGATACAAATGAAGCAAAAACACTTGAAATTTATAGAGATACACCAAGATATTGTGTTAGAATAGAAAGCAAAAGCATAGTTACCACATGATTATTATAGTCAAACATTTTTATTCCTAACTGAATTCCATTATGTATAGTGATTACCTTAGTTATTACTAATCCAAACCAAATGAATAACTACAAATGTGTTACCACATAAATAAATTTCAAATATATTACATGTACAAAACCTAAAAATATTTCAAACAATAAAGACAAAGTCTAATCCATTGAAATGAAATATCAAGAATGACATCATCATATATATAAAAGTGACCAATTTTTTAGATAATGAAATCAATCATACATAGGGGGAATATCCTCGAGAGTATAAAATCCAACATTAACATGTTCACTAGCTCCTTAACATCTATGTTGTTTACTTTATGTTAGTATATAACATATAATTTGTTTTCTAGATACACATATGTTTTACTCATACTTGAGTGTGATACAGACATACTCTAGGTACATGTTACATGCACATGCATATATTGGACATTTCCTCTTATAGTGTGATACACTACATTGGGGGCATATGTCTTCTTTGATCATGATTGATACATGTTATATTATTTTATGATCACCTTTCCATTATCATGTTGAGCTTATATACTAATGTTTGCATATGCCTATACTCATGTTTACATCTTTCATAATGTACTTGATATGCTATGTTACATGACATTTTTTACTAACACATATATTAAGGGACTAGCATGATATGATTATGATGATTACTAATGCTTCATTTATTCACATTGCCATTTCCTTGAGTGTCTTTTGCTTACTTTCTATTGTATTGGTTATGGAACATTTAAATATGTTCCTTTCTTATTGGTGACTATGCCACTATATGTTGCTTTATTATACTATTTGGAAATTTAAATATGGAATTCCTTCGAGTGTCTGACATTTGAACATGCCCCCTATTTGTGGTCTCCTTAGACCCTTATTTCATGACATTGAGTACTCTTATGTGTGTGCTTGATTATTTGTTGAGCTTATACTCTCACTTTATAGACATTGCCATGATTCATATCATACATCTTAGGGAATGATATGATCACATACTATGAGATTCATTGATATATCTACATAAAAATATTATTCCTATATGCTACATGATTCATACACAAATTATATAGTTATCTTATCATTTTGAGGTAAGGTGGCTATTTGATTCCATTTTACTCACCTCAAAAGAGGGGAATATTAGTGGGGGCATGTCATAGAGACATAAACTCCACACTTATACAATTATCAAAACTTTCAAGGTTTCATTATATTTTACATGATTCAAATATACACTTGAGTCACAATCCTATACACATTGCACCAATTTTTATAGATTTGGAACAATTTTTTTTCAGATTTATGATAAATATTATACACAAATATAGAGAAAAGGTTACATTTTGATAGATACTTCAACTTGAGACACATTAGAGGTGAATATTCCATCCAAGTGCACAAAAAAATTCAATTACACATTCAAAATTAATCAAACTTATTTACCAAGAAACATTGATACTCTACCAATAAGTACCCATTTTCACTAAGAAGCACCATTATGAACCTTTTATATCTATAGAAGTTAGCTTGTTTCAATAGTGTGGTCAAGATTCAATTCCCTTGATGGTCTAGCACTACCTCCATTATATAAGTTGAGTTGGTTATATCAATTAATTTGGATTTCATTGTACTGTAACTTGAGTTGTGTGATTGAGATTCAATGATCTCAATGGTCATGTCACAACTCACCCTTGTACCATATTAGGGCCATAATTACCTTCCAATCTCCCTCTTCAAAATTCCAAGGTTTAGTTTTAAGCCTCTCTTAGTTGTAATGCTTCACAAGGAATCATCTTTACCAAGTCAAAGTACTAAAGGGGGTAACATGGTTGTACCAACACACATGTGTAATCCTTCCTCCTCTCTTTCTTTTCAAGAATTTCAATTATAAAAAATTTCATATTATATGCACTGATTTATATTGTAGCATGCTCTTGGTTACATGTCATACATCATAACAACACTCAAAGTGGCTCAAAGAAAGGCAATGTGTGTTATACACATCCAAGTATGCATTTAAATTAGTAATCTCATCCTTTTATGCATTACTAGATTAAAGGGGGGATACATCTACCAAAACATAATTCATACAGTATCTGAGTCTCATATACTTGATAAATACCTATCATGACTCTTCCCTTCACTTCTAGACCTTCCTATTGTCAAAAAACTTGTATTCACCATCTCACTATGCCTAATTGCTTGTCTTATGGTCTGACCCTATCATTTATGATGAGCTAGATCTCCTAAAATGTACATAGGACCTAATATATATCACTCACTTTCAATTTTAGATTCTCAACAACTTCCTATCCTACTAGACACTTGCATTGATGCAAGGGTCCTTATTCTTATCAAGTGTTCAGTCCTTAAGAGTCATATAATTTATAAATATTTTGAATCTTATGGGTCAACCATTTGTTTTATTTAACCCTTCTATGAGATATTTTCAAAAGGTGTGGTATATATACAAATAAAATCCTACTCATTATTCATCTAGTAAATACCAATCAAACACCTATTCAAGATCAATCAGTTAATTGCACAATTGAGTTCTACTAGCCTATTCTTCCCTATTTTCATATCATTCATAGCAGTAGTCATATTATAGGTCTAAATCACTCAGAGAACAACCCATGAGAAATATTTGTCAAGTTACAATCTAGATCATTACATGCCCTTGTATACAATATATCTCACCCTTGTGCATACATAATCCAACACCTAGGGGAAAACTACACGTCTCTGGCCCTCCTTGGAGTATTAACTATATATGTAATGCTCATTGGCATAGGGGCCATTGAGGTTAGCTTGACATTGTGATCCCACTAACCCATTTTTGGCAAGGTATAAAGACCTAAGGTGAAGATCTAGGGTTTGATCCACATATATTTATCAATAGCTTGTGTGCATGGATAAAGAATATTAGCAAAAAGGCAACCAAAAACATAGAAATATCTAGGTGTTCACTTTGTAATACAATGAATATTTTGTACTGAATAGTTATATCGAGACTAAGACATTTGTATCAATGCAAGTGTCCCAAGGTTGACACAAAGTGTCTAAGCCTCCAAAAATAGTATTTATAGAATATGATGATTGGATCCTAATCTTGTACCTACCTATTTCCACCTTTACACTTCTCAGATCTGTCTATGCATTTACAAATGAGAAAAGTATTATTTCTTCCTAGTGTTTATGCAATCAAACTACTATTTTGAATGTGCTTTCTATTTGTAACATAACTCAACATTTTAATTCAAAATATTCATTTATCTAAGTTTTTAATTAATTGGCATTCTCTAGAATAATTTTATTCATCCTTGTGCATAGGCTATTCTACCCTTTTAACCCTAAACAAAACACCATATATATCTAAAAAAGGTTAAAATTTTTTCTTGTTGTGCCTTGATTCAGTCCATATGCACTAATAAGATCATTGTGGTTTTACATATCATGGTGCCTCCTATCATGCATTTTTACTTGAGTTTATCTATTCACATATGACAATAGTGCATCATATTTTTTACATATCATGATGAATTTTTATCATTTGTCTATTAGATTAGGGGTTAGTCCTTATGGACATTACGACCAAGTCATCATGGTTATTTATACCATGATGCATACTATTGTGTGAAAAATAAAAAATCAAATTGAAAATCATACAGATACCATGCTAAAATGGTAGTATATCCCCTTGTATAATCTTAATGAAATCATCTTATCCATCTTGGACAATGTGAAAGTGAATCTTCATCATCATTTCCTTATTTCTCATTGCGTTCCTCCCTTTTTAAGTGAACTACATCAACCTGAGGTCCATTTGAACTATGTAGGCAATAGACAGTCACATGGAGTTTCAAAGGTTAGCTCGACCATCCTTATTATCATTCTTATTCTTTTTCCATTAACATTCCCATTTCCATCCATCTCTTAACATCTATTTCTTATAAACAATAATCCAATTATATAATCCCTCTTTGACTAAGTCAAATTATCATCTATTTATCTTCATCATTCCTCATAACATTCTTCCCTTCTTGGGATACCTACATCGACATGAGGTCTATATGGAATATGTAGGTAACACTCAATTCCTTGGTGTTTCTAAGGTAATCTCAACCATTCTTATTTCCATTCCCATTCTTATTTTTTTCCATCATTTCTAAGCACATCATTCTTCAATCATTATTACATCACTTGGGGCATCCTTATTTCTTCATTTTTTTTTGGTTTCAAAAGTGATACAGTTATAATTCTTGGTGGATGTGCATTATCAAATAAAAAACATACCCTCTAAAAATAGATGATTGCACATGATGAATAAGGATTTATATTGAAGCTTTTTTGGATAATTAGGCAACACTTCATTACATGAATAAGATTTAAATAATGGAGAGGAAGCCCTAATTTTATATATTTTTTGAATGATTGTGGATCATTGGATGAAGATCAAAATTAATGGATGAGAAGAGGTCCCACATATCATTTAATGACATACTTGGAGTGTGTAAGAGCATATAAGATATCTACTCATGAAAGTTTGGAGTGTGTAAGAGAATGCAATAATGAAGGCTTGGAGTGTGTAAGAGCATGTCATATCTCTTGTTTGCACACTTGCCTCTTTACACATGATTTTATGTAAAATGCCTTAGAAAAGGTGGATGATTTCATGATGTGAGGATTTATTATATTTATGTAATTAGATAAATATGAATCTCCAAAATCTATGGAATTTAATAATAGGGTGTGATTAGTTAAATTAATTTGGATTAATTAGCTAATAGAACAGGATGTGATTTTTGTGGGGTTGATAATGTTTGAGGAAGAAATGATTAATTTATGGGGGGGGAGGGGGTGAATAGTGGTTAGAATAGGGATGTTAGTGTAGATAAAAGACTAATTAGGAAGGCAATGTTAATGCATAAAATAGTGGATATTTAAAATTGACATGAAGTGTCCAATTTTAAATGTCTACATTTCCCCCCTTTTTGAAAGGACATTATGAGACATGATAGGTGGAGTAATGGCATTTAAAAGAAAGAATAAGCTAAAAAAGTGGATGAAAGTTAGATGACGATGGATGAAAGAATGTGATGGATGATGCCCCTCGAGAGGGCATGCAAAGATGAAAGATGTAGAGGGCTATTGAAAAAGTTAGGGTCAATGGGTGGGTGATGAAGAAACAATGGCCAACATGTAGTATAGGATGATTATTGAAGAGTGATTTAACCTTTTAAGGTTTTGCATGTGTAATTCCCTATGTTTGGTTAAAGAGATGGGATGTCTAAATTAGTTAAATAAATTTGTAAATGAATTTTACCTTGATTGAATTTATAATAATAGAAATAAATAGGGTTAAATAGAGACTTAGCTAAAAATAGACTGTCCTAGATGATTTGGATTCTAAAACTTGAGATCTGAGTAGTTCTGAGTATCACAAGTAGGATTCTAATATTCATTTATTCACTAGACAATAATTTCTAGTTTAGATAGTGGTGCCATCTATGTATAGTGTCCACAATATAGAACTAATGTCCTCTTTATAGGACTATTCTCATTTTTGAGGAGTACCTATGCCTGTGTCTATGTGTTTTGTTCATATGAGACCAAAAACTATAGCTATGTATTGTATCTAAAAAGATTGATTTTGTATGCAAACACTAGTTCTCTTTGAAAGTATGATATGAGAAAGATTTGAATGTGTTAGTAGGATGGACTAGACATCCTCAACACCCCAATGTGTAGAGATTTTTCTACATACCAATACTCCGAAGAGGGATAAAGTCCAATGTAGTTATCCCACCTAGTGCTTGATGTGTGTGCTAGTGGATGCTAGAATGAGAGTGGCCTTGGATGCGTTGGATGTGCTCAAGCTTTGAAATGCTTGAAAACTAGACTTAGGGCTACTATGGATGGTAGTATGCAAAAAGTAGGGTAGAATAGGGATAATGTAACTTGATTTTGCATAACTTTGTCTTTGGTTTGAATAGCATTTGCATCTATTTTCTATCCAGTGAATAGAGGTGGATTATACTTATATTTATAGTGTTTTATTATTTATGCAGATAAGAAAATGAGCTTAGGCTAACCTTAGGAGGGGTACATATTTGAAAAAATATCTATTGGGAAGATTTGGGGCTAAGGACAATAACATCTAGTTGGGGACAATAACACCATGTGGATGTAGTGTCCCAAATGTGGTGCTAATGCCCTTTTAGTAGACTTCCAGGAAAGTTGGATTGGTGTTAGAGGTGAAAGTTTAAGGACTATGTCTTGAATAGTTTTAAGTGAGCAATGTTTGCTAAATGGTTAGAAATGCAAGTCTAAAGCTCTATAATTGGTCTATGATAAGCCTAGGAATAGGGTAACTCAAGCGAGACTCTTAGAATCTAATTACAACTTCTAGGTGATTACATTTCCCCCCCATTTATGTTAGTAATGAAGCAAAGCAAAATGACTAGTATAAATGAAAAATAAGCATACCTAGACTTACCTTGGAAGTGAAGCTTGTATAGCTGAGTTTGAATATGCAAATTTGGGTTTGCATATGTGAAAAATGATCCAAAGCAATGTCCTACAATGAAACATGAAAAATTCAATCCTTACTAATGAGATAATCAAAATCAAAAGACTATGCTGAAATGAAATAACTAAGTAAAGAGAGAGGAAATGAATGAATACACCTCATTGGGTACATAAACCAATGCATGAACCTGGTGACAACTTATGTATGAATGTGCATAACAATCATATTATTAAATAACTTGAACTAAGCTGATGAATTACTCAATCCACATATGGGTGGCTCAAGAACACAGTTTGATTCTGATTCCATCATTGCCCACCCCTACTTAGTGGATCCTGATCTCTATGAATAGATTAGATAAGACTGTATGTGTGTCAAATCCTCTCATGCAGGTGGATCAATAACTCAATTAGGCCATGAATCCATCATTTCACCTTGTGTGAAGTAGATGCATCTATAATTATACTACCCAAAGTGCTAAAAGTATCTATCTAAGTAATCTAATTGTGTATTTAGCTCTACAACCACTCAGGTATATTAGGTGGCTCTACGCCACTCAAGAATGCCAAAAACTATAGATGAAATAAGGCATGAATCTGGTGATAACTTATAATGTGATAGAAAGTGTATAAAGCATAGAGAATGATATAGATTTTGCCATTCCATCTGACTAACCCGTCTGAAGCTGAGTATATGGAAACTAAGTGTCATGCACATTCCCCCAATCTAGTATCTGAGTATACTAAATCTGAATCAAGTATGTAATAGTTAAATATGTGTACTAATTTGAATGTATTAGTGATCATGTCATACATGGTTCCCCCAAATTTGATTAGCTAGCATGAATCTAAAATGAAATGACTAAATCTAAGCTAAATCTAAACATAACTACCAAACCTATGACTACAGTTGTGCAAATTTTTATAGTACTTGGTGTACTAGTTTAAGTGATCGAGACTATCTTGAAGCTGGGGTTATTGGAAAATAGTGATCTGTAGTCGAAAATAGTGCCCTATGGTGATAGTATCCCAATTTGGGAACTAATGATTGATTAGTCTAATCTTTGTGTAATTTAAACTGACTATTGAACCTCTATTCTATTATGTGTTTGCCTTGAGTTTGATCTCTATAACTGAGCCTGTGCGCTGAAATGTATCTATGAAAAACAACATAGGAGCCTGATCTATGTGATAACCCCTATAAATTCCCCTCTTTTGAGGGTAGTTTTGAAATCAGTCGAAGAACTGCTCTCTAAATAAGTAGCTCTATAAAATGTGTTATTCAGAGCATGATATTATAATATAATGTACAAACATAACATCAAAATATAAATCTATATGAGTAATAGTGGGAAATGTAAGATGTATGTTGTAATCTATCATTAGACAAGGGTGTTAAGATAGATGTAAGCAATGTATAACAACATAAAAATCTAAGTAACTACCTAGGGGGATGGGGCATGATGTCCATCAAAGCCCCCAAGTAGGATAGGTAGATGCATGAGGTCCCTCATGGCATCAAAAATTGGTGTGTGTGTAACAAGAAAATACAAGTGTCATGGTGTAGAAACATATAAAGAAGCAAACATACAAACACATGAGGTACACAAAAGGTAGGCCAAGGGGCAATAATATAAGGGACATGGGCACATGCCAATAAATATGAGAATGAAAACATACAAGGACATGCTTAAATGTCCACATACACAAAGAGTAAGCAATTTGTCTTAGAGCCACAAATAAGGACATGTTCAAATATCTTCATATAGAAACATATGTCCAAGGCATACAAGCAAAGAAGTCATGTAGAAGCTAAGGAATAATGGCATATTCAAATTACCTTGAAGATGTAAGAATCATAGGAACATAATCAAGTCTAATCTAGAAACTAGAAATGAAAACATTTATAATTTGTGTAATACAAATCTATGTAGATGTCAAGGTGCATATATACTAAAGCTAATTAGTGATAGTTGACAAAAAATTAGAGTAATGAATAATAGTGATCAATATTAAGATAAATCAATGCATAACTATATTGTATAGTATATAAAGATAAAACCTGGTTATAAAAACTATGTAGGAGATGCCCTCGAGTGGGAAGATGTAACAATGTAAACCTAGATTAGTGTAAATGTTTCCAATGGATAGATGATATATGGTCTAGATTACTATAGTGGACTGAAGTCCTATATAGAATTTACAAGCACTCAAAAAAAAAAGTGAAGCATATGTGTATGATAAAACCAAATACATTAGGATAGTTAACAATATGAAATATCTAACAAGTAGTAGAAATGTAAATAAATCAATGCATACAATTTGCAAGAATTTTGTATTTTTGAATATTTTTGTATTTTGACATATTATAATATTTGTGTTTTTCTGAGTATAATCTATGTATAATCATATGAAAGTAAATTATGTACAAGGAACGAGAGAGAGAAGGAAGTATGTACAAGGGTAGGAACCATACTAATCAATGAGAATCATGAGAGACTTGCTATCACTGTAGCCTATGTCAAAAATAGGAATGATAATCTCTCATTCAATGTGATTTCTATGCTATAGTTGAATGTTGTAGTAAAAATTTGAGTATTGTTCATCATTGAAATCATAATATTGTTCCACATTGAAATCATAATAACTTGGTGTGAAAGAGGGAACTTCCTCATACTATGGAGTTTGTAGACACCTAAAACTAGACACAAAAAGCTTCCACCTAGACTTCATATAGATTCCTACCAACCATTTCAAATTAAGCCTATGAATAATTAAACATCCCAAATTTTCTTGCACATCATTCATCAAATCTTAAAATCATGTTGAGGCATCCTTATTTGGGATACTAGTTCGTATGCAATAATAACCTCTCACGAATCCATCCCTAATCACCTTATAACATCACAACCATCAATTTAGCCTATGGGCCTATTAAGTGGGGCAGTTCCACATTTAAATCAAATCTTGAAAGAGATAAAAGGCTTATCAAAAATAAATTAACAAGTTAAACAACAATAAATGCCTAGTTGAATTATCCATTTGTAATTAATGAATATCTAAAAATGGAAATTCCAAAAATCAAAATATCTAAGCCTTTCATTATTGACTTTATGATTTGTCATGATCTTTGAAAATTTCCTAAAATATCTAATTTGAGAGCCATGCCTAGGAATTTAAAATCATAATTATTTGACAACTATTAACTCTACTGGAGATGGTTTTAACTTACCAAGGGTTAGTTTGAACCCATTCCAAGCCTAAACTCAACCTTAACTCACCTTGGGTGAGAGTCAATTCTTAAGGCTATAAATACAAGGCCATTTCTATTAGTTTTTAAGCTATTTTGATGCAAATATATTATGCAAAAATGACTTCAAAGCTTGGATATTGTAGAGTTATTATGCAGGATTTGCTCCATGAGACTCATGCAAGTAGTGTTACCATGCCCAAAACTTAAGCCAAGCAACATGAAAGCCAAGGTGCCAAGGAGAGAAGGAGCCAAGAAACCTCCATTATAAAAGATGTCTTGATGTACAAGCCAATAAAAACATTCAAAAAATCCATTTGGAGCTCCAAGTAAGGTAAAAGAGTTGTGTCTTTTATGTTTTTGTTGTGCTTTCACTTAGTTTTTGTTATTAATCTCTCCCTAGTGTCTAGGTTAGATGTGTTAGGAATTTAGTGTGTTAATTTCATTGGTTTTATGAGACTATCACATGACTAACCTCCCCTTTATGTCAAATTCCTAGTTCACATGTTGGCACACCCGATGGGACTCTCAGGCATCCCATATAACCAAGGAAGATGATACACTACTTTTAGTTTTGCTAATGGATGATTAAAAATCTTCAAACTTTTATGTTTAACTTCATTTTTCACATTTTTTGATTTTTTTTACTCATGGGTTGTAGTTAATTGATCTCAGTTTATTTCAAAATTTGATAAAGACTGACATCGATTCACCCTGACCAATGTCGATTACAAGAACCGAGCACAGTCCCTATGTGAAAAGTAGACTACGGTAGAAATCATGACTAAAAAGGGATTTACTTAAGTTTTTTGATATTTATTTTATGTTTTGGGACTTGAATATTGTTTGCATAACCATTTTATTTTAGGATCTAGTGGAAGATTTTGGTTTTGAGCTCATATTATTAGTCATTTTCTATCGTAATACAACCATGGTTTTTTGTGTTTTTGCAACAAACATATTCAAAGCTTCTCGACCGACATTAATCCCTAAAGATCAACATCGGTCCTTGTGTGGATCAACCAATGTCAATTTTTGTAGACTGACTTCAATCTATGTGTGGATCAACATTGATCCCTGCGTGAGACAAAAATAAGGAAACCCAAGAGCTCATTTTAAAATATTATTTTCTCATTCACTTTTGGGCTTCTAAGCAGTTAAATCCTCTAATAAATTGTAGGCCCTGAGGTGGCAAAAAACAAAGTTTGAACATGGTTAAATCTTACGCACTTTATTTTGGTGCTTAAAATGAACTTAGTTCTTGTCATATCTTAGTTTTTTTTGAATTTTTGCAAAGTTTTTTCCAAACAACAAATGACAAGGGGCTTAAAATTTCACAACACATCTCATTTTGGTGTAGTAAAATAGAATTTCACATTTAGTTACATATTCCTAAGAGTTATTTGTTCTACGTTTATTTGTTGAAAGTTGTTTGCTTCTTGCAAGTTGAATAATGCATGTATGCTCTCCCCCCATCCCCTTTAGGGAACTCGTGTGACCAAAAGTGCTCATTCTTTTCCGTTGTCACTTTAGTCCAAAAGTGTGAAAAGAAATTTTTTAAGGCTCTCCCCAAATACGTATGGTTTGGATGACCCCAAAAACAACCCTAAAGTCTTTTCACTTATGTTTTTATTTTTCATGCATTTTGGCTTGTGAGTGGGAGTTCATCGCAACTTCACAGGTTTTCTAGGGAAGCATTGACCCAGGAATTTATCTCCTGACATTGTTTGAACCCCACTCCATGATGGGGTATATAAATTGAGTTATTGAATCACTGGGATGGTAGTTTGAGTGATTAAACTACCTCTATTAGCAATTTATACTCTTAGAACATATGATCAACTTGAACATCACACTACACTGAGCAAGTGATGGATGTAGTGGTTTTGAAAAGGACAAGACCTTTTCAAAACAAGCTAGTTGATGTGGATCTAATTGATGTGAGCATCTCTAGTGTTATCGACACTTGGGACTATCTAGAAACATGCAAAAATTGATAGTTTAGAACCACCCCACTTGATGTAAACATATTGTTGATGCAGGGCGAGTAGCTTGAAGTTTCATATTGTAGTAAAAACTCTTGAGAGAAGAGGGGGCCTAAAAACCCTACTTTTTATGTGCTTTTAATTTTTGGATTAACAATTAAAATCCTCTCAAGAGTGAGTATATTGATATAATTCAACAATCTTATGCAACCTTATCAATTTTAGGATTTAGGACATTACACTTACATGTTTATGTCATTTTATCCTTTCTTGCATGGTTTTGAGTCTAAACTATTTGTTTATCTTACCATGTCAAAATGAGTCTTGTTTATACATCACTCCTTTGCTTAAGGAGGGATTATGCTACCCATTTGACATCGTGCATGTACGTTAGTATTTTTATCAACCTTTGTGTGTGTGTGTCACTTGATTGAAAAGGGTGTCGTTACAGTGCCCAATTTATTCCAAATCTTGTGCCTTTAAGTCTTGAAACAAACCATTGATCATATCTTTAGAGCACGATAATGTCATGACATTACTCAAATTATTTCATAGAATTGTTTACCTTGTTTCCAAATTCCAATTCAAAACCAAAGCCAAGTGTGCCTTTTGGATTTGTACCTAGTGCTGCTATATTTTCTATTCTTGTCTAGTTTGTTATTTGTTCAAAGAAGCCTAGTTTTCTAAGTTGAATTTGAAATTAGCCTTAACAAGTTCAAATCCAAAGATTGATTGATTTATGCCTATGCCTTGTGTAATTTTGGCCTAGCATCTATTTTAATCTTTTGCATTGTGTAACTTAGGTTAATTGTTTATTCAATTTGAAAACTATTGTTTGTGCCTTTATTTGGGAGAAACAACCTATTTTCTTTGTGCCTATTTTTTCATGCCTTATACCAATTGACCAAGTTCATGTCTAAAGTTGAATTCCTAGTTTATGCCAAAGTGTTTAAAATTTGTTAGAATAAATCTCATACCTTATTTTATTTAAATTATAGCTTTTGTACCTTTTTCAAAAGACCTAGCATATACCTATTTTGAGCCTATCTTTTGTGCCTTCTCTGAAAGACCCAAGAACTTTTGTTTTTTTAGCTTAGACTTGTTTGAAACACTTTGTATCTAAATTTTGGAATGTTGGTTTTTATTCATCCACTTGAAAATTTTGTGTAAGATATTTAATGTTAGACATTTGACGTTAGACTATTTTTACCAAGTTTTATCATGGACTATTTTGGAGATACAACTCCACTTTTAGACCAAGTTAGACTATATTTGAACCATTTGTCCTTTGGACCTTGTTTTTTAGAGTTTATAGAACTATAGGTCTTTTTGTAGAACATTTATCATTGACTTGGATATGTCTTGTTACACTCATAGTGGAGCCATGTACAATTTAGGTTATGATAGCATCGTTGCATATGATGATTTTGATCAAGATTCCTATGGTGAGGAGGTGGTTTGTGAGACATATCCTTATCCTCCTTATAATAATCAATTTAGGGAACAAAGCCAAGACCCTCAAGATAAGTATGAAGTGATACCTTATTTGGTCCAATTAACATACCAAGTTTTCCCTTTCATGCCTAATGGTACCTGATCCCCCATGTATACCATTAACCCTTCTTCAGATTTTGAGAGCAACTAAGCTCCATAATGCCATACCATTACCATTCTAAGACCTCATCTATTGGCTCATGATAGCAATAAAGCTTCACAATGCCCTACCATTACCATTATAGGACCTTATCCTTTGGCTCATGATAGTAACCAAGCTTCACAACACCCTACCATTACTATTCTAGGACCTCATCCTTTGGCTATGTGAGCAACCAAACTCTACGATGCCCTACCATTACCATTCCAAGCCCTCATCCTTTGGCTTATACGAGTAACCAAGCTTCACAATTCCCTACTATTACCATTTTAGGACCTCATCCTTTGGATCTTGATAGAAACCAAGCTTCACAATGCCATACCATTACCATTCTAGGCCTTCCAAGTATGGTAGCTTGTTATCCCAACAAAGTTATGCAATCATAACTTGACAAGTCACAGTTACAATCCTAAGTAGATGGCTAACCTTTGTTAAGCCTATCATGGATAAGCCTATCATTGTTCAACCATCAACCATTCTTCATCCATTACCAACCATCACCCACTTTAGAAAATTGATGTTAGTCTTTGAGCCACAAATGAGCCAATCATTACCTCTCCAATAGAGCCAATCATTCAAAGACCAAGATATATTCAAAATTGGTATTTTACAATTGATTGTAGACCAAGGTTAAGAGAACCAACTGATCAATGATGTTTTTGTTGAAACACCAATTTTTGATGAGTCAACCTATGATGAATCACCTTTTGATCCTTTACCTATTGTCAAGGAGTCTCACTCTAATAAGCCAGTCTTTTCTAAGTCACTTCTTAATGATTATAACCACCTTTGGGAAAATCATTATCTCAACCATTATCCTATTTTTAAAGATCCTCCCTTTGATAGGCTATTCTTTATGGAGTTGTTTCTTGACCTCTTTCCCCTTTTTGAGGAGTCTCACTTTGACAAACCAATCTCTTTGGATCCCATTATGACATCATAGGCTATTACTTGTCTAATACTAAACATTCAACTAGACATCATTGTGGCAATTCCACACCAGATGAATAATCAACACTTAATTTAGGTTCTCTTCTTGAATCAACATCAAATTTATCATTAAAATCATAATCAACATCAGTCTCAACATCAGATTCAAATTATTTTGAGTCAAACTCAACTTTGGAATCAGAATACATTCATGTTTGTTAAAATATTGGTTATACATACCTTGTAGATCAATTTGAATACATTTATGATCCTTCTATAGTTTTTGAGGATGGGTACTTTAGCTTTGACATAAGTTATTCTAGTATCTTTGACAAGGATTGTACTACCTCTTCCCATTCCATTACTATTTCACATGCAATTAACACCAACCAACCTAGCTATTATATTGACATTCCATTTCCCACAAGTGTCGATTGGGATCAATAAAATCATACCTTATTAAAATGCATTTATGAAAACATACTAGTTGTATAATATTAGGGGGGGCAAGACCACATTCATGTAGAATAAGAAAAATCTCATAGTGAAGCCTTTATGGAGGTGCTAAGGGGAAATTAAAGTCCAAACTCAATATCTTCTAGTGAAACCATTTTAGAGGTGCTAGAAGACAATCAAAGTCAAAATTTAACATTTCATAGTGAAACCTTTTCAAAGGTGCTATGGGACAATCAAGATAAATTCATTGGTGAAAACCTCATCGAGGCACCAATAGATAAGCTCAATAGTTCTTCACTACTTGATGAAGGCATTATCAAAGATAACATAAATACATCTTCCATTCTACAACATAATTAGATGACAACTACTCTGAAGCCCAAATAATATAAAAATTGAGTGGTCCTATTGAGAGCATATTTAGAAGCATTTAGCCCAACCACATTGAAAGTTATCTCAAACTTGAAATCAACAACATTGTGTGTGCTTAAAAATCCCAAAATTTATTTATTGCCCAACCATTATACATTCCATTATCATCCACCTTTACATTGCCACATCAAACCTATCATCTAATATTTATACCTATATACCATCCTTGGTTGTATTTTCCTTTATAGAGGCTACAAAGATATCTTACCTCGATGGTTGAAGGAAATAAAATCAATGATCAATGAGGATCAAAACAACATTTTTGGAGTCCAAATCCATGGTTCTTAATAGACTAACTATTCAAAAAAGGTGTGGGCTAAAAATTTACATGATTGATTATTTTGGTTGTATCATATGCTGATCAAGATGTGCATCTCCACATCAGTAAGAACAACATAAAAATTTACCTTACCTTTATCATTTGCCATTCCTCTTGCCATTGTTTCATATCCTATGATTTACTTTACCTTATCACTTGGAGGCAACCCTCTTACCATTATATCCAATTTCCATATCAATATTCTTCTTTATGCCATACCCTATACCATTATACTATACCTTCACTATTGACCAAAGCCTATTTTTAGACACCTTACTCAACTCTTTTGATCTTAGTTCCTTTGGTTCTTCCCACACCTTCCATAAGGGGATCGTGATCCAGTTTCAATAGTTGTAAAATTTTGTGTTTAAATGGCAGTATATGAAAGTAGTATGATAGTCAATCTGATAAGTTATTTTTCATTTACTTTTGACTAGTGCCACTGATTATAAATGTTTATGGGCAAATTAGTATCCCACCTTGTGTTACTAATTATAATTACCTATGGAAAAATTAGTATCACTAACTTATGTCATTATTTCCTAATTATAACTATCTATGGGAAAATTAGGAATAACACCTTTACCACACATTACTGCATCACCTTACCTGTCATGTCCCCTTTTTAGTGGACATTGATAGACTTGATGATTAGCCTATTATGCGACCTTTGTAGGCTGATAGGATGGATAGAGGGTCATGATGGAGCTTGGCTTGGCTTTGATTAGCAGAATTTCTACAGTTGGTTTTCATTTGGACTCTTTCAGACACATTTGGCCTGAGCTCCTATTATTTTGGGATATTTGACATGCAACAGAGCACCCTTATTTTGGTATGGTCATGTGCAGAACCACTCCCTGATTCACCAGCTTCAGTTGGTTTGAGGATCGGACATATATTGAGGGAGATATTAATATTTGATTGATTTAATCAAATATTAATTATTTGGTCTAATTTTAATTAGAAACCCTAATTCTAATTTAAGAAAACCCTAATTAGGGCAAGCATATCTTTTTGAGGGTATAAGGGTTTCTCATGGAGGCCATTATTGATTATGCATTGATTATTGATTTTTGATATTGAAGAATTCTTCTGTGAAGACTGAGCCAAGGGTTCCAAGATTCCATTGCAGTGGAGAATGTCAACTCTTCATTGTGTGCGATTCAGAGGCTGTGAGATATCAGCTGATTTATTGCCAAATTGAGAGATAGCTTCATCCAGAAGTTATCACAGAGGTTTACAGATTTGAGAGGTAACTTCATACAGAAGTTGTCACAGAGCTTTCCAAGTATTTCTTTATTTAGTTTTTATTCAATAAATTATACAGATAGAGATCTTCTGTATTAGAGCCATATATTTTCAGATCAGGGGTTGAAAATAGATAGGTTGTGCTTAATTGGCAGCCGTACAAAGTTCGTACAGGTCCGTACAGATCCACACAGACACCGACCTCAGCAGACAGAGATCCCCAGTGACCGACATCGGCCGACTAAAGACCGACGTCAGTAGAGAAGGACCGAAAATGACCGACGTCGGCAGTATATCAATCGACGCTAGTGATTGTGTGTTCGACATAGCAGGCCGAGACGTCCAAATTCTAGCTTAACTTCCAGATTTGTAGATGATCAAGGTTTTAAGACCATATTTTAATATTCTTTTATATGTATGAGAGAAGATTGTAATTGTAATTATCTGAACAAATGATAAGATATTTGATTGGCAGATAAGATATTTACTGTGGTTTATTGTTTATCTGAATTTATTCTGCAAGATTGTATCTTTGTTCAGAACTATTTGTGTTTCTATATTCCCTATTTGAAGGGGATATCACATTACCATTAGAATTATCATTTGCCTTGCCATTTGCCTAAATTTGAAACTTGTTGTTACCTGGTTGGATCTCACCACCTTTTGTGTGGGTGGAACTACTATGACATGAAGTCCTATGGGGACTATGTAGGTTATGCTTGATTAACATTGCAGTCAACTTAGTCCCCTTTTTCCATACATTCTTTCTATTTTGTGAGTAACCTAAACCAACACTCTCATCATTTTATGAGTGGTATCTTGTTAATCTCTAATGAGTTAAGATACACTAAAATCCCCCAAAAATCCAAAAACATTTGCCCTATTTCAACCTAGTTAGTCATCCTCGATCTGCTTTACTGGGGAAAATCCATTGTTGGTTATAATCCATTTCATTACCATTATAGGTGTGACCTTCCCTTTGCATGTATCCTTGCTTGGAAGCACCACCTATTTATCATTCCATTGAGACTTTATGCATAGGTATTAACTTGGTTGATGATAGGATGTTTTCTGTTGATTTTACTTTGAAGTTTTATATGTGTTTGTTTTCTTAGTAGTTTCTTTATTTGTTTGCCTATTTGTTTGCTTTCATTATTGTGCCTTGACTCAGTATACATGCATTCATTATGTGATTCCTTATGCATTATTCTTGAGTCTATATTCATACGTCAACTTTATAATCATGGTTTTTATCATTAGTACGTTGATTTCCATTATTTATTAGATCAAGAGTCAATCCTTATGCATATTTTGGCTAGGTCATCATGGTGTTTTATATCATGATGCATACCATTGAATTATACAACAAAAATTGGCTCGATAAATCTTAGAAGCAATGGAGCCATAAAAAATTATCCTTGATAACCTTGGTAAATCCTTCCACCCTCCTTGATCGAATCAACCCATTGACCAAATCTAGTTGTATCAATACTAATAAGGATGAGCATATATGAATTGGTAGGTATAACCAAATCATTCACATTGATAAATTATTTTATTCTTCTATTCATCACTTTCATCACTTTGTGCGTCTTCGTATGCCTAGTTGTTTGTGGATTCTTTAGTCATTTGACCATTGCATCTATGTTTGCGCATGCTCATCTTTAATATGTTCAAAAAGTTATATCCTTGAGTTATGCTTGTAAATCTACCCTATTGGGGTACAATAAAAAATCATCATTCAATCTAGGTCATCTTAATGATTTTAACCACCTATGGGTAAATCATTATTTTGACTCATCTACCTTAACTAGGGCATATGCCTATGCCACTAATTATAAATGCCTTTGGGAAAATCAGTGTCTCACCTTTTGTTACTAATTATAACTACCTTTTGGAAAATCAATACTTAAAAAAAAAATCAATGCATGTAAGCATTATCTTGATTGGATTAATCTAACCCATAGGTTAATTTCACTTTTTCTTGCTTCTTTTTGAGGGACCGCCCATCAATCATATGTATCGGCCACTCCCTCGAGGGGGCATCCCTATAGGCTTCACAAACATTATTTAGATCTTTTTATTCAATCATTATATTGTTTCATTTATAGTGACCATTTTAATTCTTTGAGAAGATGTTACTATTCATATAGCTTGCAACATCTTCCCAAACAAGGGCAAATTGTAGACACCTAAAACTAGCCACAATTGGCTTCCACCCAGACTTCAGACCAATTGCTACCAACCATTGTAAATTTACTTAAGAATTACTAAATGTCCTAGATTTTCTTACTCATCATTCATCAAAGCTCATGATTATGTTGAGGCATCCCTATTTGGGATACTAGCCCATATACAACAATAACCTCTCATAGATTCATCCCTAATCACCTTTCAACATCACAACTATCAATTTGGCCTATGGGCCTATTAAGTGGGGCACTTGCACACTTAAATAAAATATTGAAAGAGCTAAAAAGATAATAAAAATAAATTAACAAGTTAAATAGGATTAAATGCCTAGTTGAATTATCCATTTGTAATTAATGAATATCTTAAAATGGAAAATCTAAAAATCAAAACATCCTAGCCTTTCATCATTGCCTTTATGAGATGTCAAGCTCTCTAAAAATATCATAAAATATATAATTTGAGAGCCATGCCTAGTAATTACAAATTATAATTACTTGACAACTATTAATTCTATTGGAGTTAGTTTTAACTCACCAAGGGTTAGTTTGAACCCATTCCAAGCCTAAACTCAACCTTAACTCACCTTGGGTGAGAGTTAATTCCTAAGGATATAAATACAAGACCATACCCATTGGTTTTCAAGCTATTTTAGTGAAAATTTATTATCACAAAGGACTTCAAATATTGGATATTATAGAATTATTATGCAATATTTACTCCATGAGACTCATACAAGTAGTGTTACCATGCCCAAATCTTAAGCTAAGAAACATCAAATCCAAGGTTCTAAAGAGATAAGGAGCCAAACAACCTCCATTGTCAAAGAATTCTTGATGCACAAGCCAAGCAATTCATTCAATAAAGCCATTTTAAAATTCAAGGAAGGTAAAAGAGTTGTGTCTTTTATGTATTTATTGCACTTTCATTTATTTATTTTTACTAAGCTCTCCCTAGTGTCTAGGCTATAGGAATTTAGTGTGTTTATTTCATTAGTTTTATGAGACTAACACAAACTAGCTTCTCCTCTATGTCAAATTCCTAGTTCATAGAGTTAACCCTTCTGAATTGTGCTTTAGCATATTGATTATGATTTTGCCCTTTGAAACTATGCTTATTGTAGATATATTGTGTTGTGGAGGCTTCTTTAATAGAAAACCTATTTTGATTATGCTTGTTGGTTAAGCATGATTTTGACTTTGCAACTGAAGATCTTGCTCTTTTTTTAATATTTCCTTTGTATGTAGATGTTTTTTCTTGATAAGTTGTAGTTGTGATTGATGTGCCTTAGGATGTTCAACAAATCCAAACCTATTGACCAATATTATAAACTACTAGAATATGAGAAGTGATGCCTTGGGCATGTTTGCCCAAACCTTGACCATGATAATCAAACTGTTGTAGATATTTTATAACATATTGTATGTTAATCCTCCTTTTAGAAAGGTTGATTTGCTCAATTTATCTATGCTTGTTGTCTTGTTTATCCGATTGTGGTTTTAGAATCTTTAGTTGTTCTAAGTTATACTTTGGTAACCATTTTTGTAATGTTTTTGAGTTTGACCCTTTTTGAATTGGTAGATGTGCCATTGTACGTTGTGTGAATGAAGTGTCACTATGTGACTCATATTTATCCATTATCTATTTTATTTTCTTTTTCAATGCTAAACATGAATCAGTGTGGTGCCCATGCATTCTATGATATGCATGAAAAAATCTGGATCTTCTCATTGGGTGTAGAGGAGGTAGGTTGATCAAATTAAATTTAATCATGTCCCGTAGTATCTCACTTGAAATCTTATTTAACCTTTGAATATTTTTGAAATCACTAGTTGTAGATGTACTTTGATGTGATGTCACGCTCTGATATGTAATATTGTTTACCACAAATTGACTAGTTGAAGATGTATGAACATGATTTACACTATTATGCCCTAGAGGCCTTTGTCTTGTAAATTGATTTTCTAATGTTGTAATATTTTCATGTAATAATTGATTCTAATTTTTTAAAGCTGCAATTATCTTGTTCATACTGATAATTTGATCACATAGAGTCTCATAAATTCAAACCTTAGCTATTTTTATTTGAACATGTAGGCACACACCCTATAGGGAAAAAGTGTGAATAGGCCAAGTAGGGGGATTAGTGACAATGTTATAGGCTACATCATCTCATGGAGGAATGATAAGATGGACCTGGTTAGAGGGAAAATAGATATCAACCTCATGGAGATGAGGAGAAGTAGATTATTTCATGTGCATAAAATATGACATTAAAACTTGAAACATAGTGGTTAGTTTATGTGCTAAATCCTCTATGTGTGTATGGGTTTGCTTGTTAATTGAATTCCATATAGGAGAAATATAACATGTGGAAGAAAGAATGCAACATGAAAGATGTTTTAGTTGACTTGAAACATCATGTATGCATATGTCTATGTGATTAAAGAATAATGTCTTAATTTTTTTTCACATAGAAGAAAGATAACATGCTATGGAATATGATGAATATTATATTTGATAGTCAACATCATCTATACATGTAATGATGTCTTTTGTTATTTCATTCTAAATTAAAGGGAACAAGCATGCAAATAAAATTATGAAACTTTGTAATAAAAAGTAATTTATTTCTTCTATCATTATTATCATGATGATATGAATTAGAAGATATGTGAATCTAAAATCTAAGTTTTGGAAATAAAATTTGAGTATAAATAAGAAAGGATAAAAACCCTAAGTGTGTCTAGGGTTAGGGTTTTTGAATCTAAGGTTTTTTGTAATAATTTAAATTAGATGTAAAATAAATTGAAACCCTAATTGAATTTGATTTTAATTAGCTAGGTTGTCTAAATAAAATTAGAAAATTAGAAGTTTGCAGCCCTAAATTTATTGAATTTTTTTTGGATGAATGTAAGCAATGTCCAAAGTAAGACATGTTCACCAAATTATTTAACCTTCTCAGGTTTTACATGTGTAATTCCATATGTTTGGTTAAAGGGCTGAGATGTCTAAATTATTTAAATAAATTATAATAATTAACCTACTAATTTGTAAATGAATTTGACCTTGATTGAATTTATAATAATAACAATAAATAGAGTTAAATATATACTTAGCTAAAAATAGACTGTTATGGATGATATGGGTTCTAAAAATTGAGATTTAAGCAGTTCTAAGTGTTGTAAGCAGGATCATAATATTCATCTATTTACTAGACAATAGTGCCCAGTTTGGATAGTAGTTCCATCCATGTGTAGTGTCCATAATGTGGCACTAATGTCTTCTTTGTGGGATTGTTCCTATTTTTAGGGAGTACTTGCACTTATGTCTATGTGTTCCATTCCTCTAAGACTAAAACTTGTACTTGTGTATTGTACCTAAAAAGTTTGATTTTGTGTGTAGACCTTAGTTCTCTTTACAAGTATGATATGAGAAATATTTTAGTGTGTTATTAGGATGGAATGGACATCCTTAACACCCCACTATGTAGAGAGTTGCCTACATACCAATACTCCAAAGAGGGATCAAGTCTGATGTAGTTTTCCCACCTAGTGCTTGATGTATGTGCAAGTGACTGATAGAATAAGAATGGCCTTGCATGCCTTGAATGTGCTTGAGCTTTGGAATGATTGAAAATTAGACTTAGGGATTCTATGGATGGTAGTATGAAAAAATTATGGTAGAATAAGGATAATGTACCTTGATTTTGCACAACTTTATCTTTGGTTTGAATAACTTTTACATCTATTTTCCATCCAGTAAATAGAGGTGGATCAAACTTGTATTTATAGGGTTATATTGCTTGTGTGGATAATAAAATAAACTTAATCTGGCCTTAAGAGGGACACACATTTGAAAAATTATCCATTGGGAAGAGTTGGGGCTAAGGATAGTAGCACCCAGTTAAGGACACTAGTGCTATGTGGATGTAGTGTCCCAAATGTGGTGCTAATGTCCTTTTGGTAGAATTTTGGGAAATTTGGATTGAAGTTAGAGGTGATAATTTAGGGATGATGTATTGACTATATGTAAGTGAAAAAGGTCTACTAAATGGCTAGAAATGTAGGTCTAAGACTCTAGAATAGATCTATGGCAAGCCTAGGAATAGGTTAACTCAAGTGACACTCTTAGCATCCAATCACCACTTTTAGGTTATTTTAAAGAGAATAACGATGATGGATGGAGCTAATGATTGTACACTCTAATTTTTTATGAGGGTGGATTGATGATCCCCAATCAAGGTGGATTTTAGAAGGATACATATTGAGATAATACACATACTTTGATTTGGCCTAAGCAGCGTAGATTTGGAAAGGACACATCCCAAAAAGTTATGGGATTAGATTTGGGAGTGATCTATCTTGATGATGAACTACACATTAAATTTCCCCAAATAAGACAAAAGTTTCTATATGGATTGGGTGGATGATTGATTGACTAATTGATATATTTACGAGCAAAGATAAAGGATTTAATTGATTACATGAATTACTGATGAGATGATCACTGATGATTGGTGAACAACATGGATGATTTGATATGTTGATGCATAATTATGTGATGATGGTACAATGAATTTTCAATCATTAAGAGGAAAGTAAAGGTATAAGTAGTATTGTTTTAAAATTATAATTGCATTCCTTTTGTCTTGATAAATATGAGGACACATGTCAATATTTCAATTCCATTTTAATTTATACTAACAAAACATTAATCTTTGTTTCATGATGTTACAACTCCCAAACCTTCCCTTTTAGTTTTTGAATCCTACCAAATTGAAATCCATAAGGAATGTCATGGGGGAATTCCAATTTTGGTGTAACGAAATTACTTAAATAGATCAATCCAATTCACAAAAACTAATGTAAATATAAACATCAAGAGTAAATCAACACCAATATATTATAATAAGAGCATAATATAGTAGATCCACACCTAATGTTGATATTAGAACAAAATACTAGAAATATAAGACTAAGATAGTTTGACAGAGAAATCTCCATAAACATGCAATAAGAACATAATTAATAATATAATATTCAAGCACTAACCAATAACTCATATCTATATCATACTTAGGTTATGGTTACTCCATAGGATGAACCTACTAACAATATGAAAACATAGAAAATTATGATATGACAAGGTCAAAGGTTTTATTAGCCATAAGTTAGCCACACATATCCCTATACATGTGATAGGTTAAGGTGTAGCATGCCCTTCCCCTTAAAAATAATGATGTCATCAACATTGACTAAATTTGGATGTTTCTATATGAATTCTTCATCTTCTCATGTTACATCCTCACTAGTCAGATTCTTCCACTTGATCAAATACTCCATAATCTCCCTTTTTGTAGCCTCATAGTGCATGCTTAAAAGATCTCCTTAGGGTCTAATCGAATTATACCCTCATCATAAAAAACTATTAACTTAGTCGGGGTGAATATTATCCATTTAATTACCTTCTTCAAGCAAGAGACTTGAAATACCACATGTATGTGTGTAAACTAAGGTAACTTTAGCTTATATGCAACACTGCCAAATTTTTACGTGATCTAATTGGGGTTGTAATGATTAGGAGAATATTTGTTATCATTTTTTTAATTAATTCAAGGAAATTTTTTGGTATGGTTTTAGGTATACAAAAACTCAATCACTCACTTCAAAATGTCATTCACTGTAGTATCGATATGCTTGATGCTTTGTTTAGATTTGTGCCATTGCTAAGTTCTCTTTTAGACTAGATTGTACCTTGTGCTAGTGTTTAATATTTTATTAAAAATATTGAAGCTTTGGTTTTAACCTAAAATATGAGGTGATGGATGGCATGTGATGCCCATACAATGTAAAAAATGGAGACATTTCTAATGATGTTTGAAAGGAAGTGTTATATCACCATTCTACTTATGGCATCTAATAAACTTGTTTCTCATGTTTATCCAATGAAAAAAAATGAAGATAACCCTCTAGGAATTGGTTGAAAACATCCATTTTCATATTATATTTAAGATGATGTATTTATCTATGAGCTAATTCAATATCGAAACATGAGAATAAATTAGTCCAAAAAATACTAGTAAATATAGGATCATGATCACTTGTTATAATCTTGGTCATCCCATGTAACTTGTGAATTGTATTTAAAAAATTTGATGTCAAGGCACAAAAATGGCCATATTTTGTGAGCCTATCCAAAATTTACATGATGAAAATTTTCTTTTGTTGTAAAGGCAACCCTATTATGAAATCCATGGAAGCCTCTTCCCACCTTTGGCTAGGAATATAATAAGGGCTATATAAGACTCGGGGTCTTAATTATCTCATCCTTGTTTTGATAACACATCAAGCATTTGGACACAAGAATTTGAGTATCCCCTCTTGACTCCTTCCTACAATAAATATTTCTTGATTCTATGATAAGTTTTTAAGAATATTGAATGCCCCTACTAGATATTCAGGGAGCTCCATAAGAACCTTGTGCTTAAGGGCATAAATATTGCATAGGTACAACCAATATCTATACCAAAGGGCATTCCATTTACAATTTTTTTTCTAAGATTCTATAATTTATATATCAGTGTCATTACCCCATTTGGATATTGCTTCATCCACTCAATATTCATGCACATGGAAAATGTATACACATAATATTTTCACTTTATCACTTTATTGGCACTTTCTGTTACAATAGGTTGTCAATGCATCAATCTTCCTAAGTGCATACCTTAAAGGTGCATTGGGAATGGGATGGGATTAGGTCATAATAATTTTTGAGATATGTTACAATTCTATCATGTTATACCATCACTACTATTAGTATGACCTCCTCCAAGTCCTTATCTGATAATCCCTTTCATCTAGTTCTTATCCATATTTGTTGGATTCCCTATATTATACAATATCAACTTAGTCAATACCATCTATTTTATGTCATTGTATCCCTTGTATTATATTAACAAGATTGATATAGTTCTAAGTTTATTTTCTAAAATTTGTATTGTATCACCCTCAATAATACCATACTATGTTAGCCAAAATCTTCTAAATGTATCAACCTGGCTAATACTATCATTTTAGATTTTAAGATTGGTTTTGGGTATTCAAATTGTATATACAGGGGTCATATTTCATTCTTAATAAGATATATAACACTCATACACTCTGCTTGTGCTTACATTTCTACCCAAAGGAAGAATTTGGGAGAGTTAATGGTCTAGAACCTTACCTTTAAGGTCTTGTATTATGGTTTCATTGAAGCTCAATAGTAGAGGTCATTGGGAATTCCCAAGTAAGGATATAAAGGTCTTCATCCAAACATTTGAGGTCTACAACCTAAAACATCTCTTATAAAGCTCCACTTGAGCAAAAGAGGAGATTGAAGCATTGATGGGTCTACCCCAAGGTAAGTATTTATATCCATATACTCTTTCCTTTAATTTCTAGATTAGATATCTCTTATTATTTTATGGATGTATGTGTGAATCCTTGCTTAGGCTCCTCCTTATACCGAATAAATTGGTATAGATATATGGTTTCTTAGGCCTGCCATTTATCACTTCAAGTTTCATAGACCTCCATTGGTTTACCATTGCACATTACCTTATTTATAATCAATTACCACCATTTAATTTACTTGTACCCCTTTACAATCATAGTTACAATCATTTACCTTTGTTGAGGTCTAGTTAGAGTTATATCCTCATGTCATAGACTTAAGCTTTAGAACCCTTTCCTCTTGACATTTGAGTTTTAGGTTACCCTCTAATAGATATAAATATATAATTGGTCCTTAATCATTTGTCTAAGTATACTCATGCTCTATTTGATCGACCTTATTCAAGCCCTAGTCTATTGAGATAAAAATGATAGTTATAGGTCATCCTAGACCTTGCATGCATTTTGGTAAACCTGATATGAAATCTTATCCCTAATTTGATTGGATAAATTTAATATTTGTCCATTTAGCTTATTAGATCACCATCAAAATCATCATATATATTTTAGTCCAACTATATCAACTAACTCAATACCGTTCATTAGTTTTAGCAATTATATTAGACAACCCAGTGCCATTTCATATTTGTTTGCCAATTGTATCAGCCAACCTGATACTATTTTGTGTTATTATAGAATGTATTAGTCAATTTGATACTGTTATGTCTATGCTTTCAACTTAATCAACCAACTAGATACACTTATGTTTGATTAGTTTATAGTTTTTACTACATTAGCCAACCTGATATTATTTTCTTTGCTTGTATAATTCATTGCATGTTGTAAATTTATATTTTAACCTATAACATTTTCATGTTTATTTTTTATTTATCTTCCTAGTAACTATATTCTTTTAATTTTAAAACTAATAAGAGTTGTCATTTTTGGTCAAGTGATCATCAATTTTACTTGAGTCATAGTGTGAGGGGTACTATCCCAATACTCAATCCATTAGACAACACTATATACAAAATTTAGTTTCCACGTACCTCACATTATATCAAAAATGCCTAGAGTCTTATTTTTCAGCCTTTAGGTATCCTTTGAACTATTTGATTTTGTAGTGCACCAAAAGAAATTAGCCCTAATAAGTTATTATCAATGTACCTCAGGGATGGGATAGTCTAGCTATGGGATAATGGAATCTTTTATAGTTAGTGCCCTTATGACCATGTTCACTATTTATGATTAGTATTAGCATATCTAATATCCTACAAGTCAAACATATATTTGTCTAGTTATGCCTCCTTTCTTTTTATTTTTACTAAGTATATCTAATATCTTACAAGTCAAACATAAATTTGTCTAGTTATGCCTCCATTCTTTTATTTTTACTAATTCTTAGTTAAATTTTTAGCTTTATTGTTTTCAAACTATATAGGTTAGCCCAATATTGTTCTTTTTTGTGTGATAACTACATCAGCCAACCTGATACAATTTTTTATGTCTTCTCAACTGCATCAACCAACCCTATACAAATCTAAAGTTTTATCCAACTATATTGATCAATTTATCCATTTTATTTCCTATTGTATCAGCCAACTTGATACAATCATTTTATCTACCTACCACTAGTGCTACCTTTTTATTAAACTATATTAGATAGCTTGATATGACCAATTAGTTACACTCAATAACCCAATTATATCAACCATTTTGATATTATCTATTTTTAGTAGCTATTTGTATCGACCAACCCCATACAATCTGTTCATATTTAATAATTAACTATATCAACTTGTCTGATACTATCAATTCCCTATAACCAACCCTTTTTGTATTGTATTTTCAATCTCATTCACCAAATGTCACCTCTTAGAATTTTCCTTGTAAGCCTTAACCCATTCAAATTTGATATGGGTTACTACATCCTCGCCTTGTCCACCATTGAGGATAATTCCTCATATTATAATTTCTCTCAACACCACTCTATATTTATTAAATGTAACATGGTTGAAATAATATAGAAGGATGATCTAGAGGATCCTACCAAAATTATTAATAATATTGATGATGACATTGTTTATACTCCAAATAAGAATGGAATATTAATAAGCTTCCCTAATCAACTATAATAGTTAGGGAAACCAATACCAACATTCAGAACCTTCATTTCAAGACTAGTGTTTGGAATCCCCCATATAATCCCCCATCATATTCCAATCCTCTTCCAATCAATTCTAATCAAAATTAAAATCCTAGTCCCTTTATAGATTCATCACAAGTCCTTAGAAAAATGGTTCCAAAAATGGCCTTTATGCAAGCTTCTAATAACAATCAATTACTCAAAATTCAAAACCACATTTTGAAAATGGTTTATCAACCTCCTCAAATCATCATGAATCAACAAAATTATAATTATATCCATCCTTATATTATAGATGCAAATGGAAATATCATTCCTCAAACACCAATACATAATAAGATGCTTCAAAATCTTCAAAATGAACCTTTAAATCCCTCCATTGTGTCCATAGCGATTGGAAACATTTATCCAAATATCAAATATGATAGGAATAAAGATCCCACCTTGCATCTTAAAGCCTTTGGAAATCTCTACAAGGAATGGGTTCAAACCAACACTTATGTTACTACTAAACTTCTAGCAAAACCTTTGTTGGAGATGTGCTAGAAAGGTATAATCAACTTCCTCAACATTCCATTACACAAGTAGAGGATTTAGTCAATGATCTATTCAAAAATTTCTAACATAATGAACTTTTTAAAAAATAGCCTTAACAACTTAATCAATGCTAAGTAAGTCCCTAAAAAATCTATCCATACTTTCATTAGGTGATGGAAGTCATTAGCACATAATGTGGACCATAACATGAGTGATGATAATATTTTCAAACTATTTATTACCACTCTTAAATACATTCTTCAATACAATGTTAGGATTTTATCTCCTCATACTTTAAAAGAGGCCTTTGACCAAGAAAAAATACAATATTTCCTTATGGCTCAATTTGAATCATCTCATAATACCAGAAAGGAATATTTTCAATGCTATGCCCTTAACCTATAACATGTATAGGGATATGTGTGGATGACTCGTTGCTTACATAACTTTCATATTATCTTGTTGTAATTCTTTATGTTCTTAGTAAGGTCAGTCTATGGAATAACCATGACTAAGTAGAGTATATATAAGAAGTAGTGGCTAGTATTTGATCATCATATTGCAAATTCTATCTTATTGCATTATTTTGGAGGTAACCCTATCGAAGTGGCTCAATCATATTCATCAAGTATTTTTCTCTTTCATCAATTATTGTTGTGGATATACTTATTTTTATCTTAATTATGTGATATATTATTCCATTATTATGAAACATCTAGGTAATTTCGTTACATTAAAACTACAACTAATGCATTTAATGTTAATCCTTTTTAAAATAAGCCTCCCAGCCTAAAAAAGGAGCACCTAAATTAGAAAAATACCTTATTATTTCCCTCCATTCAGTATGCATAAGATTAATAAGTTGTTATCTCCATCCAAGCTATAGATTTATACTACTACCCCTCCATCATGGTATGACCCTAACAATTTCTGTTAGTTCTACGTTGATATTGGTCACTTTAATGAGATATGTCACACATTCCAAGAACATGTAGTAAACACCATATTATGAGAAAAATTCAATCATGATATCATCACCAAATAATATCCTAATATATACCTTAAAAAATATAAGAACTGATCTTATAATATTAAATCTATAAATAAAAAAACCCAAAAAACATCTCAACCATCTGATCCCAATACACAACATTCAAATGATTTCACTTGTGATATTGATGTTGACTATGATCATTATTACTCTAACTCCCAATTTATGAAGGCAATAAATGTTGAATACCATCATAATCCCACTCACAAATATCATGTCACCAAACCTAAGAATCTTTCTCCTAAAGAAAAACTTCTTAAGGACACTATTGCCACAACTACATCATCTTCTGACCCGCAACCTAGTCTACTCCACTATTGGAGCCTCAACCTAGTACATCCAATACTTATAATACCATACATCCTAAATTCACTATCACCAATAAATCTAAATACCTTTATGGCTCTAACCATTAATCATAATGGAATTTCTATTGCGAACTTAATTCTATCCATTATAAAATTCCTCCAGTGGAACTCATGAGTACATCATCTTATCATCAAAATTTCCTCATGAAACAATTTAATGGAGTAAAATAATCCCTATATAGTGAAATTGAACTACCTCTACAACCTTTCGAAGGTACTTCACCTATGAAATTCTATGTCATTGAAACCACTTATCAACCTTCTTCCTCTAAGAAACTCTCAATGGAATTTTTAGAAAAAGACATGATGAATGAAAAAATTCTATTTTGAGATGATGACCTACCCCTATTTATTTATATTATGATAAAAAATAATTTAATAAGGAAAATTATGGTGGAAAAAGGCTCTATAATTAATATTAATTCCCTTTGGTAATTCAACAATTTGGATATTCCAAAATGACCTTAAGAAAATATGACTCATCTATCATGGATTCGATAAAACTAATCAAAAGCCTTTTGGTTGCATTTGGATCCCTATTACTATTGGAACTAAAATAATACTAACCAAGTTGATGGGTTTTGACCTTCCACTCTCTTACAATATTCTTTTAGGTCATCTTTGGACTTATTGCATGAGATCTATCACCTCTTCTAGTAGCCAATGCATCAAATTTAATCATTTTGGAAAAGGTCACAAACATGAATCCAATATTAACCCTCGGAGTCTCAAGCTACCTAATCTCAAAACCTAGTATCACATACCCATAATTTATAATTTTAATATTCCCCCTCTCCTTGAGATTGTCAATATACATCCTGATCTCCAAGTTATTCTTGTAAATTTTGATGATGACAAACTCAACGAGTTACAAAGTATTGAAATACCACCAAATCACCTCTTCACACAGTGGAATGAATTTTTCCATCTCTTTTACCATGAGATAGGACCATTCCTTTGACTGATGATGATATTAAGAGTCCACCCCCATGTAATGGTTATAAAGCTTCATATAAAGAAGATGGATTCATTTGCAATGATTTTTTGAGTGGCCAAATTATTCCAAGACCCTATATCCTTATCCCTTGTATTTTCATTAGCATTAGTGTATCTATGAAAGATACTTCCACTGAGACTTATTGGCAAAAACTACATGCTTTTAATATCTCTCCATCATATGATGATGAATATATAGTTTCTCAATCCCAATCACACACTTAGATGTAGTTCATTATCAAAAAACCCTTACTAAAATGCATGTATTTAATCAAGATGTTCAAAATTTTCATATCTCATTTTATTATAATGATGATTAGAATGAATAAAACCTCAAACTTATGTTGCTCATATCAACCCAGCATTGGAAATATACTGCATGGGTTGTTTAACAACTCTATGAATTTCCTAGCATACATAACAATCTTGGTTAACCTAATACCATTAAGAGCATTCCTGAAACTAATAATAGTATTAATAAACATGATATTATTTATCCTATTAATCAACCTTCAAATTTGACCAACTGACCTGATATAGTTCAATATTTAGTTTACAACTACATTAGCCATTCATTACTAAGTGTTGATACAATTCCATTATCATCCCTAGATCTAGCTAACATTATTGGTTAGGCCAATATAGTCAAACTCAATAATATATGAACTAATTATACTAATATTTTTGATATTATTCATCCTCATTCATGTTTTTTAAATTATATTAGCTAGGCTAATATCATAAAGTAAAATTCATCAACTTCTCCTCGAGATCTTGAGATTACCTTAGATGTTAAAGCTCATGTTATCAGACAAATACATTTTGATTTTGAGAGCAAAGGTAATCATATTATCAATATTGAATTAGAAGTTGAATATTAATTTATACACTCAAATTTAATCATTAAGTGCTTGACAATGTTTAATATTGAGATCCTTACCTCACTTGGTCTATTCACCATTTTGTTAACTTGTAATCCTTATGAGATTATTTTCTATTCTACTTACTATCTTGAAATTATTGAAAACATCATTAAACATCCCAATTTTTATTATATATTCCTTTTATCTAACTTTCAATAATCTCTAGCCTTTTGGGACAAGACTGCATTAGGTCAGACAAGGCTACAACTTAGCCTTATCTACTAGTGCGACCTTGTCTCCCATGCTCCAGTGACAACTTTTCAAATTTGATATGTTTCCTATTAAATCTCACATGATTTTATCAAGTTTTATTAATTTAAATATTATAAATATTCTTCCATATAAGTACATCAATTCCTCTCAAAGTATCATCTAACAATCACTTGAAAATTTTACTGCACATTTAGCAAAAGGGTACTTATCTTTCCTATTCAAATTCTATTTTATTCTAATAATCATATACCAAGTTTGAAGATATTTTATTGAAGGTCAAGGAAATTCATTATAAATAATTTAATTAAATTTACTAATTACATCCATATAGAAAATATCAATATTCACACACTCATTCAAGAAGAGAGAATTACATTGACCTAAGGCCCTTTTGGGCTATGTAGGTAACACTCAAATTACATCAAGTTTTCTTAGGATAACTTGGCTATTCCATTTGTCTAAACCCCTCTTTGTATTTGATATCTATTTAATTTATGTGCATGAACTAGGGTTTTTTAATTTTAGGTTTCCATGCATCGCATTAAAACCCAAAAACAATCAGTAGACCCTCTCAAACAACCACATGTGCCCATATAAAAAATTCAATCACACAGTCAACCCAATCATAATGCAATCAATAGACAAGGCTATAGTGCACCCCTATCCATCCTAGTGTGAGCCTATCTTCATATATTTCAAGATTCTATATTTGGATACAACATAGTTTATAACTCTTCCCAATTAGTTATATATCAATTATTTGCCTGCATAATCAACATAAGTCAGATCCAAACTATGTTTGCATATTCTATTAAAATATACTATTTATAACTCATTTTAATTCTTGTAAATTACTATATTTTACATTTAGGTTTTGTATATTATTTAATCTAAGTTAGTATTTCAATCATTTAATGTTTATTATATTTCATTATTAAATCAAAATAATCATTAAACATTTTTTTGAACCCATAAATTTTTTTTAGAACACTAATTGATGTTTGCTTTATTTTTGTCCTAGGATTTCATACAAAATTATGTAAATTCCTGACACTAAAAGAAAATATTTTTCAACCTTGTTTATAAATTTGACACCATGAGTTAATCATCTTGTATCTTGGATCTTAATCTGATGTTGAATAAATTATCTTGACACCTTTAATAAAATCTAACACTTGAGCATTTTCTTTCGACCTTGGGTTGAAATTTGTTGACATCTATATACAAAAATATTTTGAATTTTATTTTATCTTTATTTTCTATTGCTTCCTGCTTATTTTTAGTAACAATGTTTTGTTAGTTATAAAACTACATATAGAGAGTTGTCATTTTTAGCTAAGCGATGACCTATTTTACTGTCATCATTAAGTGATGAATATTCTTCCAATACTCAAGTCCTAGATAATGCTATACATAGAGATTAATTTCCCCATCCTCCTAGTATATTGGAAACACCTAGGGTCCATTGTTTATACCATAGTGTAGATACTAAAACTAAATATTTATAGCATCTTAGTCTTGTACATTTGACAAATATCAATCAAAGTTTTACCCTTTAGTTCTAGACCTTCCTACTATTGAAAGGCTCACATTCACCATCTCAATGTGTCTAAATGCTTATCTCTTAGTATGATCCATATCATTATGATGACCTAGATCTATTTTACTATATATAAAGCTTAAAACTTGATAAAAATCCTTCACTATCATTTTTAAATCCATACATATTTTTGTAGCCTTCTAGACACTATTGGCCATAAAGGGACACTAGCGCTTGTTGGCTGAAAATTTTGTTAGGGGGAAAATGTAGGACTCGTAGTCAATAGTGTCGGGATAGATTCCTTACATCATTCAACAATGTGGGAAAAAATTCCCTCTCCTATTAGTAGGTGGAGATACCTTTATTGAAACTAAAAAGGAAAAGCAGGAAAAATGCTATTCACAACTATTTACAGTAAAAAAGTTTTCTGTGGGGGGTTCATAATTTTAACTATAAAGTATGAAAATGGTGACATAAAATAAATGCAAGAGGAAAAGTGAAAAGGAGAAGAAAGGATAATGGGATGATTTTATCCAATTAACACATAAGTTTTTATAATGATCATAGAGATTAAGAAAGATAACTCTAGGTAACTAAACATAAAGACTTATTAGAGTAATCCAATAATTGATATTGTGACATAGGAAACCTTTTTTAGGAAAATGAGATGGGAAAGACATATCATATGATGGAATTTTTTGTGTTTTTTATATGAAAAATATTCATTATAACTTTGTAAACATGTACATGAGGTTATAAAAGCTACATCATGCTACCAAAATAACTTTAAAAGGTTCAAAACCACCTTAGCCCAATAAAAAACATGTTTTTCTTATTACGAACTACCCTGAATGCAACCAAAACCATGAGTTTCTCATTGAAAAATTTCCTTGGATAATTAAATCCTTTGAGAGATTTAAGGAGGTTGGCAGGATTTTAAAGGAGAAAGAACACATTTGTAAGCATTTAAAATCCCACAAGTGTAAAATAAGGTTGAAAAATGTGCAATGAATAGTTCCTTGCCATGTAGAGAGAAGGTCCAAGCTATGTAGGATGATAATGGGTAGTTATGCAGACTTTAAGACTGATTCAAATAATATGCAGGGTTTTGAGGATGATTAAACATGTTTGAATGTTTTAAAAACCTTGCATAATTCTAATTTTACCAAAACCATTTTATAACTCTACCAAAACCACTGAAGTGCAGCCAAAAACTCTTTCTAACCCTCAAAACCATGGTTTTCACCAAAATAACTCTTTATAAATAAAAACCAAGGGTTTTATTGACAAAACAACTATTAAAGGCCAAATACCATGTATTATTGATCAAAACCACCCTCAAAAGACATATACCATGAATTATGAGCCCAAACCACTCTTTAAAGGACTTAATATGGAGATTACCATGACTTTTGAATGTTAACAACCTTTTTTGAAAGGTAGTACCACATATTTGGGGGCAAAACTCCCTCATAAAAGTCCATATACCATGAACTATGGCAAAAACCAACTCTTCAAAATTCAAATGAAAGCCTTAAAACACCACGTGGAGAGATGAGAGGGTGAGTTGGGATACTTGGTAGGCTTTATAGGTGAATTATGCATGCTAACGAGATTTAAAGTGGAAAATCATATGTTGTGGGTTTTTAAGGTTTGTTTTACATGCAATATTATATTGAAAAGGTCACATAATGCTTGGTAAGAGGTTTAGACAAAGGTGTAGGCTTTATAAGGATATTTTGTATAATGGCAAGTTCACAAGGGTATTTTACACAAAAATACCTTCAAAATATTTTCAACATGAATAATTATAGTAACTTTATGAGCCAATTCCACTTGGAAATGATTCCTTCTTTCTAATGCTTAAAGTATTGACAAATATTTATATGACACTACTAGAAACCACTGGAATATCTCTTTCAAATATTTTGTCTTCACATCCAATATGCACATCTACATATGATGCATCATGAGAAGATGGATGAAAAGGTGAATCAACTTCATTCTGGAAAGATTTAAACTTCTCTAACCCTCTAGATATTCTAAATGAATATCTAGAGGGCTCGACAAGGTCTACCTGAATATGTAAGGAGTCTCATATGAGAATCAAGAAGTATAATATTGGATATCTTACTCCAAGAGTGTGGATTTTTGATAAGCTTAAACAAGTCCCCAATGTAGTTATGGGATCAAAATACATTGGAATAATCTCATAAACACATGTAGAGAACCCATAGTGCTTGTCCTTTGTTTGAACAAAAGTAAAGTATTCTTTTATGAACTATTGTCATTGTCAGGCATTGGGGTAGATTTTTGCATGTGAACCAAGACCTATCCATTAGGCTAGGGTTTTAGTGTCCATTTTGGAATTTTTTTTCCATCCCTATCTTTGAAACACATCTAATTACCTGTAGGAATGTAATAAAGGCTGTTATCATGAAATGTAAAATTTCATGACAATAATGCTGGAGATAGTGTCTAGATCCTTATCTAGTGTCCATTTACCAAAATTCATCCAAATAAAAAAAGATTCAAAATCTATGGGTTAACCTATTTATCTTATTGAACCTTGCTCTGATATATTTTCAAAAGGTATGGTATAAATATAAGTATACACTTTCTCATTGTTCGTATATAAAATACCTACTAAAGCTAAATCAATCAACTACATAAGAACTTTATTCTACCCTATTCATCCATATTTTCATATCAAACATATGAGCAATCATATTACAAGTCAAAATAATTCAAATAATTGCCCATGAGTGATATTTGTCAAATTACAAGCTAGATCAATGCATACATCTTCATATAGTATATTGCACCATTGTGCACACACTTTCCCCCACATAGGGGAGAACTACATAAATTTGAGGCCCTACTTGGAGTATTGAATATGTAATAAATTCCCATTAATAAAAATTTCTTTGGGGTAACTCAACATTAAAGGCCCACTAACCTATTTTTTCAACAAACTCATTCCAAGGGTGAAGATCTAGGGTTTGATAAATCAATAAATAACAACAACCTATACCCCAAATCTGAATACATCAACAAGAAGGCAATAAAAAACTCAAAAAAATGAAGTTGGTCACATCTAGATATAGTCATTATTCTATACTAGACACCTACTTGACATTCATACACTAAAATCAATGATATTGTAATGAAATTACTTAGAAGTTCACAATAATGGAATAATATATCAAGGAATTGAGAGCAAAATAATTAGATCTACAATAGTAATTCACAAAAGATTAGAATACTTTATAATAAAGATTGAGTTGCTTTAAGGGGGTAACCTCTACAACAATGCAATAAGATCAGAATTCATAATATAATGATAAAATACTAACCACTACCTCCTATATATACTATACTTAACCATGGTTATTCCATAGGTTGACCATAGTAAGAACATAGATAAATTCAATAATATAGTATGAAAGGTATGTAAGCCCAAAGTTGGACACACATATCCTTGGATGAACTATAGGTTAAGGGTGTAATATTACCTTCCGTTGAAAACAACATTTCCCTCAATCTTAAATCATATTTGGATGCTACTGCAGAAAAGTTTCATCCTCCCATGTTACATCTTCATGATTCAAACTCTTCCACTTGATCAAATAATCTACCTTCTTCATCCAGTTCAAGTAACTCAGTTTGGGTAGAAACTATTTGTCCAATGACCTTATTTAGGGAAGATACATAAAACATAGGATGTATGTGAATATATTAGGGTAGCTCCAACTTTTATGCCACACTGCCATTCTTCTATAGGATCTCATAAAGGACATAATACTTTAGAGAAAGTGTGGTATCCTTTTTATATTGATTTAAAGGAATCTAATTATATGATTGTAAGGATACAAAGACACAATCACCAATATAAAAATGCCTCTCACTATGATGTTTATCAACTTGTTATTTCATTCTATTTTATGTTATTTATAAATTCTCCCTTAAACTACCTAGTACCTCTTGTTGTTGTTGCTCGAGTTCCTCAACATCTTGAACCCTGGGTTGCACCTTTAAAGATGAAGTGATGGATGGGGTTGATAACCATAATGTGACATAAAGGGAAACATTTTAGAAGAGGTATGGAGTGAAGTCTTATACCACCATTCTGCTAGTGGCAACCAATGGACCCAATTTTCTTGTTTATTTGATGCAAAACAATGAAGATATCCTTCTAGGAATTTGTTGATAACATATGTTTTCCCATAAAATTGAGGATGAGAAGATGATCTATGAGCTAACTAGGTACCCAAACTTATAAATAACCCAGTCCAAAATTTACTAGTGAAGATAGGATCATGATCACTTACAATGATTTTTGGGGTACCATGCAAATTTTGAACTATATTGAGAAAATCAACTAATGTATTGGTTATAAATGGTTGTGATAAGGGGAAAAAATGAGCATATTTGGTGATCCTCTCAAAAACTATCATGATGAATTTTTTACCTTTAGTGTAGACACTAGAAAACTATACACTATGGTTCCAGATATCATATTGACTTTTAGACCACACTTAGACCCCCTTGGGACCATTTCACAATCTTTTAACTACCAAACCTAAGTGACAATGGCTAATTCTTCCATTTTAACTTTTTCCTCTCAATCGATGATGGTCGACCCTTAACCACTGATGGTTAACCTAGACCACCAATGGTTTGCCCTTAACTACCTCAAGGGTTAACTTCAACTAAAAATCCAACTTACTTTTCTATTAATAGTTGTTTGATTCACTATTTTGCATAATCAATGCATGTTGAGCTTAAATTTAGACAACTTGTTAGACATATTTTTGAAATTATTGTTTCACCACCCCCTTCCCTCTATATTAAGAGAGGAAGAGGAGGTGAAAGAGGATCAACAATCATTATCAAAACTTCTTATGTAACACTTCTTAGGAAATAGATTAGAGCTTCTTGTACAGGTATCCTTTTTACTTCTAGAAACCAAGACAAAGATCAAAAGTGCTAATACAACTCATCAATCAATAGCCAAAGTATCACCATGCTACTATAATTATTCTAGGATCTAAAACAAGATTTTATCTAACCTCAACATTCTTCAAATCAACAACTAAAATCTAAGTATCTGTTCCTTATCAAGATTCAATGACTAACTTTATGTGTCATTCTTTGTGTCACTTTCCCTCTATCTCGTAACCAGTATCCAACCCAAGCTCACCTTATAGAACCTCTCTACAACCTTCCCAACTAAATTAATTTTTCCCAAGCCAGATCCCATAGTAACCACTGATGGTTTCCTAACTATCAATGGTTTGAACTTAACCATCGATGGTTTTCTAACCTCCAATGGTTTGAACTTAAATATCGATGGTTTACTAACAGCTGATGGTTTGACCCCAACCACCGATAATCTCTATCTATCATTTTTAATAGAAAGCTTATTTGACCTATCAGACCCTAACCAAATCCCATTTTTTGAGTTTCTATCTTATCATAGAGGATCGTTCAATCTTCTAAACCACATTTGATTTATTTAGCATCGATATCTAATTATTTATTTCTATAAATGGTCAAAAGCATTTATTTCTTCTCAAGCATTTCTTGTATTGCATTTCACTATCCTCTATTATTTATGCAAGCAATTTATCTTTTGTTTTTAAAACTTAATTGTTTAAAAGTGTGGATTGATAGCCCCTAAGGAAGCTTATGCTTCTTTGATCTAGCTCATGCTAGGTAATCCACCCTACTATCTAACTAATCAACCATTTCTTTAGTGCTTTCTTATCTATAGGTCATTCTTCCCAAGACAAAGAGGAGTATCCATAATCATCTAATTCACATGCACACAAAACATCAGGTTTTACTAACCTCACCCTTCTTTCAGGTTTTACAACTTTCTTTCTAAAGGAAATAATCAAAATTTACGTGAAACATTCTAACATGCTTGATGGGACCTAGTTATATCTAGGTGCATTTTATTCTTGGTTTATGCTCATTTGAATGAAATCAAAATTTCTTTTGGGGGTTAAAATTAACTACATACATTATTTTTTTGTATTTATTATCTCACATAGCTTAAATTAAATTGATTAAATCAATTGTAGTCTCACTTCTCTCCACACACATAAGACCAAACCACACATTCAATTAAACATCAAAAAATATACATAAGGCCCGACTAGGGTTTCATCACCTAGTGGTCACCTTTCCTCAGCTATCCTACTTGTATTTCATCACCAAGGGGAGAACCAACCTAGTACATTGGCTGAGTATAATATCTAGCAACTCAGTATATTTTGGATAAGCACCTGACACCCTTATCATTGCAGTGTGTGAAGTGAGGGGGTAGGCCCCAATATCAAGCCACGTACCAAGTTCTAGTACAGATCTTGAGAGCCTTTAACTACTTAAAACTGTCCTTAGATATCTTCTTCTAATACTCACTCTACAAGCCCAAGTTGGTCTTCATAACTTCTTTAAAATTGAGGCATAAGCCTAAAGAGAGATAATAAAGTATCCTAGGATTGTAATACACATTAGTGTATGCATTGTTTTCCTTGAGATATTTTTATTTTGATTACTTCTATTTTGAGTTGTGAGATCACTTGTATCTTCCTTTTCCCCATTTGTATGGTTTTAACTAGACAACAACTAAGAAATCAAGCAAATCAAGATACACCTCCTGATCATCCACCTTCCTCTTCTCCTTCATCCATGGAGTATGTCTCAAATGTAGAGAGTTCTCCCCATATTTTTGGAAGTTGTAGTATCCCTTGGATGGTTGCCCAAGGTGATATGGATTTTTCCACCTTTCTAGATAACAACTCCATATCCCTCCAACACTACCTTAACACCATATCCCACCATACCCCTGCTTCGGTTCTACCTATTGACCCACCCTATGGTATGCCATCTCACCTTATGGACAAAACCTCTATTACTACCATTTATACCCAACCTATAGTCATCCAAACCTCTTCTTATACCAATAATCCCACCAATACCACCATACAAAACCAACCTACCCAACTAACCAACACCCAAACATCTTCCACCCCAAATAACAACCCTTCTGGTATAGGAGTAACCCAACCTTTGGGTACCAGTACTCCACTTACCATGGGAGTGCCCTTTACTAGTTTTACCTCCCTTCCTCTCATTTCTAACTTGCCTATGTCCACACCATTCTAGAGATTGGTAGTTTTCATATCTTCTACCCTTCCACCCATTAGTACCAAGATTACTACCCATCCTCAACCTATCAACATGACCATACCTCTAACCCAACCCAGTCAATTCCTCAATAGCTTCCTATTGCACCCAATCGAAGCTATATTCCAAACCCATAGGGGTATATGGATTCATCCTCTACCCAACCTCCTATATCTACCTACCCATACATGGCATCCTCCTAGCCGCCCATGTCCACACTTTAATATGTGACAATATCCCAACCTTCCACTAGTTATCCTTATACCACACTTGCCCAAACCCAACATAATTTATCCTACAACTATGTAGGTGCATAAACACAAATGGATTTGTTAAGATGTAATTGACAAAATGACCACTTTAGAGGCATCTATTTCTAACATTCATAGCCTCTTATCATATGACCAAATATATAATGAACCAATTCACCCATCTATCCCTATTCAACCTTATCCTCCTTAATGGGAGATCCCAAAATTCTCAAAATTTTATAGCAAGGAAGACCCTCAATAACATCTAAGAACATTTAGACACTCTTTCTATTTGATTGCCTACAATGATGCTCTCTTTCTTCATACCTTTCCCATCTCTCTATTAGGTTCATTTCTAGATTGGTACAGTGCCATTACCAAGCACTATCTCTTTTTTCTTTTTCCCAACTAGCTCAAACCTTTGTAGACCACTTTTCCATAAACATCTCTAAGAAAGTTTCCATTACCGATCTCTACTCCATTAAGAAATTTGACGATGAATCCATTACCGAATTTGTAGCCCATTAGAGAAGCTTGATAAGTCAACTCTCTTTCTCTTTGCCCCAACCTAAGCTGATTGATCTCTTTGCTTGGGCTTGTGCCAAACACATTTCTTCCACTTTATGGGTTCAAAATTTTAGGACCTTTGATGAAGCTTTCACCATGGCATGGAAGCTAGATATCAATGCCATTGATGAGGGGAAGTTAAAATTGAGAAACAAGAATTTCACTTTTAAATAAAAATGGTTCCCTCCTCCAAACCTAACAATGAAACTAACTCGAATACTAAAAACAAGGGAACCATGAATGTGGTTGTCCTTAAAATTACTCCTCTACTAGTTATTAACCATCCCAAATCTTCCAATTCTTCCAATTAAAACACTAGAAACTAGAACCACAACAACCAAAAGCAATTTAATCTGATAGGGGAGTCATATGATTCAGTCTTGGAAAATTTATTAAAATCAAAGAACTTATAACTCCCACCAATCAAACCTCCATAACGATTTGATTCTTCTCACCCTATACCTGGCTGGCATAAGGAAAATGAATTGTGTGCCTTCCACCATGTCATTGGGCATGATGTTAGTAGGTGCAATAATTTCAAAAACATTTTCAAAAGTCTTATTGATAAGGGGGAGCTTGTGTTTGATAACCCCAATGCACCCTCAAATCAATCACTTGACATATTGAGACAACCATTTCCCAGCCATGCCCCTTTCATGAATAATGATGTCAATAGAGAGAATCCTCCCACAACCATGAGGTCCATACCGTCAAAGTATTTATTAGTGAACTCATTATCGAGGAAACCATTTCTCAAATCACCTTTCCTTCCCCTTCACTTATTGAGGTAATGGAGTCACCTTATATTCCTTTAGAAACCAAAATAAAGGAAGCAACTATTACCCTCTTTCTACTTGTTGTGGTAGTGGAGCTACTAACCTCTCCCTTGGAAGACATACCAATAGAGACAACCATTACCACCATATCTTTCTCTTCCATCATACAACAATCCACTCTTCTTTTGGAAAACATTCCTAAGGAATAGGTCACTCTACCTACCTCTCCTATAGAAGACTCACCTTCACAAACCTTAGAAAATTTGATTGAGGAAAAGGATGAGGTAACCATTCCTCTCTCCACCCATGGGTTTTTCCTTTGAGACCAATAGTGAAGGGATCAAACCTGTCTATAAGCCTTTCTCTAGACTAGTTCAAAACTTGATGTACCTATCCCAACCCATTTTAGATCATGCCACATTTTAGTAGCATCTCAGGCTTCCTTACCCAACCAAGCAAGAGCCTTCAACACACCATTGTCAACCCAACCTTTTTCTTCTACTATTGATCCCACTATCATCTCAACCAAACCATTATAAACCTCTACCCCTCAAGCCATAGTTGAACCAACCAAACTGACTCTGCCTAAAGTAGCCTAAGATTCTCCCATCACATCCAAGCCTGTCAAAAACCTAGGTGTACTAACTTGTCAGAGCCTTACTCACCCTCCCTTAAATTTGGGTTTAAGACCAGCTATCCCACTAAAGAAACCCCAAGTGAAGCCAACCAAGAAGGAAGAGCCACCTAAGATCCCAAAATCTAGAACCTTGTCACCTATTTCTATCTTGCCTTCCATTTTGGGAACACACTCTTCTTCCATCCTAGGACCTCATCCTTCCATTAAGAAAACACACCTCCCAAAGACAACCCAAACCCAACCTCCTCTTCTAGATATGCCCCTAACTATTATTTATGTGCCCTCTACCTCTAAACCCTCCACTACCAAACATCCTACTTCTAAACCTTCTATTTTTAAATCACCCACTACTAAGCCTACTAATTCTAAAAATTTGGTCTCTAAACCACCAACCACAAAGAATACTTCACCACCCAAAAATCCCACTACTAAGCCTACTCTTAAGAAGGCTTCTACTCCAATAATCAAAACTGGAACTCCAACATCCTTGACACCTTTTCCTGAGTCTTATTCAACCATCCTATAGAGGTTATTTCAAGATTCTTTCTTCACTTTTCCTCCCATCAAACCATTTGACCCCTATAGTCCTAAGCCATCTTGGTTTGATGACAATTTGATTTGCTCATACCATAAAACATCAGGACATGATACAAAGAACTATAAAGCTCTCCAAGTCCTTGTCCATCATCTATATGATGATGATGACCTATTATCAGAAGAGCCACCCATAACCCCGCAACTAATCTAAGAACCACAATCCACTACCCCAAACTTGCATGCTCCCACACTCTTGTCTAAGAGTGAGGAGGAACCGAAGTAGTCCTCTAGCCAAAATCTTCCCCAAATCCATACCATCCATGTGGTCATATGATCACATGCCCCAAAAAATCATAAGGGGAAGGCAAAAGTGTCCATTCCATGGACATACCCTTCCTCCACCACCCAACCACTCAACCAAACCCAAACACCCACACCTTCTCCCAAACCCAAGATATCCATCTTGGGTACCTCTTAACCCAACCCTTCTGACTCAATCCAAATAGTGGTCCTATAACAACTTCACCAAACACTAGTGAAGATGAGTTTATATGAACTAATCAATACCTTGCCCCATCACTACCAGGCAATGATAGAAGGTTTATAGTCTATATAGGTCTAACTAGAAGACCCACAACCTATAGCATCTTTTGTTGGAGCCCTCTAGATTTCCACCCTTGTTACCTTTAAAGATTTGGAAATACCCTCTATTCATCCCTAGGATCCAGATCCTCATCTCTTCATTACTGCATATATTAACCAAACCTGCATCAAGTGAGTTATGATTGATAAGGGGGATAACATCAACATTTCCTCCTTACACACATATGACCATCTAAAATTATCAAAGAACATCATCTGAAACTACGATAATACTTCATTCCTTTAATGACACTATGGTATAAACTCTAAGAACTATCATCCTCCACATTCATTTTAGATCTCACATGTTTCTTGAGCTTTTCTACGAAGTGGAAGGTGAGTTCTAGTACAATGTACTTCTTGGATGCCCTTGGGTCCATTCCATGAATTGTGTACCATCCACCCTACATCGATGTATCAAATTTGAGCACGAGGGTCAAGTGGTTACCATAAAAACTGACCCAAGTCATTTTACATCATGCAACATGACGTACCACCCAAATGATGTTCTCTTCCTTCCCACTGTCAAGTCTTCATCAACCAACTATAATTCCACCTCTTCTACCAACCAAGCCTCAACTAGATTATCCATTCCATCCACCCAAATCCCTACAAAGGACCCCTTATAATCCACATTACAATGTCTCTTGATTAGGGAGTACCACCTCTTAGCCTTGGATACCTTCCCTGCTCCCCAAGAATATGAGAACCTTGACCATGTTGTCCCCAAAAAATGTCACTCATTTTTGGGACAACCTATGAACTATTTTGGGCCCTGCAAGACCAAAATTATCTCTTCCCTTTTCAAAATTTGTCCTGAGCATTCAAATTCCTCATTTTTTAAGCTTCTCAAAATTCTACAGACTCTGTAGGTGGGATTCTATGGACTCAATTTCTACAGACTTCGTAGGAAGAAATCTACGGGCTCAACATGCTTGAAATTAAAAGGTTCAAAGGGTTCAATGGATTTAATAGGTAAATTCCTTTGAAGGAGCAAGTTTCTAGCACTTAGACATTTCTAGGGTTGGTTCACTCAGTTGGTTCAATAAAACAATTCAAAGGAGCACTTGAAAGAAAAAGACCAAGGAGCAGAATGTGCCACGTGTCCCTTGTAGAGTTCCACAGAAGGTGACAAGTGGTAACTATAGAAGGTTTCAATATATTTTTCTAAAAGTAGTGAAACATGCCACATGTCATTTGCAAAGCTCAGTGGAGGCTACCAAGTGTCAAACTCCATAGTTCCTTCCTTTCATTTCACTATATTGAGTAAAGACTGTGGTGAGCCCTGGATGAATGGCTAAAATTAAGCAGAATGCTCCAAGTGTCACCGTCCGTGAGATTGTTAAAAGTAAATAGAATGTGCCATGTGTCACATTGTAACTCAATAGAGCAAAAAAAGTGTCAACATCTACATTTTAAGCTTTTCATAAGTTTCAAAGCTTCTTTTAATAAGCTTCTCATAGAATCCTATAGAAAGCACCAGGTGGCAACAATGGAAAGTTTGTAATTTGTTTCTAAGAAGCTATGGAAGATGCCACATGTCCTGTTAAGGTCAAGTGAAGAATGACAAGTGTCTGCATTTGCATGAATTGAAATGAGTCCTGAATGTTTCTACAATGTTTTTAGGAGCTCGATGGAAGCTACCACATGTCATCTTCTGTAAGACTCTCAAAGAGTGTCTGAAGCTTTGTAGAACATGCCACGTGTCTCGTTAAAACTTGGTGGAAGCTGCCATGTGTCTGTGTCCACATTTTAAGCTTCAAAGCTTCTTTCAATAAGTCTCTCTTAGAGTCTCGCAGAGGGTGACAAGTGGCAACTATGCAAGGATTCAATATGTTTCTCTAAGAGTAGTGGAACATGCCACGTGTCCCTTGCAAAGCTCTACAGAAGCCAAGTGTCAACAACTGCAGATTCTTCCTTTTGTGACATAAGGACTATAGTGGGCCCTAAGTGACTTGCTATGAGTCAAACGGAAGCTGCCAAGTGTCATCTACTGAGACATATTATGATTTGTTTCTCAAAGAAGTAGAACTTGCCACATGTCCCCTATAAACTAAGTGGATCGTGCCAAGTGTCAAAATCCACATGAATCCAAGTGAGTCCTAATGTTTCTATATTATTTCAAAATCCCAATGGAAGCCTCCAAGTGTGATCTTCCATAAGATTCTTAAAGGGTGTCTAAAGATTCTATAATTTAAGCAGATGCTGCCACGTGTCATCACCTGTTTCACAGTAGAACATGCCATGTGTCACTTATTGAGATCAGTGAAAAGTGGCTAGAGCAAGCGGGAAAGATGCAAAGGAATTGCTAAGGAGGATGACAGGCCCACAAATGTCAAATTTAAGATCATCAACTAGCCATTAGCTTTCAAATGATGATGGACCCGCATACATCAAATTTATGGCAATAAAGTGTCTGTTGATCTTTGCAGGCTTAAACATGGACCCAAATGCCTTCAAAGGCCTTAAGGCCAAGGCTGAGAGGAAGAACCAAAGGAACTAGAAAGGGGAAAAGATAACTCGATGGCTCAAATTATAGCAAGAAAGGGGGAAGACCAAAAATATCTACGCAGTAGTTATTTCAGTAGGTGGAACAGTCTGTAAGGTGGATTCTTGAGCTCTCAAACATTGAAGACACAGCCTGTTTGTTCTCCTGGGAGTAAAGGCAAAGTGGACAACTCACAGATATCAGGTGATAGACCAGATTATCCACACCCAGGAGTAGACACTTTAGATGAATCGACACACCATAGTTAAGACAACCACCTTGATCCAACATGGTTCCCTAATAGAACCAAAAATGTATTCAAGGCATTGAATGCACATCATGGGCTGTTCTATAGAATGTGCCAAGTCTTTCTTGGCTGCTATATATTATAATATTTTGTATCATTCTAAGGAAGATCTCTTTATTATCAGAAGCAAAACTATGCCCAAATTAAAAGGCATTACTGAGACTTTGAGCTCAGATTGTTCATCATATTTCTTTATTTGAATCAAAAAGTAAGTTACTTTCAGAATTTGTGCTATTATAGCTTGTATCATTCTAGGAGATTGTTCTTATGTCTATTTCTTGAGTGTATTCTTGTTTATTCAAATTAACAAGTAGAATGAGTGGAAGTGATAAGAAAGATGTCTTGAAGCCAGTTATGTTCAGACTTTATACTGTCATAGTTGTTTGCAGTGTGTGTTTGTTTTCTGTTCATGTGTAAAGGACCTTGGGATGACTTTGTGCCCTCATTGTCCTTCATATCTCACTCTTGGGTAGTCGAGGTGGAGACTTTGTGCTACATCTCAGTTTGTTGGTTACTACGCCCTTGGTTACCAGTTACTTGTCACTACTTGAAAGAACTCTTGTTGTTCCTTGCAAGATCACTTCTGAAAGAAGAAAAGTGCATTTAGTGTCTTCACTAGGATTTTCTCCTCTATTTGTGAACATCATCTCTAAAAAAAGAGAGATGGATGGTGTTGTCCTACCCCTGAGTGTTATTTTCTACTTATATATATGTAGTATATAATTACCTCATACTTATAGGGAACCTCCCCTTGATGAGAGGAGAGATCTGTCCCCTTTTGATGTGGTAAACCTGCACATCTGGATGACCAATCTCCACATGCTATGGTTGAAGATACTTATTTTTCTCATCAGTTAGCTGGTGACAAAATATTCACCCAATAATTTTTGGTGACTCCACTGGGGATGAATGTGCAGTCTAAAGCCTCAAGTTTCAGATTGAAGCAGTTCATATCCCTATACATTATAGACTTTGGTGACTCTCATCTGGGTCTTACTTATTATCATTATAGCCTTATTCATTCCCATTATATAATATGGTTTGCAAACTAGATATACTAGGATAGAACACACAGTTTGAAGCCTCAAGATTCAAGCTGAAGCAGGGCCAATTCTTTCCCATTTTCATTTCAAAATCTGGCAGCTCCATGTTATACAAGAAGCTAGAAATTTCAAGGTATTGTTGACCCTAATTTTGAGTTGGTGCAGCAGAGAAATTTTGATTTGTTTTCCCCCACAACCTCACCTTCAACAAACTAGGAGTCTTCCTCCTACCCATACCATGTCACCAATACAAGGTAGAGCTTCTTTTTCTACTGTTAGCAGAGCTTTGCCTATCCATACTCCACACAGATTTGTGATTCCACTTCTACATAATCAAATCATGGCTCAAGGCCCTTTGGGTAACTCTTTTGGTCCACTAAATTTGACTCCACCTCTACATGAACTTCTACATAGTTTAAGGAAAAATTTCCCCAAATTCTTTGGTGATGGGAAAGTTCATCCTGATGAACACATTGTACCCTTCAGCATAGCCTATGGTGTAATAGGTGTGGAGTATGAAGACATAGCAGTTAGGCTATTCATAGAGACACTAAAAAGCACTGCTATAGATTGGTTATACCATCTACAAGTTCAGTCAGTGACTAATTGGGACACTCTTAAAGCTAAATTTGAAGCTAGGTTCAAGCTTGTAGAAGATGTACATACCTTGCTGGCCCAACTCACACAAATGAATAAGGAGCCCCATGAACCTATGAGGGACTTCATTGTCAAGTTTGACAAGCTTAGGAATAGGATTCCCATGATCACCCAACCGACACCTGAGAATCTCAAGTGTTTCTTCATCAACTCATAATTGCCTGAAGTGAGTTTTTTACTAAGACGGGCTAGACACATAGACCTTGCTACTGCTCAGGACTTGGCTATTGAGCTAGAAGATGACCTTATCTTGGCAGGAAAGATAAGGAGAGACCCTAATAAAGGTTAATCCTTGTCATCCTCTAAATATCCATCTACAGACACCATGGATCAAATGGTGCAAAAGCTGGCAAATGAACTGCTAGCCTTGAAAAGGTAAATGGCCCAAGGTATGTCTACTCCTCCTAATCAAGATATGCCAAGGAGGACATTTAAAAATAAGCCATATCAAGGCAATGTTACTAGGAATCAAGGGCAACCAAATCATCTTCCTTCCCCACAGAGGAACGTTGCCCTTGAAGCACCTCTAACCAACTCAGTAGTTGGATATTTAGAAATTAAACATGATTTCTCTTTCCAACCTGAGTTTGATCAAGAAAATGATGCTGATCTCTTCATAGAGGATCAAGAAGAGTCAGTTAGAGGCTCCCACATTAGTTTCCTGAATTACTAGGATGAATCCAGAAGTAAAGGTGAAGTAGTCGAGGGATTATACATAGTATTCACCTGATCCAAGAATCAGTCAACCTAACAAGCTGATAAAGAAAGAATAGAGGAGCGAGCTCAACCTATAATTTTAGTTTCCAAACAAGGAACTTCCCTACCTTTCTAGTCAAAGGACTCGGTGGTTGCTAAAAGGTAAGTACCCCAAACATTTATGTACCTTCAACTTCAACTTCGCAGATCAGTCCTCCCCCTCCCAGAAACCAAAAGGATGAACTCCCATCCTCTCTTCCTAGTCTATTTTAGTCATTTGAAATAATTGACCATGTCAAGAAAACCAAAATTCAAATGACTAAATTTGAATTCCTACAAGCCAACCCTGAGGAGTTGGACAGGTTGGTGGAGTGTGTGAAGAATACAACCATCCCTATAGGACAAGAGATTAGAAATGTGACTCATGATCCCCTAAGAAACATGTCCATTCCAAATAGTCTTGTCATTACTCCTCCTGCTACCCCTAGGAAAATAGAGCCTTTCTATGTTTCCCTATTGATAAACGGTCACAAGCTGAGCAACTGCATCATTGATTTTGGTGCTTCAGACAATGTCATGCCTGCCAAAGTGGCATAATATCTTGGTTTCACACTAACTAAAACATTTGGTAGATGTTTTTCCATGGAAAACAAGCAAGTGACACTACTGAGACAAATCAAGGACACCCAATTTGCATTTGCAGCATTCCCAGACAAGAGGATCAAGATGACAGTTCTAGTGGCTGACATCCTGACATCTTATGGCATTTTGCTTGGACAAATTTTTTGCAAGGATGTGGGAGGAGAAATAAGCATGGACTTGTCTGAGGTAAGGATCCCTGTCAAAGGCATAATGAAGAGATTGCTCCCTAAAAAGGAGGCAAAATACGTGGTCACCCAAATGTCAGCCCCTACAACTCAAATTCTATTTGAGTCTTCAAGCAGGGGTAATTACTTCTTGACCACAGAGGTTGTTCAAATTTCTACATAAGAAAGTCCTATAGGTGGCAATCTAAAAATTGATTCAAACAAGACATCAGAAGAATTGGTAGGGTGTAGTATAGATGAAAAAGCATATTTCACTTCCCATGAAGTGAAATCTGATAGAAGATCAGTTTTTAATGATGTTTAGATCTTGGAATCTGATGGCAGTAATTTTTCTACCAGTACTGGAGCTAGAATGGTGTTGATATCTCCTCAAGGAGATATTCTTCCTCCTTCACACAAGTTGCAGTTTAGAAACACCACCAACACAGCTGAGTACAAATTTTTATTACTTGGATTGAAGGCTGCTCGGGATGAAGATGTCAAACTCCTTCATGCCAAAGGAGATGCTAAGCTAATGGTTTGTTAGGAGTTTGATGCTAACAATTAAAACATGTGCTGGACTGAACCAAAAAAATAAGTTATGGTAGTGGACCATACTACTGTACTCCAAAGTTAACAAAAGTAACTCTTCACCAAGAGAGAAAGGAGTTATGGTTTGCATATTAAAGACCATATCTTGCCATGGAGCAAGAAGAGAGAGCCAAAAGGAGTGCACAGAAAATGTGATTCTTGGTGGAGAGTTCCATTCGCCCATCACTGATTCTGAGGACAAAATGGTTTCTTACTGATTTATCAGTATGAAACACCATCTTCATTATTTCACAATGGGTAGCATCTGAATCACTTCAATTTTTCAAGTATCAGATGAGTTCACCTGTACATATGTATATTTGTATAGTCTTTATTTCTATTTTGTGCTTTTTGTTTTCATTTTTGGTGCCTTTCTTTTTGGTAGCATGACTCCATAGCCCAATGGCATACTTCAAGGCACTGAAGATTCTAGTTTTTATTCCCCTCAGCTGTTCCAAGTTTTCAATGGAAGGAAGTTCCCCAACTGGAGCCAATTATTGTCCCCAAAAAATGTCACTCATATTTGGGACAACCTATGAACTATTTTGGGCCTTGCAAGACCAAAATTGTCTCTTCCCTTTTCAAAATTTGTCCTGAGCATTCAAATTCCTCATTTTTCAAGCTTCTCAAAATTCTATAGACTCTATAGGTGGGATTCTACAGACTCAATTTATACGAAATTCGCAAGAAGAAATCTACGAGCTCAACATGTTTGAAATTAACAGGTTCAAAGGGTTTAATGGCTTTAACAGGTAAATTCCTTTGAAGGAGCAAGTTTATAGCACTTAGACATTTCCAAGGTTGGTTCAATCGGTCAATTTAATCAAACAGTTCAAAGGAGCACCCAAAAAAAAAAGACCAAGGAGCGGAACGTGCCACGTGTCCCTTGTAGAGTTTCATGGAAGGTGACAAGTGGCAACTGTGAAAGGTTTAAATATCTTTTTCTCAAAGCAATAGAACATGCCATGTGTCATCTACAAAGCTTAATGGAGGTTGCCAAGTGTCAAACTCCATAATTCCTTCCTTTCGTTTCATTATATTGAGTAAAGACTGTGGTGAGCCTCGAGCGAATGGCTAAAATTAAGCAAAACGCTCCAAGTGTCACAGTTCGTGTGATTGTTAAAAGTAAACAGAACATGCCACATGTCACATTGTAACTTAGCAAAGTGTGATAAGTGTCAACATCTGTGTTTTAAGCTTTTCATAAGTTTCAAAGCTTCTTTCAATAAGCTTCTAACAGAATCTTGTGGAAAGCACAAGGTGGCAACAACAGAAAGTTTGTAATTTATTTCTAAGAAGCTATGGAAGATGCCACGTGTCCCATTGAGGTTAAGTAGAGCATGACAAGTGTCTACATTTGCATGAATTGGAATGAGTCCTGAATGTTTCTACAATGTTTTTAGGAACTTGGTGGAAGCTGCCACGTGTCATCTTCCATAGGACTTTCAAAGAGTGTCTGAAGCTTTGTGAAACATGCCATGTATCACATTAAAACTTGATAGAAGTTGCCACGTGTCTGCATCCACATTTCAAGCTTCAAAACTTATTTTAATAAGTCTCCCTCAGAGTCCCGTAGAGGGTGACAAGTGGCAACTGTAGAAAGTTTCAATATGTTTCTCTAAGAGTAACAGAACGTGCCATGTGTCCCTTGTAAAGCTCTACAAAAGCTGACAAGTGTCAACATCTGCAACTTCTTCCTTTTATGATGTAAGGACTACAGTGGGCCCCAAGTGAGTTGCTATGAGTCAAGCAAAATCTTCAAGGTGTCATTTATTGAGACATATTATGATTTGTTTCTCAAAGAAGTAGAACTTGTTACGTGTCCCCTGTAAACTAAGCAGATCGTGCCAAGTGTCAACATCTGCATGAATCCAAGTGAGTCCTAATGTTTTTATATTATTTCTAAAGCCCAGTAGAAGCCACCAGGTGTCATCTTCTACAATATTCTCAAAGGGTCTCTAAAGATGCTATAAGTTAAGTGGATGCTACCACGTGTCCTTGCCTGTTTCACAGTGGAACTCGCCATGTGTCACTTGTTGAGATCAATGAAAAGTGGCCAGAGCAAGTGGGAAAGATGCAAAGGAATTGCTAAGGAGGATGACAGGCCTGTAGACGTCAAATTTAAGATGATGAAATAGTTGTTAGCTTTCAAATGATGACAGACCCATGGACGTCAAATTTGTGGCAATAAAGTGTCTGTTGATCTTTGCAGGGTTAAACGTGGACTCAAATGCATTCAAAGGCCTTAAGGCCAAGGCTGAGAGGAAGAACCAAAGGAACTAGAAAGGGGAAAAGATAACCTGAGGGCTCAAATTTTAGCAAGAAAGAGGGAAGACTAGAAATATATATGTAGTAGTTATTTTAGTAGGTGGAACAGTCTGCAAGGTGGATTCTTAAGCCCTTAAACATTGAAAACATGGCCTATTTGTCTCCCTGAGAGTAAAGGTGAAGTGGATAACTGTATAGATATCAGGTGACAGACCAGATGATCTAGACACAAGAGTAGACACTTGAGATGAATCAACACACCATAGTTAAGATAACTGCCCTGATCTAACATGGTTCCCCGACAGAACCAAAAATGCATTCAAGGCATTGAATGCACATCATGGGTCATTCTATGGAACAAAGCACCAAGTATTTCTTGGCTGCTATATATTGTAATCTCTTGTATCATTCTAAGGGAGATTTATTTATTATCAGAAGCAAAACTCTGCCCAAATTGAAAGGCATTACTGAGACTTTGAGCTCAGATTGTTCATCATATTTCTTTGTTTGAATCAGAAAGCAAGTTACTTTCAGACTTTGTGTTGTTATAGCTTGTATCATTTTAGGAGATTGTTCTTATGTCTATTTCCTGAGTGTATTCTTTTTTATTCAAATTAACAAGCATAACTAGTGGAAGTGATAAGGAAGATGCCCTGAAGCTAGTTACTTTTAGACTTTGTGCTGTCATAGTCATCTGCAATGTGTGTTTGTTTTTTGTTCATGTGTAGAGGACCTTGGGACGACTTTGTGCCCTCATTATCATTCGTATCTCACTCTTGGGTAGTCGAGGTGGAGACTTTGTGCTACATCTCAGTCTACTAGTTACTACACCCTTGGTTACCAGTTATTTGTCACTACCTAAAAGAACTCTTGCTGTTCCCTGCAAGATCACTTCTGAAAGAAGAGAAGTGCCTTCAGTGTCTTCACTAGGATTTTCTCCTCTATTTGTGAACATCATCTCTGAAAAAGAGAGATGGATGGTGTTATCCTACCCTTGAGTTTTATTTTTTGCTTCTATATATAGTATATAACTACCTCATACTTATAGGGAACCTCCCCTTGATGAGAGGAGAGATTTGTCCCCTTTTGATGTGGTAAACCCGCACATCTGGATGACCAATCTTCCTATGCTATGGTTGAAGAGACCTATTTTTCTCATCAGTTAGCTTGTGACAAAATATTCACCCAACATACCAAAACCTCAGTTATGAACCCAATACCAGAACCACTATTTATTTTGGTCCTCCCAATCTCCAAGTGAATATTATCTATGAGGGACTTGATCAACCACTTGCCACTTCTTTGGTCTCCTCTTCTCCTCGACTATTCACCTCTAATTTTTCCTACTTGGATAAATTAGATTTCACCAAGACATACCTCCATTACTATCATTGATGAGGGAGTCCCATCTTCACCATCCACTCCACCATCAACATTTGAAGATTTTGACATCATCCCCCCTAACTTTTTTTATCAACATGATCAGCCTTGGACCCTTGACTTATCAAAAGAATGGGGAGGCCATAACCATTCATCTGACTCATCCTAAGATGGTTAGAGATGACTCTCTTACCATTAATACCATTTTGTGTCAAATGATGATTCCATTCTTGCCTATCTCAATGCAGAAGATTATTCTATCTATAAGTACCTTCCTCCTAAAACTTCAACCATGTTGAATGAATTTACCATGGATATCAACTTGGGTGCTCTAGATAACCCACACATTATCAAAATTGGATAATTGCTAAATTCTATGGAGCTTCAAGATTTCCCCTCCTTCCTATGAGACCATAGCATAGCATTTGCTTGGTCTTATAGTGACATGCCAGGAATTGACCCTTCCATTGCCACCCATAAAATAGTCACCAACCGTGATTCCAAGCTAGTTAGGAAAAAATTCATTAGATGCACCCTCACATAGCCTATCTAGTTAAAGAAGAGCTTCAATGCCTTCTATCATTAAATTTAATTCAACCCATTAATTATCCCTAATGGGTCTCAAATTTCATCCCTATCACCAAAGACATAGGGGGACTTCACATTTATGTCAACTTTCATGACCTTAACCTTGCTTGCCCAAAGGATGACGTTATTTTGCCAAGTATTGACCAACTTGTTGATCTTACAACCAGCCATGAGATGCTATCTCTTATGGATGGGTTCTTGGGTTACAATCAGATCTTGATTGCCCTTGAAGATCAACATAAAACTGCCTTTATCACCCCTAGGGAACTTTTTGCTATAGGGTCATGCCTTTCAGTCTAAATAACTTTGGTGCAACCTACTAATATCTATGACCTACATCTTCCATGATCTCATTCAAAAAATTATCAAAGACTATGTTGATGACCTCCTTGGGAAATCCAAATGTTGTAAAGATCATTTGGCCATTTTTAAGATTATCTTCAAGTGCCTCATCCATTACCATGTCCACCTTAACCCCAAGAAGTGTATTTTTGGGGTGTTGTTAGAAAATATCATTCGATTTATCATCTCCCTTCAAGAAATTGAAGTCAATCCTACCAAAATCAAAGAAATACTTGACATGCCTCCTCCCACCCACCTCAAGTAACTCCACAGATTGCAAGGGAAGCTTCAATCCATTCATTGCTTTATCTCTCAGCTCTTAGATCGATACTAACCTTTCTACCACCTTCTAAAAATGGATGTATCTTTTAAGTGAAACAAATACTGTCAAAAGGCATTTGATTCACTTAAAGAGTACCTTTGGTCTCCACCCCTCCTCATTCCTCCCAAGGAAGACCAACATTTTTACCTTTATATTGCTACTAGAAACCACTCCTTAGGGGCAATGGTAGCCCATCAGTATGAGCAACATAAAGAGAAAGCCATCTACTATATAAGTTATATGCTTATAGATTATGAGACTCAATATACCCATACCAAGAAACTTTGCCTCACACTAGTCTTTGTCACCACCAAACTTTTCCACTACCTTCTCAACCATAAGAACTATGTCATAACTAATACTGACCCACTCAAGTATATGCACTCTAAGCCACACCAAAACTAGCATATGGCTAAGTAGATCATGCTCTTAGATGAGTTTGACCTTGAATTCCTCAAGTAGAATTTGATAAAAGGGAAAGTCATTGCTGACCAATTAGTTGAAGCACCCTTAACAAATAACCAACTATCCTCCATTGAGTTTCTCGATGAGTCCATTACCACCCTTTCTCAAGAAGACATTGCCTATCAAATGACCATGTTATTTGATGGATCAAAATGTTAACATAGTGGGGGAACATGTATCATACTTATTCCCCTTGATGCTAAACCTCTTCCTTTATCCCTCAAACTTGACATTTATTGTACCAATAATATGGTCGAGTATGAAACCGTAGTGATAGTCTCCAAACTGATTTAGCCTTGGGAGTCAAGATGATAAGTATTTTTTGTGACTCCCAACTTATGGTTATCCAAATTAATGAGTCTTATTAATGTAATAATGATGTTTAGTAATAATACAAACAACTAGCTGATGTACTCTTAGCATCATTTAAACACTACCATATTTAATCTGCTCCATCGTCTATGAACAAGTTTGTTGATATCATGGCTTCTCTTGCTTCCCAAATCCCATCTGCACCTTTTAACTCTAAGCTATCTATCATTATCTATCATCTTACCCAACCTTCTTATATCAAATCAGACTCTCCAACTATCTTTAATATATAGGAGACCTAGCCTAACCTATGGTATAGGCATATCTTTGACTATCTCAACCTTGCCATCATCCCTTCTAATATTTCTAGGAATGGCCAAAGAGCATTCTATATACACATAATATTTTGAAATTTTATTGATTACTAACACTTCATATCTTATAGGTACCTGTCGAGTCTCAATATCTCTGAGTGCACGCCTTAAGGGGTGTACCAAGAAAGGGGTGGGTAAACCATTAGTGCTTCATAAGAATGTCATTCCTTTTCCCACTTACCATCCACACTCTAGCCTCCAAAAACCATTGAACCCAAACTTATTATTCTTAGTCCTATCTATTCCCATCATTTGATATTTTTTATCCTTGATTTCTTTCCTTAGTACCCTTTTGACCTGTCAATTGTGCTAGGTCGACTAGGTCGACCTAGTATAGTTTAGAGACTTTTTATCTTTTGGTTTTTTGGCCTCTTAGCTGACCTAACATAGATCTAAACAGTTAGCCCCAAAAATATGTTAGGTTGACTAGGTTAACCTATCACAATCTACATTCCTAAAAGTGTTTAGGTCAAGTTACCACTATATATACAAGGTCATTTACCACCATTTAAATAAGAGCAAAGAATCAAGCAAATAAGTGTAAATAGACATCTACCTATTGACCATTCTAATTTGGGAATAAAGCTTTAGGGTTTAATACTTTCTTTGGAGTTTCAATCTCATCTTGTGGATAAGGTTTTTGGATGCTTGGATAGGTTGTGTAGCCTAAAGCTAATTTATCTTAGTTATCCCTACATACCATGATAATCTCTTGTGAAACACCTTGGATAAAGGGGAGATTGAGGTTTAGTGAGTTCATCTTCAAAGGTAAGTACTCCTAACTTTATTCCTCCTTCATAAGAGTAGATAGATAGAGCATATGTATTCTTCTCTTCCATGTATTAGGATTCCATATACATTGACATGAGTATATGTCTTTTATACATGTTTAGTTTAGTTGTTTATTTGTTTTATTTCTAACCCCCACTTTGTGCCACAAGCTTTGGTGTGCACTAGATTAGATTTACTTTTCTTGTTATTAGATTAGTGAAATATTAAATCATATGACTCTTTTAGGGTTGTTATATGATTGTGTTAGACTATAGGCTTTGGAACCCTATTTTGCATGATGTGTTATGACAAGTGATCCCTAATCAGGTCTAGTGGATCCTCACATTGGTCATACTCCCATTTAACAATTGCATGCCCCCAATCAGAAGTGTAGGTGTTCTCTATCCCATCCAATCCAGGATTGATTTATGAACATGATGCATTTCTAATTACATACATTTTGGTGAACCTAACATGAATAAAACTCTTGAAGGATTTATTTCACTTATTTCATTTCTATTCATAATTTTTTTTATCATATCTTTATTGTGCTGGATCAACCCTGTCAACCCAATTTATTTATCTCTATGTGTAGGTTCAAAGGAATAGGTAGCTGACTCGACCAACTCGACCCAATATAGGTTTCAAAACTTGTAAAATTATATTCAGATAGCTAGATTGACCAATTCAACTTAGTGTAGTTTTTTGCCAGTTTTTAGACTCCTAATTTAGTTAACTAGGTTAACCTAATACATTTTCAAAACTTTTTTAGTAGGTTTTTGTAGTACTTGGTCAACTAGCTCGACCCAGTTTGTAGGTTTTTGATAGTTTTCTTCAAGGTTATTGATCAACAATCTTCTCAATTTTCATCTTTAAACCAGTCAAGTGAATTTCTATTCTTTAGTATCTTTTTGTTTCTATACTTTCATAGTTTCTTATCTTTAAAATTGCTCATGCATAGTCAACTAGGTTGATCTTGTGGACCTAGTTCTATGTTCTGTGTGTTCTAAAATAACTAGGTTGACATGACTGACCTAGTTAATTCTTAGAATTTTCTTTGATAGTACAAGTTTGACCCTATCAATCCTATTCTGTATGATTATCCATATAGTTTCTCAACTATACCCTATTTCAAAGTTTGAATTAACTATATATGCTAATCATATCTCTCTTTGTTATTGTTTACAAGTTTAGAATAACTCACATAGTCTAATTAGGTGGTTTTCAATTAATCATTTAGTTACACTATTTATTTTCTATTGTGCACATGACCAAACCACATAAACATCAACAAGAATTTAAACATTTGAATACCTAGGCCAACCTACTTAGATTTCATCACCAACAGGGAAGCTGACTTGATGCTCTGGTCAAGTATAAAACATGGTTAATGGTATGTTTTGGCTAAGCACCTGACACCCTTATCAGTCTGGTGTGTGAAGTGAGGGGGTAGGCCCAAATACCAAGCCTGTATCATTGCCACTACAGTCCCTTTAATCCTAAACTTACCTGGAACTATCTTTAGATTGCATTTAGTACCTTATAGCCAATTTCCATTTACACTTAAAATCATTCTTAATAATATAATCAACATTTTAGGTTGACCAAGTGGTTATCTTTACTTTCAAGTTGTTTGCTTGCTCTTTGATCAATTATGTGTGCAAAATATTGTATTAGCCAATTTTAGTGGAATATTTTGCTTTTTGTGCATTAATTAGATTGGCCATCCTCAATTCAATTGACTATTTATTCCCCTTACAATTATCTTGCTTTAGTTCATAGCTTGTTATCAGCTTTCACTTCTTCTCTATCTACTATGCTAGGTCAACCCTATCGACTTAGTATCATTTTTATCCCCTGTACACTATGCTAGGTCAACGTGGTCAACCTAGTGCTGTTTACAACACCTTTACCTTTCCCTGCCAATCATTGTTCATTGAAGTAGGTTGATATTATGGACCTAGTATAGTTTTATAGTCCCTATTTTGCACTAGGTCAACCTAGTATTGTTGTCAGTCACTTTATGATCCTTTGCTTTCTCATCTTGTCTCTTTTCATTTCATCATGGAATTTCTTTTTGGTGATAACTCTAAAGTTTAGTCAAAAGACATAATGGAATTTACCAATCCTAATAGGGTCTCCCATAAACAAAGTAGGGCTCCTTTCATAAATCCTAGTAATGTTCATATTACAACCCGTATGATGGATTATGGGACCAAGTCTCATAGCTCTTTATAGAAAACCCTCTTCTTCTCTTAGAGGATCAACTTGAGTTAGAGTATATTCTTGAAATGATTTTCTTTATCACATAATTCCCTAAATACAGAGGGAAGGATCCTTCTACCATCTATAACCTCATGATTGGTTGTCAAGTTGAAGAACCTCATTCTCCTACTCCCACTTTCTCAACTAGATTTGGGGGTGCCGATTTCTTTTCTTCTCAACCTCTTCCTTCAGTCTTGACTCCTTATGCCATGACATCTTCTTCTCTAACTTATTCTACCTCCATGCCTAGTATCTCAACTAATATGGCATGTTATACATCTAGTGGGCCCCTCATAAGATCCTCTATCCTTAATCCTTCGACTGGTTCATCATTTGCTACCCAAGGTACTCATTCTTCTAGTGATTCTTGTTCTCAACCATTTACTAGTGCATCTTTTTCTTCACAAGCAAAATTTGCCACTAGTGCCTCAAATTATCATAGCTCTTCTCAAGCTCATATCAATACTAATAGTCATACCCAAGCCACTTATACCAACACAAACACTAATTCCACTAATCAAACTCATCATCAATTGTTATAAACTCTCAATCAAATGAACACATTTCAATCTCATAATATGAATCAATTGATGTGAATGTAAAACCACCTTCTTAATCTTCAATCCAATCCTCAACCAATGACTTGGGGCACACATAACCAAAGTGTTCCTCCTCCTCCTCTTCAATATTCTCAAGGTAATCTCATTCCTCAACCTCCATTAGTTAACAAAGTCATCAAACATTTAAAAAATGAACCTCTTACCACTCAAATTTCTAACATTGATATTGGAGGTATAACAACTACAATTTCTTACAATGGATCAACTGATCCTAATCTTCACCTCAAGACATTTGGAAATATTTACAAGGATTAGGTCAAATTAAATGCCTTTGTCACTACCAAAATCTTGGCCAAAACCCTCATGGATGATGCCTTGGATTAGTACAATCAACTTAAAACACACTCTATCACTAGTTTGGAGGACTTAGTAAACGCTCTAGTTCAATAATTTCAAACTAGTGATCTTCTAGAGAATACTTTGGATCATTTTATCAATAGTAAACAAAATGAAACTGAAACTACCCAAGCCTTTGTTAAGTGATGGAAGAATTTATCAAATAAATGTGAACATAACATGGTGGATGATAATATATTTCATCTCTTTACAAATGCTTTATTTCCTAAATTAGAATATCAAGTTCATACCCTTTCTTCACGTACCTAGGAGGAAGCTATCGATCAATCCAAAAGACAAGATTTCCTCATGTTCCAATTTGAGCCACCCTAACCTTCCATGGGTCCTCACCTATCAATTAATAATAAAAACTATAATATTACCAATGATGGTGTTATCAATTCATTTGACACTATTCACAATGTTTAAGCTATCATTCCTACCCCTTCTTTAGAACCAACTCCTTCTCAACAATACACTAATCCTCATTTCTCAACAAGAAACATTAATGTCCATAAGCCTTTATACTTAGCCAAATTGCTTAAACATCTACCCAAGCCTCTCCCTTGAGAGTTTGACCCTACTTGACCTATGAAATCATGGTATGATCCTAATAAGTTTTGTTGGTTTCATGCTAGATGGGGTCACTCTCACGAAACTTGTAGACAACTTCATAATTTAGCCATGGAATTTTTTATTAGACCAAATTTTGATCATGATTCCATTATTCATAAATGTCAACAAGCTTATGAGTTTGCTTGCAAAGATTATAAATCAAATGATAAAGCTCAAGCCTTAAATCAAGAAAATGCTCATCTAGCTGTCTATAAAGACCCCTTGCCTAATCATCAACCAATCCAAGAAATTCAAGATAAGCCCAATTCTTCCACCAATAATGTAGAAAGTCTTGTTGAACCACATTCCAAAGAGAATGTGGTTAGCATGACCAATATGTGAAGAATGGTGGCTTTCATTGATTCATAACCTATCTACACTCCTCCTTCCCATAAGACATATCATGTTATCCAAAACTCTTTTCCAACTCATTTAAATGAGTTGGGTCAAGAAGATCTTATTTCTTTTGACAATCTGATTTATGATTATCCCTTAGATGACACATCTCATACTATTTCTACTTCTCTTCCACCATCTTCTAATACTAATTATAATCTAATTTCTACTAACACTTCTTCCAAACTTAGATCAATCTAAACCAACTACTTCTTCATCACCAAAACATTTACAACCTTATTTTCAACCTTCTCATTCTTATCAACATAAGTTTCAATGCTCTTCAGATCCACATTTCGAAGACCTTATTAATCATTATGCACCTATATCTAATAATCTCCTTATGGGTTATGATGAATGGGATCCAATTATGGAACTTACTAATCTTCCATCCCAAATCCCTTTTCTTGAACTCATGAAGACATTTACACATCATAAAAATTGCCTCATGCAACTCTTATTTGAGATGAATATCCCTCACCCTCCTATAGTAGGATGGGAGGATACTTTATCTAGATCTGAGGATAGTAGCTTACATCAATGTGAAGAGATGTCCATTAACATTGATGAAACTCTAGACACTTCTCTTTCTTTATGATTTCTTATCGCATCTATGATTCCAAATGAGATTCTACTTCATGTAGATGATCCTCCATTATTTATTAACATCAAAATAGGTGATATACAAATCAAGTGAGCCTTAATAGATGAGGGTTCTATCACTTGTGTCATTTTTATTGATTTCATTAAGACTCTTGGATATTTTGAATAAAATTTTAAGTCAACATGTAGCACATGCCAAGGATATGATAGAAGGAAAATGCCTCCTTTAGGGTGTGTGTGGCTTCCCATTATCATCCCACATATCTTCATGTGAAGGTGATGATATTCAAATTTCCCCTTTCATATAACATCTTGTTTGGTAGGTCGTGGACTCATCGTATGTGAGCTATCACATCTTCTGCTTGCTAATGCGTAAAGTTTTCTCATAATAGAGCCATTTACAGGATTCAAAGAGACACTAACCCTTAGAATTTTGAATAATTATAAGATTGTGGTGTCTTCAAGATTACTACTATTGAACCTTTGCCTAGTTTTCTAGTCCATGAGTCACAACATTTCAACTTTCATGTCAACTCAACCAAAGGTTACAATGGGCACCCTAAGCTCATTGGTAACATTCCTCCCAACTTTTAGATTTTGATGATGATGAGCTTGATGAGATTAACTTAAAGATCAAAAAATTTGATCTCTCACCTCATCTCATCTTGTATCTTCCTGCTTCTTTGCAACCTCATTCTTTCAAGCTTCATTGTGATGACATTCCCATAGTATTAACCAAGACTAGACACTCTATTCACCAAGATTCCTATGATGACAAGGTCCTCATGACCTGTGTCATCAAACTTCATACTCTAGATTATGATAATGATTATTATTTAGATAATCCTCTTTTAGGTGGCCTTGTCTAGGATCGTGATGCTGAGATTGTTCATTATTGCTCTTCTTTAATTGAGTTTTTTCATGCCTCTCATTGTTCTCTTTAATTTATAGTTCTTGATTCTTGCATTTTTCCTCTATATCTTAGGATAAATATGGCATCGATACCTCCAGTTTCTAAGGAACCACTTAGCACCATGATCTTGGATCATGCTATGGTTGGACCTTATCACTTTGCCACACCTAGGGCAGTCCTCCTTAAACCTTCTACAATCCTACCCCTCCTTCAATATGGCTAGCTATAGTTAAGCCTATTCTTTTTTCCACTCTAGTTGAGCCTATTTCCTCTCCAACTATTGATGAGTCTCTTCCTACATTTCCTCCTAGTGCTCGTCTTATTGAGCCTAGTTCTACTTATCTCCCATCATTACCCTCCCTTGATGATGAGTTGCTTCGATTGCCTAAGATGGATACTTTTCCCATTAAATGGGCCGATGAGTCCTCTTCTATTGCTTCCACTCCTATTTCACCTCCTTTTATGAGTGCTCCTAAAAACACTCACAAATGTATCTATTGCTTCCATGGGATAGATAACCATTCTTCCACCCATTATCATAAGTTGTGACAATATCTTGATACCTTACATCCTTCATCACTATCATCAGACAAAGCCATACCTCCCTCAAAGGTACTTCATGAATATTTACCTAAGTATGGTGAGGTATATTGTCTATGGCACCTATGTGGCATGCATCATACTGATCGTTGCCACATTCTACATCAACATCTTAGAGATCATCTTGTAGCCATCTCTGGACCTTCTACCATTCCTGCCACAGGTCATTCTTACAAGAAGGTTCCTCCTTATTCTCCCATGGCTCCACCTCTAGTGGTTCCATCACCTCCTATGGTCCCTTAACCACCTTCTATGCCTCCACTTGTGATTACTTCACTTGCGGATCATTCTCCAGCTAAGATTCTTTCTTCTCCTGTAGATCCTATTTCCACTCATTATCCTAACCAGCCTTTGCCTAAATTTACTCCTCAACATGATCCTTCGAGAATTCCTAATTTTTTAGTTAAGGAGATTATAAGAGAAGTATTTTCCCAATATTCATTGAAGATTGATGATACCTTAGTATCAATATGCATTCACCTTCATAGATACTTATCCGATGTATTGGATAATGTGTGTGGATAGATTTACTAGTATTTATGAGCACATGCATGGTGGTTCCTCATTTATATTTGGATTGAATGTGTGCTTCAATATTATTTCTATTTTGGATTATATCATTTGACACTATGTCAAATTCTTTCTTATCTTATATCATATTTCTCCTTCTTGTTGTACTATAGTTAGCTTACGTTATTATTTTACATTTCACATAGACTTGTCTTTTCCTTATCATTGCTTTCTTTTACTTTAGAGTTTTTCTCAAAAATCTTCCCTTGTATCTTCATGATTGTTTGCTTTCTTATCTTTATTTTTCACAGATAGTTGTCATGGTGACTTGGTTATATCTACCCTCTTCCCTTTGATTACTATCTCTTATTACCATGTGATCAATTCACAAGAAATATTTCTCATTACTATTTCCTTTCATCGATCCTCCTTTTGATCTTCATTTTTTCATAAACTAAGTATATACATGGTTGAGACTTGAGATCACATGTTATTTCATTGTCAATCTGAAGTGTTCTAGTCAGTCTTTTATCTTGGGTCACTTATTTTTATTTAACCTTAACCTACAACTTATTCGTGTGTATCACTATCTCTCTCATGATTGGTCATTCCAAATTTGTATGGAGGAGGAATCTTAAAAAGCATTCAAAATAAAGTTAAAATCCAAATTATTTAAATAAAAGGCAATGATATCAAAAGGTAAAAATATTGAATATTCTTAAAAGTCTAATCATACTAAAAGACATGATTCAAAGCACATTTCCTTTTTCTAGTCAAAGCTCAAACTCCATAGTTGGCCTCATGGTAGATTTGAGGTCCTTTGGTGTGTGGTAGGCTAGTAGATTAGAAAAGGAGAATAAAAAAATATTTTAGTGCTACCTACTTTATCATGTAAGTACCCAATCTCTATAGTAAACTGACAACTCTGTAAGGGGTCCTGAGGAGCAGGGAACATGCTATGGGAAGGTAGGTCCATTTTAATTTTCCTTGTACCAATATACCATCATGATTTGATATTATAGCACACCTATTTTCATATAAAACTTTATGTCTATAACAAGTGGGTTTCCTTTGTACATAGATGACCACTAGTCATTTAGTGTCTTTTCATGTCCTTAGTATGCCTCTTACCTCCTAAGGTCTTCTCATAAGATGCCTAAATCTTGATTCTTACACTCCATTTTTCATTCCTTTTCTTTCATATTTCATCTTGGGAAATATTGTTTTGCTTACTTATCACTCCCCATGGGATTTCATTTGTGAGTTGCTTTGTAAGACCGTAGATAGGACCCAACATCCCTCACAAATTACCACCTTTTCCATCTTATTACCCACATCCTTGATTTATCATTCCTTATCCTTCTGCTTACCAATCTTGATTTGGTACCCCTTGGGTTTTTATTTTGTGAGTTGTAGTGTAAGACCGTAGATAGGACCTGACCCTCCTCACAAAATATTCCAATAAACAAGTCACCGTTCAAAATTACATGTGTCAAATAAGAGATAAGATTTGATTGATTATGAGGTTACACATCATTGACATACTTTCCATCTTGATATTTAGTATGTTTTATGCTTATTTCATTTTTATTTCACCTTTTACTTTCTTATTTTTTGAGTGTATGTAAGATTTCAACCATTTCTTTAATTTATCATACTTCCCAGCTTGAATTAGTATGATAAATTTAAGACCAAGTTTTTGAAAATTTTGTTTTTCTTTTATACTTCCCATCATGAAATAGTATAATTGATTGACTTAATTTTGATTTGTTTTTATTACCATTCATGCCCTTTTACGTACCTTCCATTTTATTACAATATTTGTCATACTTCCCAACGTGATATTTAGTATGATTTTATTTATTTTAATTTGGTACAAAAATATTTTAAATTGGTTTAAAAATAAATCCCCTTTTACCATATTATTTGCCTTTTTCTTGGATTTTTATACTTATTCATTTTGTTATTACACATTTCCCAACTTGAACTAGTGTGTAGTATATTTCTTTGATTGATTATATTTTTCCAAGTCCTTTTTTGCCTATTTATTTTTAACCATGCATGTATACTTCATAATTCTAGAAAAGAAACCACACCACATATATTTGTTATAGCATATACAACAAAAATAAATACATGTGATAGAAAGAAATATATATAAAGCATCCAAAACCTCAACCATAATAAACAAACATAACCAACACCAGCAAGCCAAAATGATACATCATATATATATATATATATATACACACCATGAGTTTGATATAATATAAACATATACAAAGCCTCATTACTAGGGCTAAGCTCCATCATGTCCACCTCATGGCCTATCCATGATGCCTATTAAGGCCTCAGTCTAACTCCTCCAAATAGTATGCTATAACAAGGCCATCCAAGATCTCAATCCCTCTACCTATCCCTATAGGTGTGATATCTGCACCTATGCCTGCACCAACTTAGCCTAGGTCACTATATGCACTTGAGTCAGCTGATTTTGCATCACTATATATGCTTACATCATCTATGTCACTATCTCTAGATGCACAAATCTCTCATCTACCAAGGCCTATTAGGCCTATCTCTCTCCTTCACCCATCTCTACTGGTGGTTGCACTCTTTCCTTCTGCACTTGTATCTACTTCACTTCCTCACCAACTAATCTGAACTGGATCACCTAAGCTAGGGTAGATAGTACACTTAAATCCTCCAATCTCATCTAAGATGTCATGGAGTGGTCCCCTCATCAAGGACCCCCATCTCTCCTCTTCATCCTTAGGTACACCTATAAAATCATACCAAATGGATATTAGATAACTGTCATATCTCATAATATCTATCTATATCTCTCTAATACAAAATAAAACTTAAGAAATAATTCAACCATCTTCATACCTATCTATCTCTCAGCTCTTATGATATCATCCTTTACATGATCACTTAGCATAGTCTCTCCATCTACATGGACTCGTAGTACTTATTTAATAGGTCACCAACTTAATTTAAACCTGGCTATCATGACTCATGTCTATCTCAACCTCTATCTAAGTGGTATCTCTAACATCTCCTTTGGTGCATCTATGGGATCATCAAGGATGCCTATAGTCTCCACTCTCTCTTATCTCTGTTGTCACCATATCCTAAATGGTTACTGCTCATCTAGCTACAAGGATGGTAGTGGTACATCTGGTATCTCTACCTCCTCCACCTCCTCTTCTACCACTCATCGTGCCTAATATATCCATGGTCACTCTTGATATGGCCTCACTACCAGTGGTCAGAGTCCCCTCTTCCCTCATGGCTCTCTCACATGCCAAACCCACTGGTTGGGAATCAATATCAATATTATTAGATGAGGTAGGCCCATTTGTCCTTGTACCTGTGCCATCAAATGTGACTCTCTCCACCATGTATAGTAACCAATCACCTCTCTACTCTCTAATACTAGTGTAAATGTGTGCCAACTCACCCATGTAGTTTTTATATGCTGATAAAGTTACCACATGATGTTCACACATCTTATTGACTATACCACTGACACATGGGGCATGACCCAGGCTACCTAGCCTCCCACCATCTCTATACTTGAAGTAACCCATCATAGACTACATGGGGTAACCCAATTGATTGATACATGGGGAATCTCTCATATATCCATGATGTCAGTAGTATGATCAGTCTTATAGTCTTCTACCCTTTGAATAACATCTTAAACAAATCATGAATGAGATGGACCTAGATGATAGAGCCTAGATCACATAATACTCCCTCCTCCATCATCATCTTCCTCAAGCTACCATCAATAGTGGTACCTTGTAATCTGACTTGTGATAGAGCATTTGCTATGTCACAAAGCCTATCATTGCCTTTCAAATGTCCAAAATATGTGATATATACATGTCATCCATACTAACTCTCCATCCTCTTAATATTGTCTATGATATTATAGCCCACATGGCTAAGGCTCTCCTTTCCTCTAATCTATCTGGTATCCCTATGGTAATTGATGCTCCTACTATGGGTAGCCCAAAAATAACATGAACATAGTCTAATGTGATACCCACCTCTATCACATCCCCATCCACCTTCCATTTGAAGGTGTTAGTTAACCATTCCTAGCATCCCAAAAAGATGACTAATAGGTCAATTTTGAGGGGGATCCTTCACATCGTAGATATACCTCCTAGACTTATGGCTACCAGTCTAGCTTTATATCCTTCTGTCAATCTATCTAACAAATTTAGCAACCAAGACATGTCCAAAAACCTCTAAAATCTCAGCTGTCTTAGCAACCAAGAAACAAAAAAGGATGTATTAGTTCCTCCATGTCATGTATAATCATAATGCATTCTTTACACATTATTTTTATAATTTTAATTGAAAAAAAATAGCTTAATTGATTTTACCTTATTCATTATTTTGCTATTTCTATCTTTCTTGGTCCCTCTTACCCTCCTTTGGTCATTTTGGGCCATTCTATCCCTCTTTAGGCTTTTTGCATGTTTTTCTATGCTTATTCTGGTTCCCTGGTCAACCTAGTTTGACCAAAATTTCCCTATTTTTGTCATAGTTGACTTCAAGTTCCAAATCAACCCTCTTATTTTCCCCTTCATGGCTCTATGTTTTCATTCAGGCCCTTATGGACTAGTTTTGCACTCCATTCTAGCTTTTCAGCCTACAGATTACACTAGGTTGACCCATACCTACTGGGTTGACCATATATATTTTACCTTATTTCAACCTACTAGGTCAAACTAGTTGACCTAGTATGTTCTGTGTGCCAATCCAGTACATTTTACCCAAAATGTGCATTTTTCTCAATTTCTTCCTAAATCCTTCCAACTCATTTCCCATCTTCCTATTTTCTACCCTTAGAATCTTAGTTTGTTTAATTTTGACATACATAAATGCTTAAAATCAAATTTTATCAAAATTTACTTAATTTAATACAAATTTTAAAAACTAGTTTTAAATCCGTAGTTGCATACCTATAGTGCACTTGTTGTCACCTCTAGGTGTCCTCCTCATCTATCTTGTCATTTCCTCATCATCCTAGCCTTGTTTGGTGTCATATCTATTTTTCCTATCTTTCCAAATTCAAAATGCTAAATGAATTCTCTTTTTACCTATTTAAAACCAATTTTTAGCAAATTCAAATTCTTTTATTTATTTTCAGTCAGATTCATTATTTTGCCTATATCTTTGTTTTTGCTCATCCATTTTACAAACTGTAAAATACAATATAATCATGATGATGTAGAGATTATTTTACACTATAATATGTCTATATTCCAATTTTTTTGAGTTTGGCTATTTTTTGCACTAACTTGTACATGTTTTCCTAGTGTACTCTACATTGGACACCTTCACATTTCTTCTAGTCTACTTCTTTATCTACGGCACTAAGGTAAGTTAAAGGTATGTGTTTCTCAATACAATTATTTTATTTATCTTATTTTTTACTTATTACACCATACTTAGCATCAGGATCATGTGTTATCATGTTTTGTGTCTGAAGCACCATCCCATGTTGCACTTATGTGACATGTGATGAGATTCGGCTAGGGCATATATATATATACATAATATTTTTAACTTTTATTGATTACTGACACTTCGTATCTTATAGAAATTTGTCAAGTCTTAATCTTTTTGAGTGCATGCCTTAAGGGGTACACTGAGAAAGGGGTGGGAAGACCATCAGTGCTTCGTAAGATTGTCATTCCTTTTGCCACTTTTCATCCACACTCTTGCCTCCCAAAACCATTAAACCTAAGATTATTCTTCTTAGTCCTATATATTCCCATCATTTTCTATGTTTTATCCTTCATTTATTGCCTTAGCACCCTTTTGACCTATTGATTATGCTAGGTCAACGAGGTCGACCTAGTACAATTTAGGGACTTTTTCTCTCTTTTGGTTTGTTGGCCTCTTGGCCGACCTAACATAGACCTAGAAAGTTAGCCCTAAAAGTGTGTTAGGTCAACTGGGTCAACTTATCACAACTGATATTCCCAAAAGTTTTTAGGGCAAGTTATCACTATATATACAAGGTCATTTACCACCATTTCAATAAGAGTAAAGAATTAAGTGAATAAGTGCAAATGAACATCTACCTATTGACCATTCTACTTGGGGAATAAAGCTTTAGGGTTTAATACTTTCTTTGGAGCTCTGATCTCATCTCGTGGATAAATATTTTGGATGCTTGGATAAGCTATGTAGCTTAGAGCTGATTTATCTTAGTTATCCTTACATACCATGGCAATCTCTTATGAAGCACCTTGGCCAAGGGGGAGATTGAGGCTCAGCGGGTTCATCTTCAAAGGTAAGTATTCCTATCTTTATCCTCCTTTGCAAGAATAGATAGATAGAGCATATGTATTATTATCTTCCATGTATTAGGATTCTATATACATTGACATGAGTATGAGTCTTATATACATGTTTCGTTTAGTTTTTTATTTGTTTTGTTTCTAACCCCCACTTTGTGCCACAAGCTTTGGTGCATACTGGATTAGATTTACTTTTCTTGTTATTATATTAGTGAAATATTAAATCATAGGACTCTTTTAGGGTTTTTATACGATTGTGTTAGACTATAGGATTTGGAACCCTATCTTGCATGGTGTGTTGTGACAAGTGATCCCCTAATCGGGTATAGTAGATCTTCATATTGGTCATGCTCCCACTTAATAATTGTATGCCCCCAATCATAAGTGTAGGTGTGCTCTATCCCATCTGATATAGGATTGATTTATGGACATAATGCATTTATGATTGTATACACATTCATTCAGGGTACCTATTATTACACCATATTAGGGGGAATCCTTTACAAGCATGGCTTTGATGGCCTTCTTTTCTACTACCTATGTAGTCACGAGGCCTCTCATGCTATTAGAGAAACACATGATGGGGTTTTGAAGATGATACTTTAGTGGCTTAGCTATCATTAAATATATCCTTTGCCTTGGTTACTATTGGCCCACCCTTAACTAGGACTTTATTGATTATGTAAAGAACTATGTTAAATGTCCACAATACACCAATTTACATCACACACCTAGCCATACTCTCTAAGTATCCAAATATTTCCATCCCTTCTCGCAATGGGGTTTGGATCTTATTGGTAAAATTAACTCCCATTATTCATAGAAACAACACTCTATCATCACTACAATAGAATATTTTACCAAGTGGGTAGAGGCTATTCTTCTTGTCTCAACTAAAGCTAAAAAGATCATCAATTTTATCAACCATCACATTATTTGTCATTTCAGTGTTCCATATAAATAATCATTGATAATGGTAAGTATTTTAAGAATAAATAAGTCCAAGGCCTTTATGACACATTCGATATCAAGTTTAGTTTCTCATTGCCTTATCATCCACAAGTAAATAGATAGGCCAAAGCTTCTAAAAAAGCCCTCAACAACATGCTCACTAAAATGGTTAATTCATCTAGTTGAGATTGGCATTTACACATCCCCTTTGCCCTATGGGTGCTACCCCTTTCTCTCTTGTGTTTAGGTCAGAGGTTGCCTTGCCTTTCAAAGTCCAAATTCCTTCTCTTTGCATATCCTTATAGGATCTCATCTCTAAAAGTGATTATCATCAAGAACACTTAGACCAAGTTGAACTACTTGATGAATGCCATTTATTCATGCTTACCTATCTTCACTTCTATCAATAATACATCAAATGCGCTATAACAAGCACCTTAAAGTGCAATAATTCAATATCGAAGATCTCATCTTAAAAGAAAATCAACATGTAAAATATATGAAGAAAATTAAGTGGGCAAGTTTGCTTTCAATTAGCTTGGACCTTATATCATAGTGCATAAGTATAGATCAGGATCTAATTGATTATCCTATCTTGAAGGGAAATTGGAATTTGATCCCCTCAATGCTTCACATCTATGTCCTTTTTTTGTTAAACAAGATCAAACTCACCTTTTATTTAACTTAAGCTCATCCCTTGTTTTCACCAACATTCATCCCCTTAATTTAATGACAAAAGATTAAATCCAGAATCGTGTGATTAAACCATCTAGTTATAGCCTTAATCCTAAATATGGGTACCATAGCTCTACCCATGGCATGATTCTCATGGTACTTTCCATCCCTTCATAATATGGATTCCCATGGTCGTTGTTGCTTAAACCTCTTTTATCCATCATCAACCTCCTTGTGCTCTAGTTCTACCTTCATAAAGGTGAACCTTTTAATCCTATATAAGTAAATCCATGTCAATAGCAATTTAAAAAAATCAACAAAATCACAACAAAAGTAAAAAATCATATATTCTATGGGTCATTCCAAGCATTCATAGACTGCTCTCATGAAGGACAACTGCCAAAATCAAATTTGCTCAATGTAAGGTAGATTGTTCCCTTTAAGGACAACTATTAAAAGCCTTAAAAAAATCTCAAAAAATTAGACCACTCCCTTGAAGGATGGCTGAGTAACACATTTGTCAAAGCATAGAAATTCTTGGGAATCTTCTCGTATTGATCAGTTTCCCAATCTAAGACCCATTATCAAAATCAGAAAAATCACAAATAATTCTGGAAGCCACAATCGACTTTCATAAGTAGACTTCCCACAATGATCAGTCTACACCTTATATGATATATACTTTTTTATACTAGCTCTTTGGTAACCTACAAAAGAGGCATGCTAGCCTCATAAGAAGGCTCCATCATCATCCATCCATATGCCATTAGCCTCTATAAACAAGGGATTTTTGAGCTTAATTGACATCACATAATCAATTTTTTTTAACCAACTAAAAAATGCTAATGCAAAGCATTTAAAGGGATTATGTTCATAAGTTGATCTAAGTTCAATTTGTTTTAGTACTTGACAAAAGATAAGCATTGTTCCTTCTTATTCTCTCATACTTATTGGTTGATGCATTCATTTAAACACTTGTATTTTTGATTGTCTCATCTTTCTCATCTTTCCTCACATTTAGTTTTGTTATCCAACTTAATTTATGTGTTTTAATATTTATTCACCTTCACCTAATACAATCCATTAAACACATTTAAATAAAAATTATGTGTTTTATTATGTGTTTGACATCTATTATTATTTATTTAAGTGTTTTTAATCAAATAAAAATATTTTCATGAATTAACCATCTCAAACATTATCATATCATAACATCACAACAATAATCGTAATCATCATACAATCATCACAACACCATAGTCATATCCAATCCTATCTATCACATCATCTCCATTTATCACATCATAAATCAATGAGTCATCCACATATGTTATCCTAGATAGGTAGGGAAGCATAGATTCATTAATTTATAAACATCCACATTATAATAAGTCACACATCAAACCATGAACATAATTACATCATTATCATATTAATAAACACCATCTACATAACCAATCATAAACCATCTATAATTTCATTAACATTTAATCATCCATCATAAATCAATGAGTAATTAGACATGTCTATCTAGATATCAGAGAACGTAAATTCATTAATACATCTACTCAAACAAAAATGCTAATCATAAGCAACATCACAACATCATGATCATCACAATAAAAACATATCCATAAGCCATATCTAGAACCATAACCACATCATGATATCATAATCAAAATGATCATATATATATATATATAATGTCTACATCTCTCAAAACCATATACATCTCACTACATCAACTCACATGATGGTATCAAAATCATATAATACATCAAAATTTGGAGTCTCATGAGAATCTAAGGTGCTAGAGCATTACTACTCCCTGGATCCTATCTATCTGTAAGACCTCTCTATGCACATATAAATGCATCCCATTAACCTAGGGTCATACTCTTGGCCCCTTCAATTATCCCTAATCTATACTCACCCCATCTAGGTTCATCTATAAGATGTGTAAAAACCAAATCCTCATAATATCTTATCTCTTTAACTATCACTACATATCTTGCCATAGAGATAGTCCTTGATGGCCTTGTAGGTGCTGATACTCACCCTCCTACCTATTTGAGAGCATATCTCTCCTATATAACCATGGCTAGCTAAGCTCTAGTTTGATCTATCTCCTTAGTAAGAATGGCCACCTATCCCTCACCATGTCTCTCCCTTAGGTCACCACTGTTAAGGCTCCCTATGTTATGGCCAGTGCCACCCTGGCTTGATCCCTCTCTATAATAAGTACCTACCTATCTAGGGCATCAACATCCATTTGGTCCCCACCCCCTCTATCATATCCACATCTACAACCTATTGCCCAACCTATGGTGACCAACAATGACACACCAAGCCCTAGGGCTTCCTTAAACTACCTAGAACATCATCCTAATCTCAAAATTTAAACCTATAATTACACTATCACCTACTCTAGTTCCCACCCAATCACTACCAACCCCATACCTAGTTTCATACACATTCTTCCAAACCCCTTAAATTCAAATCATCTACCCCTAACCACCCACAATAAACTATACAAACAACAAATTCATGCAAAACACTATAAATTCAATTACATCACCTACCTTATTCTATGACCACCATCATGGTGGCACTCTTGTAACCACCGCTACTTGTCTGTATGCTCTACCTCCACCTCTCTACATCCTTACTAGATCAATAATGTTGTGGCCCACAAGATCACCCAATCACATTTATGTCAATCTCACCCAATCATGACCTCCCTTAACTCACATGAGTCTCCAAAACATTGACGTTCTTCTCTCAAGCAAATTTGAAACATCACAGGTCATAATTTATAAATGAGGAAATACAATCCTCTTTTAAATTTTAACCCTCACCCTTTTAGGGCTAACATTCAAACCACCAATGGTTATCACTGACCATTGATAGTCAACCCCTCTACATTTTTGGCATAAAAACTAAACTTTTTTACTCACCCTTGACCACAACAACATTTCCATTAACCACACCTATTCAATATCACAATGAGGAAATACAATCCTCATTTAAATTTTTAACCCTCACTATTTTAGGGCTAACATCCAAACCACTGATGGTCACTATTGACCACCAATGGTCAACCTTGACCATTGAATAGCACCTTCTCTACCAACCAACCACACCACTTGGATTTGGATGTTTTGGCCTAACTTTGGCATGTTTTGTGATGACCTTGCCTTGGTCATTTTGACCACAATGACTACCTTGTCATGTTAAATAAATTTAACTTACACTTCTTTTATGTGCCAACCATTTAGGTACCTTAGAGCATGACCCTTTATAGTCTCGATACTTGTGACCTTTTTGTGTCTTCCTAGGATCACTTCCTACCTTGGATACCTAAAAACACATTGACCTTGCCTGAAAGACTTACATTTATGAGTACAACCATAACCACCAACTTAAATGTGGTCACTTGGTCTACTTGTCATTTGTCCTTCTAATACCTACTTTTTTTTACAAAATACCTCACCTATGACATCTTAGTCTATGTAGGATATGTGATATCACATTTAGTCACATTCTGTGTGCATGCTTGTGCTTAATTACCCAAACTCTAACCAACTTTTTCACCCTTTCAACCTCTTATCAAAACCATACCTAATTCCATTTTACCTCATCGATTCCTAGTTTGAGGTGGAGCACCTCTTCCCATACTTGGGGCATTTGACCTTATAATACCCTTCCATTCTTTGTTTTACAACTTGAAGATACACACTACATAATAAAAAGGGGAAAATTGTAGACACTAAAGAACCATACATTATGGTTCTAGATGTTGTACCGACCCTTATACCACCCCTGGACCACCTTGGGACCATTTCACAACCTTTTAACCACTAGACATAAGTCACAATGGCTAACTATTCCATTTTAACTTTGCCCCTTAAACTATCGATGGTTGACCCTCGAACGTCGATGGTTAACCTCAACTACCAACAGTTTTCCCTTAACCACCTCAAGGGTTAAATTTAACTAAAACTCCAGCTTGATTTTATATTAATAGCTATTTGACCCACCATTTTTCATAATCAATGCATGCTAAGCTTTAATTTAGATATCTTGTTAGACACCTTGTTGAACTTATTAATTCACCACCCCCTTCCCTCTATATTAAGAGAGGAAGAGGAGGTGAAAAAGGATTAACAATCATTATCAAAACTTGTTGTGCAAGAGATCAGATCTTCTTGTGTAGGTATCCTTATTAATTTCAATAACTAAGATAGATATCAAAGTGTTATTTTAACTCATCAATAAATAGCCAAACTATCTCCACTCTAACATAATTTTTCCAAGATCTATAACAAGATTTTAGCAAACCTACACATTCTTCAGATTAGAAACCAAAAGATAAGTATATGTTCCTTATCATGATTCAAAAATTATATTTGTGTATCATTCCTTGTGTCACTTTCCCTTTATCTCATAACCAACATCCAACCCAAGATTACCTTCCAGAACCTCTCTACAACCTTCCCAACTAAAATTCTTTTTCCCAAGCTAGATCCCATAGTAACTACCGATGGTTTCCTAATTTCCAATGGTTTGAACTTAAATGCCAATGGTTTCCTAACTATTTATGGTTTATACTTAACCACTAATTATTTACTAACTAATGATACTAACCCAACCACTGATGGTTTGACCTAAACCGTTGATGGTCTCTATTTGTCATTTTCAATAGCAAGCTTATTTGACCTATTAGACCTTGACCAAATCCCATTTTTTGAGTTTCTATCTTATCACAAAGGATCACTCAATCTTCTAAACCACATTTGATTTATTTAGAATCAATACATAATTATTTATTTCTATAATTGGTCAAAAGCATTTATTTATTATGAAGTATTTTTTGTATTGTATTTCAATATCATCTATTATTTATGCAAACAATTTATCTTTCATTTTTAGAACTTAAATGTTTAAATGTGTGGATTGACAACCCCCAATGAAGCTTGTGATTCTTGGATATATGTCATACTAGGCAATCCACCCTACTATCCAACTAATACACCATTTATTTAGTGATTTATTATCTACAGGTCATTCTTACTCAGACAAAGAGGAGTATCCACAATCATTTGATTCACACATGGACAACACATCAGGTTCTACTAACCCCACCCTTCTTTCAAGTTTTACAACTTTATTTCTAAAGGAAACAAGCAAAATTTATGTGAAACATTGAGCTCTTGACAACCTTGTAATGAAATCCATGGAAACCTCCTCCCACCTCTAGTTAGGGATGAATGATGAATGTAGAATACCTAGTGTCTTAATTGTTTCCCCTTTGTTCTATTGCCAAACCATGAGTTCTACCACAAATTTTTGTATATCTCCCTTGAGTCCATCCCAAAATAAATCTTGCTCAATGTGATGGTATGTCTTAAAAAACCCTAAATGTCCCTAGTAGAGATGCATAAATATCCTAAATGATCTAGTGTTTGAGGACTAAATCCTTACATAGGTACAATATATCTTTGTACCATAATGTGTTTCCTTTCCACTCAAATTTGTTAGAAACACCCAAACCATGTTGAAGATAATAAATCACAATCTATGTATCCATGTCATTCTCCTATTCTGATCTTGATTATTCTAACTAATTTGATTTCCAAATGGTCATTGCACATAATAGTGCCTCAATTGATTCATCTTCCTAGAAATTGCATCTACTACCACATTATTTTTGCCTTTCTTTTTGATTATTTCAAATTCATAACCCATATTTTTAGTCACCTATTTTTTTTGATCTTCTAATGGTAAACATTGTTCTAATAAGTATTTTAGATTATCATGATCAGTTTTTACCTGAAAGTGTCTACCCATTAGATAAGGTCTCTATTTCTTGAATGCATGAATAATAACCATTATATCTTTATCATAGATTAGTTTGAGCTTGTTTTGTCCCTTGAGTTGATGAATCTTGAATGAAATGGGTATTCATTCTTGCATGAGTATTTATCCCATCTATAACTTGATACATCATATTTAACAACAAATATTTGGAAAATTCAGGGGTTGCCAAACTTAGAGTGGTGAACATAGCCTCTTTAAATTGCTCAAATGCCTTAGTAGCTAGTTCATTCTAATGGAAGGAATATTTATTAAAAAAGGATATGAGTGGACCTTCTATGCTACCATTATTTTTTACAAATATGTGATAGTACCTTGTTATCCCCCAAAATCAACATAGGTTCTTGAGGGTCTTTAGCACTTGGCACTCGATCATAACTTTGATCTTTTTGGGGTCACCTTTGACTACTTCATGTGAAATAATATGACCCAAGCACTCCACTTCATGAAAAAAAAAAAAACATTTGAAAGGTTTTGTATAAAGCTGATGTTGTTCTAAAACTAACAGTTCATCAAAGTTCTTCCCAAGTTTTATTGTAGATTAAGATGTGATAAAAAAATACCAACACAGACTTCATTAAAAAAAGCCTAAAAATAGTATTCATCAAACTCTAAAATATAGATGGTGCATTTGTGAGACCAAAAAACATTACCATAAACTCATAATGGCCTTCATGAGTTCTAAAATGTGTTTTATGGATATCCTCATCTTTGATTTGAATTTGATTATACTAAGAATGAATATCTAGTTTGGTAAAATAAACAACACAATGTAATTCATCTAAAAATTCATAAATGAATAGAATAGGGAATTTATCTTTGATTGTGTACTTATTGAGTACTTTATAGCTAAGGCACATATTATATGTGTCATCCTTTTTCCACACCATGACCATTGAGGAAGAATATTCACTTTGGTTATGTCGGATAATACCCGCCTCTAGCATCTCATGTACCATTTTTAAAATTTCACTTTTCTAAGCATATGGATATCAATATGGTCTAATGTTCGATGGTTACTACATGGAATCAATCTTATGGCATGATCATGTTATTTTTTGGGTGGTACAACTTTTGGCATTGTGTCAAAAAATGTTGGATGGTCATCAAGAATCATTTGTAAATCAGGATGTGTAGATATATGTGTTGGTTAAAATTCTAAGGAAATTAATCATGCTAAAAATCCTTCTACCCCTTTTTAAATAATCTTTGTCATCTGATATGAACTAACCAATTTGACATACTTTATCTGTAATCCCCATAGTTCAAATGTCCTACCTTCAAAATGAAAGTGCATGAACAGTTCTTGAAAATATATCTCTATTGTGCCCAAAGTCATGAGCCATTTTAATCCAAAAATAATGCCCACCCCTCCCATGGGAATAACATAGGATAATTAAATAGGTACTCCCCCATACCAATCATAATACTATGGCATTTTAATAATAATTTATTGTGCCACCATCTACAATCATGACTTGAAATTCTGGGGCTAGATAAATAAAATAGTTTAAATGAGTAGCCAACTTACTGTTGATGAAGTTATGTGTACTTCTAGAGTTAATTAACACCTTCAAAAAAAATTTCTTGAGAAATCCCACCACCTTAAGAGTTGGAGGGGTACTTATACTTGAAATGGCATGACAGAAGATAGCAGGGTGAGAATATTTAGATCCCTCCTCTCGTTCTTCATCATCTTCATCTTCATCTTCATTGGCACCTTCGATGTAGAATAACTTATTTTGACATATTTATGTCCTTTAATCCATTGATGTTTCTAGGGATATGTGTGGTGAACTTGGGGCTTACATACCTTTCATATTAACTTATTTCATTTCTCTATGTTCTTAGTATGGTGAGCTTATAGAGTAACCATGGCTAAGCAGAGTATATATAAGAGGTAGTGGTTATTTTTTATCATCATATTTATAATTATACTCTTATTGAATTATTATGGAGGTTGCCCCCTTTAATCAACTCAATCATTATTACCAAGTATTCTACACTTTTGTTAATTATTATTGTAGATCTACTTATTCTACTCTAAATATTTGATATATTATTGCATTATTGTGAACATCTAATTAATTTAATTATAAGTGGTATCAAAACATCAATTTAGGACTTTTTTAAGGCATTTTTATAGATCTCATATTTCAACCATCAGAAGAGCTAAAGGATTGAAAAAGCATAATTTGTTATCCAAGAATAATTTTTTTTTGCCAATATAATATTGTTAGAAGTCTTTTGAAAAAAGTTTGGAATTTTTTTCATACCTTCGTATAATTTAGTAGTCATTGGATTTGTTTTAGTGATATGATCACAATGGTATAATTTTATAACAAACTTTTTTTAGGCTCAAAACCTTCCATCCTAGGGTTTGTGTATGGCTGGTCTGAACACACACAGATGTTTGAAAGGTCATAACACCCAAAAAAATCTTCACAAATATGACATGGAGTCTGAAACTTTAGATCTATCATTTTTTGAGGTAGTTCAACAAATTAAATTAGAGATGTTAGTTTAGGATATTGTTTTCTTTTTATTTTAGTTATTTAGATTATTCCTACACACATGGATTATTCCTACACTTGAGGAGTTATCTTGCTTAGGTGTACTTACTTAGTGAGAGTTACTCTTTTATCGACTATTTTGGGTATGGGAGTTACATTACATTTTTCGGTCTTTGCCTAGTTTTCATGGAGGAGTTACGCAATCACTCTTCTATTTGTACATCTTCATTTCTGAGATATTCATGAGGTGTGTGGATTGATTCTCATTTATACAATATTCTAATATATATTTTTGATCACAATAATGCTTATGCATTTGTTGGCAAAATAATGCATTCCATCGATCTAGAGATCTTTACAAATACTCTATTATGGTAACAAAGTGCCATTTTGGTATATGAATGCAATTTTTTGATGTTAGCTACTTAGAAAATGTGGTCTTATTGTATTAATTTTTCATAGTTCTATTCAAGCATTGGATCCCTAGGGTTTTGATCTTTATTGTGTTAGTACTTAAAATTTCTAAGGAAGATTGGAAATTTTTAGTACAAGCCTATTTGTATGGTGAGAGAGAGAAATAATAGTGATAAAGTATAGTTTTTGCATCATTTTTTTAAAGCAAGCTCATGTTTGGCTTAGGGTTGAAACCCCTATTTTGAATTGTCAATAATCTTCCTGAAGGCCTTCATATAATTCCAACAATGTATACACAACCTATAACATGTTAAATATCAACCCTATGAAATATTTAGTCTCTCCAAATGATTTTTAGGCTTTATTACGGCCTTCTCATAGCCTCTCTAATCTTGGCTTGTTGTCCTGCTACATTCAAGTCATTTTTGAGCTCCAATAGGGATGAACATAACCCTACACCATTATTCCATTGGTGTTCTTCCATTGGTAAACTATGTACATTCATTGGTGTGAGTAAATATTCAACTACCTACATTCTCTTCTCCATGGTGGTGTTAAACTGATGGAACAATCCAAAACAAGCTAAGTCAATGCAAAATTTATCCTATTTTTTTAAAATCTTGCATATTAAATCACTTTTTTAAATACCTCAATTTAAAATAAGGTCAAATAAGATAATTTTCCTTTGAAAACACAAATAATGAATAAGAGGATTGGTCAAAGCTTAACATTATTGTTGAAGAGGTCATTTGTTCAAACTCCCATTTCTGAATTGTGGCTAAAACTATTTTTTTGTCAAAATGCAGTCAACTTTTTGTGCAAACTTATTAAATGACAAAAAACAAAATTTGTAATGACTTTTGATAGGCAAATCAAATTTGAGTTCTATTTTTTTCAAAAGTGATTGTTTTTTCATGCTTGTTCCATTGGAACCATCCATTTTATAATCACACTAAAATTATAAAGTACCAAATCTAGGAGGTATTGTGGTGTGAATTGTCTTCACTCTTCTTTCCCACCTTTTTTTTATTTCTACAATAACTTTTCTACACTATGGTTCATAATTTGATAAGTTCACTCACACCATTTAATTATCACAAATGGAAGTATAAAATGAAAATCATTCTAAGGAGTAAAGGTTTACATCACATTATAATGGTTTTTGATACTAAACTATATACCATTATAGAAAAATTTAAATGGTTTAACTGTTATGGCGAAGCCTTTGGATTGTTGTATCTTTCTATCTCCTGATATACTCTTTCATGATGATTCTACAAAAAATCCTAATGAATTATGGAACACATTGGAAAATCTCTTTGGGAATCTATAAGTGATGAGAGGTTATGAACTAAAGAATGAGCCCATTAGTTTAAGCACTAGTAGTTTTGATGCCCTACATGATTTCTTCACTAAGTTTAATTATTTGAGTTTGAAATTAAAAGAATGTTGAATAAATAATAAATATTACCAGCTTATCCTTTCTATACTCTCCAAACTAGGTCTAAACTATTTTATGTTTGTCTCTACTTTCCTTGTCACAAAAAATAATCTTAGAGTCGCATGGAAAATGCCATATTTAGATGATTTTTTTGATTACTTAACTCTGGAGCTAGATAAGCTAATATAGATGGGTACACTGAAGTCCTCAAAACCATAATCCCTAATTGTTGGAAATTTGAAATAAAAGACTTAAAATAACAAGGAGAAGAAATAAAATAAAAAGGATCAAGAGGAAAAAGATCAAAATCATCCTACCTCCAAATTAACCAATGAGACCTCCTCTTCTAGTGTTAATCCTAATAAAGAGAGAATAAAATGTGGGTATTTTGTAGGAAGGCATGATGAAATAAAATGTTTGAAAAATTATATTGACCACCTAACTAGCCTTCTTGAGAAAAATAATATAGGTGTTCTTGAGACTATCAAACCAAGGTCATCAACCCTAGAATCCTCCAAGGCAAATGGAAATGGCAAAGAAAAGGCAAATAGATGATAAGGAGAAAGTAAAAGGTGTATCCCTAGTTTTAGTTGTACCTCTAAATCCTATAGGGGTTATTGACTCTAGTACATCACATCACATAGCTTCTTCATAGGTAGAGTTCACTTATTTAGAACCATGTCACATGTCCTCTATTCAATTGGGTGACAATAATTCTACACAAGTTTTGGTGAGAGGCTATGTGGAAGTGAGTGGTGAAACATTCAATAATGTTCTAAGTATTCCCTTGATTTCCACTAATCTCCTATTCATCTAAAAAATTATTCACCTTAGCCTGGGAATGTAAGTTGAGTTTATTCCAAATTCAGTGTATGTCAGAGAGTTACACAATAATACTATAGTGGTAGTGGGAATAGTCAATCATCAAAATCAATTATATACCTTCTCACACTTTGTCCCTAAATATCCTTTAGATTTTTCTTCATTAGACTCATCTAGACTCAATGACATTTCTGAGCTTGAGCACATATCTTATGATAAGGACTCCTTTCTTAGCACATATGACTACAATAGTGATGGGGACACACCTCCACCATATCCTTGTCACTTTCAAAATATTAAGGAGTTATTTATTGATATACCTACTTCTGATCCACTTTAAACATTATAGAGATCAGGTACATTGATCTAGGACTCATAATATATTGGGTAGTTTTGTACATAGTTATAGGGCATTCTACATTATTTCTTCACCTCTACTTCTTATGTACCATCATTTCATGGATTATTTGGCCCATCCATTATGCTCAATGAACACAGTTATTTTATAGGAACCATATCTTGGTTGGATATCCATTAGGCACTTGGTAAATACATTCATTGTTCCAGGGTGATCCACTCTTCACTGCATCTAATTTTGATCCACGATCACTCTAGAGAGCTCTTTTGTAGGATATAGGGTGGCTACAGGTAGTTATAGCTTTTAGTGGGGATTTTTAGTCCTCTCTTCTTCTTTAAATCTTTGAGGGGGGGGGGTTCTTATGAGTTTTAACCTTTTCTCCACTTTATGAGAGTTGATTTGTACATGGTTACCTCATCAAGCCTTATTGCCATAACCCATTTATTTTACCCACCTCAACTATGCTGAACGAGGGGTGTTAGTTTAGGATATTATTTTCCTTTTATTTTAATTATTTGGATTATTTTTACACACATGGATTATTCCTACACTTTAAGATTTATATGGCTTAGGTGTACTTAATTAGTGGGAGTTACTCTTTTATCGACTATTATGGGTATAGGAGTTACATTTCATTCTTGTGTCTTTTCCCACTTTTTATGAAGGAGTTACACATTCATTATCCTATTTGTACATCTTCATTTATGAGATATTCATGAGATGTGTGTGGATTAATTTTCATTTTTGTAATATTATCATATTTATTTTTTGCCCACATCAATTCTTATGCATTTACTTATCTCTTGCTTGTGAATTAGTGCATTTGATTGATATCAAGATCTTGGAAAATACTCCATTAAGAGATAAAAAACATGTCGAGGAAGGATGATTTTGATGTAGTATAAGGGAAAATGGATTGTATGAAGGAGAGGTTGTTAATGATGAGTGCTCAATTGACCTCTATTACAACTCAACTTTTGAAAAATAATCCTTCACTCACTTGGATCAATCAAATATAAAATTTATTTCGTATACATCAGACCCTATGTGCACAAAAGGTGATCATGATATCTCTCTATTTGGAACTTGAGTAATTCATTTGGTATAGGTGGTTGTGTTTGAAAGAAAAAGAAGGGCACTCATGTTATCTGGTCGATGTTTACTGAGGAGCTACATATACAATATCACAATAATGTCTTTGAAAACTACTTTAATCAGTTAGAAAAATTACAATAGATAGGTATTATTAAGTATTATATTCAACAATTCCAAAATCTATCCTTACGTATGGATGACATCACTGATAAAAAATTGACTACCTTATTATTAGGGGAGGGGGGCTCAAGGATAACATTCAACTTTAGGTTTGTATGTTTAATCCATTGAATATTTCTAAAGCCATATCATTCACACGCTAAGTAGAGGAAAATAATTGGTCAAAACAAGGGATTTCACTCATGGTTATGAATGAAATTTCATAACACCATCATTTTTTCAACTTATAATATTTACCCCTTAGCAAATTGAATAGAAGCATTCTAAAGGGTTATGTTTTGGTTATGAAAAAAAGTGGATCAAAAAGACATAAATGTGTCAAAAACAAGTTGTTCTACATTGAAGGTGTTAATGAAGATGAATATGGTGATGAGGCTGCATGTGAGGGTATAAGTACTCCTTAAGCTCTTAAGGTGAATATTCTCACCCTACTATCACCTATCATTCCCTTTCAAGTATAATTACTCATAAAAATATTAAGGTGGTGAGCTTCCTCTAGAAACATAAGGTGACAATGTTAATTGACTCAATAAGTACACATACGGCTACTCATTTGAACTATTTTATTTATTTAGCCCTATAATTTCAAGTGATAATTTCATATGGTGGCACAATCAATTATTCTAGAAAATGTCATAGTATTAAGATTACCATGGGGGAACACCTATTTAATTCTCCTATGTTTGCTATTCCCATGGGTGGAGATGACATTATTTTGGGAGTACAATGGCTTATGAATTTAAACACAATAAAGATGAATTTTTAGGATCTGTTAATGCATTTTCATTCTAAAGATAGTATATTTGAACTATGGGGATTATGGGAAAAGTCTATCTAATTTTTTATTTCACATTAAATGACAAAGATTATTAAAAAGGGGTGGAAGGATTTTTAGCACGATTGTTTTCCTTATGAGTTTAACCAACACATGTCTACACATCTTTATTTACAAATGATTCTTGATGACCATACAATGGTTTTTGGCACAATGCCAAAAGGCCTACCACCCAAAATAATACATGATCATTCCATAAGACTGATTCCAAGGAGCACACCACTGAACATCATACTACACTGGTATATATATGCTTAAAAAAGTGAAATTGAAAATGTACATGAGATGTTGGATCCAGGTATTATCCGATATAGCCAAAGTGAATATTATTCTCCAATAGTCATGGTGTAGAATAAGGATGACACTAGGAAGATGTGCACTACAAATAACTCAATAAGTACACCATCAAAGATAAGTTCTGTATTCTAGTCATTGATGATTTGTTAGATGAATTACATGGTGATTTTTATTTTATTAAACTAGATATTTGTTCTAGATATCATAAAACTTGGATCAAAGATGATGATATCCATAAAACACCTTTCATAACTCATGAAGGCCATTACAAGTTTATGGTCATACCTTTTAATCTCTCAAATGTACCATCTATATTTTTGAGTTTGATGAATACTATTTTTAGGACTTTTAAAGGAAGTTTGTGTTGGTGTCTTTTTATGACATCCTAATCAACAACAAAGATTGGGAAGAACATTTTAAGCATGTGAAACATGTATTGTTAGTTTTATAATAATATTAAATTTATGTGAAACCTTCCAAATGTGATTTTGAAATCCATGAGGTGGATTAATTGGGACATATTATTTTACATGGAGTCAAAGTTGACCCTAAGAATATCAAAGCTATGATGGAATGATAAGTGCTAAAAACCCTCAAGAACCTTCATGATTTTTTTGGGATAGCATGGTACTATCACAGAGCTATAAAAAATTATGACAATGTAATAGCTTCAATCACAGCCTTATTGAATAAATATTCCTTCCATTGGATTGAACCAATTACTAAGGCATTTGAGTAGCTAAAAGAGGCTATGTGCACCACTCTAGTTTTATAGACCCTTGATTTTTCCCAAACATTTGTTGTTTATTGTGTGCATCAAGATATGGCATGGGAGTATTACTAATGTGATAATGAAGACCCATTTCATTTGAGTGTCATCAACTCAAAGGGACAAAATAACCTCAAATCAATCTATGAGAAAGAGATGATGGTTATTCTTCATGTAGTCAAGTAATGTAGACCTTATGTAATGGGTAGACATGTTTAGGTAAAGATTGATCGTGATAGTATAAAATAATTTTTATAATAATGCTTGTCATTAGAAGAGAAACATAAATGGGTGACTAAAATGTTGGGTTATGATTTTGAAATAGTCTATAAGAAAGGCAAAGAGAATGTGGTAGCATATGCACTTACCGAGAAGAAGAAGGGTGAAGAGCTAGGGTTTGATAAATAAACTAAGAGAGACTTGTACCCTATATCTGAATACATTATCAAAAAGGTGATAGAGAACCTTGAATATAGAAATTGGACACATATAGATCCTATTATTATTTTATATTAGACATCTTTGTCATAGTTATATAGTAGTGTGGATGGTAGTATTTATATTCGACAATAATGTATATGATCACATAATGTAATTTGCAAAATTTGATGATCGATCCATAATACTGATCCTACATACATTACACACATTTTTAGTCTAGACTTACCTACACATAATAAACAAGCTAAGTACCATTATGTTCATGGGTATGTTAACACACCAACATAGGCATGGGTTGTAAGGCATGGTCTCTCTTGAAAGGATATTTGTGTGAACAAATCTTCCCAAGGTCTTGGTTACTAGGTCTTGCTAATAAAGGTAACTTAGTTGGATCATTATGACTATTCTAATTCAAAAGGCCTATTTATAGTATTTTAGACTAATCACATGCATTATAAAGGTAGAGATTATGTCTTAAAAGAATCAACATATAGAGATTTTACCATGAATAAATATTTGATTCAAATAAAAATATTTATTACATAGATTAAACAATAATAGATAAAGTGAACAATCAAGATAAAAAACTAAATTAAGATTTCATATATTATAAACTAACAAAGTTGGTTAAATAAAAAGAAAAAAGAGAGAAGGGTAGGGAGAAAAGAGAAGAAAGATCCAAATTTATAATGGACCATTATGTTCCTCTTCAGTAGACAAGTCCCTAGATAAACTAGTCCTTAGTTGAGCTAAACCTAACATAACTCTAGCTAAAATATGGTGTGAGAGTTTGTGCAATGAAGTAGTAGAGACAATGAGGAAAATAGGGTCACCATATGCATGTGTAAACCAAGTTCATCAAATGATAAAGATTTCAAATTAAGATATTTACATTAAAAGGATCGATTGGGGGTTCATCAAATACTCATGTGAGTTATAAACATGGCTTCTAAACAACCTCAAATTAGAAAATACTAACTTAGAAAGTAGAAAAAATACATGAAAGTAAGTGACTTGTCTACTAATCTAATGCTAATACTAAAAGGAGCTGACTAGGCATAGTGATTAAACTTTAAAGACTCAGTGTATGTAAACTCTAAGTTATTAAAGAGTCTGAGTACAATAAATTAAGGTATAAATATGAAATAAATATAACCACTAATTTTTACAAGAATTGACCTAAATCTAATATTTCTAAAAATAACAATGAATGACACAAATAAATACTTAGCAAGAAACTGACTGAGATGAATGATCTAAAGGTTGAAAACTGGTATGAAAGCTAGCCTAAGTGTCATAAAGAGGGTCCAAGTGTTAGAAAACCTTATGGAAAATAGAATTATACCTTAGATAGTAGTGCAATGCACTAGTGTCCCAATTTTAGTGCTAGTGTCCCTTATGCAAAAAATATTTGATCTTCTGGGTGCACCTCTGGTTGAGTCTAATCTAATTATACCTATGTGGATGAGCCTTGATTCACTATATGCATACTATTTTTGACTAAATTTAGGATCAAACCTTATAATTCCATGTTGTTAGGGTATTAGAGTGGCACAAGTAGAAAAAATGTGATGTTAGTTGCGTAGGTTGGACATCCCCAATACCCCACTATGTTGAGAGTTGCCTACATACCAATACTCTGAGGAGGGATCAATCTTGATGTAGTTATCCTACCTAAGAAAGTGCAAGTGAATGCTACTATGAGTGTCAACTTGAGTTATTTGAATGAGGCTTGAGACTAGAAATCTAGGCATTTTAAGCTTGGGATGGTTGTAGATGACTGTATGCATAAGTAGGGCAGAATAAGGATTAATAGCCTTGATTGTGCACAACTTGTTCTAAACTTATTTGTGTATTTTGCATCTCATTTCTATATACACACAATATTTTTAAAATTTATCAATTTCTAATGCTTTCTCTTGTAGGAACCCATCGAGTCTCAATCTCTCTAAGTGCATGCCTTAAAGGGTGCATTGGGAAAGGGGTGGGTAGACCTTAAGTGCTTCACAAGATTGTTGTTCCATATACCTCCACCTAAAACTAATACAAACCCCTCCTATATGTTTCACTAAGCTTTAACACCTCCCTTACATGCTTCCCCAAATAATTCACTACTTCAAAGAGCCCTTGCCTAAGCCAAAACCTATTTTTACAAGTTTTTAAATGTAGATGACTGTGTTAACCTAGTTTTGGAAATAGTGCATGTTATGGGACTAAGTCGGTCTAAGCTGACTTAGTTTGGGATCTAATAGCTCTATTTTATAACTAACCAAGTTCATTACATTGGATAAAATTTTAGAAGGGCTTACGTTTAGATTAGGTTATATATACACATCTTTTACCCCATTTTTGACAGAGATAATCATTCATTTGTGTTTCTTTATCTATTTTTCCACCATTATACTTGAAGAATCATTGTTTAGGGTTTCATGCTTCTTGGAGGAAAACATTTGTCTTGTGAAGGATTAGATTCACTAGGAGGTCCTTGGATAGACTATAGTCCATTGTCCATCCTTAGTTTCTTTAAAAATAAATAATAACCTCTCGTAAAGCACCATTGGCCAAGGGAGAGGTTGATGCTCAATGGTTTCATCTTCAAGGTAAGTATTCGTAACTCTTACTCTTCTATTTTAGTAGATAGATTTTCATTTATAATGGCTAATGAATGTATTGTCTCTCCTTGCTTAGGATTATCTCTACATTGACTTGAGTAGAGTTTTACTTTGCATGTTTATTATTTATGTTTATCCTCCATTTATGCCACAATATTTAATGAGCACTAGATTAGACTGAATTTACTTTATTTTTCATTAATTATCAAGACCTATCTAGGGTTATTTTGTGGTGTTGCTTGAATAGAGGATTTGGAACCCTCTCTAGCTATATTATATGATAAGAGATACCTTAAGTAGGTTTAGTAGATCCATATTAGTCATGACCTTGATTATCTAAGTATTGATAGTGGTATAGTTAGTTGATTTATCTTCTCTTGAATTAGGATTGATTTGTAGATTAACTTCACTTTTGCTTGCATACATTCTGGTGAACCTGATGTGAACTAACCCTTATAGATTTTTAATCTTCATTTTTAGACTACTCAATTGATCTAATTGACTCAATATAATAGTTTGTGTATAGGTCTTAATATTCAATCAATCTACTTGACTTAGTTCAGCTTTATGTGTAGGTCATTTTCTCCTATAGACAACTTGTTTAATCCAATCAACCTAGTTCTATATTATTTACAAGTTATATTATACTTCATCGATCTGATTGACATAGTTATGGCATCATATTGCAAGTTTTTCAATTGAAGCAAACATGTAGATCTTGTTCAACTCTTTATGATAGAATTTTACCTCTTATCACACTAGATCAATCCTATTGATTTAGTTTTTCATCTTGTCTTTCAAATTTTATAACAAGTTCTATTTAGAATACTATATTAATTTTATCGACATAATTATTTTAGTTATTTTTAATTATTCAGCTTATACAAACTCAATCGATTGGTTCAACTTTGTTTTAACATATTATTTATAGGATCAAACCCTTATCTAGACAACACAACTCAAAAACAATAATTCATCAACTTCAGTACATTACTAAAATCAATCAAATTGAATTCATATTAATTATCATGTTCATTCTAACCAGCCTAGTTATTTCATTTTTCTCAATTTTAGTCAAACTTCAATTCTATTTTCCTATTTTTTTAGTTTTATAAAACTATAACCTCACTGTAAACTAGTTTGACTAGATCAACTTAGTTATGTAACTATTTTACTTAAGAAACTCAGTCGACTTCCTCAACTACATTTATCTAGACTGTCTTACAATAGATAGAGTCAACTAAATCGACTCTATTCTGTACTATTTGTATACTAGGTTGACCCAATCAACCTAATAATATGTCTTTTTAAATCAAAGGAAATTAACTCACATTGGTATTAATTAATTCACTTTTCATTTATCTATTCACTTGTTTAGAGTAGTGTACACAGTTTAACTAATAAGGTTAATTTACCAAATTAGTCACTTTCTTATTTCACATACTACCAAATCACAATTTATCAACTAAGAATTCAAATACTTATACCTAGGTATACCTACTTGGATTTCATTACCAAGGGGGAATCCAACTCAATTTTCCAATCGGGTATAAATATGTGGTTGATGGTCTATATTGGTAAAGCACCCAAAACCTTTATCACTGTGAAATTGTGAAGTGAGGGGATAGGCCCTAATACCAAGCTAGTAACATCACCAATATATATCCATTTTCACCTTAACATACGTAAAATCAACTTTATCTTACCTCTCTTTAGTTACTTTGCAAAGTCAAATGCCCTACCACATTTAAAAAAATAATTTAAAATACACCAGGATTGTTTTCTTATTAGATTATCATTTAATTTCTAGTATTATTATTTATTGTTTGCTAATTATATTTTATATTGCAAAACTTGTATTAACTAGCGTTAATGCAAGGTTTTTGTTGTGTGATACAATTATATCGACTTAATTGACTTAGTCACCTATGTGTTTAGGTTATTTATCTATAAAATTGCTACTTAGTCATCCAAATTTATACCATTTCAAATTTTTCCTCCCTAGAGAACATAATAAAATCCATCAACTCAATCTCTTATAGGCTATTCCATTTGTCTCCCCATATAACATAGTCGACTCAGTCTCTTATAGGGCTTCTTTATTTATCCTCCCATCAAACATAGTTGACCTATTCGATTATGTTTCCTACTAGCTATTTTATTTACCTTCTTTCAAAATACAGTTGATCAATTCAACTATGTATCATTTGGCTAATTTCATACCCTATGATCAACTTGGTTTTTTTATGAACTAAAACTTAGCCTATCTCATATAAATACCTGGCCAAATTTGTCCAAATTTCATACTTTTTCTCCTTATTCTTTTATTCTTATTTTAAACATATTGAAATCCCCTATTAAACTCTTTTTGGATATCCTTAATCCATTTATATGTTACATAGGTTGTTCTTTACTTCCTACTTTAGTTACCCAAGAGGATACTCACTCTTGGTGAAACTTCTCTCACCCTTAATCTATGGATTGAAATATGGTTCAAATTATCCAAAATGATGACACCAATGGATTATATCCATTTCACACTTCTCAAGACACTACCTTATCCAAACTACCTTATTATACTATAAGAGTAATCAATACAAGCCTAACAAATAAACCTATAGGAAATCCCTTAAATTTTTTTTCCTTCTCCTACCAACACCAATATCCATCCTAATACCAACACAAATCTTCCCCCTTCAAATCATAATAATCCAAATGCACAAATAAATACTACTCAAATCCTTGCACAAATAGTCCAACAAATGAATGTTATGTAAACCACAAATACATCTTAAATGATGCAAATTCAACAACAAATATTACACATGAATAATCAACCTTTTCTTATTTTACATCAACTAATCAAAACTTTATCCCTCCTCCTCTTAGAGATGCCAATGGAAATATCATTCCACAACGCCTTTTGCATAAAAAATGCTTCAAAATATCTAAAATTAACCTTTAAATACTTTCATTATTTCTATTGATATTATAAATATTTCTCCAACTATTAAATATGATAGGGCTAAAGACCCTGCATCCTTTCTTAAGGCATTTGGTAATCTCAACAAAGAATGGATTCAAACAAACACCTTTGTTACCATATCACTTCTAGTAAAAAAATTTATAGGAGATGTCCTATAATGGTATAATAACTTACCTTAATATTCTATCTAGAAATTAGAATATTTGGTTAATACCTTAGTCAAAGAATTTCAACATAATGACCTTCCTAAAAATTGTCTTAGTCATTTTGTTAATGTTAAACAATCACCCTCCGAATCAACTCATGACTTAATTAAATGATGGAAATATTTGGCTCATAAATTAGATCATAACACGAATGATAATAATCTATTAAAGTAGATCATAACTTGAATAATGATAATCTATTTAAACTCTTTATAACTGCATTAACACTCTCACCTCAATATAAGGTTCAAAATTTTTATCCATAAAATCTAAATGACACAATTAATCAAGCTAAAATACAAGACTTTCTTATGAAATAATTTGAGCCAAATCATAAATATATCAAGGGATCTTTCCAAAATTCCACTAATGTGATCACTATAAATCCTCCTCAAACAAAAGAAGGAATAATAGAAGTGGATGATCCCCATGTTTCCCATACACCAATAACTATCCAATAAATGAAACAATTATTATCTCCCTCTAAACCTTTCACCTATAATATTTCCCCCCATCATGGTACGACCCTAAATTTTTTTATTGGTTCCATGCTAATGTGGGTCATTCTCATGAAACACATCATAGACTTCTCAAATTTGATGTTTATTTTATGTTAGGAGATATATTTCACCATAATACTATGATCAAATTATGTCATCATGATTATGTTAAAGCTTCTCAAAAGAAACAATTTATTAACCTTCATCATTCAAACCTCATATTTTTTTCTCTACTTATAACCCATAACATTAAAATCAGTATATTTGGGCAATATACTCCAATTATGACCAATATTATACAAATTCCCAATATGTGAATGCAGCCAAAGTCAATTACAGTTGTAAACCTGATCACAAAGTTCCAATCACTAAACCTAAAAACCCATCAACCAAAGACCAACTAATTAAATATATCACCACTACCATACCTTCCAAACCAAATGAGGAAACACCCCCACAACTAGAACCTCGCTCTACTTCTCATATTCTCATGAAAAACATTATATCTCATAAACCTCTTGTTGGTTCTTTATCTTTTAAATCACATTGGAATTTCTTAGAAGAACTCAATTCAATGCCTTATAAGATTTCCCTCATGGAATTAGTTCATACTTATCCATATCATTGTAAATTTTTAATGCAACAATTACAAGACAATGAAGAACCACCATCTCTTGATTTGGAAAATCCTCATAAAGACCCTTCAACTACAAAAGTACATACCATTAAAACTATTTGTACATCTTCTAAACCTTTCATATAATTTATTGAAGAAGACATGATTAACGATGAAATTATTTTTTGAGATGATGATCCACCCCTCTTTATTAAAATTGCAATCAATAATACCCTCATTTGAAAAGTCTTAGTCTATGATGGATCAAGAATTAATGCTACCTCTATTTGGTTAATACAATAGATTGGATACACCAAAGATAATCTTAAACCCACTCATCTCACATGAAGAGGATTTGATAAAACATACCAAAAAAAACTTGGTTGTATTTGGATCCCATTCATTATTGGACACAAGATAATACACACTAAACTCATGGTTCTTGATTTACCAGTATCTCACAACATGCTATTGCCTCCTCAGTCAGTCAATGCATTAATTTTTTATATAATGGAAAACACAACAAATATGAGGCTGATCCAAATCCATGGAGTATATAAATATCAAACCCCAATTCTCGATATCGGATTCCAACCATTCCATGCATTAAAAATGCACCTCTCCCTAAATTTATTAACATGAATCTAGATCTACAGGTCACTCTCATTGATTTTGATGATGATGAACTTAAAGAATTATAAAATACTTATAATACCACTAAATTACCTCCTTACATTGTGGAATGGCTTCTTCCTTATTTTCTTTCACGTGATCATACCATTCCTCTAGTTGATATCATTGAAATTCCTCCTCTATGTAATGCATACAAAGATTCTTACATAAAAGATGATTCACATGTGATGAGTATGGAGTGGATAAATTGTTTCAAGATCCTTTAACAAATTTTCCCTAAAAATTTAGCGATTTAGGCACATCCACCATTGATCTCCCACAAAAAAAGATGCATGCACTCTTTTCCCCATATGTGATGATAATTATATCAGGGCCCAAGATCAATCATGAGACTTAGATGTACAACACTATCAAAATACATATCCAAAATACATGACTTCAACTATGATGTCTATGTCATTCACATATTAATTGATATTGAATTAAACCCTGAAGGTTATGTATCTCCCCTTAATCCTCCACTATTAGATACCCCATGGGTACTTGAAAAAATTTCAACTCTTGAACCTTCTACTATTTATACACAACCAAACATTCCACAACCTTTTAATTTCATTGATACCACCAAGGCTATTTACCTCAATATAATTGAAGGTTCATATATGATCCAAACTAACACACCCATCCCCAATCCTATTGACACCACTCAACCTAATACCTTTCAAATCTAATCCACACCTAAAATCACTTTAGATGCTAAAGCCACAAATATATGATAAACACATTCTAAATATGATCATCACAGTAACAAAATCATTGATCTTGATGTAGTTGTCAAATACTATAGACCATTATCGATGCTCCCTAGTGATGAAGTTATACTTGAACTAGTCCATGCTTGAGAATCTCAGCTTCCACCAAAACATCATAAACTTGGAAACTTTACACAAAAAACTCATTTTAATAATTTCATTTCTAGTGTGGATCCTAAAATAAATCCCATTTCTTCACTCCTTCGTGATCCATATCATTTCCAAGATGGAAATCCTTTTCTCATTAAAAAAACCATGAAAATAGAATACAATACACCAATATGTCCTCGACCTATTATTGTCTCCAAATAACTCACTCCAATAGAGCATGATAAATTTAGCTATTCTTTGATAATATGAAGATATGCTAGGTATTGATCCTAGAATTTTCATACATAATATTATCACTTACCTAGATGCCAAATCTATTAAACAAAAACAACGTAAATTTCCACATAAAATTTCTACCATATGTCATAAAGAAATCATTATAATTTTGGTGCCAAATTCATCAAACCTATTGACTACTCATAATGGATATCAAATATCATTCATGATCATAAAAAATTCACCATGGTTATTCATATATGCATTGATTTTCATAATCTTAACTTAGCATGTCTAAAAGATAACTTTCACTTACCTTCAATAGATGCTATAGTCGATTCCACCACTAGATATGAAATGTTATCACTTATAGATGGTTTCTTAGGCTATAGCTAAATTCACATAACTCTTGAATACCAACATAAAACAAAATTTACTATAGAATGGGGAGCCTATTGTTATGTCAAAATGCCTTTTAATAATAAAAATGTTGGAGCAACCTATCAATGTACAGTGACCACATTTTCCATGATAATGTAAACAAGACAGTGGAAACCTATGTCGATGATCTCACTAACAAATATAAAAGTTGTACAATGCACCTCACCAATCTAGCTATCATTTTTGGTTAACTAGTCAAATATAAAGTTAAACTTAACCCATACAAATGTGTATTTGGAATTACATCTGGTAATTTGCTAGGGTTCTTAGTCTCTCTTTAAGGTATTGATGTCAATCTAGCCAAAATAAATGTTATCATAAACATTCTTATTCCTCACTCCATTCGTAACATACATAATTACCTTGGAAAACTTGGGGTAATTTGATAGTCATCCCATAAGTGTCTTATCGTATATATTTTATTAATTCACTTCTCAAAAATGGTAATGCTTTAGAATGGACAAATTCATGTGAAAAATCATTTGATAGTATGAATGAATATTTGATACATCTTCCTACTCTTTGACCACCTTAAATTATTATCCCTTAATTTTATATACCTCCTCTACCCCCATATCAATTAGGGTAATGGTTTCCAAACAAGCTTATACTAGTAGAGAGTACACTATCTATTACATTAGTCGATGACTCATTGATTATAAATTTTTTTATGCCAAAGTGGTATGTGATTGCCTTGCTATATATTTTACAACTAAAAATATCCATCATTATATGTTCTACTAGACCACTCATGTCATTGTTCATTCTGATCCACTTCATCATTTCTTTTCCAAATCATTCTTACCTAGAGATAGAATTGGCAAATAGGTGGTCCTATTAATGGAAATCAACATTTGAATTCTTACACAAAATATAGAAAAGGAAAAGTCATCATTGACAAACTTGTGGTGGTACCTCTACCAACCACAAATCACCTTCAACATAATCTCCATGATGAATACATTCTTTATATTGAAGGTTTTAACCAAACTATCTCTCTACAAGATTATTTTCATAATTTTACTGCTGATCTAGAAGCAAATAATCAAGAGGATACTGATATCACTCTTGCTGATACAAAACCTAAAATAGTTATCAATTAACTTCCTAAAGTCACCATTGATTTACATGAAGACACCTAGACACTCCACTTTGATGGTGCTAAATGCATCCAAGGAGTTGGGGTAGAATGTATCCTAACAAATACACATGGTAAGGTCATACCTTTAGCATTTTGATTACCTTTTGATGTCACTAATAACATGGCCAAATATGAATCTCTAATACTAGGCATGAAAGTCACCATCAACTTATATATCCCATATTTACATGTCTTGGGTGACTCACAACTTATCTGTCACTAAGTTAATGGTGATTATCAATGCAAAACTAAAAATTTAATCGCATATAATCAAATGTCTACTATACTTTCCAAATAATTTATTTCTTTTACCATAAAACCAATTCTAAGAGATATACATTCCATAGCTTATTCTCTTACTTCATCAACATCTCTATTCCACCCTCATCAACTACTTAATGATTCCCAATTTATTATCCAATTCAAAATATCATCTTCTATAAAACCAAACAATTCACTAATTTATCACATTGAGGTTGTCACTATTTGACAAAACCCATAGTATAAAAACATAATCCAATTTATTGAACATCAAACTTACCCTCTAGACACAAATTCTTATGAAAATAATCAAATACGTTAATAAGCTTTCAAGTATGTCTTTTGATAAAACAACCTTTATTACCATAATGCAGAAAGAACCCTACTATATTCTTTAATTCTAGAGGAGGTTCCTACTCTCCTAAAACAAGCACATGGGGGAATTTGTGATGGTAATTATAGCATATATACTACAACCTATAAATGCTTGCGTATGGGTTACTTTTGGCCTATTCTAAAAAAATATGCTATTAAGTTTGCTAAAAAGTGTAACCCTTGTCAACTACATGATGATATAATCCACTCACCACCTATTTAGATCTAAACAATGGAGTCTTCTTGGCCATTCTCTATGTGGGGATTAGACCTCATTGGCAAATTATCTTGATCACAAGATGACCATGTATTTATCATTATTTCTGCTAAATAGTTTACCAAATGGGTAGAAGTCATGCCTTTTATTAATGTCACAGGAACTAACATTTTAAAATTAATTTTTAACCAAATCATTTTTTGTTTTGGATTTCCCCATACCATCATATCTGACAATGGTGACAATTTTAAAAACAAAGACATGAAATAATTGTGTTAAATTTAGAATTTCTCACCAATTTTCCACACCTTACCATAATCAATGTAATGGCCAAGTAAAGGATACTAGTAAAATTATAATAAAAATCTTATAAAATACTATTTGATAAACTCATACTAATTATCACCTTTACCTATATCCCATACTTTAGGTTTATTGTACCACCATATGTACTACCATTAAGACAACACCATTCTCAATTGTATATGGTTATGAATCAGTATTACCATTAGAAGTTGATATTGCAAATTTACGTATATCTCTTCATGGTATAATTACTGATGAAGAATTATGTGAAGCTCATCTTCATACTTTGGACTTTCTTGATGAACATTGCCTGGCCACTTTACAACATAATGACCAAGACAAGGCTCGCATTACTAAACAACATAATAAAAAGGTCAATGTCTAAACATTTACTGTTGGTGTATTAGTCCTCAAATTAAATTATACACATGAAAAATAAGGAAAATATGCCAAAAATGGTGGGGCCCTTACTTATTAAAATACATCCTTGGTCTTAGTAATTATCATCTACAAACTAATGAAGTCCATGTTTTCAAACAACCCATCAATGCACAATTTTTAAAGAAATATTTTGCTTAAATATCTCCCTTATTTTCATAATTATATATAATTTAATTCTAACACTTCTTGTAGGACTTATTCAATGATATGTCCTTTTCATTCATCTATTCCATACACAAACCTCAATCCCCCTCTTTGATCGTTTGGTTTATCATTATTACTTTCATTTAATTCATGATTATATTTTCTTTCATGAAACTTGTTCTCTTTGATCACATGTTTTTTATTTTTACGACATTTTATTTCTATTCTCTTTTTTCCTTTATGAGTTGTAGTGTAAGACCATGGATATGACTACGCATTCCTCACAAATACCATTTTCATATTTTGCACCTACTTAGGTTTATGTTTTATGAGTTGAAATGTAAGACCATGGATAATACCAAGCTCTCATTATAAAATATATATACTCTTTCAAACCTTTTACAAACCAAGTGTTCTTTTTAGAAGGTTAAGAAATGGTTAAACATTTATGATTCCATATTCTCAACCTCGATTTTTGTTTCTTTTGTGGATAAAAATTGCACAACAAATTATGCTAGCATGTTTACCTACACTTACATACATTCTTATGATAAGATATCATAATTACTTGTCATTGTATCCCTTTCACATTGTCACATTTTTTATGATTTGAGATAACTCAAATCATTTCTTGTTTACTTCCCCTTGTCTCCCTTACTTCCATCCCATCTTGGACAAAACAAGGTCGAAGTCAAGACAATTTTTTTATTAACATGAATAAACAAGACTCTCAGACATCATGCTCTCTATGTTCTCTTTTTTAGAAACCAAGTTCAATTTTTTTGAATGATAATCACTATCAGATCCCATTGTTTGGTTCTCCAAATCCTACATCTCCCCCACCACCCATTATATCACCCCCTTGATAGGTAATTTTAATTCTAAATCTAATTACCCACTTTTATATTCCTTCTTATTCACATATTAAAACATGATAACATCACTTTGCTCTAGTTTTATCCATCTTTATAACAAAATAATATGCTTGAGTGACTATGGATTATCTTCTTTACACCACTGCTTTACATTTCTAGAATTTCCTTGGTTTCATTTACCAATTTAAACATTCGTTATCATTTTTTTGGACAACTTCATATGTTCTATATTTTTTTACTTTTTTCATTGTTGAATGAGTTTGTATTGTTACTTCTCACTCACCGCTATTGTTTTTACTTTACATACTTTTCCATTGATGACTAAGTTTGGATTGTTACTTCTCACTCATCAATTTTGTCTTACTTCATGTTTCTTTTCCATCTCTATCTAAAGTTTGGTTTATTACTCCTTTAAACATTGATGTTATACTTATCATATCAATTTTACACATCCTTGGTTTGATCTAGTTTATCACTTTTTTACCCAAGGAATGTTTTTTTTTTAGTTTTTCGATCATTTAGTAGCCTTGGATTTTTGGTTACCCAATTTAATCTAATTTTGGATTGGTTATTTTAGTTTTAACTTATCATTTATCACACTAGATTACCAAATTTCCAAATACATCATGCCTACACATCTTTCAATTATCTTGCCTTTCCCACATTTGTTTATCTTTGCTCTTTAACTTTTGTGTCTTTAGGGTTTGTCCAAAGTAGTCTATGCACCCTCCATTATCAAAATTAAAAATATAGTAGACAACCACTCAATGATAAAGTTAAGTCAAGGTACTATATATTACTTGTTTATTTCAACTATTTACTTACTTGTCATTTTAGTTTTTGCTTATACTTTAATTTATTTAGCTCAACATTATTTGTTATTGTGTTTTCTTGAAATACCATCCTATGTTACAACTACATGATAAATGATGAGATTCAAGTGGGGAATATGTATACACATAATATTTTTAAACTTTATCAAAATTTGATGCTTTCTCTCTTGTCAAAACCCATCAAGACTCAATCTCTTTGAGTGCATGCCTTAAAGGGTGTAATGGGAAAGGGGTGGGTAGACCTTTAGTGATTCATAAGATTATTGCTCCTTATACCTCCACATAAAATTAATATAAACCCATCATATATGTTTCCATAAATTTTGAAACCTCCCTTACATGCTTTTCCAAACAATTCACTACCTCAAATAGCCCTTGCGTAAGCCAAAACCCATTTTTACCAATTTTTGAATGTAATCGAATAAATCAACCTAGTTCTAGAAATAGTGCACATTATGGAACTGATTTGACCTAAGCTCACTAATTTTGGGATCTAATGACTCTATTTTTTAATAAGTAAACTAAGTTGACTATGTCAGCTAAAATTCTAAAAGGGAGTAGGGTCAGATCATGCTATATATACACATCTTTCACCCCATTTCCAATAGAGAGAATCATTCATTTGTGTTTATTTATTTAATTTTTTAAAATTCTATTTGAGGAGTAATTACTTAGGGTTTCATACTTATTGAAGGAAAGCATTTGTCTTGTGAAGGCTTGAGATTCACTAGGAGGTCATTGGATTGACTATAGTCCATTGTCCATCCTTAGTTTCTTCAACACTACACAATAATCTCTCACAAAACACCATTGGCCAAGGGAGAGGTTGAGGCTCAACGGGTTCATCTTCAAGGTAAGTATTCCTAAATCTTACTATTACATTTTAGTAGATAGATTTGCATGTATAATGGTTAATTAATGTATTGTCTCTCCTTATGATTATCTCTACAATGACTTGGGTAGAGATTTACTTTGCATGTTTATTGTTTATGTTTATCCCTCATTTGTGCCACAAAATTTAGTGAGCACCAAATTAGATTTAATTTACTCTATTTTTGCATTAATTATCAAGACATAGCTAGGGTTATTATGTGGTGTTGCTTGACTAGAGGTTTTTGAACCCTCTCTAGCTATATTATATGATAAGAAATCATTTAGGTAGGTTTAGTGGATCCATATTGGTGATGACCCCAATTATCTAAGTATTGCTAGAGGTATAGTTAGCTAATTTATCTTCTCTAAGTTAGGATTGATTTATATATTAGCTTCACTTTAACTTGCATAAAATTTTCATCTAGTGGATAAAGGGATAAAAGTCATGTTTTGTACTAATCTGGTGTTTGTGCAGAGTTTGAAATAGGTTTAAGCTGACCCTAGGTGTCTTAAGAATTAAAAAGATATACATTGGGGTTAAAATTTGTCAAAAGAAACTAGCACTAAAAGTGGGACACTAACATGATTCACTAATGTCCAGGTGGTATAATCTAAGGCACTAGTGGCCTATATCCCTAGGAGAGGGTCCAAAATTATTTTAATGATGTCTAGGGATGTGTAAAGCCTACCAAAAACTAGATAAGTGTTGAAAGAGTTCTTAAGATAGGTCTAGGACTAAGCTAGGGATGGGTTGTCTCAAGTGATACTCATTGCACTAAAGTGAAATTTTATATGACTAAATTTCCCCCCTTTATTCTAGAAATGCAAAAAAGTGAAATGACTAGGATAAAGGAAAAAAAATTATACCCAGACTTACCTATGAGGTGAATCTCATGAATCTAGGTTTGAGTATGCAAAGTGTATTCCATTACATATCCTATAAATGAAACATGGATTAATTAGTCCTTACTTAAGATATATCTAAAGAAAAGACAAAACTGATTAAAGAGATAGGAAAGAAATGAATACACCTCACTGAGTATGTAAACTTATGCAAAAATTTGATGACATCCTCTGTGTGTATGTAGATAGTGATCAAATCAATGAATAGTTTGGATTGACCTAATGGATTTCTCAATCCCTATGTGTGGGTAGCTCAATAACTCAATATAATTTTGACTCCATCATTATCCATGCCTACTTGGTGGATCATACACTATGAATAACTTGGATTACACTGATGTCTAATCCAACCCTCGATGTAGATGGCTCAGGAAATCAAGTAGGCTATGAATACATCATTGTCTACCCATGTGTAGGAGATGAATTTGTAACTAAAGATGTATGATGCAATTTAAGCTATGTAGGATAGCTCTGGGGCCACTCAAAAACTCTAAAATGTAAAATGGCCAAGGGGCCTCTTAAACACTCAAGAATGTAGATTAGGAACTACATGAAAATACCAACTGATACAAATAGAATAAGGCATCAATATGGTGTGAACCTGGTGCAAATGGTGTTTGAAGTATACAATGTAGATAATGATATGGAGTTTACCATTCCATCTAAGATGAGTTGGTGTAATACTGATCACATAGAAATAATGTGCCATACACATGCCCCCAATTATAATATATATGCATATGGATTTTGGATTGAGATGTAATATGTCTATGTGTATTTGAAACTAAAATGGGAGTGATCATGTTATGCATGATGCCCCCAAATCTGAGTAAACTTGGTATGATTTTATGCAAAACTGAGCATAAATTGATCAAATATAATAACTTATGACTAAAACTATGCAAATCTAGCCTGTAACTATTGTGTCATTCTATCAAATCTATATTTTTCTATTTTTGGGCTACTGGATAGTAGTGTTATACCTTGGATAGTATCACACCACACTAGTGTCCTAATTTTAGTGCTAGTGTCCTATGGTTTTTCCATGCAAATTGAAACTAATACGTGTTTGACTATTTTTCACTGTGTTTTCTTGATTTTGATCTCTATAATTATGTGTCTATGTGATAAAAAACTATACTCTGAGTACACTCAGATGGCATAATATCTATTACAAACCATTGTGAATGCCACCTCTTTTGAGGGGAGTTGTTGTACCTATGCAATAATTTTCCTCTAAATAAAAGCTCTACATGATGTGTTTTAGGCTAAAAATATGTATGGTACTACATTATAAATGAATATAATGTGTATACATGACATCAAAATTTAAGATAATTTGAGCATAAATTAGAAATGTATGATTTATGTTAGATCTAGCATTCACAAGGTTGTCAAGATAAATATAACAATTTAATCATGTGTATGAACTACATAATCTAAGTAATAATCTATGAAAACTACCTATGGGGTGGGTCATAATGTCCATCAAGGCACCCAAGGAGGAAGGGAGATGCATGAGGTCCTTCATGACATTTAAAACTTGGTGCACAAGAAATAAATAAGAGACAAGTGTCATGTCCATGATGCATACATGAAAAGATACATACCACACACATGAGGCACATAAATTATGCCAAGGGGACACAATACAGGGGACATGGGAACATGTCACTAAATATAAGAAATCAATACATACAAGGACATGTTCAAATGTACACATATGCAAATAACAAGTAGGTTAGCTTAGAGCCACATAGAATGACATATTCAAATGTTGACATACACAATAAAAAAAACACACAAAAGGATATGGACAAGTTTTCAAAGCATACACACAATGAAATGAATTAGCCTATATCTATTGAATAATGACATATTCAAATGCCCTCAAATAGATGTAGAAATAAAGAGACACAATCAAGTCTAAATATAGAAAGCTAGAAATGAAAGTATGGATTGTTTTAACTAAATAAGACTTAGTGTATGTAAATCCTATGTTGTTAAAGGGCCAAGGATATCAATAACTTGAAATGAAAATATGAAATAATTGATTTTATAAGCCTTTCCAAAAATAACAAAGATGTAAAGAAAGAGTACTCATCTGTAGCAAAACATTTATTTATGTGATTCAAGAGGCTAAAATAGGCTTGAGAAATAGTCAGACACCTTTCATAATGTGATTATAGATGAAATCAGGCTTTAGACAGTAACACCCTTATGTGGACAATAACACCATGTGGTGTTAGTGTCTAATTGTGGTGCTAGTGTCCCTCTTAAAGGAGTTGTCTAGAACTTTTAGAGAAGCTATGAGAGGTTTTAAGGGACCTATATGTGGTTATGTGTCTTTAAAAAACTCACTTATGCCACTATTTTCATTGAATATCCTCTAAAAACCTAATGAATACTTGCACACATGAAACAACAACTAGATCAAATGCAAAATTAAGGGAAAAACTAGGTTATGGTATATTATGATTGTGTGAATCAGAAACCTTGTTGTCTTGGCTTCTACCTACATTAACCCTAATGCTATGGGTCTTATATCACATTAGTTATCCTTTAGGGAACATGCATAATCAATGTACATGGTATGCTAGCTTGTATTTTGCGTAGGCCCTTCTTTGATCAAAGATACAATGTCTAAATGTAATAATTGATTAGTATGCATAGTATTGAGCTATACTATTCACTAATTTTATGTTATTATGTGCCAAAATAATAAGTGTTAGATGTAAAATGCCTTGTGAGGCTCTTTATATAAAATGAAATTTGATTTGAATTTAAGACCTTGTTTATTTTATGACAAGTTGCAAAAAAGGATAAAAACATAAGAAAAGGCTCAAAGTAGGGTTAGAACCCAAAACATAGGAGAAAATGACTATTGGACACTAGATCCATAATTGGACACTAGTGCCACATGGCACTACTATCTTGATAATGGTGCTAGTGTCTTGAGGCCTAAAAACATAGTTAAGACCAGGAAAGATAGGTTAGGGCACCCTATGATTGGGAAGAGGTGACTCAGGACCATTGAGGGTGAAAAAATAGGGAAAATAAGACAAAAATATCAAAAGACCCAAAATGACCATACAAACAAGGGTAATATTCATCACTAAGATCTTCATGTGAAAGAGCAAAACAAAACATAGTACTTGTGGTTGCTTGATCAAATTAGGGTGTATAAATTTTCCCCCTTTATTCTAATAGTGCAATGAAATGAAAGTACTAAAGTAAAAAAAGAGGAATGTGTACCTGTGTTGTGTGGATGTGTTCTGGACTTGGCTCAATTATTATCCAAATAAGTAGACAGGAGCTAGAGTGAAATATTTGAAGAGGAAATCCATAATGTGGGTTTCCTTTGTACTTAATTTGAATAGTGAACTAAATCATGAGGAACAAAACCTTGTTTCCCCCCACCCTGATATTTGGACTAAATCTAAGTATGTAAATTAGATATGTGGATAAATAATGCATGCTTACCCCCACTCTAATATGTGTACTAAATCTGATTGGTGGAAGGCTATGGATCAACCATTGCAGATGGTCATGTGACCCAAACTGGTGAAACCCTATTATCATCTTGGTGACATCCTTGTGATAATCTAAGTGTAACATGGTAATCTAAAAATAGAGATCAAGGACATGTGTTCTACATCATTCCCTTAACCTTGATATTTGAGTAATGTAGCTATGTATTTAAACATATGTATATCTAAGTTGTAGTATATATCTAAGTCAAACTATATATCTAAGTCAAACTCTATACCTGAGTAAAATTATATATCTACATCAAACTATAAGTTTGAGTCAAATTATGTATCTATGTAAACTTATATATCTTCATCAAATTATATATCTATGTCAAACAATATATATATGTAAACCTACATATGTACATCAAATTGTATATCTATGTAAACCTATGTGTTTGAATATCTATATCTAAGTCAACTTGTGTGTCTGAATATGTGTATCTAAATAGACCTATGTGTTTTAATATCTATATCTGAGTAGACCTATGTGTCTAAATATCTATATTTGAGTAGACATGTGTGTTTGAATATCTATATTTGAGTAGACCTATGAGTCTGAATATTTATATATCTAAACTGATATTTGTGTATTTCCCCCCCTTTTGGTGAGAGAGTTGAGATTGAGGTAAGGGTGTCTAACCAAAATTAGTAATGACCAATATGATGGTGATAGTTAGCTAGAGTGATGTTGTCTTGGGTTTAAATGTTTTGTAGATTGTGACAGAGTCAATTATTAAAATTGGTAATGGGATAGACCTTTTGTTCTATATTAAGATTGTTAAGGGAATATAGGTTTTGTCATTTTGTAGAGTTAAATGTGATTAGGATATTGGTGGATCTAATATAGGGTGAGTTACATTGAGGTCAAGTCCCACATATAAGAAATGACTCACAAATCAAAGTTACAATTCTTTAGATATTATGCTTAAAATAAGTTGGTATTAGTTGGTGAAATTGACATGCAAGGTCAACCTTAGTAAGGTGGCATTTTATAAATGTAACTTAAATAGGTTAGTTGATTAATTTGATAATGCATTTGAGTCATTTTATTTGATAGATATTATTTGATCTGAGCTAGAGAGTATGTTGAGGAGATAAGGAATGACTTAGACCTAGTATGAGGAGGTGAAGGGACTTATCTAGGCCAATGAAGAGGTTACCCTAGTAAAGAGCCTATTATTTTTCCTATTTTTGTCATTTTTAGTAAAATTTTTACTATTTTTATTGGAAATTGGTAGTTTAGGGCCATTTTTGGAAATGTGGCACTACTGTCTTGATATTGGCACTAGTGTCCTAGGTATGGTGGTACTATCCAATGATGTTATCCCATATATAGTGCTGATTTCCACTTTCCCTAATTTGTGAAGCTTATTATTAATGATTGGTGTTTGATGACTATTATTGTCTATTGATCTAATATTTTTCAATGCTAGTTCTAGATTTGGTTGTATTTTTCAAGTTGATTATGCATGAGAGAGTTATAGAGTGTCCAGATGATGGAGAAATTATGGGGTTGATATTGGTGTATGTTAAGATGGTAGTGGTAGAGAAAGCTAATATGAGTCATGTGGCATCCTTATATTTGATGCCCTAAGATAAACACATGATGACTGCACTATGTGAGAGGTGGGATGTATATACCTGCATATTTTGATTACCTATTAAGGAGATGACTATCATCTTGGAAGATGTGTATAGGATTCTAAAATTATTGATTATTGGGTATAAAGAATTACTATAAGAGGTCACTAGTGATCAAGTAATACAATGGGCTGCTAGGTATTTTTATATGATATCTTCAAGGACTCATCATGTAGGGAGCCACAATAATTTATTATTATCTTTGATTATCATAATAAATGTTTCATAGTTGCAAGAGTTCTTAGCAATTTTATTGACTTTGTTTGTGGCTGAAGATGGGAATGGGGTATCAATATCATATATAATGCATGAGATAGTATAGGACATAGAGGATCAAAACACTATATATTCATGGGGTCACACTATGATAGCCCACTTATAATAGGATTTATACCATTTTATGAAGGATATGTATGCAAGTGGTATTGGATCTTCCAAACTATTACAATGTTAGGTATATGAGAATATAATAATGAGTATGTTAGTGCTACCTTGATGAGGTGATTGTGCTCACCATCAGTCATTTATAGAGAGGTGGATTGGGATGACCTCCATACCTAAGAGGAACATAATGCAGTGTCAATAGGTGTTTGACAGGTTGATGTCTGAAGACATTATCTAGAGGCTTAATAGGGGCTATGAGGGTGGCCTAAGGATGATGTTCAGTTGAGATGGGTTTGAGTGAGCTATTGGTTGCATAACTATTGGGCTAATTTATTTAAAATGTTTTAGTATGAGTAGGTGACATGATAGTTTGGCATTACTTAGGATGTGACACCAACATTGGTGGTGTGGTTGAGGAGTTCTTGGGATCCATTGAGGCTAGGTAGTAGGCCTAGACCATAAACTATAGAGTTAGCCCCAATTTTTGATAGAATAGGATCTGGTGATTAATATACCAGATATGGATGATGTAGGAGATATGAATGCCTATATAGCCTGGTAGGGAGAGTATATATGGGCACCTCTATTTTTGAGAGGTGGGATCATTATGGAGGATATACTGGATGTGGATCCCCTTAGGGATATCAATGGTAAGTTAATATTTTATGTCTATATATTCTATGTAATTATTTAATTATTTACTTGGTTATATATCTGATGTATTGTTTGGGTATGTGTAGGTTTCAATGATGATGAGTATTGGGAGACTACCATAAAGTCTTCCCTTCATATACTAACAAAACATATTCTTGATGATGTTATGGATGATGGATTAGTGGATAGGGACACATATGTTTTTGGTGTTCATGCACATATATTTAATTGATTTGCCATAGCTACCTATGATGTATAAGTGAGTGGCTATGGATGGGGATGAGGCAAACATAGAGTTATAGAGATAGACCATGCCCACACCTGATTCTTTGGATGGAGCAAGTACTTAGATAGTGGATGATTTCATACATATATAATGAGATAATGTAGAGTTATGGTCAAGCTAGGTGTGTTACGAGAGAGAGAGAGAGAGAGAGAGAGAGAGAGAGAGAGAGAGAGAGAGAGAGAGAGAGAGAGAGAGAGAGAGAGAGAGAGAGAGAGAGAGTAGATACAGACATCAATCGAGGTCATAGAGGGATAGTGGGGCATATATTTCTAGTATGGATATGTCTAAGAGTGAGAATGAGGGGGCTGGTCCTAGTCACCATGTTTGAATTATTGAGTGATTTATAGTGTTTGTATTGAAACTATGTTCTGAGTTATATATATGGATGTTTTTTGGGCACTGTGTATATTGGTATCTTGACTTAGTTATATTGTGCATGTTTACATGTGTTTAATTATTTTTATTATGTTAAATGGTAATACTATGATATGGTATTTGTCTAAGTAATGGTAATGAATTTTATAATGGTTTATAAATGTTTAATTATACATGTTTAGTGGAATATGAATGTTATTTATTAGTATAGGTTTTATAGGAGTCTCATAGGATATCTACATGTAGATCATGTAACTATAGGATGATGTATTTGAACCTAGATGGCATGTGAGAAAATGACCATACTACTCATCATACATCGATGTAGATGTAGACTCTAAAACTAATATTATGTGTGATACACTACTAGTGGATAGGTGTGTATAATTTATAGCAAAGAGCTTGATTGGTTGTCATACAAGAATTATGCTATGAGCTCTATGATCTCTAGCAAATATCTTGATTACCTACTGCACTATGTTTTAATTTTTGTGATCTATGTAAATATCTTGATTAGTGGTCAAATTGAGACTATACTCTAATCTCTATAATTATTTCCAAATTTCTTGAATGGTGTGTAAACTGAGGTAGTAATTTAATCTCTATGATTGTTGCCAACTATATTGATTAGTGTGCAAACTAAGGTGGTGCTCTAATCTCTGTGATTATTTTTGAATTTTTTGATTGGTATGTGAATTGAGGCTATGCTCTGATCTCTATGAATTTTCTTCCATCTCTATTGAATCTATGGTACACAATATTGCTCATAAATAGGTTTCTTAAAAACCAAATGGATCATACGATGAGTAACTAATAGATCCTTAAATGGAATTTCTTGGGATAAATCTATTGTAGAGTAGTGGGATCTAGGAAACTATGAAGACTAATATATTGGTGCCCCTTGTGTGAATGTTATAATGCATCTATTGACATATTAGTTAACACAGTCTCAGAGTGCATAAGAATCATTGTTTGAATGTCCATTTATCTTATGAAAATTACAATATGGCTTATTTTTTACCCTATACAGATGGTGTGTTGGATGGTGATGAGTAGGAGGAAGTGTGATCATATCCTTATATAATAATGTAATCAAGATATCATGAGGCCTATCTCTTTCTAAAAATTATATAACTCCTTTGTGTGTATCATGTGCTTTACTCACTGTAGGAGGTGCTATGTGAAGTGGCTCTTTCCCCTTTTTGAGTATCTTTATTGGTTATTTATGTTCCACTAGTTTATTAAATATAAGTGGAGTAGGTTCTTGTACCATGTTAGATGAATGTGGTTCTAAGAAACCTAAATCCAAATCTTCTTCTAAATGTGTATAAACTAGTATTAATTCCATCTCTAACTCTATATTTATGTTACATATATGTCATAATAATTTGGATGTCTAATTTAATAATTTATCCTTAAGAGGAAAAATGAGGCCTCTGGTAAAGATGTATTGTACCTCTAAATCTATCATCTGGTAAATCAACTGATTCAAACATGAATTGGATCATTTAATGTATTTAGTTGTTGGTTTTGTCTCACCCTAGTGTCATGAAGGTAACCTCTTATATGTGACTCAAGGTCCCTTATTCTATATGTAGTGCTTGAGAAAGACTACTTCTAACTCATAATAAATATGTAATGACCCATTAGGGATTGCATGATGAAATCAATTTAGTGCCCCCCCATCTAGGGACTTTGGAAATAATTTTAGTAGAGTCAACTTGTTGGTGACATGTGCCATGGATTTATCATAATCCTGAAGTTGAAAGTATGGGTCTCCATGCCCATCAAATTTAGGTCATACTGGTATTTGAAAGTTGGGTGGAAACTTTGTAATGAATATTCTACATGGAATAGGATTACCATGGATGACATTGGAATTATATTGAGATTGGTATGATTTATTCTCCAATGTGAGATAGTATACTTGTTGTTGCTAAGCACCCATGGAATGCATCAAGGAAATTACTACTTGTGAAGGTATAATATCATCATCAAGGGGTTCATTTAACTCTTGAAATTTGTTATTTATCTTAGCCATTTGTATATTGCATTGGGAAGCTTTTTTAGGGAGGATTGGTTTGCTCTCTATAACCTTTGGAGGGGTGATAGCTTGGACCTGGTTAGAGGGAAATGAGCTATCATCCTTGTGTAGGTTAGGTTGAGAAATAGGTTCTAATGTAGTAATGGGGGTTGAGGGAGATTAATTGGTAATTTATTATCATGGATTAGAAGGTAATTTATTATCATGTGAATGTAAGTTATGTAAACTATGAACATAAGAATAAGTGTGTGTGTGTGTGTGTGTGTTTTAGCATTTGACCTAGTATTAGTTTGAACATGACAAATAGGTGAAGTAGGGGAGACATATAAGGTTAGACTTCATATCTTCTTCACTATAATCATATTAATAACCATTATTCTAAGGTTCATCACAAACATAGTTTAATTCACTTGTACAAGTAAGAGTATCAGAAGTATCATTCATATGCTCAATAAGAGAGAGAGTAAGAGAAGATTTTAACTTTTTACTACTATGTAATATGTCAACCTGTGTGGGTGTAATGTAATGTATTTATTCACTAGCTATGTGTGGAGTGCATGAATGATTATTACTTTCAATCTTGAATTCAAGGGTAGAAGAAGTAACAATCATGTTTTCATTTGACATATTAGGACATATATATGTTACAAAGAATCATTGAAATGGGCTTCTAATGTAAAAGAAGGTGATAAAGTAATTTCATCTACTTTAGTTTGTGCATTGGTAAAAGGTGTAATATCATTGGTACTTTCTTTTTCAAATTTAACTGAAAAGGGTAAAGAAGATGCATTTTTATTATCTACTATACTTGAATCATGCAAAAGTGGATTTTGTGTATTGTAATTATATTGATTTAATTTGAGTAAGGAGGTAGTGAGAGTAGTTGAAAAGCTAGGATCACATTGGAAAAAAACACTACCATCAAGAGGTTCTTTTGGCATTATATGTTTAATTTGATTTTGAGGTGTAAGAGAAGAGGGAGAGGAAAGATAAGAAGATGTATCTAGTATATCCTCATCAATATTTTCTTTGTCATTTTAATAATAATCCTCATATCCATAATTACAGCAATAGTCATCATCATCATTATAAATGAGATCATTATCATGTGCAATCTTGAAAATTTATCCATTCATTATTATAATTATGAGAAAAATTCATAAATGCATCAATTGGGTGAGGGGTAAGAGGCTTCTTGGGTACCATTTTAAATTTTCCAAAAGAAGATAATGTAAATAATGAATAAAAAACACATAAGAGGAGAATGTAATCAAACATGGGTATATGTGAAACTATGAGAAATATTTAACCCAATATGTAGAAGAATTCAAAATTATAATTGATACCCTGATTGCTAGTATTTAGATGTAAAGGGACCAAGTATGTGGATCTATGGTTTGAATGAGGGTTATTTTACAAAAAAATAGATTATATTAAATTAAGGAAACCTTAGTATAGAATTGATTTTAATGATCTAGGTTGTGCCAAAAAAAAAGAAAAATAGAAGTTTTTAACCCTAATTTAGTGCACAAAAATTGAAGAAGGTAAACCCTGGGCAAAACTAGGGTTTTAATCAATATTTGAAGTAAGATGAGTTCACCAAATATTTTAACTATTTAGGAATTATTGTATGTAAATCATATGTTATTGAATGGATAGGTATAGTAATAACTTGAAATGAAAATATGAAATAATTGATTCGTCAAACCTTTCCCAAAATAGCATAGATGTAAAGAAAGAGTACTTATCTGGAGTAAAATAGGTATTTTTATGACTCAAGACACTTAAAAAAGTATGAGAAATAGTCAGACACATTTCATTCTATGACTATATTTGAAATCAAGATTCAAATAATAGTGCCCTTATGTGGACAATAACACCATGTGGCACTAGTGTACAATTATGGTGCTAGTGTCCCTCTTAGAGGATAAGTTTAAACTACAAGAGGTTTTGAGGGACATATAGGTGGTTTTGTGTCTTCCAAAAACTCACATGTGTCACTAATTTCACTAAATATCATCTAAAACCCTAATATATACATGCACACATGAAACAACAATCAAATCAAAGGCAAAAGAAAGGGAAAAACTAGGTTATGGGATATTATGATCACATAGAGTAGACCCCATGTTGTCCTAGTCACTACCTACATTAACCCTAATGTTAGGGGTCTTAGATCACATGTATTTATCCCTTAAGGAGAATGCATAATCAATGCACATGGTATGCTATAATGACTTTCACTTAGGCCCTTCTTTGATAAAGCATGTAATGTTTAAATGTAATAACTGATTAATATATAAGGTATTGAGTTGTACTATTAATTGATTTTATGTAATTATGAGCCAAAATAGTAAGTGTTAGATGTAAAATACCTTGTGAGGTTATTTATATAGAAGGAACTTTGATTTGAATGTAAGACCTTATTCACTAGCTAACAAGTCAAAACAAATGGATAAAAACATAAGAAAAGGTTCACGGTAGGGTTAGGATCCAAAACATAAGATAAAATGACCATTGGACACTAGAGCCATATTTGGACACTAGCACCACATGGTGTTACTATCCTGATAATGACATTAGTGTCCCAAGGCCTAAAAATAAAGTTAAGACTAGGTAGGATAGGCTAGGGGCTTGGGGCCCCTATGATTGAGAGGAGGTGACTCAAGACCATTAGGGGTGAAACAAATAGTTAAAATAAGACATAATAAAGATCAAAACACCCAAAATGACCATGCGAAAAAGGGTTGTATTCATCACTAAGACCTTCATGTGAAAAAGCAATAAAAGACATAATACTTGTGGTTACTTAACCAAATTATGGTGTATACACATGAACATGTGGTACAAATATGTATAAGAGAAAATATGTATATAAATTGAGTCTATAGTAGTAATATTCAACAAAATCTTGAATAGTATAAAATGATATAACTAGGTAAAGTGGAAGCTATGTATAGGATGCCCCTAATGGGTGAATGTATCAATGCTGAATTAGTGTATCTATGTATGTGACGCCCGTAGGTAAATAGTAGTAACTTTGGATCTAAGTGATGGACCCAAGTCTTATAAGAATCTACGAACAATCGAAGAGAACAAGTGAAGCATGCATTATTATAAAAATTATCTATACTAAGATAGCTAGCATATGTAGTACATAAATAGTATATAAAAAATGTAAACATGGATATGCAAATAATCTAAATTTTGTATTTTATGAGAAATATTTGAATGATTTTTTATTTTAAACATATTATATTATTTTTGTGTTTTTTGAGTATAATTTATGTATACGCAATCATGAAAATGAAACTACATATAAGGAGCAAGGTAAGAGAAGTTACATGCTAGTAATGTGTAAGTAAATATGAGTATGTACAAATGCATAGTGCCTCTAAAAACCTAAGAGAAAATCTAGAGGATGTGGATAGTCAAATGGTATATATGGTGGGAAATAATCTAATGTCTAATACTGAATCTACCTAAACTTGAATAAATCATTATCATTATGATCATCATACCATGCTATCGGTAAAAGTGTAGTATTATCCTTAGATATAGTTTAGAGTCTACACATTCGAATGGCATGTTGTTCTACTATGTAAGAAGCCTCCCATGTGGTCCCAGGGTAAACCACATTAGACCACAAGGTATTTGTGTGAAACCTATGGTTATCATCTATGTCATCATGTAGTATGTGAACTGTGTCCCTCATGCTTGAATGTTAAACATATGTTTATTTGATCAATTGTGGCATCTATTGCCTATAAATATGTATTACCAAATGTAACCTATATGTGATTTCCAATATTCATGATAAAAAATAATATGTGGACCACCTTAGGGACACATGCAATTGGTAATGTGATATTTCCCAAGGAGTCCTGACAATGTATATCATGTTGTAACTCAATCTCCTAATGTATTATGTGCTATAAAAATGACAAAGTGTAAGTATTAGGATCAAAATCCTCATCAATAATAATGTCGGGGATGTATTTTTCTTTGATAAAAAAATGAATAGTTAATGAATCATTCCTTAAATGTTTGTGTCAGTGAAGAGTCCATCATGGTGCATGTATTGGTGGAGGTGAATGTTGTGTAATATGAATAATGCCCTAAGCCCTGAAATTACTCAATTTTTATTGTAATGTTGAACTTGTATTTGTATCATGTCCCACTAATCCTATGAAAATAACAAAATGGTCTATCATCTTGATGTGACAATCTACTAATGAATCTGTGATGAACTATGGGTATTATCATCAATCCTCTATTAAATAATATATATAACATTTGTTGTGGTATATAATATATACTACCTATTTGTATTTGAATAACTATGTCAATATACATAAATGTGACTATATATACTAAATGTATATAAGAATTTACCTCTAACTGTGAGTGTCTCAACCTAAATCTATAGAACTATGAACTAGTGGTGATGCCTATGTAACTGAAGGCATAAGTGCCTGAGAATCATCTTTATACTCTCCAAGGCATACTAGTGTGAATTTTAGTCCACACAAATAATCATCAATGTCAATGGTTGTTGGATCATCCTCTATGGTGACTTAGGAATTTGTATCTAAGTTTTTGATGTATACTTCCTTTGAATTAATAAATAATGGTAATTGTGCTATGTAAATCCCATCGTCTACCATGGAATGGGATAAATGTGCTATAGGAGTGTCCTTTACCTTTATGGGTGAAGGTAATTTTGCTTTAAGAGGATCTGGAATAGGTGTAGGAATAGTGGTGTTAGATTCTCCAACCTCATATGTATACATATGCTCTATCAAAATCTTGTGAGGTGGGGAATATATGAGAATATGAGGTGTCTCATCTTAAGATGTATTTAGGGTGGTAGGCTCCATGACTCTATAATATCTGAATGGTTGGTTATCAATTGGGAAAGTGTATAAGTATCCATCATGTAAAAACTTGACACATTTATGCAAGATAGATGATACAACCTCCATGGCATGTATCCAAGGTCTCCCAAGTAATAAATTATAATGTAAATGATTAGGCATCAATTAAAACTATGTGGATAGGGTTTTTATCCCAACTATGATATCCAATGTAATAGTACCCAATGCCTATTAAGGAATGTCATCAAAACTTCTAATGTTATTATATATCTTTTGAATGGATGTTATGTCAACCCCCATAGTCTTTAGGAATGTGAGGTTGCATATGTTGAGTCTTGAACCATTGTCAATTAGAACTCATTTAATAGTGGTGGTTTTTATTTGTGCCTAAATGAAGAGTGAAAGATTCTAATTAATAACTAATGGTGAGGAAAAATCCTCATTGGAAATAGATATAACATCTTTGATGTCCTTGATAGTATTCATGATAGATGAAAAATAAGCTGGGTCTATGTCACAAGGCAAAGATGTATGATTGAGTGTTTGAAAAAGAATATCTTTGAAAATAGTTTCCTTTTACAGTAATTCCATATAGAAATCTTAGGTGGCATATTTATCAACTGATCCATAATATCATATGCTTCATTTTGATCCTAGATTATATGGTATTATTTTAGGGATGAGGAGGGATTATTGGATTACGTTGTTTTTGCATAGGCTAAGGAGGCACCTAATTCTATCTAGTAAAAAATCAAAATATAGGATATACTATTTACCAAGGGTAAGTAGTATAGGTAGGATGTGAGCAAAGGTAGTCAATGGGTGTAGGTGGAGGAAGAATAAAAGGAGTCATCTGAGCTCTCTATCATTGAGTAGTAACCAGAGGTAAATTAAAATTGGCCTTACAACAATCTTCACCATAGAAGGGGGGTTCAAGGTGAGGTGGACCAATGTGTGAAATAATCTAAGTTCTAACATGATCCATGGGAGGAGTGACATATATATTCATCATTTTATAAATGGAAGGTAATTGGCATGCAAGACAAAACAAAAGACTTTGTACCAAAAATTAGAAATTGACATCCATCATGATAATCATGATTGCAGTATACAAACTAAAAATTGAGCAAATGCTAGAAATAAGAAGGGAAACCCTAGAGGTACACTAGAGTTTTAAGAAATATGTTTGAAGTAAGTCAGGTTCACCAAATGATTTAACTTTTAAGGACTTAGTTTATGTGAACCCTAGGTTGTCAAAGGGTATGAGTACAATCAATCATGATAGAAATATGAAATAAACATAGCCACTAATTTGAGAAATAATTGACCTAAATATAATATTTATAAAAATAGTAATTAATGGCACAAATAAGTATTTAGCTAGAAACAATTGAGATGGATGATCTAGAGTTTGAAAACTGGTGTGGAAGCTAGTCTAAGTGTCACAAATAGGGTCCAACAATTAGAAACCTTCCTAGTTAATAGTGTAATAAATTGGATAGTAGTGCATTGTACTATTATCCTAGTTTCAACTCTAGTTTCCTTTGTGTAAAAACTATCTGATCTTTTAGGTGTACCTTTGTCTGAGTTTGATCTACTTGTATTTGTGTGGGATGAGCCCTGATTTCACTATTTGTGCACTAGTTTTGATTGATTTTAGGAGAAAACCCTAGACCTCCATGTTGTTATGGTATTTTAGTGGTATAAGTATAAAAAGTGTGATTTTATCTAGGTATGCTTAGACCATCCTCAACACCCCACTATGTTGTGATTTACCTACATACTACTACTCTGAGGAGGGATCAAACTCGATGTAGTTCTTCTACCTAAGTGTTTGGTACAAGTTTAAGTGAATGCTAATATGAGTGTCAACTTGAGTTTATTTGAAATGAGGCTTGAGACTAGAAATCTAATTATTCTAATTTTGCGATGGTTGTAGATGACTGTATATAGAAGTAGGGGTAGAATATGGATCAATAATCTTGTTTATGCATAAATTGTTCTAAGCTTGTTTGTGTATTTTGCATCTCATTTTGATTTAGTGGATAAAAAGGCTAAAATTCATGTATTTATATTTATATGGTGCTTTTGTGGAGTTTTAAATAGGTCTAGGTCAATTCTAGGTGTCTTAATAACTAAAAGATATCCATTGGGGTTGAAATTTGGTAAAGGACACTAACATAAAAGTGGGAAACTAGTCTAGGGTACTAGTGTCCAAAGTACAATGCTAGTGTCCAAGTGGTAGAACCTAAGGCACTAGGGACCTAAATCCCTAAGGGAGGGTCTGTGACTAATTTTGAGATGTTTAGGGATGTGTAAGGCTTGTATGAAAGTTGGATAAGTGTCAAAAGAGGCCATAAGATAGGTCTAGGGTAAGCTAGGGATGGTTTGTCTCAAGTGACACTCATTTCACTTAAGTGATATTTTATATGACTACACATAGTCTTAATAATTTTAAAAAGACCAACCCTTTAATATAATGTAGGATATGATCTTATATAGACCTCTAAGTCCATGGAGTTTCAAATTTCTCCCACTACTAGGGTGGTTATAGTCAATCATAAATGTGATTGAAGGGTGAAGTTGAGGTTCTGATAGACATGCCAACTCAACCATGCTATTACAGATACTGCATTGAACTCTGATAGTAAAGGGTCATTGAGATTACTTTGGGATTATCATTTAGATATGTTTCATGTAGTTAGGCACCATTTCTATTGAAGGCTAAAATTGTATTATGCTCTTTGATTAATCCCAATATGCATGCCATATCATGATTCATGCCTTATTCAATATTTTAGTTGAATCTACCCCATTTTTATCATTGCACCAATTAAAATGTCTTGAATTCCATCATTTATCATCATGTTATTGAGCTACAACTTGATTTTACTATTGAATTGAATGCATAGTCACATATTAGATTTTTAAAGTTTTGACAACTAGATAGGTCATCAATATTAGTTCCTTTATCTTTTGATGTCACCACTACCACATGGCCATTTCTTAGCTTCACATTCCTTTTCCTTTGCTAGGCTTTTGAATTTTCCTGCTGGGTCCCACTTTGCCACTTGGTATTTTATCAATGTCTTCAATATTTACTCTATTTTCTATGATTGTTATTATAATGGCCACATGGCCACTTATTGATCTCCCAATATCTATTCTATCTTGATAAAATGCTATAATCACTTTGAACTCCTGGGCTTTCAAGAGGATGCCACATGGCATCTTCTTGAGGTCTTGAGACCATGGACCTTTGCATTTAGAGTTAATACTTTAATGCCCTTGATTTTATGAGGTTTGATGTTTCAAGTTAATGCCTTAATGCTTCTAAGCTGCTAAGATTTTGAGAGGATGCAATGTGGTGATTTCTCAGGGCCCTAGGGCTTTAAAAAGACTAGTCATTTTTAAAAAAATTATTTGACTCTAAAGTCACGTGTCAATGAGATTTAAATGCATGGAAGAATCTAGGGAGCCACAGGAAGATTTTGAAAACCTTTTAGAAAACACCAAATCAGTTAAGTAATTTTTTTGTAAAAACCAATTTTTTCCAAGTGAATTTTATATGAGAAGTAATCATTTAATATAAGAATTAAGACTAGTCATTTGCATAAAATTATGATTTAATCCTAAACATTTAAATGGAATAGTCTAAAGTGAGTGATAAAATGATTTAAAACTAAGGGGAATAGACTTTAAAGGCTTAAAATAAACTTGTAATTTAGATGGTAATGTTCATAGATGAAAGCTTAGACTGAATTGAAGGAAATGCAAAGGTATTAGAAATAAACATGAATAATAATATATAACTTAGCATCTAGTAAACTACCAATCAAGAAGAGCTCAATCAGACATACTATCACAACCCCATATAAAAATATCAGATAATAAAATAGGATCCCCATTTTTATTTTGAAAATGGGGTGACTTGATGAAGGCAACAACAAATGGCGACTCCTGCTAGTATATACTCTTGAGTGACTACAGAATCCATAATCTTTGGTTCATAAGGATATAAACATTAGCTATATGTAATCACTTAAAATGAATTCATGATGTGAGGGAACTAAATTATACCACAAATCATGACATAATAAGCTAAGAACATGTCAAAGACCATCTGTGTGTGCAATCAAGTGATTAATTCATTTTATTTACATTCACGTGTAGTAATCTAAATTTAATTAAATAATCATAATTTATGAAGGGGAAAATATTTATATATTTGGATTTGGGGGAATAACATGGGAATTTCTCTACTACCAACTAGGCATCTATAGCCTTGATAGAGATACCTTTGGTCCCTTTGTAAGGCCTTGTTTTACTGCTATCCAGGCTGAAAAGCTTGTGGTGGAGGTTACCAAGATCACCCTTTCGAGGAAGATTTTTAGATTTTGCATTTTAGGTCAATCATTTGGAAATGATATTTTACTTTTATATCCATGGAGGGTTGGGGACCAAGCCATGGGTTTAAGAAAAAACTAGAAAGTTCATAGTAAATAATATAAATCATAATTAAAGCAGTATTGCATTTTTTGTTAGATAATTAGTTAAGTGCCTGAGATGGATTCAACCGAGAAAATAAATTTTATAAACTCACAAGATTTATTAAGAATATGTAGATGATATTTTTTGATTATAAAACACCTTAGTCTTGTACACTTGGAAAACTTAGACCTTGGCTGTTCCTCTCAGTTCTTTACCTTTCCTACTTTTGCAAGTCTTGCATCTACTCTAGCTTTTATGCCCCTTGGCATATATATCTTAGTCTAGATAGTATTATGTTGATGAAATAGGTCTTATATCTTTCCTTTAATTCTTAAAATTTACTTATCTTCCATCTCTATAAGTTTATAACCTATACCTACTTTCCTACTCCCTATACACTAACACCTAAGACAAATAATAACATTGATTTTACTATCCCATATCAACTCAATTATTTGGAAAGGAGATTTAATTTTTATATGTGTGGAGGGTTGGGGACCAAGACATGGGTTTAATAAAAAATTATAATGTTCATAGTAAATAAGATAAATTATAATTAAAGCAATACTACATTTTTTGTTAGATAATTTATTAACTGCCTGAGATGGCTTAAACCAAGAAAATAACTTTTCCAAATTCACAATCTCTATTAATAATCTATAGATTATATAACACCTCAATCTTGAACACTTTGTAAACTTAGAACTTGGATATTCCTCTCTTTTTTTTGCTTTTCTCACTTCTGTAAGGCTCGCATCGGCTCTAGTTTTTATGCCCATTGGCCTATATCTTTTAGTCTAACTAGTATTATATTGATGACTTAGGTATTATATCTTTTCCAAAATGATTCAAATGTACTTACCTTCCATCTCTCAAAGTTCATAGTTTTTACCTACTTTCCTACTCTTTAGACACTAATGTCTAGGACAAATAATAACATCCTATCTTGATGCAAGTATCTAGTGCCCTAAAGTCATTCGAGGCAACTTATCAAAAGCAATCTATTAATAATTCAATTGATTAAAGCTTATCTATTTCCATATCAATCATATGTATAACACATATATAGGTTTGAAATATTGTAGGAGCATCCCAAGAGCTTGATTTACCAAGTTACAAGTTAGGTAACTATTGTACTTGCTTTGTACATATGTTATGATTCACACACAAGGCAACATGTAGGGGAGAAACACATGAGTCTGAGATCCTATTTTAGATTATTGTATATATAGGTAGTTTCTTTAGATAGTGAGGTATTTGGGGTCATCTTGACACTATGTGCCCACTAACCCATTTTCCCCCAAGGTCGCTATGAAGATAAAAATCTAGGGTTTTGCCATTTCACAAGGAACAACAATCCATGAACCAGATTTGAATGTGCCAGAGTGAAAATGTATCAAAATCCAAAAGTATCTAGGCTATCACATCTTATTCCAATATGTATTATATATAGGAAACTAATGTTGAACCTAGATAGTAGCATTGATGTAACCATCCCATGTTGATGTTACTATCTAGAGAGCTAGAAAGATCAAAACTCAAATTTGATGACCATTATAGAATATCTTTCTATCTTGATTTATATCTATTCTAGATCCATAATTGCATTAAAATTTGAACAAGCTAAACACATCACTTATTTGTCATTTATATATAACATAGTTTTACTTTCCATATTTAGACTATCTTAGCATAATAAATTCGGTGTATGCTTATATCTAAGTTTAACATATAATTGGCATGTTATAGATATAATTATCACCCTTGTGCCATTTCATTTCTATATAACCCTGTAATATTAATCTAAGGCTAATGACAAATAAATTTAGATTTCCATTTTATGATTAAAATTTGGTGAACCCGACGTGATTTGAACACACAACAGATATATGATACATAAATACATGATACATTCCTCTTTCTGATGTTGGGATTTCCCTCTACTCATGTCATATGGACATTGGAGGCATCTACTTATTTTATATTAATACACATAGGTATATGATTTGATGATCACTCTACATTATCATGTTTGAGCTTATATATGTACTTACACATGCCTTTATCCATTATTATATCTTACACAGGGTACTTGATATGATACACACTTGACATATTTTCCTAACACATTGGATCCATGAGATACTATGACATGTTTATATTGGTTTTTTATACTTTACTTTATGCACTTCCTTGAGCGTCTTGCCTTGCTATTGTATTCCTTATTCAAGCATTTAAATATACTCTTTTACTTGTGGCCCCTGCGTCTATGTATGATTAATTTGATATTTACATATGTCATTATTTATTTTATAATCATTTAAATATGATTTTTTTTAATAGACATTTGACTAAGTCATGTCCCTTAGATTATGTGGTATTTGAACACGCCCTTTGTTTATGATCTCCTTAGACCATTGTCTATGGACTTACTTTTGAGTGATCTTATATGTGTGATTGATTTTTTTGTTGAGATTATACTATTACTATCTAGACATTACCATTATATTTATAATGCATCTTAGGCCTACATGTGATCACATTGGTTATTTATGCTTCAATGTTATATTTACCTAGACATGTTCCTTTTATATGCTACATGGTTACATTCATAGATTATACAATTGTCTTATCCTTTTGAGGTGAGGTAACTACCAGTTCCTATTTTACCCTCACCTAAAAGGGAGGAATATTAGTGGGGGTATGTCATAGAGGCATGTTATCCACACTCAACATAATTTCTAGATTCACTAGGAGCATGCTTTAGAAGCATGACCTCCACACTCATTCAATATATGGAACTTATATTAGTTTACAAATTCAATGGGCACATGTCATATGGGCATGGCTTCCACACATTCATAGTTCTCAAATTTAGTGGGGGCATGCTTTAGAAGCATGTTCTCCACATTCATTTAGTATATGGTGCTTATATCAACATCTCTAATTCACAGTGGGGGTATGTTTTGGAAAAATGTCATCCAAATTTGTAATTATACCAATTTTTAGATTTCTTCATATATAGTGGGGGCATGCTTTGGAAACATGTACTAAACACTTACATAGTTATCCAAATTTGCCAAATCACACAATTATATGATTTAGATTCATAGTTATGGTAGAATTCTATAAATTGGTACTATTGTTATACATAGTTTCATCATGAGACATATCTAAGGTGTATATGCTATGAAACATGTGCCTAATATTGAAAAAATCCAAATCATTCTTAGATTCAAAGATCTCTTTTATGGACTATTACCATATCCCAAACTTTTTGTAATGATATCCCATAGAATTTTAGAGACTATGTTGAGCCAATCTACTACAGTAGTTGGTTCACCTTTTTGGTATGGTTGAGGTGATCAAATCAATAAATCTTTCCAAGTTTTTAGGTTGAACTTGATCATCCAGTCTCACTAGGTTATAAGTATCATTGGGTTGAAAAATTAAGCTAATCTCAAGTGCTAGGTGGCAACTCACTTTTGTTCCAAATTTGGGGGCATGTGCCTTCCAATCTATCTCTCTCTCTATCTCCTTGGATATATGAACTTTAAATATTTATTTATATTTATCCTAATATTAGTTTCTAAGCCTTATAATGATACATATTTTTAAAAATAACTTACCAATAGGTAAGGTGATTACATTGACACATAGGTGTAATCCTAAACCTTGTTATTTTAATTTAAATCTATTTTAAGTACTTTAAACCTAGATTATATTAATTGATTTTATACTGTAACATGCTCTTGGCTATAGGGTAGTCACTAAAAAAGCACTCAAGTTGGGCTAATACAAATAAAATGTGTGCATATAGACCCAGGTACACATTCTTTTCCTTTAAACTATTAATTTCATTACTAGATTAAAGCAGGGGAAATCTAGATGATATTTTGTGAACACTTGGTAAAATCAAACCTTGGCCATTCCTCTCAATTCTTTACTTTTCCTAATTTTGCAAGTCTTGCATCTACTCTAGTTTTTGTGACCCTTGGCCTATAAATATTAGTTTGGCCAGTATTATGTTGATAATAAAGGTCTTGTATCTTGCTTAGAATACTTAAAATGTACTTATCTTCCATCTACACAAGTTTAAAACCTGTACCTTCTTTCTTGCTCCTTAGATTCTAACGTATGATGAAAGTGTCTAGTGCCATAAAGACATCTAATTTAAAAATTAAATGTATCCTAATGGTCAACTTAAGTGATTTAAAAAAAAATTATTACTCTAAATGGATCTATATAAATACAAGATCAACCCTCATTCATTTCTCACCTAGATAGCAACCTAGAAAAAGACTAAAGAGACAAAGATAACTTATCAAACACACTCTATCAAACATTCAATTGATAAAATCTTCTCTATTTCCATACAAACAATAGGTAAAACACACATATAGGTCTAAATTATTAAATTATCATCCCAAGAGCTTGATTTTATAAGTTACAAGCTAGGTCACTATTGTACTTACTTTGCACATATTGTATGATTCTCACACAAACCAACATGTAGGGCATAATTATAAGATTTTGAGGCCCTCTTCTAGAGTATTGGTTATGTAAACAATTCCCTTTGATAGTGGGGTCTTTAGGTTTGAATCAACATCATGTTCCCACTAACCCAATTTCCCCCAAGGTCACTATGAAGATAGAAAGCTAGGGTTTTACCATTTCAAAAGGAATGATAGTCCATAACCCATATATGAATACACCAAAGCAAAGATGAAGCAAAACTATAATCATCTAGGTGGTCACATCATATTATAGTAGGTATTATATACAAGACACTAATGTTGAACCTAGATAATAACATTTACGTAACCATCCTAGTATGATGTTACTATCTAGAGAGCTAGAAGGATCATAACCAAAATCTGACAACTATTTCAGAATCTCTTTCTAGCCTAATTTCTTCTTGTTCTAGATCCAAAATTGTATTATCATAAAAACAATCTAGGCACATCACTTCTTTATCATTTATATATCTATCATAGTTGTACTTTCCATATTTAGACTATCTTAGCATAATAAATCTAGTGTATATTTATATTTGAAATTAACATCTAATTGGCATGCTATAGATCTGATTATCACCCTTGTGCCATTGCATTTATATACACCCCTTTAATAGTAATTTAAGGCTAATTACAAACAACTTTAGATTTCCATTTTAGGGTTAAATAGAATAATTAACTTTCAAAATTTTGTAAATAAACCATGTAATTACATCAATTCACACAAGATATTAAAGCAAAGTTCAATTAGGCTCTTGGGTGCCATTCATGTCACCTACACAATGTGCCTTTTATTTCATTTCTTTAATTAATTGGGAAACATCAAATCAAAAAGGGGACAAAAAAATGAAAAATGGAAACTAAACTAAAAATAAGGGATGATAATGAAAAAATTAGAAATCAAACAAGAAAGGAAAAGAGAAATTATTCACACAAGTTCTCAAACAGATGCATGCTTGAAAATAGTTAGACACCTATTTATTTTCAAGATTTTCAAAAGGTCAAAGGAAAATATTAATTTCTTCTATGTTGTCCTATACTTTCATGGACACTATCCCATAAATATTTGTCTATGTTCTTTTCATGCAATTCAAGCAAACTAGGACTATAAAATGTTGCATTATGTTTGTATCTAGATTGTAGAAAACATGAGAGATATGGTTTGATAAATACCTCATATCATAGATTAAACTATGGTAAGGATTAGGGTTGGTCAATTTTACATACCATAATATATTGCATATCCAACCTAGCAGGGGTATCCTCTTTGTTGCAACCAATAGATAAATGAATTGTGAGTTGCTCTTGGACTATAATGGACATTTTGGAAGTATCCTCTTAGTATTATTTTTTAGAAAGAAGATGTGGGAGTGGTTATTACAATGTTAAATCCATCCTAAATTTATCATTTATGGTTGAAGTGTGTGGAGATCTGGGTTCAATCAAGCCATATTCAGTTTGCAACTTCAGTAGCATGAATTCTCTATTCAAGACACATCATTGTTGTTCTTCCCTTTTGACTACCTTTACTATTGAAAGGATCATCATGGTTATACCATTTGGGTTTAGGCCATTTGATTGAAGGTTAGACTATCTTGAGGTGAGAGATCATCCATTTTGAACTCCTCTAGCTTACATTCTTTAGTTAGATGACCTATTTCATCATTATTTTCTTCTTCACCCATCCCCAATGATGGGATGGTTTTTAGATTATTGCACTTGAGCTATTTATCATCTTGGATGAGTTTATCAAATGTAGGAACAATATTAGAGGGAAATAATTCTTTAGATGAATCACATGCATCTTCTTCATCCAATAGCTCCAATTCCTCTAATTATTCTTCTGGCTAATTGCAAGAGATGTCATATTGTTAATTTTGCATGGGAAAATTTTCACCAATTTTATTCTCGGCCACTAGGTTTCTTGAAATATATACTACAACTTCACCATCAGACTCCTCATCATCACCAACATAGACTTCAAAGAATGGATCACATTTTTAATATGGCATATTATCAATGTGCATAATCATCTTAGCCTTAGCCCCATATCCACATTCATAGACTCCCAATGATGCATTCAAGAATGCAACCTCATAGCTTAAATTGTGCATTACCTATTGATTGTCTCCTACAACAAATGGTATTTGATTATTAACATCATAGAAAGATATTGAATCATTAAGATAATATGAAGTAGCCTACTAATTATACATATAATTAATTGAGTCGTATGCATTAAAAGAGCAAATAAGGTTCTTGTTTATTGGAGGGAGACCAATTTAGTTGTAAACATGGGGAAATTCATCATTATGGGGCACAAATAAATCCATGAGATGATTTTTAGGCATGTAACTTGAAGGATTTTGGGCATAAATTCCATGTTGTTCTAAAAAATAGGAAGGATATGCATCAAATCCCTAAGTCATTGACTGTTTCTCTATATTGAGAGCCTATTAGTAGACCAATGCTAATGATGTAAGAGTATAAGGGTTCATCCTAATGAACATGGATGTTAGAGGATCCAACACATTGATATATACTCCCATAATTGTATCCTTTACTTGCAGGACATGATCCTTCAACCTAGTGTATAGATGATGAGATCTATGGTTGAATGCACTAGTTGATTCATTAAGCTCTTCATGGGCTATGGAAAATTGATAAAACAAGACATAATGGAAAATGGGAATACTTAAATGGTTAAGTAATAAATATTTAAAGATGGCTCAAGTGATGATGCACCCTTTTAGTAGACCAATAATAGACTATTTGATCTAATGAAAGGAGAAATAGGTGATAAGCTACATCCTCATGTTGAATCTACCTTCTGATAATGGCTTCTTTGAAATCCTAAATGTGTTCCTCATTAGTCTTGACCCCACCATGTATATACTTTACACAAAATTTGTGGGGGTTCTTGGGTAAGTTATGTGAAGGTCCTAAAACATTCACAGGATAATTACATCCCCCTAACCAAGCTAAGGAAATTGGAATACTAGGCACAGATATCTAAAATAATAGATAAGTTTAAAAATCTAATTGATCCCTCCTTATAGTTCCAATTTGTTTATGGGTCTATTTACATGCCAATTTAGGTAGGGGTTGTTAAGCCCTATCTACCCTAAAAGGAGATTTGTGCAAACAAATATACCCAAGGTCTTAATACATAGGGTAACTTAGTTAGTTTGTTGTGATCATTCCAATTCAAGAGGCATATTTAGATTATTTTAGACTAATCACATGCATTATAAATATAGATCTTATGCCTTAAAATAATTAACATATAAATATTTAACCATGAATAAACAACTAATTCAAACAAACATATCTATTAGAAATAAAGGTTATGCCTTAAAAGAATCAACATATAGATATTTAACCATGAATAAACAAATAATTAAATAAACATATATATTTCATGGATTCAACAATGCATAAATAACAATAGGTAGAGTGAGAAATCAAGGTAAAACATTAAGAGTAAATTGCATAGATTCTAAATTTTAAAAGTTGGTAAAATAAAATGAAAAAAGAGAGAAAGACAAGGAGAAAAGAGAAGAAAGAGCCCAATTTATAATGAAACATTCTATTCCTATTGAGTAGACAAGTCCTTAGATAAACCAATCCTTAGTTGAGCCAGACCTAGCACAACTCTAACTAAAGGATGGTACAAGAATCTGTGGAATGAAGTATCAGAGCCAATGAGGAAAATAAGGTCACCATATACATGTGCAGATCATCTATCAAATGACAAATATTTCAAATTAATATATTAACATTAAAGAATCAATTATTATTTCATTATATATTCATGTGAGTTACAAACATGGCTTCAAAATAACCTTGAATTAGAAAAGACTAACTTAGAAAGTAGGAAAAATACATAAAATTAAGTGACTAGTCCACTAATCGAATGTGAAGACTAAACGGAGCATAGTCTTACTAATTTTAAAAATATAATCCTTATAATATGATGCAAGAGCTGATATTTTATAGATCTTCAAGTCCATGGAATTTTAATTCATCCCACTAGGTGGTTACAATCAATCATCAATGTGATTAGAAGGTGTAGTTGAGAATCTAATAGACATGCCAACTCAATCATGCTCTTGTAGATACTGAATTGAACTCTTGTAGCATAGGGTCATTGGGATTAATTTGGGATTTCCATTTAGATGTGTTATATTTAGTTAGCTACCATGCCTCTTGAAGGCTAAATTTGTCTTATGTTCTTTGCTAAATCCTAATACACATGCCACACCAATGATTCATGCCTTTTTCATGATTTTAGTTAAACATGCCCCCTTTTGATCATTACATCAATTTTAATGCCTTGAATTCCATAATTTATCATCATGATACTAAGATATAACTCATTTTGTTATTTAATTAAATTCTTAGTCACATCTTGGCTTTTGATGGATTTGATGGCCAAACAGGGCATCAATCTTAGTCCCTTCATCTTCTGATGACACCACTACCACATGGCCCTTCCTTGACTTCACATTCATTTTCCTTCGTTAGGATTTTGGATTTCTCCACTGGGTCCCACTTTGCCACTTGGCATTTTTTCAATATCCTCAGGATTTACTCTATTATTTTCTTTTGTTATTGTCATGGCCATGTGGTTGCTTCTCAGCCTCTCAGGATCTATTTTATCTTGGGAAAATGTTGTAATTGCTCTGAGCTCCCAGGATCTATTCACAGTCATTGACTCTTTTGTACATGTAAGATTACTTGATGGTAATAAGTACATTATTTTTTGCATTTATTTTGATTAAATTCATTATATATATCATGTATAGTTAAAATAAATATGATAATGATGTTCATCTTATAGATAAATCATTCTCTACTCATCATGTGCCTTTTACTTATGATAATGAATGGAAAATTTGAAAAAATCAAATACTTATAGAAGAAGCATATATTGATAATTATGATTTTAATGATATATAAATGAATATACAATTTGATTTTGATGAAACTTGGCAACACAAGCTCATATGAATGAATTCATCCCTAGATTCTTCTTTGGTTAGACCTATAGATTCCTCTTTGGATTCATCTTTAGTTTTCACTATGGATTTACCTTTCGATTCCACTCAGAATCCTCCTTCACCTTGTTCCTTGACTAATAATATAAATAAAAAATAATATTCTAGAATTGAATATCTACTCTCTCTTAAATTACATATTATCATAAAAAAATAGGAACCTTATCCTTACACACCTAACTTCTCTTTACACCTTGATTATGCATTTTAAGACCTTTGTTCCTATAAAATAAATGTGCAAAAAATAATCATAAAGAAGTATGATTATAATCATGGAAAAAATCCCATGTCTCCTTCCTTTTAAGTGCAAATTAATACTAATAATAATGATATTACCTCTTCTCCTTTGAAAATAGTGGATATTGAACCTGCATGTCATATCTCTTCCCCCTTGTCAACCAAGGAGGATGAAATTCATTCCTCTTCCCTTAGCACATCACAATATCTAATTGAAAGCCATGACATTCCTTCTAACAGATCTTATGATGTTACCTCTACTCTCACATCATGTTTATCTTCACATGATGTTACTCTTACACCACAATGTTAAAATCTTAGTATAAAGTTACCACATGAGGACAATGCATCTGTTGCTATTAATAATTATTTTGAGAAGAAAATAACTCATATATATCCAACAAATATTCAAAATCAAAGCAATATCCTATCCATCCACCCCCCACACCTCCTCTTGATGGTGTTGGTATGCATATTCAATTGTATATAATTAGAATTTGTGCTTGTGATGCCCTCTAAGATTAAATCATCACTATGATAAAATCAATAGAAGAGTTGCAAATAAAAAATCAATATTTTAATTCAAAGATCATATCACTTGAAAACAACAAATATATAAAGAATCTAGAGTATGCTAGTGTCAATCATTTATTTACATCTTCATTTAATTACCATGTGCCTCATAAACAACATACATCTATAATTAAAAAGTATCTAAAATTCAAATAAGAATCCAAGTGAGCTTCTAAGAGAAATTCTTAGAAATAACTAGATCACTTTACCTTCTATGCTTCCTCTAAGAAGATCAACATACTATTGTGCATATCATAGACTGCATAGGTATCATACAAATAGTTGTTTGGATTTAAAAAATAAAATACAAAGTATCATTTATCATGGTGATCCTATAACAAATTAATTAATTAAACAATCCACTTAGATTGCATCTCTTAAAAACAAGTGCAAAAATAATGCAAAGAGAAAAAATGGATACAAAAGGACAACTCAAAACAAGAAAAGATTAAAAAGTCAGAATTATAGCAATCAATATTAAAAAAAAAACATGATGAAAAAACAAGATAGTAAAAAGAAGAATTACCAAAAGAATAGTTGCAAGAACAAATTCAAGATAAATAAGAAAACACTTTTATGAAAAAAAATTTCATGAAAAAATTTCCAAATAAAAATATTCTTACAAGTTCTAATGGTAAACTATGGTTTCTAAGGATTCAAATATTATATCTAATTCAAGCATAGAATGAAAATATAAATCAAAATTTATGGTTTCATCTTCCACTCAAGAATTCAAAATAGATAATACTTTCCTTCATAGTATCCAAACAATGATACATGATCATTCTCTTATTCAAAATAAGATATAATATCCTGATGAACATATTCAAAAGCAACATAATGTATAAAATCTAACACCAATATATGATGCAATTAGGTTTTCATACACAAATACAAAAGATGATCAAATTGGTATATCACAATTTCAATCATAACGTAAGAAGTTGATTCTCTCTGATGATGATGATTACATTGATGTCAATGATCCTAATTATATATAATATTGGTATGATCCTAATGATACAGGGCCTATGCATATGCATTCCCTTCAGGAGATTCTTGGTTTTTAGTAGCACCATTTCTTTAATAGTTTAATTCTACTCTTGAATATCTAGATCATGATCTTTGCTTCATTGCTACTTTTTATATCCCTTATCCAAGCTTTCTTCTAGCCCTTAGCTTTTTTTTCAATTTGGGAACTTGTCCTCTTCATTCTAAAACTAATTTAAACAATCTAAAATAAATACATTACAATTATTTTAGTGCATGTTCTTTATGGCAATCCACTTGCTTACTGTTGCATATCTATTATGATATGGCTTCCATTGGGCTCACATGATCACATATTTATACTTTTACTCACTCCATGAGATCACATAGATTATTGACCATTAGGGGCATGCAAATTTTTATCTATATCAATGATTTGTGCTATATTTATATGACTCTTTTACACATACATTAGGGGCATATTGATTGCCTTCCTTCTTGCCACATTATATTTTATCACCTTATTGTAGATTGTTCAAATCCTTCCCATTTCTTCTATTTTCAAAGCCTTGATTTTTGTTACTTTTCAAATATTTTAAGTTAAAATATTTAAAAATAATAAATAAATAAAATCAAATATGGCAAAATACCAAAAAAATTATATGTCAATTTTTTAAAAAAATCAAAATATTTTCAAAAATAAAAAATTAGGACCCTAAAATCATTTTCAAATGTTGTTAGCTTACTTATTTACATACATTATGTATTTCATGTTAATTAGATAAAATATTTAAGTTTTTAATACAAAATGATTTTCAAGAGGTATGCGAGTATGATACATGGCATACTATTACATGGTTTTTCTATGTTAGGCTTCCCTTTCTACCCAACAACCTTGCTAAGTTGGAGGCATATCTTCATTCTCCATGAACACTTTAACATGTTGTATTTATCAATAATTTTTCAACCATGTTGAGATACATATAATACCAATGTTTTGATATTCACTCATACTTTACATTGTGTTACATGGATATACTAGTTACTAACAATGACATTTATACATATGGTTGATATAGACTAGTCTCCTTTGCTTTATGTTTGTTTTTAAATTATTACTTTAATACATGATAAGTAATGAACTTATAGCTTATTTTGTGTGGTAATTGTACTTGTGTGTGAAACATATACATTTTCTTCCTTATATTATATCATCATGTCATTTGAGTGTGGCCCTTGGCCTTGTTTATTTGTGTGACATGCACAAGTCCCTTGGATATGGTCTTTGGGCCTTATATGTGACATTTTATGTAAATTACATGACATTGTGTGATATTACTTACATATTATTTTTTTGTTATTATGGTGTCATGATTCATATCACACATTAATTCTAATTTTACTTTTATGTAATGATACATATCACACATGCGATGTTTATGTGCCTCAATGTTATATCTAGCTAACATTTTTCATATGCAACTCAATGTTATATTCAATAATATGATTCAATACAATTAATATGTTCATATGCTACTACATGATTATATCTTTCACATATTTTATAAGTTCTATTTTGAGACAAGTGATTTGCAGGATACACCCCTCATCTCAAATGGGGCCATCACAATGGACTTATCTTGAGAATTCAAATCCTCATGAACTATAAATTTCATATATATGATAATATACAGTTTTTAAAACTACTGTATAGTTTAAAATTTTTTGATTATGGGGGCATATGACCTCCATATGCACCCATTCATATAGTTACCTAGCTATGAGGATATGACTCAATTGGTAGAGCCTTACTCTTGAAATTGGTTCATTATCAAGTTACATGTTTCAAAATAGTTATCAATTTAATTCAAATTCTATTTTGAGACAAGTGACTTGCATGATACACCCCTCATCTCAAATGGGGGCATCACAATATGATTATCTTAAGAATTCAAGTCCTCATGAACTATTTCATATTTATGATAACATACAATTTCCAAAACCATGATATAGTTCAAAAATTTTAGATTATGGGGGAATATGACCTCCATGTGCATTCATTCATATAGTTACCTAGTTATGAGGATATAACTCAATTGGTAGAGCTCTGATCTTGAAATTGGTTCATTATCAAGTTACATGTTTTAAAATAGTTATAAATTCAATTGAAATTCTATATTTATTTAGTAAAAATATAAAGGAGATGATATTCATTCATGTTCATGTCTTTACATTGTAAATTTTAAATTTCACTTTTTCAAAGTTTAAAAGTTTCAAAGGTACAAACGTACAAATGTTAAAAATAGTATCTATAATCATCTGTATTAATGTGATTCATTTCATTTTTTCAAGTGGGTAGCATTAGAGTCTAGTGACACTCAATGTCTATGGTTGTATTTTAGTGAGCCATATTTTGTGATTCTACCTCTTTTCCTACCATGCTTAAGTCTAATGATAATCAATGTCTATAGTGACATTTTAGTGAGCCACATTTGGTGGTTCTACCCCTACATTATTTTATAGTGTACTCTACATATTTAGGTGAGAGTTAGAGCATACAATATCAAGGGTTTTCACTAGTTTTAAAATAAAGACTTGATCACTTTTGATTCCTTATAGGTTCAACATTTCTCTAAATACCCCAAAAAGGGGGCACACACACTTTCCCACTTTCAAATTACAAGGAAATTATATTACATACTCTTTTAGATGTAATTTTTTCTTGCTCTCTTTTCAAATTTCAAGTTTCAAAATTTCAATTTTAAAATATAAAAAATAACTACTTTTAGTGGCATTGTTGTAGGTTTTGCATTGAGGCATATTGCACAATAAAGTTTCATATCAGAATATAAATTGTGTATATACACTTAGGTTTGCATCTCATTTATTATAGTAATTTCACTTCATTACATCACTAGAAGAAAATGGGAGAAATGTAGACACTCAATAATTTAATCATTAAGTGCTTGACAATGTTTAATCTTGACATCCTTACATCACTTGGTATATTCACTATTTTTTAACTTGTCATTTCTATGAGAGTCCTAAATTTTATAATTACTATCATGTAATTACTAAAAACATCATTCAAATATCCCTATTTTTTTACATATTTTTTTTGTCTAATTTCTAACAATCTCCAGCCTTCTGGGACAAGACCACACTAGGTTAGATATGGATGCATCCAAACCTTTTCCATTAGTTAAACCTTATATATTACACTTTTATCAAGGTCAATTAATATAAATATTGCAAATATTACTCTATATAAGCACATCAAGGCCTCTCAAAGCATCATCTAACAATCACTTGGTAATTCTATTGCACATTAAGTAAAAATGCACTAATATTTCCAATTCAAGTTTTAATTTATTCTAACATTCATATACCAAGTCTAAATATATTTTATTATAGGTCAAGGACATTAATTATCAAACATTCAAGTAAATTTACTAGTCATATCCATATATAAAATATCAAGATTCACACAGTGACTCTAGGATGGAGAACTACATTAGCCTAAGGCCCTATTGGGCTATGTAAGTAGCACTCAAATTAAATAGATTTTTCTAAGGATAACTCAACTATTCCCTTTACCCAATTTTCCCATTTATATTTTGTCTCTATTTGGTTTATGTGTAGGAATTAGGGTTTTGTTATTGTAGGATTTCCAAGCATCACATCAACACTCACAAATAGTCAATAGACACTCTCAGATAGCCACAGGTGTTTGTACAAGAAAATAAATCACATTGACATAATTCAAAAATCCTCCTAGTCATCTCTGTATTAATTATCTACCCACACAATCAATATAATTTAGATCCAAGCTATGTTTATATATTCTATTAGAATTTACTATTTATAACTTGTTTAAATTTTTATAAATTACTATATTTTACATTTAGATTATGTATATTTTGTGCTCTAAATTAGTATTTAAATCATTTAATGTTTATTAAATTTCATTGTTAAATCAAAATAACCATTAAACAATTATGAACCATTACATACACTTCCTAGTGATGAAGCTATCCTATAATTACTCCATGATAGAGAGCTTTTACTTCCCTGCCAACATCACAAGATTGGAAATTTTGAGGAAATAACTTCTTGATTTAGTAATTTCATCATTAGTGTCCACCCTAATCATGTTAATATTTTAAATCTTCCTTTAGCATTATATAAATTTTAAGATAGAAACACTTTTCTTGTCGAATAAACTCAAACAATTTACTTTGGTACAACTACAAATCCTAAGTCACTTCTTATCTCTAAAGAACTCCGTTTTGAAGAGAAAGACAATTATAGCCTATTTTTAGACAAATATCATGAAGTATTTACATGGTCATATGAGAATATTATTTACATAAACCCTAGCATAGTTTTTCATAACATTATGAGAAATCGAAATGTGAAACTCGTGAGCTAAAAGCAACACAAATTAATTCTTTAGGTTTCAACCTTATGTCACAAGGAAGTTATCAAGATTCTAGATGCTAAGTTCATTCTAATCATAGATTAATTATAATGGGTATCCAACATAATACTTATTAAAAAAAATCATTACCTTTATTCACATTTATATCAAATTTTGTAATCTCAAATTAGTATGTCCTAAGGACAACTTTCCATTATCATCAATCGATGGTATAGTTGATTCTACAATTGGATATGAAATGATTTCCCTCATGGATGATTTTTTATGGTATAATAATATTAATATATCCCTTTAAGATCAACATAAAACCACTTTTACTATCAAATGGGGAACCCATTACTATGTTAAGATGTTTTTAATCCTTAAAAACACCAAAATAACTTGTCAATGCATAACGACCCACATATTTCACTATCTCAGCCACAAAATAGTTGAAACCAATGTGGATGATCTTATAAACAAATCAAAGAAAAATTAAAATCATATTCATGACCTTGATATCATATTCAATCATTTCATCAAGTACAAATTAAAGTTCAATCCTTATAAGCATGTTTTTGATAAAGGCGGCAAACCAGGGGCCGAACCCTATACAGTCAAAAAAGACAAGAAGGTAAACAAACAAAAAATGCCTTCAGAGAGATGATGGCATAGCTGAGAACAATAGATAGAAACAAAACATGAGCCATGAGAAGACCAGAGTTAGAGAGGTCTCCCCTTACATAACTATTGATTTGATAAGATCATTGAGTTTCTCATTCTCTGTGTTGTCAGCATACCCAGTATTACCCACCACTTCCAACATATACATGTTCAACAGAATTGTATTACGAAGCCCTTTGGTGAAGACCTTCTCCAACTTTTGAATGCAGTCCTTTAGGGCCCCAATTTTAATTTTCCAATCAGTCTCATTCTCAGTGCCCTCACTAGCTTCCTCAACATATATTTTCCCCTTATTGTCAGCAGTTCCCATAGTGTCAGCACCCTGCTCCTCAGTAACCTCAAAATCCATAGTAGCTTGCTTCCCTCCAGTGTCTTCCAAAATTTCTTGGATTTCTAGCTCCTCAGACTCTTCCTCCTGGGTTGCTTCTTTTGAAGCACTTTCTGAATAATCAATCAGTCTGGCCTTCGGGGCTAGTTTACCAATAATCTGCCCTGACCTTTGCACTCCAGAGGGGAATCCTTCCTCATTAAATTTGGAAGGCTTGTGAGATTTTACACCTTGGCCCCCTATGGCCCTACTCGAATTTCTGTGGGTCGCTTCCATAGTCTCTATAATTTTTTCTTCCTCTTCATCATCCTTTCTCTTCTTGCCCTTTTTACTTGCAAAGGAGCTGGGGGTATCAACAGGGGTCTTTTTAGGGTCATCAATACACCTCATTCCTGACAAGTCATCTCCTTTTGAATGATCTCCCTAATGTTTAAGGGAATATGAACACCTTGTCGCCACACCCTCCAACCTGAAAATTGCTGCCCAAGGTTGGCACAAGCATCAACGACCCTGTTGCCTTCTCTGTAGGTATGGGAAATCTCAACTTCAGAAAACTTTTGTAAAAGAAATTAGATATCAGTAATGATGTATTTTAGCTTGATTCCCACATTTGAAGCTTTATCAATGGCATCTATGACCATCTTAGAGTCTCCTTGTATATTCAAGTTCCTTATTCCTAGGGATATAACTAACTTTAATCCCCATAGTAAAGCCATTGCTTCAGCATAGTTGTTGCTCTGGCATCCAATTCCACCAGAATAGATAGTAGACATCCATCTTTTATCATTCCTTATAATTCTTCCTCTACTAGCTTTACCATCCAGCTTGGATGCCCCATCAAAGTTGAGTTTCATCCAATTAGGTTTAGGGGGGATCCATTTAGTATTAAGTCTCTATAGTATTTTGGAGTTATTATACCCAAGAATCTAGTTTAAAGCCTTCCATTTGGATGTAATTTGGCTTTCAATTTGAGATAGGGGTTTCTCCACAACACGAATATGAGCTGTTGTAACACTTTACATAATGGTCTTAGAAAAGGAGTTAAACACCTGAGAAGCATTTCTAGCAGTGTCCCTAAAAATTCTGTGATTGCGCTCTTTCCATAAAGTCTAACTCAAACATGGCAAAGCTTGCTTCCATAATTCTAGAAGCTAGGGATGTGTGAAGGTTGGGTTCCAGCTGAGAATTACTTCTTTAAGGTCAGAATTATAGACCCATTCAATACCAAAGTTGTTAAGTATTGTGCCCCATAATTCTCGGGCAAACTCACAGTGGATAAAGAGGTGTGAAACTAATTCCTCTTTTAAACCACACAGGAAACATCTGTTAACCAAAGGAAACCCTCTCTTTTGAAGGTTATCCTGAGTAAGGATTTTGTTATGAGTAGCAGCCCACCAAAACATGTTAATTTTTGGAATAAGTTTATGATTCCAAACCTTTTTCCATACATCTTTATTCTGAACTTCAAGAATGAGTAGATGATAAATAGATTTGATAGAGAATGATCCATTCTTATCTAGCCACCAATATTGTTCATCCTCCCATGGAAAGAGAGGGATTATAATCTCCTGAATGCACTGCTAGATCTCCCAAACTCTTGAGAAAAGCTTAGACCAGTGCACACAGCAATCCAAAAGATTTTTCTAGCTCCTCATCCCATTGTTATTTTCCATATAATCACTGACCCTATCTCCAAAAAACTGGGTAGTCAAGTCAGCAATCTCTCCATAGTTTCCTTGTGTGATGAGAGCCTTGTCCTTTAACTAGATATCATCCCAAAATTTAATATGCCGACCATTTCCAAGTTTCCATCTAATTCCCTATTTGAGAAGGCTTCTACTTTTTAGTATTTTATTCCATATCACAGATCCTTGAGGTAATCCCGTCTGTTGAAGAAAGTTGGAATAATCAATGCTATGCATGTATTTGGCATACATTATTTCCCCCCAATTATTGTTTTTATGGATCAGGTTCTAACTAACTTTTGAGAGAAGGGCTTTGTTCATGTTCCTAATGGACCTAATATTAAGTCCACCATGAGATTTTGGAAGACACACTTTTTCCCATCTGAATAAAGACATTCTCTATTTGTCTTCCACTCCCATCCATAAAAATTTCCTTTGGATCTATTCCAGTTTCTTAGCAAAATATGTAGGAATTTTAAAAAGAGACAGGAAGTATGTAGGAATACCTTGCAGCAAATCCTGAAGAAGTTGCAGTTTACCAGCATTGCTGAGTAGTTTCCCCTTCCAACCAAGAAGTTTCCTATGCGTTCTTTCCAAAGTTCCATTCCTAAATCTAGGAGAAACCTTTTTGACTGAGAGTGGGAGACCTAGGTAGGTAGCTAGTAGGCCAACTTCAACACATTCTAATATATCAATGATTATATGTCTAATTTCATTAGGAGTGTTGACGAAATACACATTGCTTTTCTAGAAATTTATCCTTTGTCCTGACTCTCTGGCATAATTATTTAAGATATTCTTCCATATTTTAGCTTTAATCACCGATGAGATGCCAAAGAAGATGGTATCATCCACAAACTACTGTACCACCTTAGGATGAAGGGAGGAGGCAGGTTTGATGCCCACTAGCTTTTTTGAGGCTATATCTGCTTGTATGTATCTTCCTAGTGCCTCAGCCATAATGTTGAATAAGTATGGGGAGAGAGGGTCTCCATAACGAATTCCTCTTGAGGATGAGAAAAACCCTATAGGAACACCATTAAATAGCACTGAGAATTTTTTAGAAGAGACCATGTTCCATAACAAGTGAGACATTTTATCATTAAACCCAAATTTTTTGATCACTTGGAATAGAAAAGTCCATGAGACTCTATCATAAGCTTTAGAAATATCAAGTTTGAGAGCCATCCCAAGGATTCTACTCTTATCCATGGAGTGAATATTCTCATGTGTGGTGATCACAGCATCAAGAATCTGCCTGCCTGGGATGAAACCTTTTTGAGCAAGAGAAATAATTTTGTCTAGCAAAGGTTAAATCCTCATGACCAGAATTTTAGTACATAAATTATACATAATGTTGCATAGACTAATGGGCCTAAAATTAGTGAGGTGTGAAGGTTGTGATTTTTTAGGAACAATTACTATGAAGGTATTATTAGCTTATTTCAAAAGTTTACTTGATCTGAAAAAATCACGCACAACAGTCGTGAGGTCTGCTCCTACTATCTCCTAATATTCTTGAAAGAATATAGGAGGAAAGCCATCAAGACCTAGGGCTTTAAAATTACCCATGGAGAATAAAACAACATGGACTTCTTCCTTGGATATAGGCTTTAACATCTCCAGATTATCTTCTTCTGTTATCAAATAGGGGATTTTATCAATAAATTGATTCATACGTCTATCGATTCTATCATTAATATTTTCTTCCATAAGTAGATTCTAAAAGAAAGCCTTGGCTTGTTCCCCTATTTCATTATCCTTGGTAATAATGTTTCCATTATCTAGGACAAGCTTAGTTATTGAGTTGGCTTTCCTATGTTTCATAGCTGAGAGATGAAAAAAGGTAGTGTTCCTATCCCCCTCTTTAAGCCATTGAACATGAGATTTCTATTTCCAAAAAACCTATTCTCTTTCCATAATATTCTTCCATTCTAAAGATAGGATATTCTCTTCTTCTAAAGTGTCCTCAGAGTCATCCCCTTGATCTATCAGTTGTTGTATATCCCTGAGTTTTCCCACTATATTTTTCTTCTGTTGGAAGACCTGCCCAAAGCTGTATCTATTCCATCCATGAACTTCTTGTTTAATGTGTTGGAGTTTATTGACTATTCTGAACATAGGAGTACCTTGAATAGGAATTTTCCACCATTGGGCCACCATTTGTCTAAAGTCTTTATGTTTGATCCACATAGCTTCAAAATGGAATGGGGAAGGTCTGGAATGTCCATGTTCTCTCTAACTGAGGAAGATCGGGCAATGGTCAGACATGGTTCTAGGAAAAGCCTGCACCTGCATATTATGATAATCCTTCTAGTTGCTTGATATAATAAATCTATCTAATTTAACCTGAATCATTTGATCTCCTCTTCTTCTATTGGTCTAGGTAAAATTTTGGTTTTGCAGGTCTATGTCCAATAATCCCCAATCATTGATGAATTCAGCAAAGTCGAACATGCTATCTAAGTAATCCATAATTCCACCCTATTTTTCATAAGGTTATAGAGGAGTGTTAAAATCTCTAGCTAACATCCATCTAATGTTCTGGGGATTATTCCTGAAACTGCTTAGGTTTATCCATAATTTCTGTCTCAAAGCTCTGTTATTCGGTCCATAGACATTGACCAACGACCAATTCAAAGGTTTCATAGAAAAATTGGTAATCAAGAAGTGATTATTATAAGCCATAAGAGACCCCTATATTTTAGCACTATTCCACATGGTGACAATCCCCCCTGAAGTCCCTTCAACATGACTAATGCAAAAAGCTACCTTAGGCCATATATAGGCAACAATTTTCGTAAAATTCTCCTCATTCATCTTGACTTCTTGGAGTAACAAAATATCTAATTTATTATCTAAAATGTAGTTTTTAACCTCAAACTGCTTTGAGGGACTGTTAAAGCCCCTCAAGTTCCAAGATAATATTCTCATTTAGAGGGTTTGGGGGGTTAGATCTCCGGTGTATTCTGTTTACCATTGGCAATCTCCCTAGCAATCTCTCTTTGTCTTGTTTCTCTTAGGGTTGGCCTCCCTTGTTTGGGCTCAGTGCCAAAATCTATAGATTTTTTACCTTTTTGGTTCTTTTTCTTTGGGGTAACCCATTCCTCCTATTCATTACTGCCACTTTGTCCTGTTACACCTATTGCTAAGTAGTTTCCTACTTGGTCTCCAACTTCCAGAGCATGGAAAATGTCTGTATTTAGCTGTGGGTCTGCTTCTCCTTTAGTGGGACTTTCTAGAGTTACTTCTTCCTATCCAACTCTTGGAACTTTTTCTTCTTCATTGACTTCCTCTATCAAAAGGTTACCTCTTTCTCCTTCCTTAGACATATTAGTCTATTTTTCTAGAGGGTTTGGTTGTGTTAAATATAACCTTCTGACTATCAGTTGATACTATATTTTCCTTTGGGATAGCTTTTCCCTCACTACTAGTGATATCCTCATTTCCTGTCTCCTCCTCTACCTTTTCTGTGTTGTCAGGATTTTCCACATTACTCTCCATTTCTTGCTTGTTGTTCTTTCTGTAATTGAGATCCTGATCCTCCCCTTCAATCTGGGAATCATATTTCCTCCCCTTTTGCTTTGCTATGCATTATGTCATTAAATGTCCCTTTCTCTTACATATTTGACAGAAAGTGGTAACATTTTCATAAGTGATCAGCTGAGTCTAGGTCCCATATTTAGAGTTTAGCTCTATGGTCGTAGGGAGAGTCTTATTTATTTCAACATTGACACAAAGTCTAGCGTACACACATCTGGACTTTTTTCTAGTTGTATGATCTGTAGTGACATATTGGCCAATAGAATTGCCAATAGCTGTGAAAAAATTTTCATCCCAAAATTCCAAAGGGAACCCAGGTAGTCTTACCCAAGCAGGAGCAGACTTATTAAGGTCTGAATTAGGGTCAAATCCTAGTTTCCATGAGCATAGGGCAAGAGAATGTGGGCCATATAGCCATGGTCCTCTAGTAAGAGTAGCGATCATGTCCTCCCTATTCATAAAACTAAAAAGGAATAGGCCTCTTGCCATGGCAGTGATCAAAACACTACCCTTAACTTTCCACCTAGATAAAACCCATTTCCTAATCATTTTGATACTAGGACAGAAAGAAAAAAAGTTACCTACCAATGTAAGGTCCATGGATGCCACGATTTCCTCCACCAGATCATTTGGGATATGCAGGGTCATGCCCTCTGAGATAATAGGGAGGCTCATCATGCTTTTCAAGGGGCACATCTTTTCACCTGTAAGTGCCTTCTTCCATTTGTTGGATGGACTATCCACTACCATATTTCTAAACAGATCCCTAGAGGCACTACCACCAACAGTATCCTCCATTGGATCAATGATCTCACCGATTGCACTCAGGGGGCCCAACTTGGGGGGAAAAAACTAGTTTCAAATGTTGTCCACACGCAGAACCAGTTTCCATCCTTATAAGCATGTTTTCAATGTTACCTCTAGAAATTTCTTAGGATTCTTGGTATTGCTATGAGGGATTGACTTGGATCCTTCCAAGATAAATGTTATTCTTAACTTGCTTATACCTCAACCCATTATTAACATCTACACTTACGTTAGGAAACTTGGGGTAATCTGTAAATTTGTCCTTAAGTTAGATTACTGCATATACTTGGTAAACTCCCTTATCAATAAAGTTGTTGCACTTAAATGGACCGATACTTGCTAACAAGACTTTGATAACATGAATAAGCCATTGTTTCATTTACCTACTCTAAAACCAAATTCAAATGATTTTCCTATCATCTTGTAAAAATCATTTATCTCCATATTAGTTGGGGTAATGCTTGTGTAACAAGATTAATCAAGAAAAGAATATGCCATTTACTATATTAGTTTAACCTTAATAGACTATAAAACCTATTATATAAAAGTGAAGCATGATTGTCTTGCAATCTACTTTGTAGCTGAATTTTTTTGGTATTATATGCTTTGTTAGACCACTTATGTTATCATCCATTTTGATTCCCTTCACCATTTATTCTCTAAGCTTTTATTTATTGGAGATCAAATTGGTAAGTGGATGGTGATCTTAATAAAATTTTACCTTAGAATAATCACTAAAATATATATCAAAGGACAAGTGATTTCCAATTAACTTGTCATACCCATACTAACTCAAAAATTCCTTCAAAATAATTTTATTAATGAAGATGTTCTCCCAATCAAAGGTATTGATAATTTTTTCTCTCTTACTTCCATAACTTCATGGATAATAATGAGGCACAAACCCTCAAATAGATGGAAATAATAGTATCTGAGCCTAAATAATCCACAAAATCTAATTTAAAATAATTACCTGAAGTTAATATCGATCTACATGAAGATACTTTGACATTCTACTTTGATGGAGCTAAGTACCTTCATGGGGTACATGTAGGATGTGTCCTAGCTAACCTTTATGGGTAATTCATTACTCTAACTTTATAATTAAACTTTTATGTCACTAATAACATGGTTGAATACAAATCTCTCATGCTTGGGATGTAAGCAACCATAGATCTAGACATTTTATACTTACATGCCTTAGGAGATTCACTTATTATATGCCACCAAATTAGTGGCGCTTATCAATGCAATAGTGAAAACCTTATTACATATCACCAAATCACTTCTACTCTTGCCAAAGAGTTTTAATATTTCACAATTGAGGTAATTATAATAGATTAAAATGCTATAGCTGACTCTCTTACTTCCTCAACCTCTCTTTTTCATCCTTATCATCTATTGCATGACTCATAATTCTTTGTCCACATGAGGAAATATCCATCTACTCTAGCACCTAAGGATGAATCTCTTATTTTCCATGTAAAATCAATCACCACTCAAAAAATCATATCGTATAGAGACATCATCCAATTCATTGAGCATCATACTTTCCTCCCAAGGTTGATTCTTGTGAAAAGGCCAAAGTAAAAAAATCAAGCTTGTAAATTCCTCCTTATATAAAACATGCTCTATTATTATAATATTGAAGGTACCCTATTCCACTATGTCACTCAAGATGAAGTCCCTTCTCTTTTTGAGAAAGCACATGGGGACATTTGTAGTGTCTATTGTAGTGGACATGCTACAACCCACAAATTTCTAAGGATGGGATACTACTAGCCAACCCTTGAAAAATAGGCCATCACACTTGTAAAGAAGTGTAATCCTTACTAACTTCATGATGATCTTATCCACTCTCCTCCATCTGAGACTCTTTAATGGGATTATATCTCATAGGAAAGTTACCTTGATTTCAATATGGCCACATATTCATTATTACCACCACAAAATACTTTACCAAGTGGGTAGAAGTTATGCCCATTGTTGAAGTCATTGGCATAACTATATAAAATTTCATCATCATTAAAATCATATGTCATTTTAGAATTCCCCACACCATCATATCTGATAATGGTGTGAGATTAAAAAATAAATGCATTATGATTTTGTGTACAACATTTAATATTACACACAAATTTTATACACCCTATCACCCTTAGTGCAATAGCCAAGCAAAATCCATTAAAAAATTTCTTAAAAATATTTTTCAAAAAAACATTAGGGATAATCATTTAGATTAGAACCTCAAGTTATATCCTTCATTCTAGGATTATCATACTAGCATCCCTACTACTATATGGGAAACTCCATTATCCTTAGTTTATAACTCAAAATTTCTCTTACCACTAGAAGTAGAGTTACCTCCCTTGCACATCTCTCTTCATGATATCATTCCTGATGAAGATATTTTTGAAGCGTGCCTTCATGATTTTAATATTATTGATGAATGATGCATGAGTGTATTAAAACATAACCATCAATCCAAAAATTACATATCCAAGCAACATAATAAAAAAGTCAAAGTTTGTACTTTTGATATTGGAGACCTACTATTGAACCTAGATTAAAAACATGACAAAGAAAGCAATTAAACCCAAAAGTGGTGGGGTTAATACCTAGTCAAAGACATCCTTGGACATATCACTTATATATTGTAAAATAATGAAGGACATATTTTTAAAGAACCAACTAATGCTCAATTTTTGAATAAGTATTTTGATTAAACCATGATCTTCCTCATTTCATTTTATGTATGATTTTCCATTTCCTATACATTTACTTGCACATTTATAGTTTATTTTATATATTCTATGAAGCTAACATTTAATTCAGGTTCTAATTTGAGTCTCTTATATTTATGCTTAGAATTAATTTCTCTACATACCTCTAAGTTTATCTTTCACATCAAGCCCTAGTACCTATATTTGGTCCTTAGGTCTTTTGATATTTTTACACCCCTCAATTTTTTAGTTTGTGAGTTGCATGATAAGACCTAGGGAGTCATCCAAGACATCCTCACAAATGCCCATCATTGTTAACTTTTCTACATATATTGATTTTTATCCCAACCTTAGCTAAGTATTTTCTTTGAAAGATAAGGCAAGGGTCAAAATAAGTGTTTTCTCTTACTTAAAATTAATCATATTATATTGTGGTAAAACTATAGAACTAAATGTCAGCTAGGAAGGGAGAAACATGGAGCTCATAGGTAGGGAAGGAAATTTTGAATTTGAAAATGGGTGAGAGGAGAAACTAGAGTGATGGAATGGAGAAACCAAGGTGATGGATTGGATAAAATAGGGTGATATATGGAGAAACTATAGTAAATTTTAACATTTATTGGGCCTCAGGATGACTAAATGATGAACTCATAGTGACGGATGGAAAACATAGGTAGAAAATAGGATAAATAAAGTAGAGGTTTGTGATTCTTAAGTCTTAAGACACTAGAATTGAGAACTAAGGGTGAGGAATTGAGATATTAGGGCAATGAACAAAGCTATTTATATAGAGGTCATTTGTCTAGGGACTTTTTCCAGCATAATGTTTGTGAATATTCAACATAAAATAAGGTAGATTTAATATTGGCTATTCTAGAGGGTGACCTAAACACCATGGAGGGTGAAGACGTGGCCTTCATAGAATAAAGATAATGCAACTATAACAATAAAAATCACAATTATAGATGATGATTTCTAGCTAGATCTAGATGATTTTAAGGACCAAACAATCATTTGTAGAGTCATATTGAAAAAGACTAAATATCAAGGAGGTAATAAATGATGTCAAGAAGCTATGAATTGTTAAAGATTCCAAGTTATTTTCTTACCTAAGAAATTATTTTCTATAACATTTTCTTGTTTATAAGATAAAAACTATGTAATATAATTAGATCTCACTGGTTATGGGATAAAGGGGTTTATTCATTAAACCATGGTTAAAAAGATTTAACCCCCATATTGGAAACACAAATAACATCCCTTTTTGGGTTAATATTTATGCTCTTCCTATAGAGTTTCAGAGGGAAATAATATTCATAAAAATAGGAAATTACTTTGGACAATACCTATATATGGATGTGTAAATAGAAGATAATTTGAAACACAAATTCAACATGAATAAATCCAGAATAGCAGTTTTGAGGAATGTGACAGTCCCAGGTCCACAAAGTAGAACCCTTTAGTTAAGTGAGGGTAATTGGATTCATTTGATTGACTATGAGAATCTAAAGATATAATTATATGGATACCAATAAATATGTCACTTAAAGAGGAAATTCCCAAATGGATGCATCAATAAAGAGTCAAAATATAATATCAACAATGAGCGAATAAACTTTGGGTATATTATTAGTGTTCCCGATGAAGAAGTAGTGAAAAATAAGGAAGAATCATAGCTAGGACACCCATTATATTAACATAGGATCCTTATTTATATGGAGTTTAATCTAAGGAACCCTCTAAAGAAGGTAGTGGTTAATCTATATTTTTCCTAGCAATTAATTTCAGCAGATTACAAGTAAGCTAAGTTTTACAGAAGAAGAATCATAAAATTTTAAAACTCCAAAATACTATCTTAAATTATGAATTGAAAAAATGATTTTTATAATCTCACATCTCTTGAAAAAGAGGAGTTCCATCCCAATAGGAAAAGAAAAAACAAGAAACATATAGTGTAATTTATTTTTATTTCATATTTTTGTGTCTTTTTAGAAGGCTTTACATTTTAGCTGATAATATGATAGCTATCCTCTATTCAGGTTATTTTGTAGCCTTACATTATCTTTTTCATTTTGGTTTTCATTGTCACATATTTGGATCTTTATGCAATAAGGGTTTGGGCCCTTTCAAAAACCCTCTTTTACCTTTAATGGAAAAAAATTGTAACAAGTCTATCTCCATGTTCTCATCAATATTTTACTTTCTCTTATGATGATGCTTCGTACCTACCTATCATTGTACCACCTTCATTTATTTTTTATTTTTTAATTTTGACAACCCAATCATTCTATGATAATTTCCACCATTAATTATTTACCCTCTTCTTTTGGGCTCACCAAGGTCAGTTTCAAGATTGCACTCTTTTCTAAGGTTCAAGTCTAGGAGTTTTCAGGCACCATGGTATTTAGGTTCTCCTCTTGTGGTAAGCCATCTCTAGCACCCATGTTTAGTTTTTGAAAATCCATATGGAGGAGGAAAATAGAAAAATCTAAAAGAGTTACAAGCCATATCATAAGAAAAAACAATGTTAAAAGGTAAATTATATCTTAAAATTTGGTAACACCAAAAGACATGATATTTTTGGAACATATCCTATTCTAGTTAAAGTTAAAACTCCACATTTGGCCTCATGATAGAGCTAAGGTCCATTGGAGTGTAGTAGGTCAGTACATTGAGGTAGGAGGTTTCATTTCTTCATGATATCTTCTTATCATCTACTTTCTCATAGAAGTACATAATCTTTACAATAGACCAATAAATTTATAAGGAGTCTTGAGGACCGAGGAACACATTGTGTGAAGGTAGGATCATTTTATATTTCATACATATTATCTTTTATGGCATGATATCTATACTTCACTAGTTAACATAAACTTATGTTTACTAGGTAGGGTTCTCTAGATCCTTTGATCTTGAAAATTTTTAGTCTTTATAACTTGATTTGAGTGTCTTATTTTTAGTATAGACCATGTGTTCACCTTGGTGACACCCTATTTTCCCTCCCTCAATTTATTTTTATCACATGATAGGTAGATTTGTATCTAAATCTATACCATATTCTTTATTTCCTATTGTCCATCTCTTTCAGACATGGTAGCATTATGATAGTTCCAACTTTTCCATATTTAGAGTTTGAGTTGTAGTAGATGCTCTCTTAGTCATTGTCTTATATTTCTATGGTTTTTCTTAGTTATTTTTGGGACCTCGAGCCTTCTATTCACCTTTTGCAAGCCATTAAGTCATATTTTTTCCTTTCATTCCTTCATATTTCACATATTTGTTTGAATTTGGTTTGTTACTTTTCTTACATTAACATTTTTATCATAAGTCAATTCCATGTGTTGCTTGTTTTATTTGTGTTGTTACTTATCTTATTTTGGATGAACTTGTGGGTTTTTTGGTCCTAATTAGCCTTGTCTTTTCAACTTACCAATTTTTATCTACTTCTTTAGATTTTTTGGTGATAACCTAGCCTTATCGATCTCGACTTGACATTCTTTTCTAAGTATTTCAATCATTTCTAAGAGTTTCCATTTACATCCATCTATTGGCCATCTTATGTATGCATGTTTCGATTTTATCTTTTTTAATTCTAGTTTTCTTAGGGTTTCTCAAAAAGTAGTTATTGTGCCCTCCATGATTGAAACTGTTATTTACAAGAAACCATTTAACAAAAAGGTAAGTCAAGGTATGTTTATGTCATTTTCAATTATTCATTTATCATAAGTTGTTTAATATTTATTTTTAGTTATGCCCTTTTGTGTTACTATGTTTATATCCTAAATCACTACCTGACATTACAATATTGTGACACGTGATGAGATTCAAGATAAGAATATTTATACACATAATATTTTCTCTTTAACATTTTACTGGCACTTTCTTTTGCAATGGCTTGTTTATGCATTAATCTCCTTGAGTGCATGCCTTAAAGGGTGAATTAGGAATGAAATGATAATTTCTCATGGTGCTTTATGAGAGTTGATAGCATTATATCATGCTATACCATCACTACTATCAATTTGGCCTCCTCCAAGTCTCTATCTATCTATCTATTCCTTTCATCTACTTATTATACAAATTCGATAGCTTCTTTATATTGTATAATAATGACATGGTTGATACCATATATTTTGTGCCTTTATCCCTCTTGTACTACATTATCCAACTTGATATAGTTTTAAGTTTATCTTTTGACATTTGTACTGTATCAACCTATCTAATACCGTACTATGTCAGCGAATGTCCTCCAAGTATATTATCCTGATTATTATCATCACCTTAGAGTTTAGGGTTAAAATCTTATTCATCATTCCTCTAATCCATTTATCTATATGTGGGTTTAACCCTTTACTTATTATCATTACTAGACAAAATTATCAATATCAAAAACTCAAGCTACTTAAAATCACCTTTAGACTATCTCTAGATATGGACAAGTGTCCCTAATCTTTCAAGACAAGTCCACTCTAAAAAAATAGGAGTGATATCACTCTCCTATTTACTTAGGTCAACCACATCCTGCACTAAAGAATGGCTAGTTTCTAAAATTCAAATAATTCTTTTATGTCATCCCACACATTTCATAAGGTCATCTAAAGGAAATTATCAAAAGGTTTGCCTATATGTACACACTAAAAGTAATTAATTTAACACACTTGTAACCACTTAGTTCAAGCTTTTATAATTTTACACATTGAGAAAATCTGCCCTATTCTTCCCATATTTAAGATCATTCACAAGGAGTAGCCATAAGCCAAGTCAAAAGTATTCCATAACAAGTCAAGACCTAAAATTGTCAATTATGAAAGCCATTTTATAATTTCATATATATAATTATACAATCACTTTAGTAAAAGAGTTGTATCCAAGATCATTGGATCAACGAATGCACATGGAGTGATCTCACAAGTCAAGCAAGTGAACATCACAATGAAGCTGCTAGTAAATAAAATCATGCATATACTATTTAAAATGAATGAGAGCAAATAATTAAATACTTTATATCATCTTTAATTGATTATACAAAGAGACAAAGTTCACAGCTCTCACAACTATCAAAGTTGTCATAGCTCACAACTAAGTAGCTCAAACAATCCAAAATATACTACCTTATTACTAAATTAATTGCATTACATTAGACATATGAAGGGAGAGAGGTATATTTATAGGTTGGAGAGGAAAATATACCACACATTCTAGTGAATGTGGCACTAATCTTCTCAATTAACCCAAATGACCTCTAGAGCCCTGAGCAAGCTAATACAATCGTGTAGGCAAAACCTAGTAAGAAAAAGGACTACACCAACACACCCCCCATAATCACAACTTAGATACATGATGATATAAAAAATGGGTCCCAATGATAAGGCCTGATAAGGTACCCATATACAATTCAATTTCCCCCTAAAAGAGAAGTAGGCCCCCCCATGAAAGAGAGTATGCCCCCTCAGAATAGAGAGAGAAGGAAAGGAGCTATGAAGCCCCCTCAGAATAGAGAGAGAAGGAAAGAAGGAGCTATGAATCCCCCTAAAAATATGAGATCCTTTTATAGTAATAGTAGATGCCTAACATTGAATTCTGAAGATGGTTCAATTATGTTGAACAACATTCCTCCCTGTAGGAAGAAATAAAACTACAAAAGAGTGAAAATAATCTCCCCATTCTAGAAAGGAATATGAGGGAATAAAGATCATAAAATGTGCCTCTAAATTTTTTTCAAATATCATCATGTCTATAGGTGAAGATGTCACAATCCAAATAGGTACATGCCTAATCAAAGAATTAGGTGACAAAATAAGACCATGTAGAAATGACTGATGAATAAGATCCAAATATGATGATGATGAGACAAAAATTGTGATGAGGTTATCATAAAACAAGAGAGATAAACCCTCAAATGTGTCTTCTACATCTACAATATGATTCTACACAATCAAGTCTAAAATACCTATCAAGAGATCATCACTTAATGCTGCAACTAAAAGATTGTGTATGTCTTATTGCAAAGAATCACTGAAAGCTCTCAATGAATCAACTCTGACCTCTAAAGTAGTAATATATGAAAGAGGATGCAAAGTGTCCTCAATAATAAATGGGGTGTCAATGTATGTCAACCATATAAATTTATCATCTAATGAGGATGTGTCCACATAAGAAGAGGCATCAAGAATCTCAGTAGGTGCTTGGTCATCCAAGGAAGCATCACTTTTAGATGAACATCCAATATCTCCATAAAACTATTAGATGATGGTCCATGTAGTGAAAGGGTACTCAAAATTCTCAATATGATGCATAATATCCTCATATATAGTTAGATATATTAGGCCATAAACCATGTCATTATTATTAAACCATGCTTTTTTCTGTTCATAGGTAGTTGGTTCAGGAACAAGTCCTAGGAGATAACATAGTAGATCTTTCTAGGCAATGACTCTTTATCCCTTGCTTCTAAGACAAATAGTTCTTAAAGTTATCCTTATAACATATTTATGGAATTCATTACTAATATCCATGATGAAACCCCAAAAGTGAAACTTTATCTCAGTTTATAATTACAATTAATCCCATTAAATGTGTTAATCATAATGTGAAAATCATGTGTGAAAAAGAGAAGATGTGTGGATAAGAACCAACACAATGACAATCCCCCTTTTCACTAGTTCTAAAATTATGTCAAGTAGTCCCCCCACCTGCCCCCACCCCCGCGCCCCTCCCCCCCCAACCCTGCAAAATTTGACACTTTATAAATTAGTGCATTTTATAAGTCAAATTGGCCAAATGTGTGGGAAATAAAAAACTAAACACTTTTTCAAAACATGGTACTCAATTTTGAGTTACCATTTGTAAGACATTAATAATACAATTTATTGTGATTAGGCCTATGACTAAAAAATTGCATTTGAAACTTAAAAATGTACCCTTGGGTGAGATAAAATATACCTTCTAACCATTCATTAGAACTAGAATGGAATGTCAAACCTCTTAAAAATAATTACAAGTCTTAACCAATCCTTCTACCACTCACATGTGTATATTAATGGAAGGAATTCCACTTGAAGACAAAATAATTAAAAAAACAATGATTTTAAATACATTAAAACATGCTGATTATTTTTCTTAGGGTAGAAATTTAATGTTTTTATACTTTTGAAAAGAGAAGGAAAAGGTTGAGTGGTACCATGGGAAAAAAATCTAGCCAAGAATGGAAGTTCATACCCCAAATAAAACACCAAACCTACAAGTAAGATGCCAAAATGACATCCTAATCTAAAGAATATAACAACAAAATATGGTGCCCAGGTCTATGTTTTGATTGAATAAAGCTAGAATGATGCCTAAATCTGAAATAATGAAGTTTTAGGGTATTAAAAATGGCACCCCAACTCAAAAAATGTGATTTTTTATGTTCTAAAACCCTCAAATTAGCCAGAAATGCCTTAGATTAGAAAAAAATGCCTTGGATCAACAAAAAATTCCTTGGATCAACCAAAAAATGCCTTGGATTAGTTTAAAAAAGCCTTGGATTAGTAAAAAATGCCTTGGATCAACAAAAATCTTCTTAGATCAACCAAAAAATGCCTTGAATTAGTTAAAAATTCCTTGGATCAACCAAAAAATATAGATCTAAATTTTTTCTAATGCCAAAATAATCTTCATGCCATGAGTATGCCAAACTAGGGCTTTCTGTAGTCACAAAGAAACCACAAAAAGCGATAATGACTACCAATGAACCAGATCTATAAAAAAATCCACCAAAGATGAGAACTCTAAGAGATCTAAATATTTATCTCAATAATTATTATGATAATACAATATCAAATCTCAAGATTTCATAAAAAAAATAGAAAATAACCAACCAACTAGATAATCATGAATACAGGTTAATGCTTTAATACCATAAAAGAGTTGTAGTCAGGATCACTGGATCAATGAATGCACATGGAGTGATCTCACAAGTTGAGTAAGTGCACATAATAATGAAGTTGTTAGTAAATAAAATCATGCATAAAATATTTCAAAAGAATGAGAACAAATAATGAAATACTCTATATCATCCTGAATTGCTTATACAAAGGGATGAAGTTCATAGCTCTCAAAGTTATCATAGCTCACAACTAAGTAGCTCAAACAATCCATAATATACTATCTTAATATTGAATTAAATGCATTATATTAGATATATGAAGGGAAAGAGGTGCATATATAGGTTGGAGAGGGAAAGATACCACACATTCCAGTGAATGTGGGACTAATATTCCCAAGTAACCCAAAGGACCTCTAGAGCCCTAAGTAGGCTAATACATCTGTGTAGGCAAAACCTAGTGGGACACAACTAATTATCTCAAACAATCCATAATATACTATATTAGTACTAAATTTAACTTCATTACATTAGATATATGAAGGGAGAGAGGTGCATATATACGTTGGAGAGGGAAAGATACCACACATTCCAGTGAATGTAGACTAATCTTCCCAAGTAACCCAAATGATGTCTAGAGCCCTAAGCAAGCTAATACAACCGTGTAGGCAAAACCCAGTGGGAAAAAAGCCTACACCAACATTTAGATGGGATAACTATGTTGACTTGATTTCCCTCCTTGGAGTATTAGATATATAGGCATCTATCAATCATCAAAGGGGTGATTGAGGTTAACTCAACCCATTACGATCACCCTCTATTTTTTTTACAAGTTTAAATCTTTCAAGGCACCTTTAGGTTTCAAAGACAAGATAAGAAAAACAACAAATTAAACATGGAATAATCCAAATTGTGATATCTCAAATTTCTCATAAGCCACAGGCACATAAGGCACTATGATAAATTTTTTGTCATGATCAATTGGGACAAGTTGTCATCAACAGACTTGAGAAGCTTGTGATGTTGTCCACTTATAATTGGTTTTGTCTAAGAGTATTCTTTGTTTTTATTTCTGATATATCACCAATAGGGTCATGTTTTTTTATCTTTATCTCTTAGTTGCCTATGACAATCAACTGGGATGAGTTTGTGATCAATGGATAAGAATAACTTATGCTATAGTCCACTTACAATAGACTTGTCCATAAGTATTTTATAATTATTTTCTTAATCTAACGTATGCATAGCACCTCTTTTAATGATTTTCACTGTCATATTTTTGAAACAATCAACAAAAATCATGGTTTGAGCTAAGTTATTTTCTTCTTGATGCTTTCCAAAAATAGAAATTATCCATATTTAGCATTTGTCAAAATTAGAATTATTGATTATTGTGCATCTTTAACATTTTGATATACTATAGTTTTACACCTACGATTACATAATGATTTATTTGTTTTATTAAAAATTGGGTAAACCATATTGGTGAACCCAAATAATTATTTTTGAGCCCTTACTTTTCTGATTTGGTTTTCAATTTCAATTACTTTTTCTTTTCTTCCCTAAAAACTATGTTCTATTAATTTTAAAATTCATAGGAGATGTTATTTTTAGCAAATTGGTCTTTATTTTTACCTAAGCCATGGTGTGAGGGATACTTCCACAATACGTAAGCCATTAGGAAACACTATATACAAATTTTAATTTCCACATACCTTATGGTATATTGGAAACACATAGGTTTTATTTTTCAATCATATGAAGCCTTAAACCATTTGATCTTGTAGTGTACTAGTAAACAATTAGCCCCATGAAGTTACTCTCAACATATCCTAGAGATATGATAGTAAAACTATAGGATGGTGAAATCATCTGTAGTTAGTGCCTTCATGCGTGTGTTCACTATTTATGACTAGGATCAATATATCTGAGATCCTACAAAGCAAACACATCTACTACTAATTACACCCTAAATTCTTGTTGCAAAATTTAAAAGTTTCAAATCATAGTAATATTGAAAGAATATTTTTACATCTCTTGAAATTCAGCATTGCATTTTGTCTTAATTTCCAATATGTTATTTGGATTCATTACACACATGCGCGCGCGCGCACACACACACACACATTGTTAAACTCCAAATATCTTAAAAAGGGTAAAATGAACAATGCACAACCTCAAGCCTCACTAAACTCAAATCATAGTAATAATATTCCAAAAATGCAAGCATCATTAAGTATTTTTAAAAAAAATCAAACATAACTTGGGAACAAGATTAGTTATACATTTAAAACACCATAAGGCATACTACACACCTTATTTATGGGATTATCATGGTGATTGAAATTGACAAAGCTAATACATAATAAGTTGACTAGGTTAATGACAAAGAATTCACTACCAACCCACATAAGATTGATGCATTGTTATATATTGTGAGATATGACCAAAAGAGATCAACTTAATATTCCACTTCAAATGTGGAAGTTACTGCTATTATAATATCAACACCTATAATTACATGCATGCCATCATATTTCAGTATAGGGGTATCGCTTGGGTTACAACATATTCATATATCCATTACTACAAAGGAATCCTACACACCTCCCTTGATTAGTACATAAGGCCCACTTCCAATGTTTCCTAATGCATACTCTCTTGATCAAACATTTATATCCATACATGTTAAAGTATTACAATTAAATCAAGGTGTCTCTAAAGCTACTCAATCAATGGAATTTCATAGCTCACTTCACAATCCTTTGGCACCTAAGATAACCTCTTACCCATTACCAATAGGTTTCTTAGCTCATAAGCTAGTAGTTTATGAGGGTAAATGTGATCGTGAGTAAAATCTTTGATAATTCCATGTAAAATGCTTGGAATATGCATACAATGACAAATTACTAACCAAGCTCTTTCCAAAAAACCTCAAAGATTATTCTTTACAATGATTATATATTCTCCCTCTTCAATAAATTAGAGCATTCAATCCATTGGCAGATCAATTCCTATCACACTTCATAATCAACATTAGTGAAAATATATTTTATGCATAAATTATTAAACTCAATCAAGAGTCAAATAAACCAATTAGTGAATATTTTCTCCGGTACAAAACTATGCTAGCTAAGTTGAAAAACTCAATGGTACACCTTCACCCAAATCTTGCTAGCAACACTCCACAAATCAATCATATTTGATAAATTCAAATATTTTGACAAGCTATGTCATATAATCAAAGAAAGAGAAGTAAATATCATAGAATTAAACAAGATAAAATATGCACCAAGTATTCCATCTACTTCAACTATCAAGTTTCAAAACAAGCCAAACTACAAGGTCAAATAAAAAAAAGAAATAATGAAGCAAAATTAACAATTAATGAAATATCATGACCAAAAAATAAGCTTCAATTGATAGCTCTACCTAGGAGTCAATTTTCAAGGTTACCAAAACGGCCTCATATCTTGTTACAAAAATTATTTGATCACTATCTTATATCTCTACCTTCAACATTCAAGCTTGATATAACCAAACCTCAACCTACGGTCGTCAAAAGTAATGCACATTGTGATTAACACAATTGTATTTAGAATTATACAAAAAAATTATTTATGCCAAGGCATAAGATATAATATCTTATTGATGACAATATTATTGAGCTAAGAATTCTTACAAAGGAAGTCAAACCACAAAAAAATAACAATGTAAAGCTGAAATTATTTAATAATCTATTCCCAAAACATGGTGAAATAGATAATATAGACAATTCAAAAGTAAATCTTACGTACAACATGCATCCTCCACTTAAGTCATATGGGCATCCAATAGACATAATTATTGGTATATTTAAAAACATGCCAACACCATGTCAAGTAATCAATTTGATGACAGTGATATCAATGATGATGATTTAGATAGAAATGTACTCTTTGTCAGAACATACATCAATAAACAACCTATACATAGTGTCATGATTGACAACAAGTCAAGTGAAAATACATGTATAATGACACACCTTCACAATCTTGGATACATAAAAATATTTTTAAGCTACATTAAGAGTGTTCAAAGCATTCAATGATCATGCATATCATACCCTTGGGCAAATAGTGTTACCTTTCTAAGTTGGTTCAACAATAATGGCAACCCCATTTCTATTCTTACCAAGCATAGAGTCTTTAACATGTTATTAGCATGCCCTTGGATATAGAAATTTAGTGAAGTACCATCAACAGTGCATAGATGCCTCAAGTACATATTATAATCAAGTCATCAAAGTTCAAGGCATTTAATATGAGTAACTTTTATAGTCAATGGTATTTATTACTCTTGCTACATCACTACCACATTTGGTTATGAGACCTTCTCAAAATCACTCTCAAAATCACAATATAAAGATAATCAATGTACCCATTCATGAGCATAATGAAAAAACAATTATTGTACCTATATAAAATATTTCTATGCAATAAATTCAAAGAAAGTGTTATAGATTAATAACCAAAAAGCTTCACATCAAAAAAACATTCACGGGTCAAAGAAATTCAAATCTTATAAAATGCATCCTAAGGAAATCCTTCAAATAGTTCAGTGTGTTCCATAGTGGACAAAAGATATATCACATTCATACACTCTATTTGTACTTGCATTTATGCCCTAAATAAGTATTTAGGAGAGTTAAAGGTTTATAACCTTATCTTAGAGGTCTTGTACTATTGTATCATTGAATCTTAATAGGAGAGTTCATTGGTAGTTCCTAACTAAGGATATATAGGTATCCATATATCCATTTGAGGTCTTTAACCTACAATATATATTTCAAAACTTCACTTGATCCAAAGGGGGATATTGAAGTGTCGACAGGTCCAACCCAAGGTAAGTATTTCTATTCCTATACTCTTTTCTTTACTTAGTAGATTAGATGTAGCTTTTTTCCTTGTGGATGTATATGAATATCATTGCTTAGGCTTCAAGTTATAATGAATAAGAAGGTATAGATATAGGGTTGCTTTAGCTTTACATTTATCACTTTAGATTGTATAGACCCCCATTTGGTTGATCATTTTACCTTACCTTCTTTACAATCACATACCCATCATTTACTTTAATTTCATCTTTATAATAATAGTTATAATTATTTACCATTATTGAGATATATTTAGAGCTATATCCTTGAGTCATAGGCATAATATTTGAGACACTTTCCTCCTTAAATTTTAGTTGTATTTTACCCTTTGATAGATCTACATATATAATTGGTTCTTACTCGCTTGTCCAAGTTTACACAGGATCCATTTGATTGACTTTATTGGAGTCGTAGTCTATTGAGAGAAAGAAGATAGTTGTAGGTCATCCTAGCCCATGTATACATTATGGTGAACTTGATGTGAAATATAATCCCTCATTTGGTTGGATTGATTTCATGTTTATGCTTGTACATTCTTAGTGACATCATCAAAATCATCACATATATATTTTAATTTAACTATATCAACCAACCCAATACCATTCGTTAGTTTTAGCACCTGTAATGGCCAACCCAATGACATTTCATGTTTATATACAAACTATATAACCAACCTAATACCATTTTTTATATACTTGATCAACCAACCCAATATAATTCTTTGTGTGCCTTCAACTATATCATCCAACTCAATACAATTTTATTTGACTAGATTTTGTTTTTGACTATATTAGCCAACCCAACACCATTTTGTTTTCTTATTTAATTAATTACATGATATAAATTTAAATTTTGAATATATATATTTTTATCTTTATTTTTAATTTATCATCCTAAAAATTGTGTTATGAAAATTTAAAACTAAGGAGATGTTATTATGGGCCAAGTGGTAATCAATTTTACTTTAAGTCATGGTGTGAGGGGTATTGCCCAATACTCAAGCCATTCAAAAACACCATATATGAAATTTGGTTTCTATGTACCTCATGTATATCAGAAATACCCAAGATTATTTTTTCATCCTTTAGGTTGCCTTTTAGTCATTTGATTTTTTTGTGCATTGGTAAATAGTTATCCCTAGAAGGTTAATTTTCAATGTACCTAAGAGATGACATAGTGTAGCTATGAGACAATGGAACCTCCATAGTTAGTGTCTATGCCATAATGTTCACTATTTACAATTGGGATTAGTATAGATAAGATCCTAAAAGTGTAGACATTCAAATTTAATCATTATGTGCTTGACAATGTTTAATCTTGACATCCTCACCTTGTTTGATCTATTTATCATTTTGTTAACTTATAATATCTATAAGAGCCATCACTATTCTATTTAATACCTTTAAACTAATATAAAAATAATTTATACATCTCTATTCTAATTAAAAATTCTTGACCACATTCTAATAGTCTATGTCCTTTTGGGACAAGATTGTACTAAATAAACATGACCACACTATGGCCTCATCCACTAGTGTGGCCTTGTCCCTTGCACTCCAATAATAACTTTTCAATTTCAAAACATTTTGTATTACCCTTCTAATGATTTTATTAAGGTAAGTTAAATATTTCAAATACTCATATATACAAACACATCAAGGCCTCTCAAAGCATCATCTAGAAACCACTTGAAAATTCTAGTGCACATTGAGCAAAAAAACACTATTCTTTTCAATTTCAATTCTACTTTACTGTAACAGTCATAGGCTAAGTATAAGTAATATTATTATAGGTCAAGGGAATATATTTTAAATAATTAAATTCAGTATACCTAATTACATTCATTTAGTAAATATCAAGATTCACACAATCACTCTAGGAGGGAGAATTACATCGAGCTAAGGCCCTTTTGGGCTATATAGGAAACAATTAAATTAGGCAGGGTTTTCTAAGTATAACTTGCCTATTCCCCTTAAATAATTACCCCTTTTTTATTTGATATTTATTTGGTTTATTATGCAGGAGCTAGGGTTTTAATTTTTCAAGTTTTCTACATGGTAAATCATGATACCCAATCAATCAGTAAATCCTCATAAAATAGGTGCACACACCCAGATCAGAATATCAATTTCACAAATAACTAGGACATTGCCAAAATAAACATACAAGGCCATAGCGTATCCTTATCCTCACATTATATCCTTTTTATAACATAATTTACAATTCTATTTTTGGGTATAACATAGTTCACAGGTCTTCTTAGTTAGTTTCCATCAACACTTAGCCTATAAAGTCAACATAAAATCAATTTAAACTAGGTTTGTATATATGTTTGTCAATTTATTATTTATATATAATTTCCAATTATTGAAATTAATCTATTTCATATTTAGATCTATATATTCTATAGATATTGATCAAATTTTAATATTTTATTTGTTCTTAGAATTTCATTGTCAAATCTAAAAGACAATTATACATTTTGGTGAACCCGTATTTTATTTGAACACTACTTATTATTTGCTTGATTTTGTTCTAGGATTTCATATATTTTTTTGTAAATACCTAACACTAAATTAAAATAAAATTTTACCTTGGATATAAATTTGACATTATGAGTTAATCTTATTTGACCTTGGATTTAATATAACATTGAATAAATTATCTTTTTACCTTAGATAAAAATATGACACTGACATATTTTATTTTGACATCGGATTAAATTTTTTTGATCTCCATACACAAAAATATTTTGATATTATTGTTGTTTGTTCTAAAATATTACTCCAAGAAACACTTATGGGATTATGTGCTCAGAGAGAAAATTGAGGATAATACATGGGACAAAATGTACCCATCAATTTTACAGCCTTGCTAGTGGTCCAAGGGCAGAGCGGTTTCCATTATAAACTTGTGATATAAGGGTAGAAATTGTTACCACATGAGGTTCAATTGATATTAGTATTTCATGTTCATTTTCTTAATTAATAATTATTTTTATAAATCCTTTTGTCTACTTGATTCAATTGATAATCCAATTAAGGCTTGCTTTACTATAATTCCTATCACAACCTAAACTAGGTCAAGATATCATCCAAAAAAATCAAAAGGAGAGAGGGAAGGGTAGAAAAGAGAGGATCATCCTTGAGTTAAACAAGTTTATTGATAAAAATAAGCTGAAATTATGCTTCAAAATAATTATACCACTATGTGATTGGTCTATAAATTACATAAACTTGTAGTCACTCAATGGGCAAGCTTTTAAAGATAAGTGTGAAAACCATTTATTCATTGAATCCATTCTAAATAAAACCAAGCTTGTAATCTATAGATATTACACATGATGAATAAAATATGATCAAATTAAACATTAATTAATTCAATTAACTATTCATAGTACCTAATACACAACATAACTAAGACAATCATCTACAAATAAGCATAATAACAATCCTAACACCAATTCACAAGTTAAATATAAGGACATGGAGATATTAGACTAAAAAAACACAATAAAAATATGTATTCAACATTATTAAAAGTATTATATTACAATAAATATCTACAAGAAATAAACTAAGGTAAAAAAATAAAGAGGAAAGGTAGGTGCACTCCTGACACAATTCTAACAGAGTTATGGTAAAGAACTGTCAATATTTTTTACATTATAGACCCATCTATATATAAATTATTGACAAAATTTGAATTTTATTCAAATTAGGTCGACCCATACGTATTAAAACTTTTTCAAAGGTTCTTATACGTATAAAAGGGTCTCATGTGTGTCTAAACACCTCACCCATCCCTACTCTAGCCTTGGTCTAAATGTAGCTTCTTTATACTTATCTAGTCAACCAAAGTCAACTCTAGTCAACTTTGGTAAAACATGGTCAAAGGATAAAATTATATTTAAAATGTCCTAATATGGACATTTAAATGTTTTAAGGTGATCCCAAGTCATAAATTTTCCCTTTTCTATGTTTTATATGCCAAAAATGCCTTTTTGTCACATTTTTGGCTCATTAAATGACATACAGATTGGTTATGGAAGAAAATTTGTCACCAAGCAAGTTTTCAATGTGGATAAGGTCAGAATATGGCAGTAATAAATTATATGCTAGTCAAGAATCAATTTCATGCATGAAAATAGGGAAAACTCCTCCAAAATAGCCCCTTAATGGTACTTGTACGGATTTGATGAGCTCACTTTCAAATTAAAATGTGGGAAAGTATCTCTTAAACTCCATAATGTCTCTTACATGACTAGTGTGTATATATTTCATTAGATAGATCAAGTTTTTCTTTTTCTCTTTATTTCTTGCCTTTGCAAGCCAAGAAGAGTCAATTTCAAATGCTTGGTACAATCCATATACATGGAGTTGGGAGGATTTCTCTTTGGGGTTGAGAGGAGTCTTATTAAGATTAATTTTCATGGAAAAAAATTTCAGTTTCATGGCTCCTCCTTTATGAACTATTTCTAAAAATCCAAGTAGCTTTTTATGCTCCTCCATTCATGAGGGGTCCCTGTTTGAGCTAGTCTCTGAATATTTTGTTTTAGGTTGATGGTTTTGATTATTTCATATGTTTCTCAAGGCATATCCATATTATTTCCATTTTTATCTTGGCTTTTTAAGTCTCAAGGATTCAAGAAGCCTCTTCTAGGCTTGTTCTTGGTTATAGATCATACTCACTGTTATGCACCAGTGAAATACTCACCTACTGGTCCCTTGATGATGTCATCCTTGGGAGTGAGAGTGATTGACATATTTATAATCCTATAATATTACTATATGGTGTATTTACATATGTGAGGGAAGCATACAAGGTCCATATGCATATATAGTATCCCATTGTTCATGTTTAAATCACTATTGGTGTGTCAAATATCCACCTATAACTGATTCAATAGGGGTCAAAGAGCTATTTTGAAGCACTTGGAAAGAAATGGAACTTATCTTAAGAAACATAATAGTTTTTAAGGGATTATAGTATGCATTTGAGGTTATAAGATGACCAAAACAAGGTGAAGAGTCCTTTTCAAAGTCAAGACTATGTTTAAGACCATTTTCCCCAAAATGGTAGAATAGTGCACTAGGCACTTTTATGAAATCCAATTAAAGGTGAGGATATTAGAGTTAAGAAACCTTATTATATTAATTTAGTAGCCTCTACCATATAAAATGACCTTTCAAGGTTTGAGGGAAAGATGAGTAGTAGAAGATGATGTTTGAGGGCCTCAAATATGCCCATAAACACACTGAAAACATTCAATGACATCTACAGGGGTTTGTTCCTTAGACAACTTTGATTCCAAAATGGTGATTCCAACCATTATTTCATGATCAAGTATTTATTGATGGTGAAAATTATCAAATTAGAATAGTGATAATCAAGTAAAGATGACAAGATGATTTTTTTTCAACCCATGCCTCTCCTCAATCCGTACAAAGTGTCTTAGTTCACCTATAGCCAGTCAAGAAAAAGTGAGTTTTGATGTCTTGATGGTGATTTAAGGGTATTTAAGGTATTAAATAGATAAAATTAAAATATTTCGACCTCAATATATTTTTAGAGGATGCATATGCACCATAGAAAATATTTCTCACAACCACCTCCACCTATATGTAGGGTCAATAAGCATGTCTCAGTCAAGTGGGCAATGAGTTAGCTTGATGTGTAGTTGGTATGGTTAGGAAATTAGATTGTTTTCACAAGGAGAGTCATGTTTATTTATATAAAAGTATTTATTATGAGTCTTTTGGCATTATTAACAGGCTAATTAAGAGCATTGATACCTATAGGTAGGGGAGGAGGAGAAGTTGTCACAGTCAGCCATGACAAGCCTAGTTTTGTGGGTTCAAGTGCATAGAAGAGTGTGTGAGAGGTTGGAAAATAAAATTGAGAGTGAAATAATTTTAAAAATATTAAAAATCACATCAAAACACTACCACTAACACAAACCTATCCAAGAGGAGGCACTTTCAAGTGCAAATATAGTCAATGTTCCAAAACCCTGTAGACAGTTTCCTAGGCAAAGTCTGTCTTGAAAATGGTGAGAATTAAAGGTCATGTACTTGGATTTAGGATATAATAATTGGTATATATCACCCTTGATAATTTTATGATCCTAAAAAATTGTTTATTTTGTGATACAAAAATGGGAAGTACCCCCTATTTTGTCTCAGATAGGGGGTACTTCCTTTTTGTGCATTAAAAGATAGTTTTGAGAAAGGGAGGAGATAGAGTGAACCAGAATAAGAAGATACCATTAAATATTATTTTTGAAGATATATTATATATAATAAAACATTGATAACCTTACTATAAGGTCTGAAACTAAACAGGGCAATCTGGGCAATGAGGGTTACAATTAATGCCATGAAGGAAGGTAAAGCCTATTGCTAGGTAAAAGGATCATTTTCATCTATGGTCATATTTGGGAACTCTAACTCATTTTATAATTATTTTGGAATTCCATAAAATTATTTTGAGATGATACTATGCAAATAAACTCAATTGGAGGGTTCAAACCACCAAAAGTTGCAGACAGGCTATAAAACCAACACTAAACCTAGCATCTAAAGGGAGATCAACTTCTCTTTTGGGTTGATATTGAAATAAAAAATATTATAAAATTCTTGTGATATAATTAAAGGTATTTTAGATAATTTATTATGTATATAAGTCCACCAAGAATCCATTTATTGGCTTAAAGTGCACACAGGCCTATGTAGATTGCTGAAGGAGCTCGAGTGGCCAACTTAGGATGCTTGTATCTTCCATGACACTTTACATGGAGCCTCAATGTGTTTAGAGGTGTTAGAGAGGGTCATAAATAATACATAAGTATAATTTTTATAGAACTCTAATGTCTAGTTTTTATGAATAAAGGCTAAGACCTAAAACTACTCTAAAACCCTCACAAACCCTTTTTAAAGACCTGATTAGAAAGATGAGACAAATGGAGTATTAAAATGTAGTATAAAGGAAAAATAAATTATTTTAAGCTATATAGGAATCTTTAGGGATCCTTCCCATGCAATTTATTCATACTAAACTTGTATAGATGGTGTAAAACATGGCTTATTTTGATAAATTTGTGTGTCTTGTAGGTATGGAGAAGTTTCAAAAAAATGAAACCAATTTTAGGAGAAATATTAGGAATTTTTATAAGTCCTCATTTACATATATTTATATATATAATCTCCTAGGTGTGCCTATCATCTCCTTCATCTCAGCCAGTCATAGTGAGCAAGTAGTGAACACTTAGTGAAAATGATGAAACTCTAATTAGGAAGCCTTTTAAGGCTTGACTCATGAATATGATGACATGGAAACTCTTTATAGGTGTCATTAATCCTTTTTCATGGATTATATTGTATAATTGGAAGCATTTTGTGTGCCAAGTGTGAGAGGTGCATGAGAGAGAGCCATTTGTAACTGTTAGAGATGATTGCTCATATACAAAAGGATATGAATGGTTTAAGACCATTAAAATACATGTAGAGGCTTGTAAAAAACCCCTCCCCTTTATATCAATCATTATAACTGACCCTACTCAGTGATGAGGTAGTCTAATGAGGGAAAATCATGGAGATAGTTTCTTATGCAAGCAAGAGAGAATCTATACGACAAATGGAGGAGTTAGACAAGTTTGAGAGACATTTGTCCTTGATTTTATTGTAAGAACTATCTAATTATTGATTCTATGATGTTTTTACTCCTTATTCTTGCTTGACAAGTGTCTTAGTGACTCTTGATCTTTGCCTTCTCTCTCTTCTCTCATATTTGCTATAAATACTATCCTTTTTAGCTATTATGTAGATATCTCCACCTAAGTATGGATAATACCTACTAAATTTTTGCCTTTAACTAATAAATAATGTTATTTTTACCTCATTCATGATTTCACTAAGTGCATGTTATGGTTATTGGTCTTGTGCAAGTGTATTTTACTTACTTTGACATGTTATCCTTCTTAGTGCCTTATGTAGTTTGAAAGATATATTTTTCAAGTCAACAAGAAGTGTCTAATGTGGATTGTAGGTATATTGAGTAGCTTATTCATTAGTTTTTCTATAAGACCTATTATCTAATTCCTGATAGCCTAAGCTCTCTTCAAGACCTCATACTTGAAACATTGATGTAGAAGAGGAGTGTTTGATCAAATGAAGTATATGTGTGGGATTATCTTTGGTTCTGAGTGAATTTTAAGTGGTTTGAGTAGACCATATATTTGGTGTATCACCTCCCCTAGATTAGATTTGTTTTTAGTTATCTCTCTCCCTTTTCACCCCCTAAAAGTTAGTAGTAGGTTAAATCCTAAGTGTTACATCAAGGCAACTAGCCTTAATCTATAGAATCACCTCAAATTTGGGTCACCCACATCCCTAAGGTGTTTCCATTGTGCCACTTGAATAAGGAGAGTTGAAACATCTCCTTAGAGGGTGCAAGTTTAAGTGACAACATAAACCAATTCAGCTCATGGAGTTCACTCAAATTTATCCCACTATTTGGGTGGTTACAAATATTCAAGGTAATGTGTCCATTAGGAAGGTATCCTACCTAAACACATCATGATCATAACTAGGATCATGCCTTACTAAAATTAGATTGAATTTTGGCAACACAATGTTGTTGGGATCTCCTCAGGATTATCAGATGGCCATGTTTTGGGTAGTTAAGTGGCACACCTCTTTAAAGATAAAATTTATCTATAGTGGTCTTCACTTAATCCCAATATCCATGCCATGTGATGACTCATGCCATACATATGATCTACATTGAATTATTGAATCCTTCTTAACTAATTTACTATTTGGAGCAACCTATAATTTAGTTATGGTAATCATAATGAATACACAATCTAAACCTAGGCTATAATGGTTTTGATGGGATAGATTGTCATAAATATTATACTATTAATGAAGGTGATAGTGTGTCTTATAATGGGTTAAAGGTTTGTTATACGGCACCATACGATGTCATCTTGAACTTCACCTATGGCTTATGATCTACTAACACGTGGTCAGCCCTCAATGTTTTGGGCTTGTCAAGGTTATTCATGGTTTAATTTCCTCCCATGAGCTATCATCTCCCAAGATAGAATCATATGGTGTTATCATGGGTATTCAAGATTTACATATCTTTACGAGTTGCCTTATATGCTTTTTTGGGTGGCCAAGTCCCAAGCACTCAAGATGTCACCATATGGTAACATCTCAGACCTTTGGGGCTCAGGGGCTTTATGCTTTTTTTTTATGGCTTTTGAGTCCCAAGTTACCATGATCATGCCACATGGTGTGATTTTGGGGCCACAATAACTTGGAGGCTTTTTCAAACTGTCACCACATTCTACCTATCGATCAAAGAAATCGTGCCATATGGCATGATCTCAGGGCTTAAAAAAGGTCCCTATGCTTAGTATATTTCTTTATTTTTTATATTTATACATGTGTTTAGAGTCTATAGGATGCTACCATGTGTTTTTATGGTGTTGAATCTTTGATTGGAAGGTTTGTGCTATGTAACATGAACCATCAAGTCTTGACTGAATAAAATCATGGCATGTGGCATGTTCACAAGGTCTCAACCTTTAGGGCTCGAGGAGACTTTATCCTCGCTAATTTATCTATGTAATTAGTCTCCAAGATCACACCAAATGACATGATATATAATTTTGGATGGCTCTAACACTTATCTAATTTTTTAAAAGGATTTTGACTTTATTATGGCCAATGGCTTGATAGATTCTCGACATGTGGTGTGTTGGCTTTAAATCCTAACATTGACATGACATACTTTGAATATATAATTTATAGAGAAATGTGTAAGTATAAAACCAATTTAAAAAAGGCAAAGGCATACTAATGAACATTAAATAAACAATAAATGTGAGAAATAAATAAAGAAAGATTTTTTGTTTAAACAATTCTATTACATAGCTATTATAGTCTCTTAACAGGTAGGCATGCATCAAATTTAAGTAGGGAGACCTTGTTGATGTCATCAAGTCCATGTGGTGGTCCCTTATTCACTTGGTCTATGTTTTTTATCTCATGGGATTATGTCACATGGCATCATCCTATCTTTCTAGGGTTTGTTTTGATCAAACACTATCATGTCATGTGGCATGATCATGGGCCCCTAGGTTGCCCATGTGTTTTTCTCCCTTTTGGGTCTTGGTCACCAATGAGTCATTGATTTGGGAGATCAATGGATTAATAAATGATTTTAGTCCTTGACTTATAATATGGTGACATGTGTCATAATATTGAGAAGTCATGGAGCTCCTCAACTTAGAATATTTGTTATGATTGGGATCTAATTAAATGTGGGCCATCTAATGGAAGATAAAATGGTTCAAAAATATCTTGGCCAAAAGACTTGGTTGATTTTACAAATGACTTAGACCAGTTGATGAATGTGAGCCATTTGATGGAAGATCAGGTGGTGTATGGGAGGATCATACTATTTTTAGGAACTTTTGGACAAGCCCCCAAACTCTGAATAAATGCGATTAAGATGCATGGAAAAAATTAATGGCTCAAGCTTGTTGGAATAAAACTTTAGGACTTAAGCATTTTTGAATGAGCTATGAGTTCTTGAAAAATATGAATTGGGCACATGGAGAAATCTAGGGGCTCATGGAGAGTCTTTGTACTTGTAATATTTCCATCAAAATGATTAAGTTAGAACCACAAAGAATGAAGACTATAAATAAGGCATTTCAAGAAAATAAGATACAATGGTTTTTAAATTTAAGCCATAGTTTCTTAGTCAATGATATTAATCTAAACAAGTAATTGACTATTGTAAAATCAAATGCACAAAAACCTAAGACCAAAATTGACTATCTTTATTAATGCAATATTATAACGATTTAGTTAATTTAAAAGGGAATAAATAATTTAAAGGCCCAAAGTAAACTAAAACTCATATATTAAAAGGTTTTAGTTAAATTTTAAAACTCAAACTTCATTCTAGACAACTATATGAGCACTCTATAACATTAAAAGTTGACCAAGTTCATAAGGTAAAACATTATAAATATCTAGTCAATTGATCATGAAATAAAACCATCACAGGTCAAATTGCTTAGGGGGATTTGAAACAACTTGGGGAAAATAGATCACTTTATTAAGCTCTAAGTCCAATGACTCAAAAGGAGTTTTTAAAATTAGTTTCAAGCCATGATTTAAAATAGTTATCTTCTTTTATACTTTATGCTATTTCAAAATTCAAATCAAGGACCAAGCAATTGAGCAAGAGCAGAGAAAGGAAGCAATCATTTTGAACCAAGAGGGTCCCCATATGGGGATTTTAATATGGGGTGTGTTAGACCCAACAAATGTGAATTCCATAGGGATAATGTTGTTAAGCATTCAACTTCTAGAATCTCTAGTTAAGACACTCCAAAAGTTAGAATGCAAATATTCACACCTAAACACAAACATAAACTACAAACATACTTTTAGATAAAATTATAAAGTTAAAGTCATTGAAGTCTGATTTGACATGTGGCATACTAAGTTCCAATTCTATTTTATACCATCAACATGTGAAAATGATTAATTCATTTACAGCTCTTGAATTCACATGAAATAATTTAGACCTACCTAAATAACCAAAACTTATGAGAGGGAAAATATTTGGCTACTTAGCTGGGGGAAATGGCATTGACATTGTCCTGCTACTAGCCAAGAATTCATAACCATAAAATATATGCCTATGTGCCCACTCAAGGCTTTACTGTACTGCCAACTAGGATAGAAAGCCTATAATGGAGTTTATTGAATCATTTTCAAGGAAATAATTTGGATTTTTCATTTAATAATTAAATTTCCTATGATTTCTTTCTTAAAAAGGGATTTCATTGTTCTGTCCATTGAGGGTTAGGGACTGAGCCAAGTTATAAGGATAAACTTAGAAAATTTAGATTATTAAGATAAACCTAGAATAATTCAATGTTTTCTACTTTGATTAAGATGTTTAATTAAGTGCATGTGATGGCTTTAGATAAGAGAATGAAACTATTCTAAAATTTCCATGCTCTATCTTGGATCATTAACCCTCAAAGTCATAAAAATGCATAAGAAAACACTCCTAGAATACACAATTACTCAAGTATGACTACTCATTGTCTAACATCTAAAGCTTAAACAATTTTTAATTATACATCTACCATTTAAAGTTTTATTTTCAATACTGGGACATATTATTGCTAGGAGAACAAGGGACACTACCATAATTCTGAAGCAAAATAGAAACAAATCCAAACAAACACAAAAATAAACCTAACCTAAAAGCATAAAGAAAATAATCTAAGAAAACAAAATAGAAAATAAGAAACTATGTACACTAAAAGATAACCCAAACAACATTGGGAGGGTGGGTTTATAAACCCAAAGTAACATGTCCACTTATTAGTAGCAACAAGGCACTTTTAGTCAACATACTTAGGAAGGTAAAAACATCCTTGTATTTGTTGAACCATTATATTAATTCCTCCCTATGAAGCTAAGGCATTAAGTAATCATATGTTCAAACTAATCATGATCCCTAGTCCCAAAATTAGAATAATAAATAGAATTGAAAAGATTTACCTCATGAGAATAATCAAAATCAATAAATTCAAATACCTGATGCTTGGTGGTTTGGGTATCATGAGGTGTAAGAAGTTTATAAAATACTAATGCTTTAGGGTTGGGATTAGTTGATAGGCAAGTTTCTTCTTCTTGCATGAGCTCTTCATGATCTTCTAAATATGAACTATGAATGCGATCATCTTCATCTGATCTATCATCATTTTATGCAATCATATCATGATCAATAAAAGAGGCCTGATGACTAGCTAGCCCAATTTAAGAGGACTTTATTGGAAATATGGTATAAATAAAAGCCCAGAGATACTCTATTGGGATGATGATAGGGAAATATTTTGTTGTTTCTTGTCTCAGATGGGGACATGACATCTAGTTTTCTACCTGAATGGATTTTGCACAAGTGAAAGTCAAATTATTTGTTGTCGGCCTTATTAAAAATGTAATAATTAACGGGCCTAAAACACATAAATATATATCTAAAATAACTACTTTATGATGCCTAAGATTGATAGGGACTTTATTATGACTCTTTTGAAACCTAAAATTGAAGTCCCTAACTAGATCATGAAATTCTCATCTAATCAAAATAAATTCTTTTAAAAAAACTTGAGCATCAATCATTTGACCAAATTGAAGCAAAAATAAAATTTTAAAGTCATTCTAACTAGTAATAAAATTAGGCTCCAGGATTAAAAACTAATTGGATGATTTTTCCTCCAAAATGAAACCTAGGAAGGAAATTAAAGGAAATCAAAGGGATACTCAAGGAATTCATGTTGAATACCTAATATTTTTATAGATAATTCACCAATCCAAGACATGGATCCAGGGAATTAGGGATAAGATGATAAATAAAATTGATAAGTGAAACAATACTATCTCTAACAGTTATAACTCTCATGTGTTTCAATAAAGTGAAATAATAGAAGCAAGAACAAGGATGTGAACCTTGTGGTCCTTGTAGTGGGGTCCATGTTACTCTCAAATATACAAATTTATAAAGATAAACTAATAAGCAAAACATATATCCCTCCTTCTAATAACAACTATTGTTCACTTTAAAAAAATAATATATGGGATAAACTCAAAGGATAGGCACCAAAGTTTGGAAAATTCAAATAAATATCCCTCTTTATAGAATCAACTATTGTTCACGTTAAAAAAATAATAAATGGGAGAAGATAATATGAGAGACATCAAAGTTTAGAAAATTAAAATAAATGGCCCTCCTACTGCCAGCTATTGTTTGTGTTAATCAAACAATATATGAGAGAAGCTTGAAGGAGAGTCACCAAAGTTAAATAAATTCAAATTAATATCCCTCATTCTATTACCAGTTATTATTTACCTCAAAATCCTAATCCAAGAAACACTTATGGGATTAAGTGCTCAGATAGAAAACTAGAGGAAAATGCATGGGATAAAATGTCCCCATCAATTTTAGGCCCTTGTTAGTGGTCTAAGGGTTGAATGGTTCCTAGTATAAACTTGTGCTCTAAGAGAAATATCTATTACCATCTATTCATTTTCTTACTTGATAATTATTTATCTAAATCCTACTATCTACTTGATCCAATTGATACATAATTAGGGCTTGTTTCACTTTAATTCCTATCATAAAATAAACTAGGGTAGAATATCATCCAAAAAAATTAAAAAGAGAGAGAGGGAGTAGGGAGTAAAAGAGAGGGTAATCCTTGAGTTAAACAATATTCTAGATACAAAGGAACTGAAAATATGTCTAACCATAGTTATACCACTTTATGCATGGTCTAGCAATTACACAAAGTTTTAGCCACTTAGTGGGCAAGCTTCTAAGGATAAGTGTGAAAGTCATTTATTCATTGAATCCATTCTAAAGAAAACCAAGCTTGTAGTCTATAATTATTGTGCATAATGAATAAAAGAGGATCAAATCAAGCATGAATGAATTCAACAAACTAGTCATGATAGATAATGCACAACATAACCAAGACATCATCTACAAATAAACACAATAAAAATCCTAGCACCAACTCACAAACTAAATCCAAGGACATGGAGATGTTAGATGAACAAAACATAATAAAAATATAAATTCAACATTATTGAAAGCATTATATTACAATCAATATCTCTAGGAAAGCAACTAAGGCAATCAAAAAGAGAGGAAAGGCATGTGCACTCCTAGCAAAATTCTAGCAGAGTTATGGTACAAGAAGTGCTGACCTTTTTCAAATTATAGACCTATCTATATTAGTCCATTTCAACTCATGGAATTCACTCAAATTCATCCCACTATTTGGGTGGTTATAAATATTCAAGGAGATGTGTCAATTGGGAAGGGATCTCACCTAAACACATCATGATCATGACTGAGATCATGCCTTACTAAAATTATATTGACTTTTGGAATCAAAATGTTGTCGATATCTCTTTGGGATTTTTAGATGGCTATGCTTTGGGTAACAGCTTCAAATTTTACATTTAAAACATGCATAAGAAACTTTTAAGCAACAAGATTCTCCTCAATAGTTATTTTGTGATTACTTTGAAACTTAGGAAGGAAATCAAAAGGATACCTAGGGAATTCATGATGAATACTTGAGATGTTTATGGTTGATTAACCAAGTCAAGACATGGAGGTAGGGAATTAAGGATAGGCTAAAAAATAAAATCAATAAGTGAAACAAGCCTACCTCTAATAGTTATAACTCTCCTATGTTTCAACAAAATGAAATAATAGAAGAAAAACAAGGATGTGGACCTTGTGGTCCTTGTAGTGGGATCCAGGTTGCTCTCAAATAAACAACTATTAAAATACAAAATAACATAAAAAATAAGTCCGTCCTTCTAATTCGAATTATTTTTCACTTTAATAAAATAATAGATGGGAGAATATCAAATAATAGGCATCAAAGTTTAAAAAATTCAAATAAACAACCCTCCTTAAAGATCTAATTGTTATTCATGTTAAGAAAACAATAGATGGGATACGCTTGAAGGAGAGGCATCAAAGTTAAACAAATTGAAATAAATGGTTCTCCTTCTAGCATTAGCTTTTGTTTGAATTAAGAAAACAATAGATAGGATAAAATTGAAGGAAAGGCACCAAAGTTCAATAAATTCAAATCAATATCCCTCCTTCTAGTGCCAACTATTATTTGCCTAAAAATATTGCTCTAATAAACACTTATTGGATTAAATTCTCAGAGAAAAAACCCCAAGTAAACTAAAACATAGATATTGAAAGGGTTCAATTAGATTTTAAAATTTAGACTTCATCCCAAACAACTATATGAGCAATCTATAACATTGAAAGTTGGATAAGTTCATAAGGTAAAACATTATAAGTATTTATCCAATTGATCATGAAATAAAACCATCACAGATCAAATCATTTTGGGGAATTTGAAATAACTTGGGGAAGCTAGATCACTTTGACAAGATCTAAGTCCAATTACTCAAAAGGGGATTTTTAAAGCTGTTTCAAAGCATAATTTAAAATGGTTAGCCTCTTTTAGACTTTGAGAAAATTTAGAAATTCAAATCAAGAACCAATAAATTGAGCAAGAGTAGAGAAAGGAAGTAATCACTCTGAACCAAGAGGGTCCTCATATGAGTATTTGAGGATGGTGCGTGTTGGACCCAACAATCATTTTCTCTTTATTTTATATTTGTTCACTGCTTGTTTTTAGAAACTATGATCCAGTAGTTTTAAAATTACTTAGTGATCATAAATATGGCTAAGAGATGATCTATTTTGTAAAACTTTTGGTGTAAGGGGTATTTATCTAATATTAAATCCATTATATAACACTAAACACATAGTTTAGTTTTTATGAACCTCAGTATATTAAAAATGCCTAAGGTCCCTTATTTATACCATAAGAAGCCTATTTTAGCCATTTGATTTGTGGTGCACCTGAGAGGGGTGTATCACCCATAAAAGTTACTCTCACTATATAATTAAATATGTGTAGATGATATTTATGAATTATATTTCACCTTAGTCTTCTAATCTTGGCAAACTCAAACCTTGGTTATTCCTCTCAGTTCTAGACCTTTCTTAATTCTACAAGTCTTAAATTTGATCTCTTATGCCCCTTGGCCTATATATTAGTCTGAATAGTATTAAGTTGATGACCCAGGCCTTCTATCTTTCCCAAAATGTTTAAAACCTACTTATCTTATGCCTTGACAAGTTTTAAGCTTACGCCTATTTTATTGCTCCTTGGACACTTACATCCCAGACAAACATCTATGTTGATGTAGGTGTTATTTTCTGATGTAAGTGTCCAGTGACTTAAAGTCATCTAATTTTCAATTGAAACATATCTTAATAATCAGCCTAAGTTATGAAATATATTCTCCTAATAGGAGTGGTATATATGCATGATCACTCCTCATTTTAAAATCACCTAGAAAAGACCTAAAGAGACCAAGACAACTTATCAAAAACATTTAATCAAGTAATCAAGTGAGAAAAGCTTCCTTATTTTCTCTTGTTTATATAACATTCATAGGGATAACACATATATAGGTCTAAAGTCTAGAAGAAGCAACCCAAGAGCTATATTTTCCAAGTTACAAGCTAGGTCACTATTGTAATTACTTATCACACATTACATGATTCACACACAAGCCAACACATAGGGGATAACTAAATAAATTTGAGGCCCTCTTTGGAGTATTGGCTATATAGGCATCACCCACTGATAGAGGGGTCTTTAGGGTTATCTTGACACAATGTGACCACTAACCCATTTTTACCATAATAAATATGGAGATGAGGATCTAGGGTTTTATAGTTTGACAAAGAACAACAATCCATGACCTAGATATGAGTACACAAGAGTTAAGGTGGCACATAAAATAGAAGCATCAAGGTGGTCACATCCAATTATAGTAGGTATTCTATACTGGACACTTACATTTGATTTAGACACTAACATCAATGCAACCATCTTAGGCTGACACAAGTGTCTACGGCTATAGAGGCACTTAATCTAGAATTTGGTGATTATTCTATAATATTATTCCAGTCTACTTCTTGTCTATTCTATATAGATCCAAATCCATATTAATATCAAAAATAATTATCTTATTTATTTGTCACTATAATATCTAGTAAACTCGTGTTTCCTATTTTTAGAATATCTCAATATAATAAATTCAATATATGTTCTATCTAAGTTTTGCAATTAATTGACCTAATATATATGTGTTTATCACCCTTGTGATTATTCATTTCTATATTCTTAACCCTATCTACCCATATTAGGATCCACATTAAATTTAGGGTTAAACAAGATGAGATAGTGGGCTCTAGGCATAATTTAGTATTTGTAGTTGGTGCTCTAAAATATTGGACTGAAACTAATCTAAGAATGAGTAAGTATATTGATAGCCCAAAAAATCATTCAAACCCTTTCCAAGATCACTCATTATACCTTAAGTTTTGCTTATATTGTCTTCATAGTGATTAGGTATTTTATACATACATGATTACTTGATAGAAATAATCATTTTATTTATTAAATTTGATGTATTTAATTTTATTATATATCATGGTTAATAAATTTTCCTTTTTCCCTCCCCTATCTAAGAATGGACAAATCATAATAAGCAAAAACTTATGGAAGAAGTATATATGGATGATTATGATTTTGATGATGTAATAATGAAGTGACATTTTTATTTTGATGAGACTTGGAAACATTAATCCATAAAAATAAATGATTCAAATTCAACTTATTCCTTGTCTAATAATCTAGAACAAAAATATAAATTCAAGTCTCAAATAGATTAACATTCAAAGAACAATCAAAATATTTAAAAAAATGGATTTCTTAATAAAGGCATTTCAAAGCAAGAATCAATTTCTAAGGTTACTTATTTACAAATATTATTGATTGATACTACATGTCATAGTTCTTCCCCCTTATCAACCAATGAGGATGAACTTCCTTTCTCTTCCCTTAGCACATCACAAAGCCACAACAATCCTTCTAACATATCTTACAATGTTGCCTCTACTTCCACTTCATGCTTGTATTCACATGATGCTACTCTTATGCCACAATGTCATAATATTAGAATAGAGTTACCATATGATGATAATGCATCTTTTGATAATTATTTTAATTTTATTAATCAATAATAAATAACTCCTATGTATCTAATGAATGTTCCAACCTAGAGGAAGAGCCTATCCCTCCACCTCCCACACCTCCTCTTGGTAGTGTTTTTATGCCTAATTAATTAGATATGCCTAGGGTTTGTGCTTGTGAAACTCTTCAAGATATAGTCAACACTATGAGAAAATCAATATAAGAGTTACACAAACAAAATCAATATTTCATTTCAAAGATCATATTACTTGAAAATAATATCAAATATACAAAGAATACAAAGTATGATAATGCAAATCATGTATATTCATCTACCCTTTATATGCCTCAAAAGTAATATAAATATCCAATTAATTCTTTAAAAAGTACACAAAAGGTTAATAAGGGTATAAACAATCATCTATTAAATGATTCAAAACAAGTTGATTACATTACTTTTATACCTCTTATAAGAAGATCAAATACTATTGTGAATACCATAGATTACATGGGCATCATAGAAATAATTGTTTGGATTTGAAGAAGAAATTACAAAGTACCATTGATAGTGGTGATTCTATGATAGATAAATTTATTAATAAACCCACTTATATTACATCTCTTAAATAAAAGTGAAAAAAACACACACATAAAATATGGGTATACAAGGACAATTCATAACAAGAGAATATTCAAAAGGCAAAATTAGATCAAACAAGATTACAAAAAGAATAAGATGAAAAACAAGATCATAAAAATAATAATTACCAAAATAATAATTGCAAGAATAAATTCAAGATAAGCAAGAAAACACAAAGTGTTTTTCATAAAAATGTTTCCAAAGAAAAACATTCCTACAAAGTCTAATGAATTGATTACTCTATCTAATTCATGCATAAAAGAAAAAAATAAGGTAAAATTTATGGTTACATATTACACTCATAAAGTCAAAGCACAAATTACTTTTATTCCTAATGTTCAACCACTAATACATGATCATTATCTAGTTTAAATTAAGATGCAAGAAAATCATAATGATGAACATATTTAAAAAACAACTCCAATCTATGGCATAGTAAGTTTCTCATATGAAAATACAAAATATAATAAAAATGGCATATCACAATTTCAAACACAACCTATGAAGTTAATTCTTTCCTATGATAATGATTATAATAATGACTTTGATAATAATTCTACAAAATATTGGTATGATCCTAATGATATGGGGCCTATACATAGGCATCCCCTTGATGGTATCCTTCGCTTATAGTTTCAAATTTTCCTTTGTACGTAGCTTATTTGATTTTACTTCATTACTAGTTATTATATGCCAACTAAAAATCATTCTTCTAGCCCTTGGCTTTATTTTTGCTTTGGGCATTTGCAATCTCATATTTTCAAACTGATTTGAACAATCTAAAACAAATATCTTACAATGCTTTCCATACTCATTATTTATTGTAATCCACTTTCTTACTATTACATAATTACCATGTTATGCCTTCCATTGCACTTACATGGTCACATCTATCTAATCCTAAATTATACACAATTACACATACATGTTTTCCCATTAAGGGGGCATGCACATTCTTATCTACATACCAATCATTTGTACTAAATTTCTATGACTTATTTACACAAACATTGGGGGCATTTTCCTTGCCTTCCTTCTTGACACATTATGATTTAACACTTTTTTGTGGATTGTTAGGATCCATCCCATGTTCTCCTCTTTTTGATACCTTGCTTAACACTTTTTAAAATCATTTAAGTTAAAATGTTTCAAAAATTCAAAAAATTTAAATATGGTAAAATACAAAAAAGTCATATATGTCAAAAAAATTCAAAAAAATTAGAATATCTTATAAAATTCAAAATCAGGACCTACAAACATTCTCTTATATTGCTAGCTTATTTATTTTTGTATGTTGTTTATTTCATGACAAGTAGATAACATTTTCAGTTTTTGATACACAAAGTTTTTCATGAAGGTACACAAGTGTGATATAGGGAATACATTTTATATGGTTTTTTGATGTTGAGATTCCCTTATTACCCAATAACCTTGCTAAGTTGGGGGCCTCTCTTCATCTATATACAACTTGTCTACCATGTTAAGCTATATATCATATAGTTGTTTAGATAATAACTTACACTTTACATTGTGTTACATGGATATGTTATTTTCTAAAAATGACATTGATACATATGGTCAATGTAGACTAGTTTCATTTACTCTATGCTTATTCTTTTTAAATTTTTACTTTACTACATCAAAAGTTAGAATTTGCATGCTTATTCTATGTGTTACTTGGCCTTATATGTGCAATACATATATGTTCTTGATTATATGGTATAATCATGCCATTTGTATATGGCCCTTGGCCTTGTGTGTTTATGCGACATTCATATTTCCCTTATATGTGTCCTTTCAACTTTTTGTGTGACATTATATGCAAATTGAATGACATTGTATGACATTATTAGTTTGTTAATTACTTATTAATATGGCGCCATGATTCATATCATGCATTAATTTATAATTTTACTCTTATGCCATGACATATATCATGCATATGATACTTATGTGCTTCAATGCTCTATCTATCTAACATATGTTTCATATGCAACTTTAATATCATATTCAGTACTATGATGTAATACATTTCAAATGTTCATGTGTTATTACATGACTATATCTTTTAAATATTTTAGAAGTTACTTTTGAGATATGTGCCTTGTAATATACCTCCCTCATCTCAAAAGTGAGGCATCACAATGGGCTTGCCTTGAGAATTCAAGCCTCATGAGCAACAAAATTCAAATTTATGACATAATATTTTTTTTTAGATTTCAATATGATTGAGCATTTTTAGATTATGGGGGGCACATCACAAGCATGTGCACTCATTCTTATAGTTACAAATTAAAAGTTTCAAAATGTTTGAGGTAGTTAAAATAAATATTTCAAATATTCCTCTATATAGGCACATTAAGGCCTTTCAAAGCATCATCTATAAATCACTTGGACATTCTACTACACACTGAACCAAAGAGAACTATTATTTATAATTATAATTTTGTTTTAATCTAATAGTCATAGGTTAAGTATAAAGTCATTTTATTATAGGTCAAAGGCACTCATTGTCAAGCATTCAAGGAAATCTATCTAGTTTCATTTATTTATCAAAGATCAAGACTCACACACTCACTTTAGGAGGGAGAACTAAATCAGCCTGAGGCCCTTTTGGGCTATGTAGTCAATACTTAGATTATGTGGAGTTTTTTGAAGATTTATCAGCTATTTGGATTACCCAATTACCACTTTTATATTTGATATTTGTCTAGTTTATTGTGCAAGATTTAGGGTTTTGATTTTATAGGTCTTCTTTAGGTAAACTAGGGCACACATTCAATTAGTAAAACCTCATAGATAAGCACACATACCTAGATTAAAAAATTAGTCACAGAGTCTACTAGGACATGACTATAGTCAATAGATAAGGCCACAATGTGTCTCTATCCTACTAGGTAGACCTTATCCTAGCACACTTTACAATTCATTTTTATCTATGACAAAGTTCACATGTCTTCTAAGTCAATTTCCATGAATAGTAAGCATGCACAATCAAAATTAAATTAGTTTGAGCTAGGTTTATACATATATATATATATATATGTATATACATATATATATATATATATATGTATGTATGTATATATATATATATGTATATATATATATATATACATATGTATATATATATACATATATATATATATATACATATACATATATATATATATATATAGATATAGATATATGTATATATATATATGTATATATATATACATATATGTATATATATATATATACATATATATATATATATATGTCAATTTACTATTTATAACTCATTTACAATTCTATAAATTAATGTATTTCATATTCAAATTTGTATATTGTGTAGGTATATATTAGTTTTCAATAGTTTATTTGTTCTTAGTATTTCATTATTAAATTAAAAAGATCATAAAAAATAAGTCAAACACACCTTTGTCTAGTTATACCTCCATGATTTTATTTTTACTTCTTCTTAGTTAAATTTTTATCTCGCTTGGTTTCAAACTATATAAGCCAACCTGATACCATTATGTATTGTATGATAACTATGTCAACTATCTAATACAACTTTGTGTGTCTTTTAAACTACATCGGCCAACCTTATATAATTATAAAGTTACATACAACTACATTGACCAATTTACCCAATTTATTTCCTAATATATTAACCAAACTAATACAATAATTTTATTTATCCACCATTAGTATCACATTTTTTTACAAACTATATCATTCAACCTAATACATTTTATTAGTTAAACTCAATAACCAAACTATATCAGCCAATATAATATAGTATATTTTTAGTATATGAATGTATCAAACAACTTGATAAAATCTATTGTTTATATCCAACACTTGACTATATTGACATGCCTAATACTATTAGTTTCTTGTAATTGACCCTTATTTTACATTATATTTTCCATCTCCTTCACCATGATGTCACCTCTCAGAATTTTACTTGAAAGCCTTAATCCATTCAAATTCTATATGGGTTACTCATTCATCCCTACCTTTTCCACCATTGAGGAAAATTACTCATGGTAAAATAAATCTCAACATCACCCTATAACTATAAAATTTAGCATGGATAAAATCAGCCAAACTAATGACTTAGAGGATCTCGCCCAACTTAATAATATTCTTGACGATAATACCCTTCGTACTCCAAACAAGAATGGAATTATTAAAAAGCTTCCCTCATTTGCTACAGTAGTTAGGGTAACCCATTCTAACATTGGGAACCCTATTCCCAAGACTAATGTTGGCAATCCTAAATCTAATCCTCCACCATCTTCTAGTCCTTCCCTAACTGAATCCAATCAAAATCCCAAACCCAATACCCCTCTAGATTAATCATAATTCCTTTCATAAATTGTTCAACAAATGGTCCTTATGAAATCTTATAATAATAATTAAATGCTCCAAATGTAAATCCACATTTTGAAAATGGATAATCAACCATATCTCAATTATATACCTCTTCCTCTTAAATATGTCAATGTAAACATCATTCCTCAACCACTAATATATAATAATATGCTTTAATTCTTTTTAAATGAAGCTTTAATTCCCTCCATTATGTCGATAAACATTGAAAACATTTCTCAAACTATCACATATGATGGGACTAAAGATCTTGCCTTACATCTTAAAGCCATTAGAAATCTCTATAAGGAATGGGTTCAAACCAACACTTATGCTACTACCAAGCTTCTATCCAAAACCTTTGTTGGAGATGTGTTATAATGGTACAATCAATTTCCTAGACATTCCATTACACAAGTAGAGGATTTAGTCAATGCTTTATTTAACTATTTATAACATAGTGAACTTCTTAAAAATAGCCTTAGCAATTTCATTAATGCTAAGCAACTCCCTAATGAATTTTCCCAAGTTTCGTCAAGCGATGGAATTCATTAGTGCATAAAGTAGACCATAACATGAGTGATGATAATATTTTTAAACTCTTTTTTATCACTCTTAATTCCCCTCTTTAATAAAAGGCTAGGATTTTCTCTCTTTAAAATATAAAAGAGGCCTTTAACTAAGAAAAAAGATAAAATTTCTTTATGGATCAATTTGATCCATCTCAAAATACCAAAAAGGATTTTTTTCAAACTATAACTATTATCCTTCTCAAAATAAGCCTCCCTAACATAAAATGAGAGCACCTAATTTAGATAAATAACTTCACTCCTACCCTCCCATCAGTAGGAAGGAAATTAATAAGTTGTTATCTCCATCCAAACTGTACATTTATACTACTACTCCTATAACATGGTATGACCCTCACAAGTTTTGTTGGTTCCACATCAATATTGGTCACTCTCATGAGACGTGTAACACACTAAAAAAAATTATGGTAAACATGATGTTAGGAAAAAACTTCAATCATGATCTCATCATGAATAACACCATAACAAATACCTTAAAACATTAAAGAACTAATCTTATAATCCTAAATCTACATATCAAAAACCTCTAAAATCATCTCCACCTTTTGATCCCGATACACAACATTCAAATTAATTTGTTTGTACTATTGATGCTGACTATAACCATTATTACACTAAATCCAAATTTGTGAATGTGGAAAAGGCTAATGACCATCATAAGTCTGCTCACAAAGATCACTTGTAAATATAGTTGTGTATACATTTTTGTTGGTTGTACTTATAATGAAAATAATTCTGCTACAAACCCATCCAATCCCTTTTCAAGAAAATTTACATTTGGTGAGAACTATCCATCTATGGATAATTATCACATAATTTATGTAATTCAAATTTCTTTATTTCAAAATGAAAATGCATGAACAACTCCTTGAATTTCATCTCTATCATTCCCAAGGTTATGAGCCATTAAACTTGCAAAAAGATTTTGTCCCACTCATGGGAATAGAAAATATAGGAGAGTCTAGCCTATAATCTCCCATGGTAATTTTGATACTGTGGGATTTACCTAAACAACTGATTGCATCACCATCTACAATCAAAACCTAAAATTTTGGATTTGGATAAATAATACATTACAAGCATGCTACTGCCAACTTGTTGTTAATGAAGTTATGTTTAATCCTTAAATAAATCAAAAATATCACATGTAAATATTTAATAAACCCCCTACCTTGAGGTTTGATGATGTGTTAATGCTTGATAGTGAATGAAACAAGATATATTGTTGGGTATATCCATCTCATCCTTAACCTCGTATGTTACTTCCTCATCCTCTTCTTCTTCATTGGCACCTTCAATGTATAAAATTTTATTCTCAACACATTTATGTCCTCTATCATATTTATTGTCATAGTTGAAACATAATCATTTTAATGATTTCAATTTAATTTATTGAGGGGTCGATTTTGTAGGTAGATGGAATGATTGCATTGACATAATGTGATCTTTGATAGTAATGAATGCCTATTTATTTAGTATATCTCTTTCCTTTTTCTCTACGTGTGATGACCATAAACTTTAATACTAAACTTTTATTAAACATGTGAACACTAATTTGGTTGTTATCCATGAACCCACATAATAAAAAGTCATTATTATTATCCTCTATGTTGTTATCCATGTATAAGGATAGGCTATAGAATTTTTTACTATAATCCTTGATAGTTATTATTAGTCACAATTTTACTAACTGGCTAAAGTAGTTATTTGATAGATTGTTGTGTTAGTGAATATATAGTTCATTGACAAACATTTAATAAGTAACAATAAGGCCATTCTTTTTATTTTGAGTGCATAACCATCTATACAAAATTCAAATTTTTGGGTCCAAAAATAGAGATGGCACTACCACATTCTATGTACATGGGTCGAATGTAAATTAAACCAATTATACATTTGATTATATGTGACCAAATCCTTACCATTAAACTTGTGCACCTCCACTTTTGGTAATATGTTTTGTGAACTTATATTTAAACTTGGATCATTCTAGCTAAGATTGTTTTACCTTATTTTGATTATGTGAACTTAAAAACGTGTAAAATAAAGAATAATTTCGATTGTTTAAAGTGTTAAAATAACATATGAATTTGAATGTAAAATGAAAAATATGATTAAACACTTACACTTTCTCATTGAGGAAAGCAATATGAGATTAATATACTTAGTGTGTTTATTTTTATGTGTATGTCTAAGATTGAATGTAGGTCCAAGATTCACTTGGATCATGAACATGGTATTTGGATGTGCCTAGACAAAATTATCAATATTTATATACCATAGATAGACATTATCATCTATATACTACTATATTTGTATGGTAATATTATGTTACTTTGTTTTCATATAGGTTATTATGTCTACTTGTAATCTATCTCTGTGTGCAATATCTAGGCTCCTCATGTGATCATCATCTGGAAACATGTCTTCTTCTCTTTGACACCATGGGTCCACTTTTGAGAATAGGTTTATGATTGTAAAAAGGGAATAATGGTAGATTAAGTTGACCCTAATCACTCCCTAATGATTTTTTGAGCATTGCCTACATATCCAATACTTTTAAGAGGGAATTCAAATCACGTGTAGTTCTCCCTTTTAGATGTATGTGTGAAATATTAATCCTTTAATGAATATAACATGTGATATATACTTTGACACTTATAAAATGGAAACTTTGGATTGGTTTGAGTACTTAAAACTTAGTCTAAGATGTTCTCCTTGTGACTTATTTATGAATTGGAAAGAATAGGGTAGTCCCTTTAAATGTACACAAGTGTATAGATGTATATTTGATGAGTGTTAGATAGGGAGTAGGATTAGACCTATTGTGTATTTATATGGAAATATTTGGGTACTTTATCACACCACAAAAATGCAATACATATAGGCCAACCCATGAAGATAATTTGAATTTTAAAAATGACCATTGCTTGGTGTAAGGATGATTTAATCAAAGTTGGAGGGTTGTGGAATTTTATAAGTATTTGAATATGATGGACCCATCTAAAAGGAAAGAATACTATGAATATTAAGTTCATTACAACATGTTATGACCTTACATAATAATAATACACCTCTAACATGGTATGACCCTAAATTTTTTGTTGGTTTCAAATTGATATTGGTCCCTCTCATGAGACATGTTCCACAATCCAAAAACTTTTTGTAAACATGAACTTTGGAGAAAACCTAAAACATGGTATCATCACAAGAATATAATAATTAATATCTTAAATCATATGAGAATTGATCTTATAGTCCTAAATCTACACATAAAAAAAAATTAAAATCATCTCAACCATCTAATCCCAATACATAATATTCAAATAATTTGCTTGTGTTATTGATGCTAACTATGGCCATTATTACACTAACTCCTAATTTTTTAATGCAAAAAAAGGTTAAATACTATTGTAAGTCTACTCAAAAATATATCTTGTATATATGGTAATGTAGAGATGTTTATTGGTTGTAATTATAATGAAAAAAATTGTAATACAAACCCATCCAATCCTCTTTCAAGAATCTTTTTCATGTGGTGATAAATATCCATCTATGGAGACTTTGCACATAATACATGAAGTTAAAATTTACTACCTTTATAACAAAAATGCATGAACAACTCCATGAATTTGATATATATCATTTTGAATGTTGTGATTCATTAGACTCACAAAATTATTTTGTCCCACTATTGGGAATAAAAAATAGAGGAGAGTCTAGCCTATAATCTCCCATGGTAATTTTTATACTATGGTATTTCTCTGAACAATTGATTATGCCATCATTTATAATCAAGACTTGGATCTTTAGAGCTAGATAAACAAAATAGTTCAAGAATACTGCTAAATTATTTTTTACAAAGTTATGTTTACTCCCTGAGTCAATCAACACTATCACCTTATAAATATTTAGTTAACCCCCTACCTTCAGAGTTTATGGTGTGTTAATGTTGAAAGTGCATGAACCAAGATAGATGGTTGGGTATCCCCAAATTACTCATCTAACTCATCCTCGAACTCAATTGATACTTACTCATCCTCTTATTCTTCATTGACACCTTTAATGTATAAAAAATTCTTCCTATGTTATTTATTATTTTTTTGTCATGGTTAAAACATAATTATTTCACTCATTTCTATTTAATTCATTGAGGGATCAATTTTTTAGGTATAGGGAATGATTATGCTAACATAATATGATATTTTCCAATAATTAATGCCTATTGTTTAATCAAATCTCTTTCCTTTGCTATGTATGTGAAGAACATGTAATTTAATACTAAACTTGGATTAAACATGTGAACATTAAGTTTGATGCTATACTCAACCCCACCTAAGAACAAGTAGTTATTTCTATCCTTTATGATGTTAACTATTCAAATGGACAATTTAGATAATTATTGAATATAATCATTGATAGTCCTTATCTGTCACAATTTGGCTAACTAGATGGAGTAATTTTTTTTAAAACTATTACGGTAGTGCATCTATAGTTCATCGACAAACACTAGCTAGGTAAAAATAAGGCCCTTCTTTTCTTTTGAGCACATAACCATATATAAAAATGAAATTCTTTAGTTCAAAAAATAGATATGCCACTACCACATTCTATACACATGGGGTCTAATGTAAATTAAATCAATTCTCCATTTGATTGATCCATGTGATCGGATCCTTACCATTGAACTTGTGCATATCCACTTTTGGTAGCATGTTTTGTGAACTTATATTTGAAGTTGGATCATTCTATTTGAAAATGTTTTACCTTATTTTGACTATGTGAACCTAAATAAGTGTAAAAATATGAATAATTCATATTGTTTAATGTGTTAAAATAACATATAAATTTGAATATAAAAGGAAAAATATGATTAAACAATTGCACTTTCTCATTGAGGAAAATACTAAGGGATTAAGATACTTAGTATGTTTATTGTTATGTGCAGGTCTAAGATTAAATGCAGGTCTAAGAGTCACTCAAATTAAGAACTAGGTATTTATATGTGCTTAGACAAAATTATAAATCTCTATATGTTATAGATAAAAATTAGTGTTTGTCTACTGCTAGATTCATCTAGGAAGATTATGCTTCTCTATTTACATAAATGTTGCTACACATGATTGTAATCTATTTATGTGTGAAATATTTAGGTTCTTCATGTGCACATTATCTAGAAACATGTCTCTTTATCTTTGAAACCCTAGGTCCATTTTTGACACTAAGTTAAGGTATATAAAAAGGGAATAATGGTGGGTTAAGCTGATTTAAACCATTCCTTAATGAATTTTTGAGCAATGCCTGCATATCCAATACTATAAAGAGAGAAGTCAAACCATATATAGTTCTCATTTTTATGTTTATGTGCTTAACCCTAAATTTATATATGCATATTATCTAGGGTTAAGGGGATTATATTAGTTTTTACACAAGGATGAACTAATCTAATAACCAAGCCAATTAATAGAAACTTAGACAAATAATATTTTGAATTTATACAACTGAGATTGATAAAAATAGTAAAGCATAATTATTGATAGATATTGAAATAAATTGGAAACAAATGATACTTAATTGGCTTAATATGAACATGAATGTCTAGGTAGGACCAAGCTAGAATTGGAATAGAAGATGATCATGGATCAATCACCATATTCTAGAAATATTCTTTATATGTCTTTAGATGCTTGTATAAGATTTGGACAATTGTATCGATGTAAGTGTCTAATCCTACCATAGGTGTCTTGTACCTAATATTGAATAGATTTGGATGTGACCAAATGGGTACTTTTGGGTTTTTTATCACCTTTTTCTATTGTATTCATATCGTGTGCACATGTTGTCATTCTTTGTCAAATAATCAAATGCTATCTCTTTACCCTTGGAGTGACCATGGGGAAAAATGGGTTAGTGTGCTCACGGTGTCAAACTACCCTAAGAAACCCTCTATTATGGATGTTACATACATATAAAATACTCTAAATAAGGCCTCAAACTTATCTAGTTATCCCCTACATGTTGGATTGTGTGTGCATAAGTATGCAATGTGTGATAAACAAAGACATGTAGTGACTTTACTTTTAAAAAAGAAAAAAAGTCTCATAGGTTGATCCTTGAATGCTTCCAACCTATTTAAATATTGATTCTATAAATTATATGGAAATAGGGATGGAAAGGGAAATTTTTCTCACTTGAATGATTGATTGAGTGTTCCTTTGTATATTGCCTTGTGAGTTGTATGTGATTTTTATGTGAGGAATAAATGAGGGTTGATCTTGTATATATACCAATCAATTTTGGAAATATATTTCATTAAATCACTTGTGTAAACATTTAAGATACATTTATTTTAAAAATTGGATGACTTGTGGGCATTAAACAATTTTTAAGAAAAGTGGACACTTACATCGACACATGTGTTTATCCATGACACAAGTGTCGAGAGATATATAAAATAGTTATAGGTCTATAATTTGTAATTAAGGATAATAATTAGGTTTAGAGATTTTTAATTAGTAAAAAAGGCCTAGTCATCAAAATAAAAATTGTTAAACTAAGAGATAAACAGTTAGGCACATATAGATAATGAATGTGAAACTTTCAACAATGTCCAATTTTAAAACTAGAAGGTACAACCACGATAGATAGTTTCCAAGTGTACAAGACCGAGTTACTATATAAATAAAATTTTAGTATAAACATTTTCCCTTCATTTAATCTAGTAATGGAATTTCTAGTTTAAAGGAAATAAATACATACCTGGGTGTGTACAACACATCTTTACATGAGCCCAAATTGAGTGCTTTACTGGTGACTAACCTATAACTAAGATCATGTTACAATAAATAATAAATGTTTTAAATATGAAATTTAAAGAATTTGAAATGATTGAAAGTAATAAGATCCATGTTATGAGTACACTTGTGTGTTGATGCAATCATCTTGCCTTTTGGTAATTTTATTTGAAATTATGCCTCATTATGAAGCATTAAAGCTAAGATTAAGAAAAATATAAACATACAAATGCACACATACATATTGAATGACATATGCCACAAACCATGGTGTACATGGGAGTTGCAACATAGCGATTGACTTTGTTTCATCTCAATCATGTTGCACATGGTCTGGTGAGTGTGATCAACTTAATAAACTCACACTATATATCTAGTGAGGGTGGATGATTTAATAAAATCCAACATATAATTTTGATAAATTTAGATGATTTAATCAAATCTAAATAATAATTTTGGTGAGATTTAGTGATTTAATTAGCTCAACCTTCCAAAGGTGAACTGACTACTGTATTAGATTGGCTCAATAACAGTTTATAAAATCCATCCTAGGTATGATAACAATCCATAATATTATTTTAAATCTAGAAAATGATTTGATTTTTAAATTTTAGGTGCCCTTTACATGGCATATGCACCTCATATATGTTTCAAGATGAAATTTGGGTATAATAATAGTACCAATATATAAAATGCTACCACTAATTTATATCTAAATAATATAACTATGAAAATTAATGAATTTGAAATTAGTGCAAGTATGGAGGACATATTTCTATGGCATGCCCTCACTAAATCTAAAAAATTTGAGAACTTATGTAAATGTGGAGAACATATTTCTATAACATGCCCCCACAATAATCTAGAGATGTTGAGTACTAAATAAGTGTGGAGGTCATGTATTTTTGACATACCCCCATTGTAATCTAAAACTATGAAAGTGTGGAAGTCATTCCTTTATGACATGACTCACTGATATGACCTCCCTTTTGAGGTGAGGGGAAGTAGAATATGGTATTTACCTTACCTCAAAAGGATAAGATAATTATATAAGTTGTGTATGGATCATGTAACATATATGAGTAACATGTCTAAGTATATATAACATTAAGGCACATAATATGTGATCATATCAAGTCCTAAGATGCATGATATAGATCATGGCAATGTCTAGAGAGTAACAATACAAGCTCAACAAGCAATCAAGCACACACATAATATCACTTAAAATAAAAATAAAAGGAAAATGGTCCAAGGAGACCTAATACAAGGGGTATGTTCAAATTCCACACAATAAAAGGGACATGAATTAGTCAAATGTACAAAAATCATATAAATGACATATTTATATGTACACATACAACATAAAGTGACATATTCAAATGTCCAAATAGGAAAGCAAAGGCATGGGGGCTACAATCCATGGAATATATTCAAATGCTCAAATAATAAATACAGTGTAAGACAATAGAAAGCAAGGAACACACTCAAATAAGTGCATAAATTAAAGCACAGAATAAAATAAACCAAGATGTACATAGCATCCTAGTTCCTAAATGTATGTTTTTGCAAAACATTAAGTACATAGCATATCAAGTACACCATGAAAGGTGTAATCATAGATATAGGGATGTGTAAGTATATAAGCTCAAATGTGATAATGGAAAGTGATCATATAATAATGTGATGTGATCAAAGTATCATATTCCCCCAATGTACTTATGATGTGAGTGGAGGGAAGGCCCAACATTTGTACATGCATATATCATATATCTAGGTATGCCTATATCAAACTCAAATAGAGCATGAAATATATGTCTATATAGGAAATTAATGATATGTTATCTTCTAACATGGAGAAAAAAACATAGATATTATAAATAGTACAACTATGAACATGCTAATGTTTTTTGGTATTTTTAAATTTATTTAAATGTTTTTATATTTTTGGAGTCTTTTTTTTTAATATTTGAAATATTTGTAAATGTTTATGATAAAAAGTGAAATGAATTGATTGTAGGATCACCACTATCAACTATGCATTGGATCCTTTTCTTTAGAGCTAAACAATGATTTGTGTGATGCCCATATATTCTATGATATTGAAAATAATATTTTATCCTTTTTAAAGGATGTAAAGGATGTAATATGATCAATATATGTTTAAGCATCACCCTTAGAATCTCACTTGGAATTCTATTATCCTTTTACATATTATGTAAATTAGTTATCTTAAATGGCTTTTCTTTTAACTCTTGATTTTTAAATGATTCTTTGTTGGGCATGATGTTGGTAGAAGATATAAAGGTATGTGCATTACTATCATATTTTGATTTTTGAATCTATAAAAGATTATTTTATAATGATGCAATATTTGAGCTCAAATATTGGATTTTACTTTGGATCTCTTCTTTATTGATAGTAAGTTGATCTAGATGTTTTGACCAACACAACCCTTAGGTATCATAGATTGTCTAATTATACCCTCACTATTAAGAGCAAGTGTGGGTGGTTGGGAGGATTGAGTAAGATCATATTGATTACATTCATTTGGAACCATATGATGGGTCACCTTACCCTTGAAAGAGTGATAACATGGACCTAGTTAGAGGGATGGTAGCTATCACCCTCCTTAGGGTTGGGAAGAGGAAGAGGTTCTAATTTATCCATTTGAAATGTCTAAATACTGAGATGAGGACAAGATAAGAGAGGCACATAAATTATAGGGAAAAATTCATTATATTAATATATTATTGTAATTTTGAAAATAATATGATTTTTAGAACATATTTAAACAAATTATAAATTAAAAAAAATTAAAAAAACCCTAGAGCACACTAGGAGTTACATGAAAAGACATAAATATCAGGTTTACCAAATGTTTAACCCTAAATTTAGATATGTAGGCTATCTAGGGTTAAGGGGATTAGATTAGATTTTATACAAAGGTGATGAAATAATATAATAAGCAATCCAATTAATATAAAACTCAAACAAACAATATTTTGAATTTATATAACTGAGATTACTAAAAATAGTAAAGTATAATTATTGATAGATATTGCAATGAATTGAAAATAAATGATACTTAGCTAGTTTACTATGCACATACAGGATTAGGAAGGAACAAGTTGTATGTGCACTATAAGATGATCCTATAATAGTTGTTATATTATGGAAATATTATTTATGTGGCCTTAGATTCTTGCATTAGATATGGATAGTTGTGTTGACATAGATGTCTAACCTTACCATAGGTGTCTTATATAGACTAGTGACTAGATATAGATGTGACCAATTAGAGCCTTCTAGGTTGTTTTTAACTTTATTCTAATGTCTTCAGGTCATCTGTAAAAACTATTGCTCTTTATCAAATGATTAAACCCTATCTCTTTACCCTTGGAGTGAGTGCAGGAAAAATGGGTTAGCGTGCTTACAATGTTGAGCTAATCAAAGGACCCCTCTATTAATGCACATTGCTTACATAGCCAATACTCTGAAGAGGGCCTCAAAATTATGTAGTTCTCCCCTACATGTTGGTTTGTGTGTGTACAAGGATGTAATACATGATAAATAAATACATGCAGTGACCTAGCTTTTAACTTGGTAAATATAGCTCATGGGTTGTTCTGTGAATGCTTCAGACCTATGAAAATAATCAAATGAATAATATGGAAATAAGGATGAATAAGGAAAGTTTCATCACTTGAATTCTTAATTTAGTGTTACTTGGTATATTTCCTTATGAGTTGTATGTAATTTCTAGGTGATGAATGAATGGGGCTTAATCTTATATATATAACAACTCTTTTTGTAAATATCTCACATTAAAGCACTTAGGCTAACTTTTAGGATACATTTAATTTTAAAATTGGATGAATTTTGAGTACTAGACACTCTATATGAAAAGTGGACACTTACATCAACGTGGGTGTCTATCTAAGATGCAAGTGTCTAGGGAACTATAAAATAGGTGCAGGTCTAGAACAGGAAATAAAGGATAATAATCGAGTTTAATTTTTTTTGCATAGTATAAAATTCATGATCATCAAAATAATAATGGTTATACTAAGAGATAATAAATTAGGTACAAAAATATAGTGAATGTGATCCTTTCATATCATGCATGTTTAGAATTGGAAAGTACAACCATGATAGGTATTTTCCAAGTGTACAAGGCTGAGGTACTATATAATCAAATTTTAGTATCTAAGATATGTGTGCAATAGTGCTCATTTAATGAATGTAACATGTGACATAAATTTTTACACTTGGAAAATGGAAATTTTAGATTAGGTTGACTTCTTTAGACTTAGGCTAAGACATGTTTCTTGTGACTAATTGTTGAATTGGAAAGAATAGGGTAGTTCCTTCGAATGTACAAAATTGTATATATGTATCTTTGATGAGTTATAGGTAAGGGATAGGTTTATACCTATTGTGTATTTATATATGAATCTTTAGGTAATTTATCACACCACTGACATGTAAAATTTATGGGCTAACCCATGAAGATATTTTGAATTTGAAAAATGATCATTGCTTGGTGTAGGGATGATTTTGTCAAAGTTGGATTCTTTTAGAATGTTATAGGTGTTTGAATCTGATGAACTCATCTAAAAGGAAAGAATACTAATATGAATATTTAGATATGTTCTATGTATGATTTTAATTAGGTTATGTAGAGACTATGGGATTCCTATAAGTGACTAATATTAATTTGGGAAGGTTGGACATGTTAGCCAAAATTGGCCACCATGAATAACATTCAAAACTTTGGTCATTATGACCTTAACTTTATTGATAGCCATCTGAGAATCTTGTCTTGACCATGGTTGGTCTAAAGGTGATAGGCTTTGTGTTGTTCTTAATATTTTTTAGAGTCTCTTAGGGTGGTCTAGTTAGAGGTAAGGTTAGGTCACCTAATTTTACCATCAATGTCAGTGAATGTGGCCATTTTTGATGTGTTTAGCATAGATTAAGCTAAATTTGAAAAAGTTAAGGTTTGAGTGTGAATTCAAGGTCAATTTTGAATCATGGTCAAGGAATAATAAGGGTGACCTTTCAAGGACGAATATGTCCCAAGCTAAACAAGCAGACCAAGTAACAAAACTATTAAGTTGATAATAGTGCAATTTTAAGCATTTTGGAGAAATTAAGGTATGTTTAGAAAGTTTAAGTTTGTCTTCATTATGTCTTGTATTGATTATTGCAATGTTTTTATATAAACCTTTGAGAAAAAATCAAAAGTGAAGGTCTATATCATTGAATAAGGGTCTCTCATGTCATTTAACACCTGTGTAATGTCAAGATATGTGTACTTGGCCATACATCTTATTCAAAATGGCTTAGGACTACTTTTCTAACATTAGAACACTTTTGTAACTACCCATTCATCATTTTAGAACATCCAAATGAGATATAATGAAGAATTTACAATGGAATAAAGGTTTTAAATACTTTGGTGCATCATTCCACCATTGTATAATTCAAGAGAGACTCCATGGCTATCTGCTTCATTAGTTCCAATAGCTCAAAAAAGTAGAATAAGCAATTTATTAAATAAAATAGGCTTGTAGAGGTATATTTTCAAAGGTTTTATTATGAGGATAAAATTCTAAGCCTCTCATAGTCTCTTCCTAGACCCTCAAACCCAAATCCATGCAAATGAAGAAGTGATAGATCCAAAAGAGGCAAAAACCTATCCCATTTCTCCATCAGGTTTATAGGTCTTCTTACAAGCTCAAGAAGGATCAAAAATTTGAGGATGATTCATAGAGGAGAGATAAGATTGGTTAAAATTATCTTAGGGAAAGGAGGGGATCCATACACCCTTCCAATTCATAGTAGGAGTTAGGAAATCTAGGCCCTGACCTTTATGAATCATTGTTAAGAAAATAAGTGCTAAAAAACCTTGGGAAACCCTACAGGGTCAATTTTCTCCCTCTACAGTGTTTTGGGGTTTAATAAATTCATGAAAATGATTTAAAAATCTCTTTTAAGAACTATTTGATCTCTAAAATAGTATATTTCCCCAAGCTCTCAATGTCCATGTTGAGATTGACACCAAATAGTCTTGATTTGTTAAACTAGATATAATAGTCATGGTTTGAAAGATCTGTAAAGGGTTTTTGTGCATGAAATTACTGAAATTAAGTGTTAACAGTTGATCAAAATTCCTAAAGTCACCTCAAATATTTTCAATGCATCAATGAGGTAATTAACTCCAATAAAAAGAGGTATTTATGCATGCATGGGTGGGCCGTGTGAACTAGCAGGTGCAACTGAGATGATCTTTGTCAAATATGGTTTTTTATTCATTTTTATAGATTCTAAAAAAGGTATTAATATCTCCAAATTATTTATAAGATTATTGCTAAAAAAACCCTTGTGAAACCCTATAGGGTCAATTTTCTCTCTTTACAGTGTTTTGGGGTTTAATAAATGCATGAAAATGATTGAAAAGTATATTTTAAGAAATAATTGATCTCTAAAATAGTATATTTCCCTAATATTCTCAATGTCCATGTTGATATTGGCACTAATTAGTCTTGATTTGTTAAACTAGACATGACAGTCATGGTTTGAAAGAGCTGTAAAGGGTTTTTGTTGAAATTATTGACATTAAGTGTTAACAGTTGATCAAAATTCCTAAAGTCACCTCAAATGTTTTCAATGAATCAATTAATTAATTAATTCCAATAAAAAGAGGTATTTATGCATGCATACGTGGGTTGTGTGAACTGGCAGGCACAACTGAGATGATCCTTGTCAAATATGGGTGTTTATTCATTGTTGTAGACTCTAAAAAAGGTATTAATATCTCCAAATTATTTATATTATCATATTCAAGGAGATATTTCAAATTTAATACCATAATAGTCATTAGTTCCAGTGTTCTCCATCAAAGTTAAGCCAAAAAGAGGTTTTGTTAACCTATAAGTTTGTAAACCTATAGGTCAACATTTATACCCAAAAAATTTTATTGGAAGTATGAATATATATTTAAGACATTATTTTATGCTCTCATTCCTATTTAAAAACCTCTATAATATTTGGGATCAAGTTTCTCAAGTCAACATTAAAGGGATAGAATGTTGTGAGTACCAAGCATGGAAGCATCATTTTTGTGTTTCTATAAGAGAACAACACTCAGAGCATCTTAGTGAACTTAAAAGTAAATCTCCCAAGGATATACATGGTCATTAATAATTTCTTAACATCTATGAGATCTCAAACTTCAAACTTGCCTACCCCCACATGATGCATTTCATGATTGCAAACCTTTACACAAAAAATGAACCAGAAAAGGGTAAGTTTGCATGAGATATGGGTTGTGAAAGTTAAAATGGAGTGTAGGGAGAATGAAAAACATTTTAAGAAATATAAAAATCCTTAATTTTAATATGGATCATAAAACATCTCTAATTTTATTGGACAAGTGTTTTAGGCTTGTTAAAGACCTAAGAGAGCAAAGGTGCTCTTGAGTTCATCTTGGAGAAACCAATATGGGATTGGCTTATCATCCCTATAGATGGTTTTGGAATATATAATACATTAAATTAGGATCATACATTCATTTATTTGTTTAGATGAATAAGTAAATATATGAAGTGATAGATAATAGTCATGTGAGAAATAGACATTTACAGGCCTGTTACAAGCAAATGGGAGAAACAGGGATACTTGTGATGGATAGGAAGTGATAAGAGGTTTTTATAGGTGAGAGTTAGTATAATTAATGTCTCCATCCATACTAATACCATCAATGATGATATAACTAATTCAAAAAAACTCAATCTCAAGGCCTAACAAGCAAGAGGCCTAAAGAACACATCTATAAGCCTACTCATGAAACATGAATAATGTGTGAAATTTTTAGGATATTATGAGGTATGATGATGTAGGAGCATCAAGGAAAGAAAAACATATTTTTTGTGTCTAAGTCTATAAGATGTCAATGTTGGTCAAATTTTGATATAAAAGTGTTTGAAGGACCTTTCAAGGTCAAACTATGGTCTTAGAGCCTATTTAAGGCCTTCAGAATGTGTTAAATGGTCTCAAAGAGTTTCATTCCAAAACTAAGCATTTAAAAATTCAAATCTTGAAAATGAACCTAAGAGGGTAGAAAACATGTAAAGAGTGTTTAGATAAGCCTAGTAGGGAAAAATATTATAATGAAGTTATGTAAGGGGTGATAATGAGTCATATTTGTAAAAAAAAAAGATCAAAAAGTGGAAGTCATGTTTTTGAAAGGGAATCACTCACCCATACATTGGGATGAAGAGAAGTAGTTGTGCCTTATAACCAATTTTGAAAACAAACATAGAAGTTGGTGAAAAAGAGATATTATAGGTAGATGGTATGGGACACAAAGAGAGGAGGTTTCAAAAGCTCCAAGAAGAAGACACAGAAGAGAAATGTAAAAGAAAAGGTTTTTATTCTCCTCAGGAAGAATAACATAGTCCCATGAAGGACAGAGTGTAAGATTTTGATAAAGAACATGAATAAAGAAATGAAGAATTTTGTTTATTTGTATCTTTTAGTGATGTTTTATTCTTGAGATTCTAACTAGGTTTGTAAATCCTTAAGACCATAAATGGAAGATTTGGGTAACTTGTAGGTTAGTGAGAGATTATATATTGTGAAAAAAAATAAGACAATATTTGATATTTCTAAAGGGATCCTTCAATGTGTCAAGGAAAATATTGAATACATGATTGTAACAAGAACTAGTGAATCATTGTAATGGAGTAATTAAAGCATTGCATGAATGTGAGAATTTATAACTCATTGTCAAAGAAAGTGAATTAAATAAGAAGTGGATAGACTTGTGAGTGAATTAAAATGATGCATTGATGGGTGTGTAGATAAGGAGGGTTTCTCAAATTATGAGTAACATGTTCAAAGTATCAAGAGTTATAAAATAATCAAGATAAAGATTAGAACCAGTGCATAAATAAAGATCCTTTACTAGAAAATTATAAGTGTAATAAGGTTATAAGAGTTAAATAATAGAGCCATGAACTCTTGAAGGAGTGACAACAAACTTGAAGTAAGATCCTTAAGAACTGTGAAGGGAAAAGGAAAGACTAACAAAGGCTATTGAGAGATTTGAGAAGCTGAAAGGTAATGACAAAAAGATTGTAGAGAGATTAAAAAGGAAATAGAGACTCAAGGTATTGAAATCATGATTAAGAAAAAAGTATCAAGACAAGTCAAGGTAGATTTGGGCAAATATTGACACTCAAGACCAAGGAAGATTTATCTATAAAACACTAATGAAGGTGTAAAGGAGAGGTTGTCCAAAACATGAATGTATGAGGTATGCATTTAAAAGTGTGAGCCATATGATAGACATAGACAACATTGAAACTACCTCAATAATCCAAGCAAGAGTAATTGAGAAAGGAAACCATAAAGCACAAGAATAAAAAAAGGAAGCTATTGTTATGCCAAGGACAATTAGTATCAAATAGAACAAGTGCATGTGATAAAATAAATAGAGAACTAGATGATGAGGTTGTTTATGAATTCTCCCTAATGCCTCTACATCATTTGGTATCAGAGCTAGTAAGGTATACTTGGGTAAAATTTGTGTTTTGAATTCTTTCCATTTTGTTGATTTGAGATAAAGATAACATGCTATGAGATGTGCATAAGGAGTAACTTGTAGAGTGTTAAGGAAGAAGATAAGTTGAAGGTCTAATCTGATAAGGTTAATGTAGAGGATAAGAAGATTGATAGAGTAAAGAGATAAAATCCCCAAAGTCCTTTGAGAAGGACAAGAGTTAGTCAAGAGAAGACTAGAAGAGATAGAGTAAAAAGAGAGCATTGAATCTCCAAGAGAGAGGAAGAAGGGAGAATCAAAAAGAGAGTTAATAAGAGATCCTAGAGAAAAGACTCAAGAAGAGGAAATTCCCATAATAGGTCTAAGAGGAAATATTGAAGGACTTGCTAAGAGGAGGTCTAAATAAGCCAAGAAAAGAAGGAAGCATGAAGGAGATGGATATAGACAGGGAAATAGAGGACATAAGAAGAGAGTTGGGGTAGAGATTTGAGAAGATAAAATCTCATGGTGAAGGTCATGAGAGAACAATAAATCCAATGGAGTGGCTATATTATGAATATAAATGTGAAGTGGCCAATAGAGTCACTAGTGAGAAGAAGAAGGCACAAGAAAGGTGTCTTAAAGAATGAAAAAAAGAGAGAGAAGGCAGCCCAAAGAGGCAAGAGAAGAGAGATGTTGTCAAGTGAGCAATAAGAAAGAGAATTTGAGAAGAGAGTTCTCATTAAGGAGAACAAGAAAGAGAAATAAGTGCCTAGGAGAGCACAAAATAATGAAAATAAGAAGAGATGGAAGATGTCTATGCTAAAGAAATTCAAAAAGACTATATGGTCTCTAGTTTTATATGCTAACATTGCTTTCAAGTTTGTGTTTGTAGGTATGAAGACAATATTGATGAAGGCTAAGCATGAGGCCTCAAGGTGTATGAATAATGGGCCAAGAACACTACCCATCAAATGACAAGAATATGACAAAGAAAAATATCTTCATGAAGAAGATAAAGTGTTGAAGAGAAAGAGGAGTTCTATGATGCATTGCAATGCATATTAGCTGAAACCAAGAAGATGGTGAACCAAGATAATATGATGGTCACCCAATAAGACAAAGAAGGTCATTAAAGAAAACATGAAGGAAAAGATAAGCTTGCAGCTATTGCCAATGGAGGTAAATGAGTGTTTGAATGTTGAATTTTATTGCATATATGAAGAAGGCAAAGCTAATATGCAGATTGAAGAAAGGTATGATAGATTACAACCCTCAAGAAAAGATCAAGGGCATGGATATGTATGGCCTAAATGGATGAAAAAATTAGGTGAAGAGAATAATGAGATGAACCTCAAACAAGAGGTCAAACAAAGCAAAGACATATGTGGAAGACAAACACAAATGTGGAAACAAAAGGCAAATGGCAAAGTACATCAAGTTGGAATGATATATGGCCAAGGTATGAGGCATGAGAGTGATGCAAAGAGAGGGAAGTGGTAGCCTAAGAAGTTATAGGTCAGTAAATGGGTATCAAAAAGAAAGGTAAGATCATAAGAATATCATATTGTAAGTGTGCTCCAAGAAAGCATGAAGAGTGATGAAGATAACAAGCCTAAAAAGCAAGCCAAAGAGGTGATGCAAGCAAACCAAGCAAGTGAAGGAAAGATACAACCATGTGAACAAGGAAAATAATGTATAAAGTAATATAATTATTTAAAATATGTCTTTTCAAGTGTGGAATATGATGTCATGTTTGAATTTGGTTCCAAAAATGAAGATCTTTTATACATAGAAACTATTGCATTGTTGGATGAGGATATAGCATGGAAAGATGAGAAATAAACACCTCAAAGAGTGGTTGAGAAGAATTATGTATATAAAGAGGATGTTTACATGGTTTTCAAAAATGAGGGAGTCCAAGGAGAATGCAAACAAGAAGTTGCTTAAACAAGAGAAGAGCAAAGTGGACCAAGATTTGATGAAGAATATGAAGAGGTTGATGTATTAAAGTTACAAGAGGAGATGATAATGTTGGAGGACATATTTATTCCATCAAAGGATCTGAAAATAGGTGAAGAATAATAGGTAAAATTCAATCAATAACTCCAAGAAAACTCAAGAGAGGAGCAACAAAGGAAAGCATAAAGATTTGTGCACACAAAGAAGCACGCAAGTAAGCAAATGGAACATGAAGAAGAAAACAAGGTAAGATATTCATTTATACAAGTTAATGTTGAGTTTAAATTTGGTAAATATGGATATGGGAGGCCATAAATTGGTCAAATAATAGTGTTATATGATGAGGAAGAAAGAAGTGAGAAGTTTCTCTTGCATAGTGAGTAAGATGATGGAAAAAGACAAGAAAGAATTCATGAAGCAAGCATGAGGAAGAAAAAGGACCATAATTTGATTATATTTGATCATGATGGAGATTAATATCATCAAGTTAAAGATGAAAAAAACAAGGAGCAATAGTAGTGGGAGTACCTCATATAAGTGGAGGATGAATGGATAAGGAGACTAGACAAAGGCAAGAGAAAGAAAAGCAAGAGTTTGGCAAGGAGAAAGGAACTAGAAAAGAGGAACATCAGTAAATAAAATATGAAGGACCCTCAAAATATTAATTGGAAGTCATGAAATAAATTTTAAGGCTCAATTTGTTCTCCCTCCTGGGGAGTATGATGCAGGAGCATCAAGGCAATAAAAACATATTTTTTGTGTCTAAGTCTATAAGAGGTCAATTTTGGTCAAATTTTGATATTAAGGTGTTTTAAGGACATTTCAATGTCAAATTGTTGTCTTAGAGTCTATTTTAGGCCATCAAGATGTGTTAAATGGTCTCAAGGAGTTTCCTTCCAAAACTAGGCATTTAAAAATTCAAATCTTGAAAGTGAACCTAAGAGGGTAGAAAACATGTAAAGAGTGTTTAGATAATCCCAATAGGGAAAAAGAGTCTAATTTAGTTATGTAAGGGGTGATAATCAGTCATATATATATATATATATATATATATATATATATATATATATATATATATATATATATATATATATATATATATATATATATATATATATATTTTAAAGATCAAAAAGTGGAATTCATGTTTTTGAAAGGGAATCAGTCACCCATACATTAGGATGAAGAGAAGTAGTTATGCCTTGTAACCAATTTTGAAAACCAACATAGAAGTTGGTGAAAAATAGATATTTTAGGTATATGGCATAGGGAAAAGAGAGAGGAGGTTTAAAAATTTCCAAGAAGAATACATGGAAGAGCAATGTAAAAGAAACTATTTTTAGCCTCCTCAAGAAGAATAACACGGTCCCATGAAGGACAGAGTTATAAGCTTTTGATAAAGAACATGAATAAAGAAATGAAGAATTTTGTTTATTTGTATCTTTTAGTGATGTTTTATTCTTGAGAGTCTAATAGGGTTTGTAAAGCCTTAAGTATATCAATGGAAGCTTTGTGTAACTTGCAGGTTAATGAGAGATTATAGATTGTGACTCAATTAAGGAAAGAAGACAGTATTTGGTATTTATAAAGGGATCCTTCTTTGTGTTAAGGAAAATATTGAATAATACTAGGCATTATAGGTGCATAGGAAGGAGGAATTGATAGAGTTTGATTCTTTAAGGAGATAAACAATTTTTGAATGGCACTCGATGGCTAGAGCCCTGAGTAACCTTATTAAAGAACTTAGAGTTGTGTGAACACTCAGCTAAAGAATATTGACATGAATTACATAGTGAGAATGAATTTTTTAAAGGTAAAAAGAGAATGTGGAATTATATAAGGTTGACATTGAAACTTTGTGTGTAAACAAAACATATTAAAGACAAATAAATATCACATAACTATGATACAGTGATTCCAAAAACACTGAATTCTATATTGAAGCATGGTAGAAGCTGGTGAAGGTTGGTCAAGAACAAATTGCTATTAAGATGAGTGATTATTATTGACATAGACCTCGAGAAGGTTCTATAATATCTACAACTAGTTTAGTTTTATATCTCTTGGGTTAAGCATAGTCCTAGTTAAGGGCCTTTGTGGCAAAATATATGATTTAGAATCTATCGAAGGAATTGGAAAACTATAATGAACAGTCAATAGGTGAAGTCCACAAAGACATTATAATCAAAAATATTTTTGAAAAACCAAATTGATATTAGAGAGTTTCTACCTATTTGATTGGTAAGTTACACAAATTTTATTTGATTACACAGTCTTGATAGAATAGTGAGGTAAATGCATGCACAATTTTGACAAGAATCTTAGAACCATTGAATTCATGATTGTAACAAGAACTAGTGAAGCATTGTAATGGAGTAATTGAAGTATTGCATGAAGGCAAGAATTTATAATAACTCATTATCAAAAAATTTGAATTAAATAAGAAGCAGACAGAGTTGTGAGTAAACTAGAATAATGCATTGATGGGTGTGTAGATAAGGAGGGTTACTCAAATTGTGAGTAACATGTTTAAAGTATCAAGATTTATAAAACAATAAAGATAAACACTAGAACCAATACATGGATAAAGATCCTTTTCTAGTAAATTTTAAGTGTAAGAAGTTTACAAGAGTTAAACAATAGATCCATGAACTCTTGAAGGAGTCACCACAACCTTGAAGTAAGTAAGATCCTTAAGAACCATGAAGGGTAAAGGAAAGACTAACAGAGGCTATTGAGAGAATTTGAGAAGATGAAAAGTAATGACACAAATTGTAGAGAGTGTAAAAATGAAATAGAGACTCTGGGTATTGAAATCATGATTGAGAACAAAGTATCATGCAATATAAGTCAAGGTAGATTTGGGTAGAGATTGACACTCAAGACCAAGGAAGAGTTATCTAGAAAACACTAATGAAGGTGTAAAGGGGAGGTTGTCCAAAATATGAATGTATGAGGTATGCATTGAAAAGTATGAGCCATATGATAGATATATAAAACATTGAAACTACCTCAATAGTCCAATTAAGAGTAACTAAGAAATTAAACCATAAATCACAAGAATAAAAGAGGAAACTATTGTTATGCCAAGGATAATTAGGATCAAATAGAACAAGTGCATGTGATTAAATAGATAGAGAACCAAATGATGAGGTTGTTTATGAATTCTCCCTAATGCTTCTACATCATATGAATGGATCTGAGGAGATAAATAATTTTTTTTAAAATAATCCCACAAGTTTTGAATGCATTTAAGTGAAGAATAAATGTTAGATAGTGATCACTATGGTCACTTCAATAAAACTATCCACAAACCCTAATAGTGGCCTAATGCATGTTATAAGAGACTTGAGGAGTCAAGAAATTGAAATAAACATTTTAAAATGTCATGGTATATTATTTAGACCTCATGAAGGTGTTCCAAATTCAAATCAAGCACCTTCATGACCTCTTCTACCAATTTAGCTTTCTGGAGTTCACCTATAAGTTTGTCTTATCTAAGAAATCTAGCTTCATCATGTATAAACTTGAATGAGGAGTTTCATGGATAAGAATGGTTATTGGATATGTTATTTAGGTTTAAACACACCAATATAGTGGAATTAGTTGAGAGATTAAGGATATATTCTTTATGAATAATCTTAAACAAGTTAAAGACCCTAAAACACTACTAAAACCTCTCAAAAGACCTGATGGATAAGATTAGTATTCTAAGTTCCCAAAATGGATTGGGATGGCTTAAAAACTAATTATATGATCCATATGCATCTCCTAAGAATATGATAGATAAAATTATTGGCACGTGTGAGTTGGAATGTACAAAAAAATGGTTGAAGAGACTACTATTTTGAGCCTATTTGCAAGATTTTGAGGCCAATAGGTATTCATAACCATTTATAGAGGATCCTTGAGCCAATACAGAGGTATTATGGTCCTTCAAAAATCATTTAAAAAGTATTCACGATGATAAAATAGGTTACAAATTACTGTCAAGCCTCAACGAGGAGAGTGTGGTCACTCTTGCATCAATAAAATATAGCTACAAACTTGCTTCAAGGATTAAGGACTCTTAATATTATCTTAGTGAGAACCTAATGTCATGATGGAATAATCATATGTAGTATAAAACCTCCAAAAATTAGGATAGGTAGTTAGAAGTAGGTTTGTTGGTAACCTCAATATCAGGCAAGGTGAAAGGTGTCATGCTAGTTTTAAAAGTGTCCATAGAGTGAATATGGATTAAATCAAGAGCCTCATTTGATAATCAAACCCCTCATGATGACTTGTCAACTTACATTGTTAGGTTGGGAGAAATCAAGATGCCATAAAATATCAAGAGAAAGGAGCAACTCACCACAAATAGTTCATAACTTCTCATATAATAAAATGGATCAGTTCAATATGCATAATGAGTGTTTCTTCTTAATCTCTTCACCAACTTTTAAATATTTTTGGCTTTTGAGTTTACACATGGACAAGAGGATTAAAAACTCCTTTTTCTTACCTATTCCACTTATTATATGAAACTGATCCTATGACATATTTACAGTCATGATGGACTTTTGACACCTCTCTTTTCTCTCTCTTTCTTCTCTTCTTCTATAAATGAAGCCTTGAAGGTCATTAAATGTAACCTCTAAATGTGTATAGAAAATCCCTACTAAATTTGATACTTTTTAGTGCCTCTGAAATAAAATTCAAGATGAGTTACACTTTCTTGGTCTTGAATTTAGTGAATTTGAAATGAATTATTGATTAAAATTAGTGATAGTTGTGCTACTTCCTTGAGTTTTTCCTTTCCATTCATTCCTCTATGTGAGTTATTCATCTTTCCGTATGTGATATGAATTGTATCAAATGGTTTGTTGAGTTAAGTTTTGAAATTCATTACTATCTTATGTTAAGCCTTTTAATTAATCACCTGGATGGTGTATTATCCATAGCCTTCATATAAAAACACTTGTGTGGTAAGAGTTATCTTGAATTTGTGAAATGAAGTTGTAACCTTTCCATTTCATGGTGAAAACATTGGTAAATAGGGAAAACTACATTTGGTGCATCACCTCCATGTTCTTTTTGTAATTTTAGTCATATTCTATCCCTTTCTTTGCAATATTATTAGGTTAGTTATAGTTTTGGGTGAAGCATCAAGGAAGCTAGCCCAATATATAGATTCACTTCTCCAATTAGTTCACCCACAAACTATAAGTGATTCCATTATATCATCTAGTTAATAAGTCTTGAAAAACCTTCTTAAGGGTGAAAATTAGATAGATAATAGTTCTGGCATGCCTAGTGGGATTGAATTTCAACAAGGTTGTCTAAGATTGATGTTGGTCTTAACAAATTTATAGTTGTAATATCCTCCTTCATGCAACATTTGAAAACTCTAATAAGTTTTTAACTCTTGGTTGTAGACTAGCAAGCCAATTTTAATGCCAAAGGTGACTACAAAGTCAAAGTCCAAAGGTATTCATTTTGATTTTATTGAACTACCTTCATTTTTGGTCAAGAGAAAGAGATTCCTATATTATACCCCTTATATCAAGACTCCTAAAAGGAAGCTCCATTTACATTATACTCTAAGTTCTCCTAAATCTATAAATATGTATATAAACATGCCCATTGTTCCTTTCAATGGTGGATCCCCTATAAAACTTTCAAGATATGATGATATCCCTATGGTAGCTATTAAAAGTGTCCCATACTTTAGTGGATAAAACACCATTAGTCCCATTGAGCACATTAGAGATATGGAAAATTTATGAAATATTCATAATATTACTCAAGATAATGTGCCTATTAGGTTGTTGGTAATTTCATTCAAGGGCATGGATCTATATTGGTATAGTAAATTGGATCTTAACTCTATTGATTCATGGGACCAACTAGGAGAGAAATTGAGTAAGAGGTTTGAAGACAAGAGTTATCACTTGTCGTTGGTTGAGTATTTAACCACTATGAAGAGAGATCCATAAGAGTTCATGTAGGATTTCAATTTTATATTCCAAAAAACATGGGATAGGATCCCAACTCTTGTGAGACCTACCCCAAACTATGCCTTCCTCAACTATCTCAAGGCCTTAAATACTGACATAGCTATTATGATATAATATATGAGAGGAGAGACCTTACCTAAAGCCTATGATGTTTCCATCAAGGCTAAGAATAACCTTATACAAGATATAAAGATACCCCCAATACCTCCCATGCTATTGTTTCCTAATATACAACCCCCTACACTAGCTCTTGTTCCCATTCCCACACTAACCAATCAAGAACAAGCTTCCCCTAGTCAATCAAATGAAATAAAAGAGTTAAGAAGCCTAGTTAAGGCTCAAGTAAACAAGTTAGTGGTCATTGAGAGGAAACTACCTCAACCTCACAGACCTTATCAAGCTCCATATTAGTCCTATCATTCTAATCATCCAAATATACCACCTTTTCAGTCTAATTCTCAAGGACAAGGGTAGACTACCAATGCTAGACCATATAATAACTATAATCCAAATGTTTCCACCACCTAAAGAGCTCTATCACTTGTTTAAAACAATCTTGTACAAGAGAATTATTAGTATTCTCATTGGGATCAACCTGATATTTAGCATACCAATCAGAATGAGGTTTTTAATAAATATTTTATGGCATGAAATGTTATAATTCCTTATATGACACAATATAAATTTTCTAACCAAGGAAGGACCAATGGAGAACAAGTCCAATTTTATGTTACATTGGTAAATTATAAAGAGTGAGATTGGTGTGTAGTCAATCAGTTGGGAAGCACAAGTAAAGTTGGTGATACTTCCATAGTAACCAATACAAGGTCTAAAAGGAGAGAAATTGATGATGATCAAGAGATAGGTAAGGGTGAACTCACTATGCCTTATATGTCTCAAGGAAAAAAAGATACTAATGCAGCCTCTAAGGCCCAATAAGATCAAAAAAATCAAAATGTAAAGGGTGCTTTTATACCTCAAACTATGCAATCTCAAAATAGTATGACAACTCCTAAAGGACAGTTAAGGGTTGGTGGCTCTTACATCAACATTATGGATCAAATGAAGACGTTTAATGTGAGTATTCCTGTGTGGGATACATTGGCTCTCCCTAGCCAAAGGGATATACTTCAAGTGGATTTGTCTAAACTCAAACTTTGAAAAACATCAACAAGAAGAGAGAGTTTAGTTTTCACAAATAGACCTACACCTACTAGTGGGCAACCAAGAAAATATGGTAAACCACACCACTTTTATGTTTCTATGATTATTGGATATTTCTTAGTACATAATTGCATGATAGATAGTGGGGTAAGTAGCTCAATGATGCCTAAATAAATAATTTATAAGTTAGGCCTATAATATGAGACTAATACCAAGGATGTCTTGAAATTGGATGGTTCAAATACCAAGACCATGGGTGTGATCAAAGGCTTGTGTTTTACTCTCCATGCTTGTCCCAAATTTTCTATTTCCTAAGGTGTTGTTTTAGTGGATTTGCCACCCTACTTTGCTTTATGCTTATCAAGAGATTTCACTACCAAGATTGATGGATATTTATCATCTGATTGCTCATATATGGTTTTTAAAACTAGATATGGTACTAAATTTATAATCCAATCTGAACCTATGTCTAAGTTTCATCTTGATCCATACAAGCCAAACATTTAAAATGTGAATTGTACCATCATTGATGAGGGAGATTATCCCAATGATCAAGAACCAATTTTACCTCTTTACGGCATATCATACCTTTTCCTTAATGAATGGGGAGCATAAAATCATGAATATGATCCATATAAAGATGTTGAAGAAGCTAGTCTAGGTGTTTACTATTTGCATGAAGAAGGTACAGCCATACCAGCTCTCTCCAAGTCAAGTGAAGATATTGATGGTGTATGGAAATTTTTCTTTGATGGTTCAAGGAGTAAAAATGGAGTAGGGGTAGGTGTAATCTATTTTCTCCTTCCAATGAGAAGTAATTTTTTGCAATCAAATTTTAGTTCAATTACACTTGTAATGAAACTAAGTATGAGGCTCTTATAGATGGGATTCGATGGAAAGAAATAATGGAGTGAAGCAATTACAATTTTTTGGAGATAGTGAGATAGTAGTCCACTAAGTGAAAGGTAAAAGTGCTACTAAGAATCCATTGTTTAAGTCTTACAAACATAGGTATGGGACCCTATTGAATATTTTGAAGCCTTTAACATACAATTAGTTCCAAGAGAAGAGAATCAACATGTCAATTGGTTAGCTTCAATAGTATCTCAATTTGACATTCCTAATGGTGTGAAGAACTCAAAAACTTAGCCACATATCAAGGTGGTAGTGAGGCCATCAGTACTAGATAGTAATGTCAATTGGTAGGTTTTTGAGTGTGATAAGTAAATAGCATGCTTATTTTAATAAAAAAATAAATTTTATTGTAAAAATTAAGATAAATTATAGCATAAATATGGATATTAGATTGTGCAATTGAGATACAATAAGCTTCCCAAAGTCTTGGTAAATCTTGAGAATATATTCAATGAGAATGATAAAGTGAGGAAGGACAAGGTGAGTGTGTCTACCAAAGAGGAACGCCATGAAAGTGTTACTATCTTCAAGGAAAATCTTCTTAATCTTGGAAAGGTATGTACTTCAGTTGAAAGGAATGCATTTGTGGAGTTGTGTAAATAATTTTCTGATATCTTTGCTTGGGAATATAGTGACCTTAAGGGGTTTGATCCTAGATTAGTCTAACATAACATAGAGATTGATCCAAATTCCAAGATTGTAACATAAATACAAAGACATATAAATCCAAATATTGAGCTTCTAATTAGGAAAGAGATAAGAAAATTGATATATTTAAGCATCATATTCCATATTAATCACTCCTCATGGGTTGCTAATCTAGTCCATGTGAGAAAGAAGAGTGGGAGATCAGATTATGTGTAGATTTTAGAGATTTTAATATCATGTCATTGAGAGATCATTATCTCATACCCTCCATGGATCAAATTCTTCAAGTGTTTATAGGTTCTCAATGCTGCTCTCTCTTGGATGGCTACTCTAGTTATTATCAAGTCTAGGTGAAGGAATAAGATCAATACAAGATAAAATTTACTTCTAAATGGGTCAAATATTCCTATAAAATAATTCCATTTGGTATATTTAATGTAGGGGATACTTTAAAAATAGCCATGGATACGGATTTTTAAGGCTTGATTAATGAAATGGTGCTAATCTATCTTGATGACATAACAATTTTCTCAAAGAATGATAATGATCATCTAACTCATCTTAGATTGTTTTTTTAAATATGTAGGTAATATGGAATCTCTCTAAACACTAAGAAGTGTATTTTTATAATTCATGAGGGTAATATCTTACATCATATTGTCTCAAAATATGGGCTTGTTATATATCTTGAAAGATTAAGTTCCATATTGGCTTTGTATTTGCACAAGCATAAAAAGGGTTTACAAATCTTGGGAAGATTAACTTTTTTAGAATGTTCATAACTAATTTTTACAACCTTGTGAAGCCTATAACAACAATGTTTAATAAACACCAAGTCTTCAATTGGACCAAATAAGAAAAAAATAGTTTTGAGGTTGTTAAGCAAGCCATTGGCCAAGAACCTATATTGATCAATCCCAATTTCTCAAATGATTTTTTCTTGTATGCTTTATCTAACATTGACACTATCTAAACTATGTTGATGCAAAAAAATGGTGAAGGTCTTGAGTAACATATTGTCTTCTTTAGTCAAGGGCTAGAGGATTATGAAGAGAATACACCTATATTGAGAATAAAGTGTTGGAAATTATAAGAAGCCTTTAAAAAATTAGGCATATGGTTTCTAAAAACAAAATACATGTCATGGTGGCACATACCAACATAAAATACTTTCTTTTGAACAAGTATTTGAATAAGAAAAGAGTTGGGTGGATAACCAAGGTCATGGAGTATGATGTGGAGATCAAGGCTATCAATTTGATAAGAGGAAGAGGGCTATGTGAACATTTGTCATTAGACCTTAAAGAAAAATAATAAGCTATTTTTTCATTTCAATATGATCCTTGTACAATTGTACTTCCACCCCGTCCAAGTTGGACATAAGATATGGTAATATTTCTTCAAACATGTGAGTGTCCTATAAGTTTGGATCAAGAAAAAATAAGGTACTTTAGATTGCAATCCATCCATTATGTTCTTGTAAATGGAGTTATCTTTATAAAGGATCTTAATGGGATGTTTTTAAGGTGTGTTTAAATGGATTAGATTGACAAGCGTTTGGAGAAATTTCATGATGGACCTACAAGAGGTCACTTTATACCCAAGACCACAACAAAAAAAATAATGAGAGTTGGGTATTATTGGCCTATCTTGTTTAAGGACTCTAATGCATAGATAAAGAGGTGTCAAAATTGTGTCTTTTTCATAGGGAAACAAAATTTTAAAGCCCTAACTCTAAATCCTATTCAAGTGGAACAGCCATTCATGCAATGGGGTATTAATTTCATTGGCATGATACACTCCCCTTCAAGTGCAAGACATAAGTAGGAGATTACAACCACTGACTATTTCAAAATATGGGTGGAAGTAATATCCCTCAAGGAGGCCAATGAAAGTTCACTTTTTGACTTCTATGAAGTCTTAATAACCAAATTTGGAGTCCCTTACACAATAATTTTTGATAATATAATGACATTTAATGGTACAAGGACAAGTGAATGGGATCTTAAACATGGAATATACCCAAGTACTTATTACAACTACTGTCCTCAAGTAAATGGAATAGATGTCCATAAAAAAGAATTTTATTATAATAATTATGAGGATAGTGGAAAAGAATCAAAGAGCTTGGCATACTAAGTTCAAGACAGCCTTATGGGCTGATAGGATTACCCCAAAGAAGGATATTGGTAACTCACCATACATGTTTTTTTATGGTATAGAGTTCCAAGGACAAGTGAATGGGATCTTAAACATGGAATATACCCAAGTACTTATTACAACTACTGTCCTCAAGTAAATGGACTAGCTATGTCCATAAACAAGAATTTTATTATAATAATTAAGAGGATAGTGGAAAAGAATCAAAGAGCTTGGCATAGTAAGTTCAAGACAGCCTTATGGGCTGATAAGATTACCCCAAAGAAGGATATTGGTAACTCACCATACATGTTTTTTTATGGGGTAGAGTTCAAGATACACACACACACAAATATATATATATATATATATATATATATTGAATTAACAAACATATAGTTAGCACATCAAATTGAACTGATGGAGAGTGATCCTATGGCAATAAGGTTCACAAAAATAATAGCATTGGAAGAGACAAAAAATCATGTTATACATACCATGGAGTGCCATCAAACCCAAGTGAAGAAGACCTTTAATAGGAGGGATGTTTCAAGAATATATCAAGGAGACCTTGTTTTGAATTGGGATGAATATAGAGCCAAAATTGGTAGACATATCAAGTTTGATACATTATGGAGTGGGCCCTATGTTATCATTAGTTGTAAACAACATAATGCTTTTCAGCTTGTAAAGCTGAATAGAGAGGAGCTAAGTATCCCAGTCAATGGGATAAATTTTAAACCATGTTACTAAGTTTAGTTTTAAAACATTATAAATAGTAGAATAGGTTTTTTTCCTAAGTGATTGAAATAGGTTTGTTTGTTTGCTTTGGTTGTTTTCTTTCCTCTAAGTGTCTTATAACACGTGTGTGTGGTGTGTTTACGAGTTTTCTTAGTTTTTAGTTTATTTTAAGGCAGATATCAAGTCCAAATTTTAGTGTAACTTCAATCCAACAAATATTCATGACCCCATATCCCAATGGACTATCAAGGCCACTAGTCTTGGTGTATAACAAGCATGCAATCTTAGGAGGTTGCCAAAGATGTTAGCAAAAATTAGCCACCATAGGTGAATAAAATTTAAAACTTTGGTCATTATGACCTTAAATTTGTTTATATCCATATGAAGAATCTAATCTTAACCATGGTTTGTCTCAAGGTGATAGGCTTTGTGTTTTTCTTAGTAGTTTTTAGAGTCTCTTAGGGTGGTCTAGTTAGAGGTAAGGTTAGATCACCTAGTCTTACCATCAAATTCAGTCAATGTGGCCATTTCCAATGTGTTTAGCATAGATTAAGGTAAATTTAACAAAGCTAAGGTTTGAGTGTGAATTCAAGGTTAAGTTTTAATCATGGTCAAGGAAGAAGAATGATGACCCTTCAAGGAGGAATGTGTCCAAAGCTAAACAAGCAGACCAAGTAACAAAACTAGTAAGTTGATAACATTGCAATTTTAAGCATTTTGGAGAAGTTAAGGTATGTTTGGAAAGTTTAAGGTTTTCTTCATTATGTTTTATATTGCTTATTACAATGTTACAATATAAATATTTGAGAAAAAGTCAAAAGTGAAGGTCTATATAATTGAATAAGGGTCTCTCATGTCATTTAACACTTGTGGAATGTCATGATATGTATACTTGGCCATACATCTTGTTCAAAATGGCTTAGGACTAATTTTTAAATGCTATAACACTTTTGTAACTACATATTCATCATTTTATAATGTCCAAATTAGAGATAATGAAGAATTTTTAGGGGAAAAAAGGTGAGAAATGATTTGATGTATCATTCTACCACTGTACAGGTCAAGAGAGACTACATGTCTACATGGTTCATTAGCTTTAGCAGTTTAAGAAGGCAAAATAAGTAGTTTTTTGAAGAAACAAACCTGTAGATGTCTTTTTTCAAAGGTTTTATTCTAAGGATAAACTTAAAATCCCTCTAAGGCTCTTCCTAAATCCCTAAAACCAAAAATCCATGCAAATAAAGAAGTGACAAATCCAAAAGAGGCAAAAACCTATCCCATTTATCCATCAGGTTTATAGGTCTGCTCGCAAGCTCAAAAAGGGTCAATGGTTTTAGGATGATTCATAGAGGAGAGATAATATTAGGGATAATGATCTTATGGGAAGGAGGGGACCCCTATTACTTTCCAAATCATAATGGGAGTTAGGAAATCTAGGGCCTGAGCTTTATGAATCATCATTAATAAAATAAGTGGTAAAAACCCCTTATAAAACCCCATAAGGTCAATTTTCTCTTTATAAACAATTTTTGGGTTCAATTAAAGAATTAAAATGATTATAAATTATATTTTTAGGAATATTTTATCTATACAATAGTGTATTTACCCAATATTCTCAATGTCCATGTTGAGATTGACACCAAAAAGTCTTGATTTATTAAACTAGACATGATAATCATGGTTTGAAAGAGTTGTAAAGTATTTTTGTGCATGAAATGAGTGAAATGAAGTTTTTAATAGTCAATAAAACTTAATAAAGGATCCTAAAACCTTTTCAAATCATCAATGAGGCAATGAACTTCAAGAAAAAGAGGTATTTATGCATGCATAAGTGGGTTGTGTGAACTTGTAGGCACAATCGAGATGATCCTTGTCAAATATGGGTGTTTCTTCATTTTCAAAGACTCTAAAATAGTTATTAATATCTACACATGGTTTATAAGATCATCCTCAAATATATATTTCAAATGGTTGACCCCAGGATTCATTAGTTCCAATGTTCTCCATCAAAGCTAAGCCAAAAAGAGGTTTTATTAACCTATAGGTTTGAAAACTTTTAGGTCATCATTTGTACCCAAAATATTGTAATGGAAGTATGTATATCATATTAATTACATTATTTTATTCTCTCATTCCTATTTCAAAACTTTTATAAGCTTTGGGGTCAATTTTCTCAAGTCAACAATGAAGGGATGGAATGTTGTGAGTACCAAACATGCAATTAAGTATCATTTTTGTGTTTATATAGGAGAACAACACTCATATCATATTTTTGAACTTAAAATTAACTCCATAAAGAATATAAATGTTCATTATAAGTTCATAATATTACTGAGATCTCAAACTTCAAACTAACCTACCCCCATATGATGCATTTCATGGTTACTGACCTATACATAGAAAATGAGCCAAAAAGGGCAAGTTTACATGAGATTTGGGTTGTGCAAGTTCAAATGGAGTGAAGGGATAATGAAAAAAGTTGTAAGAAATATGAAAATCCTTTATTTTAAGATGGATCATAAAACATCAACTACTTTTATTAGAGAAGTGTTTTAGGTTTGTTGAAGACCTATGAGAGCAATGGTGCTCTTGAGTTCATCTTGGAGAAACTAATATGGGTTTGCTTTCTCATCCCTATAGATGGTTCAGTCATGTTTAATAAATTAAATTGGGATAATAAATTCTTGGATTTTTTTATATGAATAAGGAAATACATGAACTGATAGACAATAGTCATGTGATAAATAAACATCTATAGGCCTGTTACTGGCAGATGGGAGAAAAGGGCATACTTGTGATGCATAGGAAGTGATAAGAGGTTTTTAGAGGTAAGAGATAGTATAATTAAGGCCTCCATCCTTAATAATACCAAAAATAAGGCCATAACCAAATTAATAGGACTTAATCTCAGGGCCTAACAAGCAAGAGGCCTAAAGAATAGACCTACATGCATGTTCATGAAACATGAAGAATGTGTGCAAGTTTTAGGAAAATTTGAGGTAGGAATGGTTATTAAGAGATAAATAATTTTTTTTCAAAGAATACCACAAGGTTTTAATGCATTTAAATGAATAATAAATGCTAGATAGTGATCACTAGCATCACTTCAATAGGACTATCCACCAACCCTAACAGTGGCCCAATGCATGTTCTACAAGACTTGAGGAGTCAATAAATTGAAAAAAAACATTTGAACATGTCATGGTAGGTTTTTTAGACCTCAAGGAGGTGTTCCAAATTCAAATCAAGCACTTTCATGACCTATTCTACTAATTTAGCTTCCTCAAGTTGACCTACAAGCTTAGTTTGTATGAGAATCCTAAATTCATCACATATAAAATTGCACAAGGAGTTGCATGCATTAAAATGTCTATTGGAGATGTTAGTGAGTTATCCCCACTTCATTATAGTGGCATTATTTGAGAGATTAGGTATTTTTTCTTTATGAACAATCATGGACAAATTAAAGACTCTAAAACCCTACTAAAACCTCTAAAGAGACTTGGTGGATAAGATTAGTCTTCTAAGTGCCCAAAATGGATTGGGATGGCTTAAAAACTACTTGGATGATACCTATGCCTCTCCTATTCATATTATATAGCAAAGTATTGTCACGTGGGAGTTGGAATGTATGAAAAAATGACTTAAGAGATTGCTTTTTTAGCCTATTTGTAGAATTTTGAGGCCAATAGGTCTTCTTAACCATATACAGAGGATCATTGAGCTAATACAGAGGTATTATGGTCCTTAAAAAGTCATTTAATAAGTATTTATAATGATAATACATGTTGTAAACCACTGTCAAGCCTCCGTGAGGAGAGTGTGATCACTCTTGCATAAAGAAAGTATAATTTCAAACCTATTTCAATGATCAAAGAGCCTTAAGAGAATCTTAGTGTTCACCTAATGTCATGATGTAAGACTCATATTTATGAGAAAATTTCCAAAAAATAGGATAGGAAATTAGAATTAGGCTTATTGGTAACCTCAAGATTAGACAAGGTGAAAGGTGGCATGCTAACCTTACAAGTATCCTTGGAGTGAGTATGGAGTAACTCAAGAGCCTCATTTGATCATCAAACCCCTAATGATGACTTGTCATCTTGAATTTTTAGGTTGGGAAAAAGAAATAAGCAACATGATGTCAAGACAAAGGAGCAACTCACCATAAATAGTTCATAACTCCTCATACAAGAAGATGGATCTATTTAAAAGTCATAATGAGTGTTTATTCCTCGTCTCTTCTCCAAATTTTTAAAAATTTTGCCTTTTTAGTTGACACATGGATAAGAGGATTAGAAACTTATTTTCTTTCATATTCTACTTTTGTATAAAACTGATCTTATGACAAATTTTTAGTTGTGATGGACTTTTGACACCTCTCTTTTATTTATCTTCCTTCTCTTATTTTATAAATGAAGCCTTGAATGGAATTGAATATAACCTCTAAATGTGTATGGAGAATCCCTATCAAATTTGATACTTTTTATTGCCTCTAAAATAAAACTCAAGTTGAGTTACACTTTTTTGGTCTTACATTTAATAAATTTGAAGTTAATTTTTGATGAATGTTAGTGATAGTTGTACTACTTCCTTACATTTGTCCTTTCCATTCATGTCTATATGAAAGTTAGTCATCTTTCCATAGGTCATATGAAGTGTATCAAATGGTTTTTTGAGTTTAAGTGTTGAAAGTCATTAGTGTCTTATGTTAGGCATTTTGATTAATCACCTTGGCTACTATACTAGCCATATCCTTCATATGGAAATAATTGTGTGGGAAGAGTTATTTCAAAGTTGTGAAATTAGGTTGTAACTTTTTCATTTCATAGTGTAAGCATAGGAAAGTAGAGGAAACTACATTTGGTACATCACCTCCATGTTATTTTTCTGATTTTACTTGTGTCTATCCATTTTGTTTGCAATTTCAGTAGGTTAGTTTTAGTTTTGGGTGAATCATCAAGGGAGCTATCCCAATATAAATATTCACTTCACCAATGAGGCCACCCACAAGCTAGAAGTGATTATGTGCTATCATCTAGTTAGGAAATCTTGAACAACCTTCCTATGAGTGAAAATTAGATAGATAATAGGACCCATGGAAAACATATAGATGTGATAGAAGGCTGTGTAAGGGCCATATGTGTACAAACAAGTCATGTAGGGTGAATAAGTTAAAATTGACATTGTCAAGTGTCTAAAACCAGAATTTAGTGTCTATAAATTCCCCCCTTTTCTTCTAGTATTGAAATGAAATATAATGCTAGAGCTAAAGGATAAGAGAGTACTTGAGTGTGTAAAACATGCTATCTTTGGGAGGAGGTTCCAAATGTGTAGCTTTCTCTAAGAAAACTAATAATAAACATGTGGCAATCAATTTCTATAAATGAAATATAAAATCTGAAATGAAATGGAAACTATTCAAACTTAAAGAGCAAGGAAGGAGTACACCTATGAGTGGGTGAATAGTTTTTCCCTATGACATGCTAGAGATGATGTTTCCTTATTGAAATATTAAATAACAATGCTTATTATTGAAGTTTATAGATAATTGGTGGTGATCATAACCCAATGTATATATTAATAAAAGGCCATTGGTAGGAAATTTTAATTCCCCAACCCTTATTGAAGAGGGAATAGTGCATAGGTGGTTGAGCATGGTTAAATCTTAACCATACTACTCATATAACTAATCTTGAACCTCAAGATAAAAGTGGGGAGCCACATATTGGGATCTCACAGTAATGCCTAAGTTGTTGAGTGTCACTAAACCTCAACCACATTACTCATTTAATTGAATGAACCAGTACAAGTGAACATATAGATAGAAATTTCTCACATCTAGGTATCATCAATTTCATAATAGAAAATTGTAATATTGTACATGTGTATGAACAATGTTCATGGCCCATAATTTTATCAAATCAATGTCAACATGATATAAAATGTTATGCATTTATATTTCATCTTGTCTCAAATCTAAAAACTTGTAACTTATGTCTTTATAAAATGTGTGCATATCCATGGCATATGTCACAAATGTGTTTGAATCTGTAAATATCTAAAAACATGTAACTTTTATTCTTGTAAATTTATACATATGCATGACATATGCCAAAAAAAAAAATCTTATTCTATAAATATATTTCCAAATTTTAACCAATCTAATATTCTAAACCAATTTAAACTCTTTGAATTATGTAATATATTCCAAATTTTGACTTTTTAATACATAGAGGCTTGCATCTCTATGACAAATCCACTAATATGCCCACCTTTTAAGATGAGGGATGTGGCATATGAATTAATCATCTCGAAAGAAATGAGTTAGTCACATCATGGTATGTAAAATATGTAATCATTTAGAATCATATGATAACATGTGGAGAATATGCCATCATCGTAATGAATAGATGGTTAAATCATATTTAAATCATGTAATGCAAGGCATATAAGTGTCATGTCAAGATAGATATGGAAATCAAGTGTCAGGATCTTAAAAGAACAATTGATTACTTTCGTGTAAGCAACTAAACATGGAATTAAACCAAAATAATAAGTAACTAGAAATCAAAATCAGGAAAGAATAAGAGATACAAGAAACAATGAAAACTTGTATTAAACTCTTCCAGAAGGAAATGCAATTGAAGAAATCTCTCTTTCTTCCACACCTCTCAGATGTACAGATCTCTTTCCCTCAAGAGTTCTCTCTCACAATTAGAGACACAATTTAGCTACTTGAATTGATTCACCCTTTTTCTCATACATGTCTGTTACACAAGCTATGAAGATCTATCCCTATTATATAGAATTAGGGATCATGAGCTATGCATTCTCAACCGTCAGATAAACCTCTTAATCAAAGGTTCAAATCAGTCCTACCAAAAATAGAAATGCAGACTTACAACTAATAGTTAAATTTATCATGCAAACAATCTGTTCATCCTACAAAAATAGACTTCTAAAACACACAGGTGACCGACGTCAGTCCCTATCTACCTACACATGACTAATGTCAGTTGATCCATAACCAACATCAGCAGCCTCCAGTCGATCCCTGACCGACATCGGTGACTGTGTAAATATAGAAACCTTGCACTCACTCATTGGTGAAGCTTTTAGCTCCACAACTCAACAATCTCCCACTTGGAGATAAACAGCTGCACCTGTACCTGTACAGCAACATCTTCTAGCTTCTCCATCTTCAAGCTCAATCTTGAAGACCAACAAAAGTTAAATGAAGATTCAACTTCTCCTTTGTTACCAGCTTTGTTAACATATCAGCAGGGTTCTTATTTGTATGGATCTTTTCCAGCTTCAACTCATCATCCTCCAATACCTGTCTAATGAAGTGGTACCTAAGCTGTATATGTTTAGTTCTTGAATGAAAGGCTGAATTCTTTGCCAAATAAATTACACTTTGACTATCACTATACAATCTGCAACTCTCTTGCTCCTTTCCCAACTCTTCCATGAATCGTGTCATCCATATCATCTCTTTGCTAGCCTTTGTGACTGCAATGTATTCTGCCTCTGTAGTAGACAAGGCAACAACCTTCTACAACTTTAAAATCTAGCTAACCGCCATTCCACCAAAAGTGAACACATAACCTGTGGTGCTTCTCCTGCCATCCAAGTCACCTACCATATCTGCATCTACATATCCATGTAGAGAAAGTGTTTTACCCTCCATAGCACAAATACCTACTACTGGTCCCTCTCAGATATCTGAGAATCCACTGAACTACTTTCCAGTGTTCCTTCCCTGGATTGGCCATAAACTTACTAACAACTCCCACTGCTTGGGCAATATCAGGTCTAGTACATACCATTGCATACATTAAGCTCCCAACTGTGGAAGCATATGGAACTCTACTCATGTACTCTACCTCTTCATGTGAATTAGGACACTATTCTTTGCTCAACTTGAGGTGTCCAGCCATAGGTGTGCTCACCGGTTTTGCATTCTACAAATTAAACCTCTCTAACACCTTGTTCACATAATCCTCTTGAGACAAAATCAACGTGTGATTTTTCCTGTCTCTCTTAATACTCATGCCAAGGATTTTCTTTACTACTCCTAAATCCTTCATGGCAAGTGTGTGAGCTAATTTTACCTTAAGCTCAAAAATATCCTACATGTGTGAACCTGCAACAAGCATATCATCTACATACAATGCCAAGATAATATATCTACCATTATCCAATCTCTTAAAATAAACACAATGGTCAAATTGACATCTACTAAAACCATGCTTAGTCATAAACCTGTCAAATCTCAAATACCATTGTCTAGGAGCTTGCTTAAGACCATATAAGCTTTTCTTCAACTTGCACACAAGCTTCTCCTTACCTTTGACCTTAAAACCTTCCGGCTGATCCATATATATTTTTTCATCCAAATCTCCATGAAGAAACATTGTCTTAACATCAAGCTACTCAAGATGCAAATCCTCAATAGTAACTAAAGACAATACAGTTCGAATAGAAGTCATTTTTACTACAGGAGAAAAAATTTCACCAAAATCAATACCTAGTTTCTGTGTAAATCCCTTTACTACCAACCTAGCCTTATGTCTCATTTGTCCATTATCACCTTCCTTTAACCTGTAAACCCATTTGTTTTTCAGTGCTCTCTTTCTAGCTAGCAACTCAACCAAATCCCACATTTGGTTCTCTTTCAAGGAATCAATCTCCTCATTCATGCCAAGCTCCCACTATTTCTGGGTTTTTACTTGCATTGCTTCATCAAAACTCTCTAGTTTTCCACTATCAATAAGCAATAAGTAGAATAATGAAGGGGAATATTGAATTGGAGGTTTACTTACCCTTTTTAACCTCCTCTTATGCATTTAAGACTCATTCACTGCATGTTGTTTGTCCAAATTCTCTGTCAGTGACTGATCTCGGTCATCTCCAGGTTTGCACCTGACCAACATTAGTTCCACTTGACTGACATCGATTCCTGTGTGACTGACGTTGGTTACTATCTGACTGATGTCAATTCCTTTATGACTGACATCAGTTCCTATCTGACTAATGTCAATGTCTGTGTTTTCATGTTTGTGATTATTCTTTCTCGTGAGCTCATTTTAGATCAAAACCCTATCCAAACTGCCCTGCTCAAAGTTATTCAGTCCCCTCTGCTGATCTCTATCCATCATCTCCTCCATGAACACCAAGGCTTTCCATTTCTTAAGTTTGTCAAAGACATCTAACTTCCTCTTAATAACATGCATCTCCTTCTTACTCATATGACCAAGCCTATAAAGCCACGTCTTCGTAATAGAAGAAGAATTAGTAATACAAGTAGGTAGATAAAGAGTACCTACTTTCTTACCACATGCTAATTCAAGTGCATCTGCTATGAGAGTTACTGTGCATCTCTCATCACTTAACTTTCCTAAAAAAATTAGCCTCATTTTTAGAACTAGGACCTGCATGACATCCTTCAACACCCATGTGTTGGCCGTCTGCAATTTCAGCCGCACTTCCCCTTTACCAATACTTTGACAAGGCTCACCAACCCCTAAATAAATCTTTCGAAAGTCTCCATGGACCTTAACATGGAAAAATACTCTATTTGGGGTTGCATGGAAAGAGGCAACAAAATCTATAAACCAAGATTCTACTTTATCCAAGGAACATATAAGAACAACTAGTGAAATAATACCTACAACACATGCTTCTTTATTTCCTTCATGTTGATTTTCTACCAACCAGCAATCTTTCTTTACCTTCTCTTTCTTTCCATAACACCATAATTGATCATTCTTGATTTCAAATTCCTCCATTCTTAGCTTACTTTCTTCTGCCATTGCTATACTCCCACTCAATTAGAAACCCCTGAGAGTGACTTGTAATCAAATACAAACCTACTCCAAAATAGGGTCTGTGAACGTACAACCTTAGCTCTGATACCACTTGTTAGTGAACCTTACAAGAACAATTGATTACTTTTGTGTAAGCAACTAAACACAGAATTAAACCAGAATAATAAGTAACTAGAAATCAGAATTAGCAAAGAATAAGAGATACAAGAAACAATGAAAACTTGTATTAAACTCTTCCAGAAAGAAATACAATTGAAGAAATATCTCTTTCTTCCACACCTCTCAGACATATAGATCTCTTTCCCTCAAGAGTTCTCTCTCACAATTAGAGACACAATTCAACTACTTGAATTGATTCACCCTTTTTCTCATACATATCTGTTACACAAGCTATGAAGATCTATCCCTATTATATAGAATTAGGGATCATGAGCTATGCATTCTCAACCGTCAGATAAAACTCTTAATCAAAGGTTCAAATTAGTCCTACCAAAAATAGAAACACGGACTTATAACTAATAGTTAAACTTATCATGCAAACAATCTATTCATCCCATGAAAATAGACTTCTAGAACGCACAGGTGACCGATGTCAGTCCCTATCTACCTACACATGACCGATGTCGACCGATCCATAACCGACATCGGCAGCCTCCAGTCAATCCCTGACTGATGTCGGTGACTGTGTAAATACAAAAACCTTGCACTCGCTCATTGGTGAAGCTTTTAGCTCCACAACTCAACATCAAGCATGTACTAGTAACCATCACTAATATAAACAATGAATAATGAACTATGAAATAAGGTGAATGATGTTGATCATGGCACCACTTACAAATGTGTAGGTGTGTGATATGAATCATGACATCATAAATTCAAAAATCTTAGTAAACTCAATATAAAATCTTAAATTTATCCAATCATAATCACATAATATCATGGCCTTTATACACACAATAAAATCACAAGAAATAGCAATAAATATCACAAAAGGCTAGGGGACACATACAAAGGATAATAAAATGTCACACAAGGCCAAGGGCCATACACATATGACAATCAAATGTCACAAAAGGATAATGGCCACAAGGAAAGAGGCATATAATGATACACTCAATCACATAATGTCATATACTAAGTACGAAGTGAAGAAACATAATCAATGATTAACCTATGAAATTAAATAAAAATAATAAAGTAAAGAAAAAATTAAACTAGCTTACACTATCAATATATGTCAATGTCACAACATAAAAAAGTAGCATATCCATGAAATTTAGCATTGTAAAGAATATAAGATCAATACATGCATAAGAAATCAATGTAGTTGAACATGATAAATGGAAGGGTTATATAAATATATAACCTACAATAATGTGACCTATGAAATGAGATGCCCTTAACATTGGCATGGCCCTTGGATATAGGAATGTCCCACATCTTTTTATCCATGTATTATGTGTAACATGTATTTATTTAATCTCACTCATGTATACCATTAAAATCATGTGCATATGGAAAAGGATACGCAAACTACCAAACATCTGATAAATAACATATATGAATAATGTGAACTAGAAATCATTAATTCTTAGAAAACTTATTTTTGTATACATTAATTTGATCTTATATGTTCCATTTTTGTACTTGCATATTTTTTAGTTGATATCATTTATTTTGAGTTAATTATTGTTTTTAAGTTTTTGTTAATTAGTTATTGTATGGAGACGCGTAAAATGATATGGAATTTAAGAATAATGCATACGTGTGAAATAAATAACAAATAGTTGTATAGGGTGTGTAAAAAATATCTGACCAACCACTTAAAAATAATAATTGTTCCTTTTAATCATTTGAAATATTTGAAACTAGATGTATCTATACCATGACAATTTTGAATGGTTCCTTTTCATGCTCTTATTGTGTAATGTTATTTACTTGTTTCCTTCATTTATATTTAATTGATTTATTTATCTTTGGTACCCACCCTTATGTTGGATATGATGTATTTGTATCCTTCTTTGTGTTTGCTCTATATTTATGATATGTAAGTAAACCATATGGGAAAGTAAAGAAGGGATTCATATTATTATTATCAAAAATTTCCCCTATTTTTCTATAACCACGTGACATTTTCTCATGGGATATCTTTTTGTATAAATAATAATGTTAAGCCTAAGATAAATTAGTATTGTAACATGCCCATGGAATTCTCATAAGTATGTATATGCTATAGATAATGACCACTATATCCCAAGTCTTGAATAAATCTAATTGTATAGGTGTTGCATTGTTGCTTGTCATTTACAATGATGCCTTATATATACTCACCTATAATAAGGGATCAAATTACCATTGGTTCCTTAAGAGAAAATTCTTGTGAAAGATCGATCCTTGTAGAATGTGAACTAAAATAAGATATTCTCCTAGTGATACCTTCCATATAAATCTGAGTTACCATTGGCTCCTTGGTAGGAATGTCCTAGGATATCTCTATCTTCTTAGGTTGAGTAGAAGAATAATATGGATAAGGGGACCTTTTTGAACTATTTTCAAGTGTACCAAATGTAATAACACATCCATCCATAAGTTGATCAATATTTTATCACAATGAATAACAATTATTATCTCTATATCCATTGATACAATGATAATTACAAAATGGTCTTGCCCCCACTCATTTGAGATGCTGGGTATGGTGATAATAATTAATAGGTAAGTTGATTATATTATTATCAAGTAATGTCTATAAAATGTAACTTGGTTGACCTTTAAAACTATCAAACTTAAGTGGTTGATTCTTATTTATAGTAGGTGCACTCATACTAGATTTTGCCTTGTAAATGATGTCCTTTAAATCTTATCTTTTATTAACAACCTTTATTGGACTCTTTAATTTAGAGTATGATGTACTCATTTTTAATTTCTTATGTGTAATTTATTTCTTAGGTTAAGATGGTATTGAATCACATGAATTGGTTTCATTATGTTAATCACCATTGAGATTAAAAGGCTAGGTGAAAACATCCATATAAAGTGTCTCAAAGAAGGATAAGAATTGTAAAGTTCTAATTCCTTAAGTGGAGACATTAGAACCTTACTAAAGATAAATTTATTTTTAAAATTTGAGGGTTGATACATTAAATAATTTAATGTATCCTAAAATCATAAAATTTAATATTCAATGAGCTCATCATGACCTTGATTTAGACTTTGGAGATGTTCCAATGTGATTTTAGTGACCTTTTAATAATTAAATTTGCATAATAAAACCTCTTATAACTTATTAAAGTAAGGTAAATATTCACTATTAATACTATATAACCCATTTAAGTCCTCTCCTTCTAAAATTTTGTGAAAATACTATAATAATATTCATCATCATTTGATCTTTTCCCAAAAGAAAGTAAATATTTTGTTAAATGGCTACTAAGATCTCTATGGCTATCAAATAATCATAACTTAGGCATGACAAATCCTTTTAGATAATTTGAATTTAATATGATTCATGTTATAGTTTTTCCTAAGATGATTTTATTATTCATATTATCATCACATCATCTAGATTGTAAAGTGAGAGAAATAACTTACTTTTGAAGTTCACCTATGGCATGCATTATAGAGATGATATGGCTAGTATGAATAGTAGTGGTTTGGAAGGATTAATTAATTGGTCTTAATTCACTATTTATCCTAAACATAGGTAAAATATATTCATTACAAATATAATTACATTTATTTCAATCATATCCTATGAAAACATCATTGCATAACTTGGAATCAAATTCCATGACCACATTATTCCATAATTTGGGATTGTCATCACATTTTGGTTCTAAGAAGAGTAGAAATAACATCACATTGTGTGTCAATGGAAGTTTCATGTAAAAATATATTTAAAATATTTATTTTTAAGATAATATTAAATATCATCACATTTCATTTCAATGGAGGAGGGATAAACATCGCATTCATTTGCATCATTTTTCACTTAAAGAGAAGGTAAAAGATTATCACTCTTTGCATCATATGTCACTTCAATAGAAAAACTAGTATCACATTCTAGTTGAAAAAAATGAATGTCAATATTTTATGTATTATAATATGCATCATTACAAATCAAAACATCATAAATAGCTATATGTGTATTATTTATCCATAGATATATTGTATCTTCTTATTTAGGTGACATACTATAAACATTAAGAAGTACATTACGTAATGTATTAATATTTTACTCTTATTATAATGTGTGATTGGGAGATTGTATATAAGTAGGAAATTTAATTTAAAAATCATATTTTTCATCTTATACTTCACTATATTCATCACTATTGTACCAATCCTTTTTATAATCAAAATCATACATAAGTAGCATCATTAATCACTAAACTTAGTCATGAGTCCTTTCACTATTATAAGCATAAAATGGTCCTTTCAATACTTTCCCCAATCATCATTGAATATTTATAACCACTCCAATAGTGGGTTGAGTGTACTCCATGAGCTGAAATGTTCTATATATAGACAGGTCTATATAATGTAAAAAATGTCAACATTTCTATGTAGAGAAACTTTGCCAAAATTATTGCAAATTCTTTTGCATTATGATTAGCTCTATTTTCTTATCTATGAATGTTTGTCATTATTTTTTGTCTTGAGTTCATGATTGTGCTATAGAATTGATACTATGATTATTATATAAATTAATATAGCAACTAGATTATATTAATGCTAGTCTAGTTTTCTTGCGAGTTCTTTTTGTTTTCTTTAAAACACTCTTTGTTTTATGTGCTTACCACTATAAGGTTATTTCAAAGCTTTGTGTATAAAATACTAAATATATTTGGCATATTTACATTTAGTGAAATATTTTTGATTTAATAATTAATTTTTTTGTCCTTAAAAGCTTACCCACTGAGTGGTTAAAAGTTTGGGCAATTATTGAACCAGAGACATAATGGTATAACTATGACTTGGCATATTTTAGCTCATGAAGCATTGGCATTCTCATGATCAGAGATATTATTTTATGCCCTCCTTCACCCTCTATTTTTTTTAGACTAAAATACCCTTCCATTACTTTATAAATTGACCAAAAAAACACTATAACATTTCAGATTCAAGGCCAAGTTAGCAAGAATTATATTCAATAAAGATATTAAACTTTTTGTGGTAGTAATCACTCTCTTGGAATTTATTTCAAGCGGGTTATATCATGGATCCCCATACCTACAACACATTCCCTAGATCAATTTAACATAAATCCTAAAACATGAGGATGAAAGTTTTTGATTGTCCCTCACTTTTCTTTCTAAGCACTTAATCTCCTAAGTGTTGTTAGAGTAGGATTTTGGAGTGAGCAATAGAAGCTTCATTAGGATTGCATGGGAGAGGACTTATATATCATCATTAATTAAAGTAATGGTTATTTATCATGGTAAGATATAAGGAAGAAACACATCATTGGGTTAATCATTATTTTACCATATAAGAGTGACTTGGAGATCATGATACATGTTGAAAATCTTAGGAAGAGGTAGATTATTGATATGAGAAATGGTGGGAATTTGATATAGTGTTTTAGGATTCTGTAACTTCAAATCCCATGAGTTGGGATCTAAATCATGTTATAATGTTTTCCATCATGATTTAAATTGATTCATTGGATACCAAATATGTGATAACTCTCATATGATGATTCCAATGATGGTCTAAAAGGATATTATAGAGAGTAGAAGATCTAAAACCATCAACTTGGTGCAACTATTTTTAGCCCAATATTAAGAGTGAAACAAATGCAACCAAGAGGTTTTTCATTGATTTTATCAAATCCATGACAAGTGATTCATTTTTTATTAAGGTCATATTTGGAATATGTAATTTTTTGGATTAGTTAGAGGGAATTAATGTTAATGTCAAGATTTCATCCACCAAGATTTTTGTCATTAAGGTATTGTTGATAATAATATTATTAATGAAGAGGGGTGGATCATTGGATCAAAAGAGGATTTATTCATTAATATTATATTATTAGGGAAACTCTATGGATAGTTTTTTAGAGGAATAAGGTTTAGAAATGGTTTCAATAATATGAACTTCTATAGGTGTAGGATCACCAAAAATTTGGGAAGGTAGTTTGGATTCACCAGATGCAAACTCTTCAATGTATTAAAATTTTTGCATGAGTAATTTTTTATTATAAGGTGATGTTTCCATGAGTTTAATTACAAGGATTTTGCAATCCATGGAATTAATTTCATCTAATAAATTCCATTATGATATATGGTGAGCCATGGAATTAAGATGATGTTTTCATGAGTTCCATTATATTTTTTAAGGAATGGAATTAAGTTCATATAAGATATTCCATTGATTAGGAATGGTAATTTTATGAGGAATGACAATAGAAGAAACATTCGGCTGAGGATCTGATGGTGGATCAGGCTCATCACTAGCTTGTGGATTAGAAGATGATGTAATTTTAGAAGTTGCATATTTAATAAGTTGGTCTTTTAGAGAAGACTTCTTAGTTTTGGTGACAAGATATTTGTGAGAAGGCTTAAAATGGTATTTAAACTTTTTTGGATTAAAAAACTATGAATTAGTGTAATGATTATCATAGTTGGCATCAATAACACAAGTGAATTCATTGTAATGTTGTGTATTGGAATCCAACAGTTGGGATGAATTTTGAGGTTTTTAAATTATAGATTTAGGATTGTAGGTTCAAGTTTTATACCCTTAAAGGTATTAATTATGGCACTCTTTATTGATAACATCATGATTTAAATTTTATCTCAAGATGGTATTAACCAAAAAAAATTGGAGTGCATGATAGGTTTCATGAGAGTGACCAATATCGACATGGAAAAAAAAATCTCATTAGGATCATACCATGAAGGAGGGATAGTAGTGTATATGTATGGTTTGGATGTATATAACAACTTATTAATTTTCTAAATAATAAAGGTAAGATGGGATGTAATTTTTTTATTTTATTTAGGAGGATTAGATGTGGGATTCATAAAATTAGTCTTGGGAGAAAGATTCTTAATGTTAGTGTTGGTTTCCCCAACTACAATAGCAAAAGAGGGAATATTATTAAGACCACCACTCTTGTTTGGTGTATAGATGATATTTTCATCAATTTTTTTAATTAACTAAGTGGGGTACTCTATATTATTAGTTTGGTTAATTTAAAACATATTGAATTTAATATATCTAAAGTGATGCTAATAGAAACTACACCATGAACAATTATCATCAATGGTGGATAAAAAGAGAAGAAAAGAAAAGCCCATGTATTGAGGCTTCCAAGAAAATTTTTAAGAGGTGACACAATGGTGATAAATTGGTTGTAAATATAATGGAATACATAATTTCATCACATAAAAATGATGGTATCATTTAGGCAAGTACAATTAGATTTTGGATCTAGATAAAAGATTGTATTAACTAGGTCGGTACAATTAATTTACTAAGTCTGAGATACAGACTGTATCAAGTTGCATGATAAAATATAGTAAAAAGGTAGTGTTATTTATTATTATAAAAAAAAATTGTATCATTTAGGCCAATATAATAGGTTATAATTTGGTTAAACTAGCCGATATAGTTGGATCAAAGTTTAAGACTGGATCAAATTGGCTAAGGTGGTCAGGGATACGCACATAATTATATTAGCCTAGATAATGTATTTAAAAAACACATAATTGTATTATATTGGCTGATGTATTTAAAACTTAACATATAAAGGTATCAGATTGGATGATATAGTATGAAAAACTAGTAAGCTAAAAATTTAACTAGCTATTTGTGAAAATCAATACAAGGAGGTAAACTAATGAAGGATTTTATTTATTTGTAGGTTCTCATATATATTTATCCCAATCATAAATAGTGATTATGAATTAAAAGGCACTAAACATGGATTATTCCATCATACCCATGGCCAAACTATCTCATCTCTAAGGTATATTAAGAGTAATTTCTCAAGGCTAACTACTTATCGATGTGCTATAGAATAAAATGGATGGTTGACTTCCTAAGACTAAAAACAAAGTATCCTAGGAATTTATGATATATTTTGAGGTAAATGGAAACTAAAGTCCATGTATAGTGTTTATAATGGCTTGATTATTGGGGAAGTAATTGTGTGCACATAAAGAACACATGTTAAACTGTGCACTTGATTTCCTGAGGTTAAGGTAAGATAGCCAAAGCAATGGATGGGCGATGGGTGGATCTATGGAATTGGTTGGTTGTTATCCAAAATAATATTTGGGATGGGTGGGGGAAAAGGATTATCATGATGGAAATAAAATACCTCCACAAATTCATGTTACTCATTGAGAGCATCTAACTGAGTGGAAATAAATATCTAATGTATTTTGGTGTCTAAGATAATGAGGAGAAGCTCATGATTAATACTAGGACTGAGGAAATAGGGATGGTTAGGTTGAATGAATCAATAAATGATATTAAATCTATTGGATTGACTACACCTAGTCAATTTCATCCACAAATGTGAATGATATATGATGAGGCTAGACCTGAGGAGAAGAAAAAAGGGTGGAGGTGAGGATCTAAGCTTTAATCATGTTATATTTATGAACTCTATTCTAGGGGGGATGATGATAGGTGGATCAAAAAATTTATCCTACTTATCTATAGCATTAATAGTGTCAGAAATGATGTGGGGAATACATGTAGCATGTAAAAACTTAATTCTCAATTCAACACTAATATAAGGTTGTGTGTTGATTGTTGGACCAATAGCTCTAACCCTAGGGAAAATATGTTCTTTGACAAGAGCAAGTGTATTATAAAGTGTCATTCAAAGGAGACTAGGAAAATTATAATTGTATGATATTGACTTGGTAAATGTTTTATGAAAGTACTTGTATTGTTGAAGCAAGGTTTTAGAGTGTTTCCCTAGTTTGATAAGGCTTTTGGTAGTTTGATCATTTTTATTATTTTTAAGAATATTTGACTGAAATGAGAGCTAACTACTTACTCAAATTAAATAAATTAATGACAAATAACTGAAACTAAAATGAAAAAACATATTTTTTTTCATTTTCAATTTATTTTCAATGCATGCAAGATAAGAGAGAAATCTACTCTAACTATGCAAACACTAAATTTTAGTTTTCCTATGTGCAAGCTAAATGCAATTTTTTTTTTTTGTGATTTTATAAACAAAGGATAAATGAATATAATTATGCAAATTACCTCTTTAATAACATTAAAGTAACAAAAAATAAGGTCTGGATCTAGAACATCAGTACCACTCAAAACCCAATAATTATTTTTCATGTGCAAGCTAAGACAAAGATTTAGTGTTTCTAGATGAGTTCACATTAGTTATAAATTATTTATTTTGAATAAAAGTGATTTTTTGAAGTATGATTTTATAAATTAGTAATCTAAAAAATCACCTATTAATTACTTAAGTTTGGCCAGGGTTTTCTCTACTTACTAATGTGTGTGTGTGTGTGTGCACGCGTGCGCGCGCGCATGTGTGTGTGTGTGTGTGTGTGCGTGTGTGTGTGTGCATGCGTGTGTGTGTGCATGCATGTGTGCACATGCAAGCACAAAAAATAACTTATTTTGAAACTAATATTTGACTATAATTATATCTAAAATTATTTTTCTTGTTCTATAATATTTATCTAGGGTTTAAAATCAAATCTATATATACTCTGAAAGAATTTATTGCACAATACAAACAAATAAATAATCTCGCTAATCTTTTTGTGCAAATATGGGAGGGAGAATAATTATTTTTCCTATAAAATGTGATTTTTTATAGAATATAAATATAATATATCACAAAAATAATTTGACTAATCTAATCTAAATAAACAAAATAAGCTGAAATAAAAAATCCTCCAACTTGATCAAGGTAAAGATCAACTTAAAGTATGTAGGATGTGTTGTTGTTATCCTAATAATTCCATCTCCCTTATCTATGAAAATATGTTAGTAACTCTTTGAAAAATAAGATAAACTAATGGTTTTCACAATATAAGGAAGAAGAAGAGAGGCATGATTCCAAAAAAAGATTAGCTAATCTATGGTTGACTAAGTGCATTATTTGTAAAGATCAGGTTGCAGAATCAATGACACTTCTTTGCTTGTAATGGCATAGTAAATAATGAAAATAATATAGGTAGAGATTAAAAATAGTGGTAGTAGATTGTAATTATGAAAATTTTCAAAAACTTTAGGCTTTAATGCAAAATTTTGAATTAAAAAACAATCAAAAGTTGACATACTTATAGAAAAGAAATGGAGATTACATGAAGGAGTTAACTAAGTTGAACAAGGATTAAAAATTAAAAGATATTAAAAAATATTGAAAATATAAGAGGAATTGAGATAGTCCAAAATGGAAGTGAACACAAGGTATAAAGAGAAACAAACATAAAGACAACATGTAAAAATGAATGAAATCTTGAGTTCCAAGAGTTAAATTTGGAAGATAGGGAGATAGTGACATAATTTCCCTTCTTTATAGAGGTGGTTACAAAACTATCATTTCATGAGATGAAAACACCATAGGAGGATAAAAATAGTCTATTAATTATGAAAAAAACACTATGGGGATGAAACTAACATGATGATTTACAAAACCAACGTGGTAGTTTTGAAACCAAGGTGGTAGTTTTATAATGCAAAGCGGTGGTTTTGTTACAAACTATGGCAACTTTGTCATGTATAGGATTTTTTAAGATTGTATTTATATAATGTTTAGAGACCAAAACAAATAGGTTTAAAATTATATTAGAGATATGATTAAATTTAAAGGGTATGGGTGTTAGAGAGAATTCATTTTAAGCATACACTAGGAGATCATTGTATCATCATTAGATGTTATTTTGGAATGTTGCACTATAAAAAATTTGGGTGCATACATATTTATCCCTTATAAAGACACCTTGTCATGAATTTATGAGGATGAATTAACAATAATTTATGTGAATAAATGGGGAAATGAGGGCTTATAAATACTTACCTCACTTTAATGGTGTGATGAAACCAACTGAGACTCCATGCAACCTGCAAGATGAGAATCAAGTGCAATTTTATGAAAGAGTGTAAAATATACTATGTAATCAAAACATGGATGTGGGTGCATACCATATATGTTGGGAAGATCACACTACTTTAATTATCCCATTAGGGGATTAAATCTAGTGACAAGTTGTCATGTACCTGTAAAACTAAAAAACATGCTAAAAAATCAAAATGGCATTAAAACATGCATAATAAAATATATAAATAAGATGATTTATAAACATTAAAATATGCATAAAATGTAAAACTATACCAAAATTAAAAAATCTTTGAAATAAAAATGACTAGTTTGGGGCCCAATATATTCAAAATATTGCCAAAAATAAATTTATCTATGCCAATTGACTTGGGAGATTTTTGAGCTCTCAATTTCCTATGATGGTTTTGAGAAAATGAGTAACTAAAAAATAGGGAATAAGATGAGGAAGGAAAATCTACTAGTTAGAGGTAAAGTTAAGGACATGTATATTTTTTTGCATTTTTTCATTTTTCCCCAATTTTGACATTTTACTCAAAACACACTAAAAATATGGTGAATTTTGAATATTTTAGCATTAAAATGTTTGTTATAGGGGGGATTAGGAATATGTTGAAAATTTATTGATTTAGGTGAATTTATGATTGTTTTGGGGAGGTTTCTAAGAGACATGGATGGCTAACAAAACCACCACTTAGGGACATAATCACCAGTCTTCATAGATTTACATTTAAGAAACTACCATGGTAGTTTTGAAACCATCATGCAATGATTTCGTAACCACCTTATGGCAGTTTAATAATTGACCTATAGTGGTTACATAACTTCCACTTGTAGATAAGGGTGGTTTTGTTCCTAAGAACTAAGAGGGAAAATTTGGGTTATTGGGAGGCAAAATTGATTTTTCAAGTTGACTTGGACTCTTTTCTTATTACACAAATATTATATACACTAGAGTAAAGCCTAGGAGTAGGAGTGGATCCCTTAAGTGATGGTGCTTCTAAAAATAGATTAGTTGGCCATTCTTTATTGATATAACATACTATGAGTAGTGCAAGTGGGGATCATCCCTACCTCAAGCAGGTTGTTATGTGACCTACTTACCTATTTGGACCCTAACTAGAACACTTTCATGTTCCCTCAAGCCCCAAGAGAGTGGATCATCACTTTCATGGGTGTATATATGATTATAGGTATACCAACGATAGTTCATTTGGTTTCCCTCTAGATTCCATGATTAGTACTGAGGTATTAGGTTGGGCTAGTCATTTTGGAGATGTGGGTGTGAAGTGTGGAGTGATTTTTTTTAAAATTGAGGGATCATAAATCCCCAATATGTAGAAGGAAATAATTAGTATAATTTCCTCCTAACTAGTGGGGGACAAGGGTACTAATAGTCTAGTTTACAATTGGTCCCCAATCATATGCTAAATTAAAGAGAGAGTGGATTAGTTTTCTTGGAAATTGGAGATATTAGCTTGCACTTATAGATACTTGTATCATGTGGCTAAATTGAGAGTGGTTTCCATTAGTAACCCCACACTTCTCATGATAAGGGTGTATGAACAAATGATCCCCTACCAGAGGGGAGTATTTATTATATATACAAGGGACATAGGGCCTTTACATGGTTAAAAGTGGCATAATTGCATGCTTTGATTTGATATATTGGTACTCTTACAATGATGAACTTGATATCCCTAACCTACCAATGAATGACTAGATAGTGGGATGGAGAGGTTCCTATCTTGTGGTGTCTCCTAGGGCCATACAGGTATGAGATAAGATTTTATAGATTGAGGTTCACTATTAGATAGGGTGCTTCAATATCTTGGCATGTCATACACATGTAACCTCCTAGCACCAATAATAGTTTATAGAGGTGTACAATAGGCACAAACAATGAGAGTGGATTATTAACATGGCACTTAATTATACAATGGGTTCCTATTACTTGAGTGATTTATGTGGGAACTATATATGAGGGACATGACCCATTATGGTAGTAGTAGGTAACCCCACCACCACCATCACCACAATAAGTCCTTAGTGAGTAAGATCCAACACAACAATAATAATATGTGGGTGGAGATGATGAAGCCCCTAAGTATGAGTTGAATTATCACTAGGATTTGGATGATGAGGAGGCCTTAAATTATGATTCTAATTCAAACTGGCACAAGAAAGACCTAGGTAAACTATTAACTTATACATTTTAATTTACTACTTGATACTTCACTTTTAGGCTTGATTACTTAGCTTATTTATTGTTTTGATTTTCATATGACTGGATATGATGTTGATTCTTATACTTTTTTATTATATATACCTTGACCATATGGATGATCTTGATCATGGATACTCTGATCAATATTTTTGAGCTAGGCACATCCATGACTAGAAGCAAGCTATTATAAGATCCCAAATTGCCTATTGGGATAGGTTGGCATACTAATTTCTTTACTCTAACCTACCATTCATTTTTTATGTTGACTAGGTTAAAGGTGGATAATATCACATAATGATGAGATATAAGAGAGTAGAGGACTTGATAGACATGATGGTATAGGGCATAGGTTGGGATTCTTCTAGATAATGGATAGGAGGAATAGCCTCTTAGGGAGGTGATAGTGAGAGGAGAGACAATATCCCTTAGGCTAGAGAGATAGGAGCCCTTAGGCTATAGAGATTATTTTCTAGGGACATACTAGTAAGAGACACCATAAGAGCCATATCCACCATCATTCCTCTACATCAAGACCCTCCCATAGGAAGAGACTAAGATATTGAGTTATTATACTTATCAACATATATTGTATACTCTTGATTTATTTTTATTTTTGAGACCTTGAGACACATTGGCCCTCTACAAAGGTGATTATATTGGAGATTCATGTTATAAAAAATCAATAGTATTATGATATATATTGAAACATTATGGTTTAAATATTAATGACTTATCATTTATATGTTATGGTATTTTTATTTTTATGTTTTTTTTTGGTTTTATGCACTTTAGATGATTACGCATATGATGATATACCATGTATCTCTATGTTTTTGGTAACGTGCTATTTAAAATACTTATATACATGAAACAAACTATATGTAAATGATGTAATATGTGTAAATGATATTTATTAATTATGTATCACCTTATTCTTTTATACTTGGAAAACTCAAACCTTGATTATTCCTCTTAGTTTTGAACCTTTCTCATTTTCACAAGTCTCGCATCCACTATCTCTCTATGCCTAATTGCTTATCTCTTAATCTAACCAATATCTTTCTGATGACCTAAAATCTGTCTTTCCCAAAATTATTTTAAACTACTTATTATCCATCTCTACAAGTTTAGGACTATTCATATCTTCTTAATCTCTAAACAATTGTATCCTAGCTAGAAGCCTATGCTGACACAAGTGTCTAGTGCCCTAAAGTCATCCAATTTGTAAAAAAAAATTATATTTATGGTTTATCTAAGTGATTTAATGTAATGTATTCTATAAAGGGATTGGTATAAATATAAGATCAACCCTCATTCATTCCAAACCTAGCACAGACCTAGAAAAAACCAAAAGGCAACTTAACAAAATCAACCTATCAAGCATTCAAGTGAGCAAATATTCTCTATTTTCTCCTATTTCCATATCAATCATAGGTAAAACACATATATAGGTATATATTATTTAAGGATAACCCCAAGAGATATATTTTCCAAGTTACAATCTAGGTCACTATTATACTTGCTTTCACATATTGCATCCTTATGCACATGCAAACCAATACATAGGGGATAAATACATAAGTTTTAATCCCTATTCAGAGTATTGGATATATAGTAAATTCTCATTAATGGAGAGGTATTTAGGGAATCTCAACACCATGTGTCAACTAACCCATTTTCCCATAACCAATATGAAGATGAAGAACTAATGTTTTCTCATTTGACAAGGAGCAACAATCCATGACCCAAATCTGAATGCCCCAAAGCAAACATGACATAGAACCTAAAAACATCTAAGTGGTCACATCCAAATTTAGTAGGCATTCCATACTAGACACCTACATCTAATCCAAATAATAGAATCAACATAACCATCCCATGCTGACATAAGTGTCTATGGTTACATGGGCCCTTAATCTAGAATTTGGTGACTGTTCTAGAATCTTCTTCTATTATGTTTCCTACCTATTCCAAATCTAGATCTGTATTAGAATTATAACCAACTAAATACTTTGTTTTCATTATCATTATAATATTTATCATAGTTATGCTTTCCATTCTTATCATATCTCAACATTTAATGTAGAATATTGTTTATCTAAGTTTGCAAATTAATTGTCCTATTATAGATGTATTTATCACCCTTGTGTTTACTCATTTATATATTATTAACCCTATATATCCTTATAGTATCCATATCCAAAAATAAGGGTTAAAATTTTGGTAAACTCAATCTATGTAAATGTAATATTTTTATGATTCCTAGGGTTTTCAGTCAACTAAAGTTTTAGATTGTTGTATTTTTTAAGTTCTTGATTACATTATTTTGTATGCAACCAATGTGTAGGCCTAGACTAGGTGGTGTGCCTATTTCACACATTCATACTCCTCTCCTAATGCATAAGATGTCTCAAACCAATGAGGAACATAATCAAATGGTCCATGATGATACCCATGTTGAGAATTAGTAGTATATTAATGAGATTATAATAGAATAAGACTCTAAAAATGGAAACCATGAATCCAATGAAAATGATGAACATGAACAAGTTAAAGAAGAGTAAATGTAGGTTATTTCCTTGTTTCATGAGTGTATTCATCAAAATCATTAGGACCTTGAGGAGATCCTCAAGACCATATTGGAAACAAAAAATTCAAATGGAATATGTGAAACAACTCTCCACTTGGATACTTCATTCCTTATAACATCTAGTGGGAACATAGGTTATGTTTTTAAACCTTTTTTCCCAAACCTACCATTACTATATCTATAATGGAATAAATAATTGTTTCAACTCAAATATAGATTTTAATTCCTATTTCTACTCAAACCATATTTACATCTCCCTTAATGAGTATTCAACTTGGTAATTTAAATACAATGGATCTACAGGACAAATGATCCTTGAAGTTATAAATAACTTGGAGGACAAGGTTAAAAACATTGAATAAAAATCTTTAAAGTCTCCTCATGCTATTGATTCCCAAGATGTGTTGCATAACCCTCTTTCACCTGAGATATCTTTGCACCCTTTGCCAACTATTTTTGTTGCACCTAATTTTACATTTTATGATGGCAAGGGTGATCTTGAACAACATCTTTGATCCTTACTGGTGGCATACTTTTATTATGCCTCCAATGATAAAATTTTGAAAAAATTATATCTAAGGAGACTCAAGGACTATGCTTTGAGGTGGTTTTAAGATTTACCTCTCTAATCTGTGAAATTATTCAAACCTCTTGTAGATAAATTTTTGGTGAACTTTTTAACTAATATTACTGAAAATGTTTCCTATGCCCAAATTGCAAAAATCAAACAAGGAACCAATGAACCTAACAATGAATATGTCTTGAGGTACAAGATAATGTTGGCTAAAATAACCAAGCCTTTGGAAAATAAATAAATTCAATATATCTTCAAAAAATGTTTGCTTGCTCCTTTACATGATCCCATTTTTTAAATTTCAAATCCTTTGATGACTTATGTCGTGTTATTTGGGACTGAGAAATGAAGCTTATTTCATTGAATAAACTTAATTATGTGTCAAACACACTGACTACATATACATACAATACCAAGTTTTAAGGTGAAGCTATTTGAGCCTAAAAATGAAACATTCACCACAGTTAATATAGTTTCATAACAAATTAATTATATTATTTTATCTAATGCACCAAGGAGACAATTTGCATGTTTACTTGAGTCTCTTTCTTCATTACTCCTACGGTTAGTAGAGTGTCAAATTATATCTCTCCTTTTTCCTATAAAGGTTGATACAAGTCAGCCTCTACCTAAAGGATATGATGTAAATTCTTATTGTGATTTTCACCAAGGCTCTCAACATTCTAAAAAAATGTATTTTACCTTGAAGTATAAGTTAGAATACCTAATTCATGACAACAAATTTAATTTGATGATCCTCCAAAAAATCAGGTTCATAACCTAGTGATCACCAAAAATATAAAATATTTGACAATCTATTACAAGATCATTCAAAAAGGATCACACTATGAGCACCCACTAGATGGGATTATTGGTACTTACATGTGGCATACACCTTCTATGGTTCAAATACATTTTATTAATTTTAATAATAGTGAGATTAAGGATGATGACTCAAATATTCATTATTTATTTATTTGGGCATACCTTGATCATCAGCCTATACATAGTATTATGATTGATAATGGTACAAGCAATAACATTTGCACCATGACATTACTCACACATTTAGTTATACTCGTAATTATTTACACCCTTCTATCATATCAGTTAGAGCATTTGATGGAAATTTGCATAGGTTCTTGGTGAAATTGAATTACCTTTAAAAGTGGGTTTTGCACATGTGGTTACTACCTTCTCAGTTATACCTTCTAAAGGTATCTTTGATATGTTATTGGGATGACTTTGGATACATGCACTTCGAGTGGTACCATCTACAATGAATGGGTGTGTTAAATAAATTCATGCCAATTGAGTAATTATATTTTCCAATATTCCATATGAGATTCCTCTTGAGGAAGAAAAATTTATACCAGGACAATTAATTATCAAACATACTAAGGTTTATCCACCATAAAAGGGCAATAAACAAGCAATATCCTTTACTAGGCAACCAATACTTGAGAGACCATTGCATCAAATACAAACAATGGGTTTCACAAAATCCTCATCTATTATACACCATATTATGATATCCAAAGCACCTAAACATGTTCCTATTGTTGCTATTCCAAATAACCCACATATCATACAAATATGGGTTCCATGAACCCCTATTCTTTATATTGTTTCTACATGACCATAGAGTCCTATTTTACATATGCAGAGCATTTTTGAGCCTACAATGCTATATATTATGTAGACACCTAAAACTAGGTGCTGATAACCTCCAATCAAGTTTTTGGCTAGTTACCTAAAATGCACAATTTGGCTTTAAAACACTAAAACATGCTAAATGATGTGAAATTTACATATTCAAGTGTCAATTTTGGCCAGGGTATCACTAAATGGGGTAATGAAATTTATGGGCCAACTAACTTTGATTAGTTTATTTCGAGTCAAAATGCCAAATTTTGCACCCATGTGCTCTAGACTACTCTTTCCTATCAAATCTTTTGCACAAGACTCATGCCTTTATTATTTATTTTTGTAAACATCCTAAATGGGAGTATGCATCCAATGCATCTAATGTGGACTTCCAATTCTAATCCAATCAAATTTAGGACCAATAACAGGGTATTCTAATCAATTTGGGTAATTTGTGCATAATGTACCTAAACATGCTTAAGAGCTAATTAACCTAAATCAAGGCCTAATCAAGAATTCCATGGAGACTTGTTGAATACTTATTTTTTGGAAATGAATATAGAATTTCTGCATCATCAAGTGACCTCATTTCTTGGGAAGACATCCCTAGGCCATATATGCCACAAATATCAAGAGTCATACCCTCCATACCTCATCAATGCCTTTTATGATGCCCTCCATGCCTCTTAATTATCCCTTCTTCCAATGTCATGATGAGGATAATTAAAAAATTAATTCCAAAATTTTAATTAATCATTAACCACACATCTTAATCTTGATATGGATGGTTGAGGTTGATTCTAATCAAATCCAAAAATCTATAAATAGGAGGCCTCATAACATCATTTATAAGCTTAATTAGTGCAAAGTTATAATGCAAGATTGGTTCCAAAAGATTCATGAAACTAGTGTTATAATTCCAAATTGATTCCAAGCCAAGCCAAGCCATAAGCAAAAGGTGCCAAGAGGAGATGAAGGTAGCCACACTCCATTGAAGAAGACCTCTTGAAGCACAAGCTGAGCGAGCCACCATTATAAAGGCATTTAGAGCATCTAAGGAAGGTGAAAGGAATTCTTGTTTTTTCATTCCTTGCTTTTTGGTTGTGCTTATCATTTTTTTTTGTTAACTAAGCTCTCCCTAGTGTCTAGGCCTAGAGATGTTATGTTATTAGTGTGTTTATTTCACTTTGTTTTCATTTTAGAACTAACACCATACTAACCATCCTCTCTTGAATCAAATTCCTAGATCACATATTGCACCTATACATAATTTTTGGTAGTATCACTAGTTTATTATACCAGGTTTCATATGGGGAGATACATATGACCATCCTTTGGATGAGATCATAGGATGATCTTCCATTCTACTAATATTCCCAAAATACTAAAAAAATAAAAAAATAAAAAAACCAAAAAAATTCTAGGATGTGCTTATCTTATTAGCTCCTTAAAATATATATTTTTGGTTCCATGTTGGTAGATGAAATATCAATATTTCCTAAATACACATGTTTCACACATATTTTGAGTGTGATACATGAATACACAAATACATGATCTATGACTTATGGATGTTGGGCTTTCCCTCTACTCACATCACCAAGATGTTGGGGGCATCCACCTTCTTTGATCACAATACATCTAGGTTATATCATTCTATGGTCATTTTACATTATCATGTTTGAGCACATATATGTACTTACATATGCCTTTATCCATGCTTATATATTTCATAGTGTACTTGATATGTTATTTACTTAACATTTTTTTCTAACACATAAATCTAAGGACTAGTACGATATGTTTATGCCAGTATATTATACTTTTTATTTATGCACTTCCTTGAGTGTTTTGCCTTGTTATTGTCTTGTTTGTTGAGCATTTGAATATGCTCCATTATTTATGGCCTATGTGTCTCTATTTTCTTATTTTTGACATTTTAATATGTCATTACTTTTTGTATAGACATTTTAATATGCCATCCTTGATTTTGTATACATTTTAATATGTCATTTCGATTCGATTGTGCAGTATTTGAATATGCCCCTTATTTGTGGTCTCTTTGAACCATTTTATTTTGACTTAATTTTGAGTGTTCTTATGTGTGTGCTTGGTTATTTTTGAGCTTGTGCTGGTACTATATAGATGTTACCATGATATTTATTATGCATCTTAGGCCTTGATGTGATCATATTCTATACACTTCAATGAGACATTTACCTAGACATATCCTTATATATGCTACATAGTTCATCCAAAGTTATATGCTTAAGCTACTATTTTTTTATGGATTTGGCCATGATGATTATTATGGTGGTTGTTTTGGTTGTTTTTGTGGGCTATCATGAAGCACTCCCTATGTCACCTAGCATGGTAGTGCTACAACCTATACTACACCCCCTCCACCTATTGTAGGTTATTAATTAGCCTATGATCCTCTTCCTCCACATAGGCCCATAACCACCAGAGTGATCAGGGTTCTAAATGTCAATAGTTGTCATCCCAGTCTCTCAATTCATGTATCCCTAATCTCTTTCTCCCCTCTATATAATACATGAGAAATGGGTAGGTTGACTATGTCCTATATTCCAAACTATTGTGTAACTCTATCGATAAGGTATGACTCAACCTAATAATATTGATCACACACTTGTCATACATTCTCACAAACCACTAGTATAATAGCCTCATTGGCTCATTGACTAGCCATCCTTTGGTATGGTATCATAATTAGATATCCTATTTATAATGTACCCACTAATCAAGGTACATCCTCGAGAGGTGTTATGCATATCCATCTAGAATCCATGATGGCCTCCACTACCCCATTAATTATACCCCTCTAGTACTGTGTCATGTGATCATACTCTTAACACATGATGAGTTTCATGTACCTAATGGAAATATCATCTAGCTAATATTTCTTGTATAGGTATTTGTAGGTCCTAGACAACACATCTTGTGCCTAGGTGAACCTTTTGCTCTGTTCCTCTATGTTCCTCATGATAGGAGACCAACTATATAGGATAAGGTTTATCCCCTTGTATCTAACTAACCATGAGCTAAGGATCCTTATAATATGCTTGTAGAGGTTCAATATTTCATCCCACTTAACAATCACTAATCTCACTCCCTACGTATCACCCACATTGGGTGTATTCTATTACAAAAAACACTTTGCCCATCCTTGGGCCTTAGCTATGTTAGTATCCTATCTCATTGTCACTTTCCTAATTATATCCAATAGCCCAAGTATCCTATAGACATCCACCAATATGATTATCCACTTCTCAGGAGCCTAAGGAAATTCAAGAGTGTTATGTCATGCATCCCAATAGGTGAATAATTCACATAACCTACTCAATGGGGATATTATACCCACTTGTTTAATATTAAATATCATTAATCTATCTAGAATGGAAAGATCATCTACCATCAATAATATTATCACCTTTAGGAGACACTCCTCCTTATCCCTACTCCACTGAATGTAAACACCTTGAAAACATGAAAGAAACAACTTGAATCAGTCACTTAGCCTTAAAAACCTCAAAAAAATCAAATATAACTATGTTGAAACCACCACTACCTATAGGCATTGCTTATGAAATCATTGCAGTGTATTTCAAAAGTGATCTTCAATCTTTAGAAACTTGTGGTTATGTAATCATTGTAGTGGTTGTGCAACCATTACACACATCTGATAACTAGGCAACCATTATGGTAGTTATACAACTGTCGATGCAAAAGTGTAACCACTAGTAAAAAAAGATGAGTAATTTTATCTCATGATAAATGATTCCACTTGTAGTTCCCTCCTATCCAAAAATCTCCAAAATCACTCAAAAAATCATGAAAGTTAACAAAAATCCTACATTTTCCTAGTTTGCACACTATTATAAACACGCATGGTTTTTTTTAAAATTAGTAATCTTAAGGTATATTTTTAAAAAAAATTTAGACCTAGGGATAATACAAAAAAATAGAGATAAATTACCTATGTTTGCACGCCTCTCATTTCCACATTACCCCTACCATCCTCTCATTCTACTCTCCAATTTGAGTACACTCACATAATTCCATTAAAGGGATCTCAAAGCTCAAAATTTGTAAACTAGAAATGCACAAATAACTTCCAAATTTGGTAAGTTTTATAATTTATAGTTCAATGTTCTAGTTGTTTTATTTAAAATATATATATATATATTTGGAAAATTATTTTATAAATTATATTTTTCATATATTATAAATAATTCATGAGTTTTCAAACCTAAACTAACATTGGACAGCCCAAATGACAGAAATTGTAATGTTTATTTCATATAATTTTATTACAAAATATGTTATTTTTCAAATTTTAGTCGTGTAAGTTAACATGTCCTCACACAACACTGAGGTTGATCCCTTGATAAGATAGTTAATGTAGTATTTTCATCCCTACAAAATAGTAATTAATTTTTGTCCATATTTTGATCAGTTAGTACATTTTTTTTTTCATTGTAAACTTTCATTTGATTCTCATTTATTGCTTATAGGTCTCAAAGGCATCTCAACTAGCTTTGTTGCACCACACAATTAAGCATAGTAAATTTTATAATCCTCCATTTCCTTTCAATGTGCCATTACTCAGGATTAACACCATCACCAACTTAGGATGATGTGTCTCCTTGAGGGATAAATATGTAAGCACCCAAATTTTACATGGTGCACCATTTCATGATATTTTAATATGATGAAAAGACCTCAAAGAATAAAACATGCTTAGACCTAGTCTACTTCCCTGTTTCTATCTTTTGATTTCTTTCTTACCCTTTCAAACTGTCAAATTTTCTATTTTTCTTAGTCTTTTTTTAATAAGATTTCATGTAAATAGTAAAATTGTCATAATGATTCTACAAACCACCCTAGCAGTCTCAAAACCACTCGAGTGGTTTTGTTGACCATTACAATGGTTGTGTAATCATCACCTTCATAAAGCAAAAAAATTTCCACTATTGCATGTGTTTTAAAACTCACTCTCGAAACATGTGTCACATTTTTTTCTCATGTTTTTAATCATTTTCCCTTGCACTTTCTTTATGTTCTAAATTACTCTTAGTCATGTTCAACTTAATTTTAACTAATACAAATTAACTCTAAAAAACTCTTAGTCAAGCTTCAATTAACTCCTACATGCAACCTCTTCTCCTTCCTTATAAATAATTCATATTTATTTGATTTTTAGATCCAAAAATTACATTAAGATTTGAGCACATGAGTTTTATAAAGCCACAATTTTCCTTCTATAAATTTTGAAAAACTCGGCCTAAGTTTTGAAGTAATCTTTTGGTCACCCACAAAAATTGAAAGAAGAAACCCATGAGTTGGCACCACAGTAATTAGTTATTATGAGTAACTAGCCATTGTTTAGTTGTGTCTTTCTTTAGATTTTTATTATACTTTCATCCTTTGTGTTTTTTCTTGTTAGATAGTTCATAGGTCATTTATTGAGAAATATATATGGAGCTAGTAGCCTAAGGATCAGCTGATCCCACCAAACTCTTATATTCCATCTATTATTTATTTTTCATAGGTTGGAGGATTTAATTTATTATTTATTTTATTAAATAGTTTGTTTATTATTTTAGATTATTATTTTATTAGATTAATTTTCATTAAAAAAAAGGCCATACATAAAAGCTTCATAAATAATTCATCTCTCTTCCTCTTTGCATTGAGAAATTATTTAATATTTTATTATTGCATTCATATAAAGTACATCCAAAATAATAGTATATTACATGTTAGATTAAAGATAGATATATAAAAAATTATTTTAATCATACCCAACAACTTTTGGTTTTAACTTTTAGCACATACAACTTCACACATAATGATTTAATTATTTTGGGAATATTGGAGTTTTATTCCTAATTTAGTTAAGGGTTTGGAATAATAAATTAGTAAATAATATTGTAATAATTATAGTACTAATTTCTATAATTTATTTACCTTTTGTATATTTCTAAAAATAGTAATGAAAGAGGAGAAATTCAACTTAGCTTAAAACTAGACTAAGATGGTTGAGATAGAGGCTGAAACTAGCTATGTAGGATTAGGATAGCGTCGTGAACTAGGATTTGGATTTCATTTGGTGAAAGGCTAGGAGCACTAAAAATAGGACACTTTAGGGTTTGATGTTATAGTCCAGGTCTTGCCGCTATTGTCCAAACTAGTCACAAAGATCTAAGTATTTTGGGTTTTATCCATTGTCCCTATGTGAACTTGCTTGTGAAATTTTGAGTCTTGAATGTCAACAAAGCTCCTTGTAGACCTGATTTAATATTAAAACCCTAGAACATTTTTATGCTTGATAAATATTGAAAAAGAGGGGGGTTAATGTGTGTAATATGCACTAAACATCTATCCATATCCCTTGTGTGGTAATGTTGCTTACATACCAATACTCTGAAGAGGGATAAATCCATATGTAGTTCTCCCACTTGATGTGATTTATGAAATAGTGTCATTCAAATGCAAAAATGTTAAACTAAAAGTGCTTAAAGTGGCTAGGGACTGGTGTGAGAGTTTGAATAAGCTTATAGTTATATTGGATGGTTGTATGCCAGAGAATAGAGAAATTTGCCTTAATGGTATTTCTTTTATTCTTGCTTGATTTTGTAATATTTTCCAACCCCTTCTAAATGAACTTTGAATGGGATTTTATAGAGATTTATTGGTCTTGGGTTAAATTTATTCACGCTAGGCTAACACAATAAATAAGAGTAATTAAAATGAAATGGTCATTTGGGCTCAAAATGTGATTAGATAGGAACATTGGAAATGGGACACCCTAGGGTCCAATGCTATAGTCCAACTCCAACACTCATGTCCTATAGGCTCGAGACCTAGGCGATGGAACTAGCATAGAAAATATAGTCTGGCTAAGCTAGAATCAGGTCTCAAAATTCTATAGATGACTAGGAATAATAAAAATGGTGTCTAGAAGGGTAATGAGAGCATGTAAGAGGGACCTATGGGTTGGGTGTCATAATCCACGCTCAAGATACCAATTTTGACATTTTATATGATTACATTTCCCCCCCTTTATTATAGTGATGTAGCAAAGTGAAATACTAGGATAAAAAAAGTAGAAAGTGTACCTAAACTTACTTGCAAGGGTAAAGCCCATAAAACTATGTGATGTTGGGTGTGCATAGAGAGATCATATTATGAAGTGTAAATCCACAAGATAAAATATAGAGTAGATCAATTCTTACTAGATATGATATATCTAAAATAAGAATGTACAAAATCTAGGTAAGAGAGAGAGGAAGAGAAAGGAATGAATACACCTCATCAAGTAAGTCAACCAATACAAAACATATTGTGTTGTTGAGTGATATTGAGTGGTGTTGAGTATGTGTTATACCAAGAGTAATATTGTGAATGGAGCTAAGTACTCAATTCCTTGAGAGTGACTCAAGAACGCAAAATTTATCCCTTTGGTTCCATCATCACCCACTAAGTGAAGCTATGTGATCATGCATGTGTTAATTGATGTTTGGAATATGTGTCCAATCCCTTTTATTAGGTGGCTCAAGTATATAAATGCTAGCTAGATATTTAGCTCCATCATTGCCCACTAAGTAAAGCTATGAATTGGTATTGGTATAAATGTGTGTCATATGAGATGGCTCCTAAACCCCATGAATGCTCTAAAATGTGACAATGTGGTGTGGATAGTCAAATGTGTACTATAAATTAGGCCAATCTTGGCTACTCTAAAAGGATAATATTAGGCTTGTATGAAAGCCACTCTAAAATTAAAAACTTAGGCTTATGTGGAAGCCACTTGGGAATTTAGAGGTTAGGCTTGTATGAAATCCACTCTAAAATGATGCCAACCACTTGTAAATGGAATAAGGAGTGCAACTGTTGAGAATGTCTAGGTAATATACTAAACTCATAAAGAAAATAAGTCAAATGTGTCGTGCACATTACCCCCAACCACTGGTGTTTGTAACATGGATTTTGATCTAAAAGTTATACCAACTACCCAATCTAAAATTAGAAGTGAGAACCAACATGGCATGAATGATTCCCCATAAATCTAGATTCTCTAAGAAAAACTATACTAAAAACGCTAAATCTGAACTATACTATTGCTAAAAAAATTGTAATTGAACTTACCTTTCTATCTGTTTCTAGAAAATCTAGGATTTTTATTGTTTGGATAAGAGTGCCAAAAATAAGACACCATACTATTTGGCATTATTATCCATGTCTAGTGTTACTTTCCTTTGTTGAATCTGATGACTAATCTATAATCATCACTATTTTTTTGGTCTATTCTACCTGGTTTGACCTTTGATTGTTATTCTATGTGTTTTGAAAACTATTTTTTTGACCAGTAAGAGCTCTGATCTCTATGATAAAAACCCTATTTGTTGCCCTCTCTTCTAAGGGTAGGAATGAATACCTTGTAATGATTACCTTTAGAATAAATAAACCTACAAGTGTGTTATGCTATGAAATACATGATATAGCAATGATAATCAAAATGATGTTTCAAGATATAGCATAGTTTGTATTAGAGATTATTAGATCAATAGGGGTATGCCTAGATAGATATAACAATGTAATAACATGTGTAAAGTATTGAATTGAAACTATAAATGTTATTTGTTAGTTATTAGTTGTCAAGGAGGGATGGAGCATGATGTCCATCATGGCATCCAAGAAAGAAATATAATGTATGATGTGGATCATGACATTGAAAATAATTGAAAAGCAATCAAGAAAAAAACACACAAGGTAAGAAGAAAGAATCATATAAGGTTGGCCAAGGGGCTTAGAAAATAAGGGACACATGCACATGTTGCTCAAACTAGAAAGTAGGCATACAAGGCATGTTAAAATGCCACATATACACACAATTGGAAACAAGTAAGGTTGGCATGAGGGCCATAAACACATAAAAGAGTACAAGCAAAGGACATTGGCAAATGTCCTAAGGCACACATAAGAATAGAATCAAAGGACATTAGTAAATGTTATAAGGCACATACAGGGGAAAAAATAATAATTGAGAAATGCAATCACATCTAGCTATGTAATTCAAGAAAGGAAAGCATGTAAATAATATAAATACAATCGCATCTAACTACTCAAATAAAGAAGTGAAGTTATGCAAGACATGTGTACAAGACTAGGTATATACTAAGAAATACACAAGTGCTATATACTAATGAATGACAATAGAGTAATCTATGTAAGCTATTAAGTAATATACATCAACATGATAACTAGAGTGTGTAATGTAGGAATGACATAACCTAGATGGTGTAGTCATGTAGAAGATACCCCTAATAGGTAAATATATTGATTTATTTCTCAAATGTAGAAGTAGGATGCCCCCTCAATGGGTAGAGTGAATAAATCAAGGATTTGGATGTCACTACACACACTCAAAGAATATCAAGTGAAGTATTGTAATGTAGATAAATTGACAAACAATAGCATAAAATAATAAATGTAAGTCTAGCATGGTAGTATAAATGTAAATCATGGATAATGCATACAATTGAAATCTTTTTGTGTTTTTGAATTATTTGAATGTTTTTGGATTCTAAAATTTTGTATTATTTTTGGTGTTTTGGAATATTTGAATGTTTTTGGTATTTTGGTATATTTGAATGTTTTTGGTATAAGCTATGTACAATAAATCATAAGAAGACTATGTACAAGTAATAATGAGAAACTATGTACAAGTAAGGCTAAGAAGAGATGATACTAACTAATGAGTCTTATAAGATATGCCCTATCATGGTGTCTTATGTCAAGGAGAGGGATCATGCATGATCATGAAGCATGATGGAAGGGCTGAGACTATGGCTCTAAAATTTGTATATATTGTAAATGCTCTAAAATATCTATAGTGGAAACCGACTGTGGGGTCCCCCTGTAAATTTGAGAAGTGGATACAATTATAGGGCTCTTAGGTACCCATCTAGGAGTATGAGAATCTCTCTAAACATGTGCTCTATGTAGAGTTATGAGAGCTCAATGATACTACCTTGGGCATGAACACTATAGCTATAAACTATCTAGAGTCTTGAAACTATGGCTGCTCTAAAATAGGCCTTCATGGAGGTATATGAACTCTCCATGTTGGCAAGGAAGGCCATGACTGTGTCTGAATCTAAACTGAAGGAAGAACTAAAATTGGTGGAGAAACTAAAATTGTTGGTGGAACTAAAACTAGTGTCAAAACTAAAACTAGTGACTAAAAAATAGTAGATGGATCTAAAGTGGGAAGTGGTAACTCATATGGAACTCCACCAACTATAACAACCTAATTATTGTGAATAAATTTCATGAATCTATAAATTATAGAAGGTACTATTAGAAGTTTTTAAATCCATGGTTGGCCAAGTAACATATTAAAAACTCCTACACTGATAATAATAGTAAATGTTCTGGCCACATGTATTGGACCAACTTGTAGAATAAGTACAATCTAACCTAATGAACTTTGTATGTGCCCACTAAATCCACTAATAACTATGTCTATCAGGATAATATCATGCTCTAAATATCCCAAATGTTATTGTAATATCATAGTGCACATGTTCACGCTAGATCCGTTGTCTATGAGAACACTATGAATGGGATGATTATGAATGTAATCTCTATTAAAGAGTGCATGATAACCTGAATCATCCTCAACTATCTCCTACTTTGAGAAGGATATGGAAGGTATAGCTATAACTCTATAATTATATACACCAATCATGTTGTTCAAAGGGTATAACTCAAGTGAAGGTGCCTGATATGTAGTTGGTGGAGGATGTGCATGGTATGCATGGTGAACACCTGATGTATCCCCTATCTCTTGTTTATAATGATGTGGGAAAGGATCTGAGAATATTTTCAAAGCTTTTCCCTATGTTTTCTTTGCTTGAGGAGGCTCAACTAAAGTGCCAAGATCAGTAACATTACCATCTATCAAGTCATGTATCTTATGTTTCAAACTGATGCATCTATTTATTATGTGGCTTGGTGCCCTATGAAATCACAAAATGCATTTTGATCATATCCCCATGAAATAAGCTTTTTTGGATCAACTTCTCAAATAGGAGGGAAAGATATGATATTACATTCTAAAAGTTTTAAAACTCTAGCTGGAGATATTGGTAGATTGGTAAAAGTTTGATGAGGAGGTGTTGATAAAACCATTCATTTAGGGGGATCTAAAGTTAAATTAATTATTAGTTGATTTTGAATTTTGCTATCATTGACCTTTACTTTGTATGGGACTTTGTTGTTAGTCTTGTTTATTGTTTTAGATATACTTGTGTACTTGAGTTTGCCCATTAAAATTAGTTTGACTTCCCTTTCCTTGAGTGTATGACATAACTCGATGAAGGAAGAGAACCTTTTGAACATTATTGACTCAAGTAAAGATGATAGAAGACTTTGTTTAAAGAGATCTTATAATTCTTGATCAGCCATGGGGCTAGTCATCTTAGCTAAGATTGTCTTATATTAAAGAACACAATCTATGAGATGTTCATTTGATCTTTGTTTCTATTATACAGCTTGGGCATAGGAAACCTTATCACCAATGTTAATGCTAAAATGAACTAGGAACATGTCAGCTAATGGATTGAATATGTTGACTGATTATTTTGATAGACTATAGAATCATTATAAATCATAGTCCTTTAGACTCCATAGAAATAGCTTGGTTAATAACCAGTCATTTGGCACATATTCTAAACATACTATGTGAAAATCTCATATCACCCTTGCCATTATATAGAGTGAGCTTGGCTTGAATAAAACCTGGTGGCAAGGGTGTAAAATCAATATGATGTGCCAATTATGTATGAAGTAGAGCAAAATAATCTAAAGCCTGTGTTGGTCTAGAAGCACCTTGATCAAGATGTAGCACCTTGGATTGAAGAGATTTTATCTCTTGCACAAGGGCAGCCACATTAAGAGGCAAAGATGTACTATTTTTATCTAGTGGTGCCTCATAGAAAGGTTGGGTTTCTATAAGGGGTTTTTGAGACATAGTTTCCCTTGTAGTGTCATGTGCAACTGGTTACTCTGAAGGAATAGGAGACTTAACTTGTTTATCCTTTTTTATTTTCATGATAGATTTTAAGATACGAGTATGATCTCTAGGTTGTTCCCTGAGTCTTTCTCTAAAACTTTAAAGAATCAAGTCTTTATTGAGTACAACATCATTATCAACAATAGGTGGAAGTGGATCAAGAGCTTGATGTGGTGGGTCATGAACATCAGTGTTTGTATCATCATTATTATTCTCATACTGATCATTGTTGAAATTATCCTCATGAAAATTGGTGTAATCTAAATGTGTATGATTTATAGAAAGAAGTTAAGTTGGTTGTTTATCCATGGTATATGGTCAGGTTGAAGGAATCTGAATGAATTTAGGAGGGTTACCACTAAGTCTTGCACTTCATCTCAAAGGAAGAGATGCAAGGAGCTTAGGTGGAATAAAGAAAACAACTAGAATAATGAAATAAAATATCAAATAGATATAATCTAAACAATAAACTAGAATATGCATAAAAAGGATACGAAGCTCACAAACATGTAAGGTGATACCTCAAAAGCAATGGGACCTACTATATGCAGAAAAATGATATATATATATATATATATATATATATATATATATATATATATATATATATATATATATATATATATATATATAATTACTAAGTAATTTTTAAAATTAATGTGAATTTTTTATTTAAATATGCAAGTAAAAATTAGAAAAATATTGGAAAAAATTTTGATTTAAAGGGGCCTAGTATATGCAACTAGCATTTGGAAGAAAATTGATTTTTTTAAATTTACTATGGAATTTTAAAAATTACAGTGAATTTTTTATTTAAATATGTAGGTAAAAAATCAAAAAAATATTAAAAAATCAGCAAAGAATTTACCCTAGGGTTTTTAAGGTTTTTATGTGTAAACAAATTAAGTCAGGTTCACCAAATGATTTAACTATTTTGGGAATATTAGAGTTTTATTCATAATTTAGTTAAGGGTCTAAAAAAATAAATCATTAAATAATATTTAAATAATTATAGTATTGATTTGTATAATTTATTTTCCTTTTATAGCTTTCTAAAAATAGTAATGAAAGAGGAGAAATGCAACTTAGCTTAAAACTGGACTGAGACAGCTGAGACAGAGGTTGAAACTGGTTGTGCAGGACTGGGATAGTATTTTTAACTAGGATCTATTTTTCATTTAGTGAAAGGATAGGGGTGTCAAAAATAAGACACTTTAGGGTCCAGTGTTATAGTCTAAGTCCTACTGTTATTGTCCAAACTGGTCATAGAGATCTAAGTTTTCTATGTTTTATTTGTTGTCCCTATTTGAACCTACCTATGAAATTTTGAGTCTTGAATGTTGACAGAGCTCCTTGTAGAGATTATTCAATCTTGAAACCCTAGAGCTTCATTGTGCTTGATAAAACTTGAGAAAGAGGGGGGGGGGAGCGGGGTGGGGTTAGTGTGTGTAAGATGCACTAAACGTGTATTCATGCCCCTTATGTGGGCATGTTTCCTACATACCAATGCTCCAAATAGGGATCAATCCATATGTAGTTCTCCCATTTGATGTGCTTTGTGTAATAGTATTATACAGATGTAAAAATGCCAAGCTAAGAGTGCTTGAGGTGGCTAGAGACTAGAGTGAGGGTTTGAATAAGCTCAATTTATTTGAAATTATATCATAAAACTCATGTATATTATATCTTAGTGATGCCTATTATAAGAAGTGTCATATATAAATGAAATATAACAATAATTTATTTAAAATAATTCATTTTAAATCCAAACACACTTATAAAATAAACACTTTCATAATTTACATTATTATTTTATTTTCATATATTATTTTTATATTGATGAATTTGGATAATAACAACTATAACAATATTTTTTATTTTTTTCCTTAAATTTTTTAGTTCTTTTCAAGACGACTAAGATAGAGGTTGAAACTAGTTATGCAGGACTGGGATAGTGTTGTGAACTAGGATCTAGATTTCATTCAGTGAAAGGATACGAGTGTCAAAAATAAGACACTTTAGGGTCCAGTGTTATTGTCCAGGTCCTACTGTTATTTTCCAAACTAGTCACAGAGATCTAATTTTTCTATGTTTTGTCTATTGTCCTTATGTGAACCTACCTATGAAAGTTTTAGTCTTGAATGTCGACAGAGCTCCTTGTAGAGCTTATTCAATCTTGAAACCCTTGAGCTTCATTGTGCTTGATAAAACTTGAGAAAGAGGGGGGGTTAGTGTGTGTAAGATGCACTAAATGTGTATGCATGCCCTTATGTGGGAAGGTTGCCTACATACCAATAATCTAAATAGTGATCAATCTATATGTAGTTATCCCATTTGATGTGCTTTGTGCAATAGTATTATGCAGATGCAAAAATGCCAAGCTAAGAGTGATTGAGGTGGCTAGGTATTGAAGTGAGGGTTTGAATAATCTTGTAGCTATATTAGATGGTTTTATGAAGAGAATAGGCAAATTTGCCTTAATGGTATTTCTTGTATTCTTACTTAATTTTGTAATATTTTATAACCCCTTCTAAATGAATTTTTAATGGGATTTTATAGAGATATATTGGTCATGGGTTAAATGTATTTGCGCTAGGCTGACATAATGAAGAAGAGAAATAAAAAGGAAATGGTAATCTAGGCTTGAAATGTGATTAGACAAGAGTGATAGAAATGGGACACCCTAGGTTATAGCACTATATTCCAACCCCAATGCTCCTATCCTACAATCTTGAGACCTAGGGGGATGGAACTAGCATGGAAAATGCAGTCTGGTTGAGCTAGAATCAGGTCTTAGAAGTCTATGGATGACTGGGAATAAGCAAAAAGGTGTCTATAAGGGTTATGAGAGAATGCAAGAAGAACCTATGGGCTGGGTATCACAATCCACACTCAAGCTACCAATTTTTATATTTTATATGACTACACACAACACATACAAGTAACTTTCATATATACTTGCCTAGAAATCTAGAAAAACCCAAAAAGTGAAATTACATTTAGAATCACTTTATATTCTTACATGTTACAAAAAATTTCATCCAATAACATATATCAGGACCTAAATCATAATTATTTTAGTTACATATCCAATTTAGTTGTATATAAGGTTCGTATCAATCAAAATAGAAAACTTGCATTTAGCTTTGCTCTCACAAACTAGATTTTGGAAATTAAAAAATTTCACTACATTGTAGACACCCAAATTTAGTACAATCCTATCTTTTATGTCATTTATTTCAAAATTTTATGCATAGACTATTAACAACAAAAGAGGCATATATATTGTATTTGACTTGAATATCTCCCTATTTCCATTTGTAAGTTTGTCTATTGGTTATTTATCTTTCCACTTTGTCATGGGGATCCCCACTCTTAGTCCTTTTCCTTTTGGACAAGTCTATAGTAACTAAACAAGGGTGGCCTACAACCTTGTCCAATTAGCATGGACTTGTACAAGTTTAAATTTTTAGAACTTATTTCAAGGCAAGTTTCATTTTATTCTTATTTTAATCCATTGGATCTAATCTTAGGTTGGATTTTACACACAAATAGGTCCTAAATTTAAAATCAAAACATTTATAAATACAAGGCTTCTCTAAGACATTAATAATGGTTCTCATCACTCTCAAAATATATTCAAATAATGTTCTATCTATATGTATTTTGAATTCATATTCAAATCTAAATCTAATTCTACATACAAAGCCCAAGGGTAAAATAAGAGAGGATCGCTAATATTTGCATTCATATTTCCATACACACACATAAGTGGTAGAACTACATTTGATTTTTAATTTAATTCAACACTTAATATTTCAATAAGGATTGACCAAGGTTAGTCCAACTCAAGCCCTTTCACTCGATCCCCCCCTAATTTATTTTTTATTTGGTTTGTATACAAAAAACTAGGGTTTGATAATTATAGGTACTTTGTATCCTAATTTATAATTTAAGACACATATATGACCTAATTAATTCATGTGTAGGTGGTGAAGTAATCATTTTGGCACTGTAGTCAATGAGAAAAAGTATGTGGTCAATAGACTTGGTCACATTACACCACCATCCACCTACAATAGACTTGTCTAAAGATTTTATTTATTTATGCTTCTGACATGTCATCTCAAAATCTAAGATTTTTATTTCTATTTTTACTATAGCCTATCACAATCAATTGGGACAAGTCCATATTCAATAGACTCAGGTACATTGTGTTATCATCCACTTATACTGGACCTATTTAAGTTTTGTTTATGATTTTTTGCTTGATACTGAGCCTACACGATCACCTCTTTTTTTTCACAATTAAGACAATATAATTAATAATTTTCATTGTGTGAGATAATTATAATTATTATTAGTCCTTTCTAAAAATAGAAACTTTCCATATTTATAAGTTTGTCAAAATCAAAATATTTATTTATTATACATCTTTAACATTATTGTATTTCTAATTTTACAACTATATACATAATAACACTTCTTAAATCATCTAAATTTTTTATCAAAATAAGGTAAAACATGTGATCTAGGAATTTGACTCAAGAGAGGATGGTTAGTATGGGGTTAGTTTCAAAATGAAAACAAAATGAAAGAAATACACTAACTAGCATAACATCTCTAGGCCTAGACACTAGGGAGAGCTTAGTTAACAAACATGAATAAAATACACAACTAAAATGCAAACTAAACCCTCTTTAACCTTCTTTGGATGCTCTAAAATGTTTGTTGTAGTGGCTTGTTTGGTTTGTGCTCATGAAGTCCTTGGCAATGGAAGCTTGGCTACTTCCATCTCTTCTTGGTACCTTTGGCTTGTGGCTTGGATTAGCTTGGAATCAATTTGGCATGATAACACTATTTTATTGAAGCTTTTGGAATGATTTTTACATTATAACTTTGCATAATCAAGACTTAAAATTCATGTGGTAAAGCCTCCTATTTATAGATTTTTTAGAATGTCTAGAATCAACCTAAACCATCCATCCTAAGATTGAGATGTGTGGTTGAGGATTAATTAAATTTTTATAATTAATTTTATAATTGTCCTCATCATGACATTGGAAGAAGGGGAAATTAAGAGGCATGGAGGGCATCATGAAAGACATTGATGAGGCATGGAGGGCATGAATCTTGATATTTGTGGCATTTATGGCCTAGAGATGTGTTTCCAAGAAATAAGGTCACCTTATGATGCAGATATTCAATATTAATTTTCAAAACAAATCATTCAACAAGTTTCCATGGAATTATTAATTAGGCTCTAACTTGGGTTAATTATCTCTAAGCATGATTAAGCACTTTGTAAACAAATTACTCAAATTGATCAAAATGTCTTGTTATTGGTCCAAAATTTGATTGGATTAGAATTAGAAGAAAATGTCAGATGTGTTGGAACCATATTCCCATTTAGCATGTTACCAATAGAAAATATGAAAATGCACATGTCTCATGTAAGATATTTGATAGGAAAGAGTAATCCAGAGCACCTAGGTATAAAATTAGCATTTTGACTCGAAATGATCTAATCAAAGTTAGCTAGCCCATAAATTGCATTACCTCATTTAGGGATACCCTGGCCAAAATCGGCACTTGAATATGTCAATTTCAAATCATTTAATGCATTTTAGTATTTTTAGGCCAAATTGTGCACTTTGGGTGGAAATTGGTTAAAAGCATGATTAGAGGTTATCGATCGCCAAATTTAGGTGTCTATAGTTTACCCCTATTTAGGAAGGTGTTGCAAGCTATAAGCATAGTAACATCTTCTCAAAGAATGAAAAGGTCTTATATACCTACAACTACAATGATGATAAACTAATTATATGATGCCCCTTTAAGGGAATGGTTGGCACAAGTAAGTCGGCAAAAAGTCCCTCAAAAAGAAAGAAGTGAAATGAGGGGACCAAAGAAAGGAAAGATGATGGGGTGAAAACACAATGATATTGAAAAAGTAGTAAAAATCATTGATAATGCAAGTGGGATAGTGTACAATGGTTTGCCCAAAGGTGGTTATAAGCATTGTACCTTGATAGTGGAAATGTGGTATGATAACATAATGATTTGCCCAAAGGCAGTTATAATCATTGAGAAGATGGAGCTACCCAGTTAGGATAGACAAACAAGATAATAACATGCCCCTGTATAGGTAGAAAAAGTAAAGTGGTGACAATACAATGATTTTCTCAAAGGTGGTTATAATCATTGAGAAATATAGGTGGGATGATTTGCAATGATTTTCCCATAAGTGGTTATAATCATTGGACCTCGATTATGGAAAATATGATAAACTTGGTTGAGGGGGATGATAACTAAACATAGAGGGTAATGATGAATTGGAACAACCTACTAGTAAGGAGATGCTCATCCAAACTAATAAAGATTGAAATTTGTTTATGTTTAATTACTCTGTTTGGGATATGATTAGGATGGAATTAGGATGTCAGTGTGGAAGAGATGATGCCATTGTTGAATAGACTTCTTGAAGCTAAGGCTTGTTATATCACATGTTAGTAGGCATCATGGTATAACATCATGAGGATTTGGTCAAAATATGCATAAGGATTGACTCTCATAATCCAATACTCAATATAAAAAAATGCACCAATGATAGAAACCATGATGAAAATGTAAACATATGAATATGGATGGATTTGAGTATAAGTGTGGGCAAGGAATCACCCAATGAACACACATAAATTGAATCAAGGCAACAGTGCTAAAATCAAATATATAGGTAGATAAACAAATAAAATAAGCAAAAATAAACAAACAAACAATGTAATAGAAAGCATACAAACTTTACCCATAGAAAATAGGTGACAATTGAACAAATGAACAAAATGAGGGAATAGAAGAAAAGGAAGGAGATGATCGAGTTGTGTCTATATGCACTAGGTAAGTGGATGCTACCTACATAGTTCCATGGATGTAATATCTAATAAAAAAATTTAGGCCAAATGTATTTCTCCTAGGGAATGGGAAGAATGTGATAACTAATGAAAAAAATAGAATGGATGTGATAGAAGAAGAGGAATGGTCTTGAAAAATGGCAAGTGTGTGAGAGAAAAGGCCAAAAAATATGGGGAAACTAAATGACAAGTGATTTAATTGTAACTTAGTAAGGGTTCCCAGAATCCTTAAGGCAAAGAAGTGGTCAATGTTTTTATTCTTTTCTAACAATTTTTCAAATGTTTTTGGAATTGTTTTGGAGTGGCTCAACTCAATTGAGAATGATGAGACACTAAATTGTTCAAGCTCATAAAATGGTGAGAGCATTTAAACTAAGGTTACTCATAAAATTATGAGAGCATGGCTTAGGTTACTCATAAAATGGTGAGAGTATGGTTTAGGGTGACTGAGATGACCTCAACAAGTATTGATCACTACCTACATAGTCCTAGAGAAGGACCTCAAGTCACTATAGTTCTACCCTATAGCAGATAAATTTGACTAATGTAGTAGTCACTTCAAATAAATAGACATAATTGGTAAAAAAAGGCATAGTACAACATAAGAAGGGGCAATTTGGTACATCAAGGCTTAATGTTGCCCCTAGTTTGCCCATAATAGGACACAATGGCATAGATCAATGGTATTAATTTTTCCAAAGGTAGTTATAATTACTAGCAAGACTAGTGGTAAGAAAGGAATAAAAAATGAAGGATGCAACTACCAAAACTTCTATCATACTATCCCAAAATATGATCTCTGTCTGAAGTACTTAAACCAAATGATGAAACTGATCAGATACCTCGATGTTGAAACTATGTAATGAATGGAAAAAACCAAGGTCAAATGGGTTAGGCTTTAGAACATAGTAGGATAATAGGTCAGAATCAAAAAGTGGGTATGGTGAAGAAGAAGGATAACAATGGTATTTGTACAAAGAAGAATAGTGATAAAATGGCATAACTAAAATGGTCCTTACAGATAATACACCTTAGCATTCAAGCATAATACCACTTAAGATTAATAATATTCATTGGCTCAACACACTAATTAGAGTGGCCTTTGAGTTAGTTCTAATATTCTTGAAGATTATTGAGCATGGTTGTGCATTTCTCATCAAGTAGGTCTAGATCTTACAAGTAAGCTACTCGATAGTCATGATCATCTAAGACATGCTTGAAATAAATGCACAATGAAGGCAACTCAACTTTAAGGGGAAGGATGGCTTCAGTGTCGTAAACAAGTGAGTATGGAGTGGCTCTTGTGGGGGTATGATGATTGGTATGGTATGCCCAAAGGGCATGTAATATCTACAAGTGTCAATCATGATCGACATCATTGACAATCTTTTTGAGAATATTGATAGTGGTTTTGTTGGATGCCTTAGCTTGGCCATTACCTTGAGGGTAATATGATATATAAAAATGTTATGTGATGTTATATTCAATACATAGCTTATCTACATCCTTGTTCTTGAATGATCATCCATTATCAGATATAATGTCAAAGGGGATATCATAGTGATAAATAAGATGGTTGAAGATGAATTTTTAAATTTGCTTTCCAGTCATGTAACTAAGGGGTATATCTTAAACCCACTTAGTGAAATACTCAGTGGGGTAAGGTTATATTTATGGCCATCAGATGAAGTGGGGTTGATCTTCCCAATGAGTTTAAGTCCCCATGTAAAAAAAGGCCTTGGTGTCAACATTAGTTTCAAATTTTTTGTTGGGGCATGAATCAGATTAGCATATCATTGACATTTGTCACACTTTTTTACATATGCAACAACATCTGCATCCATTGTAGGCCAATAATAACTAGTACATAAGAGATTTTTAGATAAGACTACCCTGCTATAATGAGTGCCACATACTCCTTCATGAACTTCTCATAATCCAATGTAGACTCTGTTAAAGTTAAACAATGAAGAAGAGTTCCATCAAAACTATGACAGTAAAGGATGGATCCAAGTAGAGTATAATGAGTGGAATGATGAATGAGGCTTTGGTTTGTTTTTGAGATAAGTTAGGTGGCATAACTTGGTCATGAAGGTAGTTGTAAAATTTTGAGTACCAGATATAATTAGGACCAACAATATCACAAATCATTGCAATAGTTTAAGGTTCATGAGTTGGTGCGGACAAATTCTCGATGAGGAAATGATACTCTAGCTTTATCTTATTATTGAATCAGAGAGCCAATAGTAGTCATGGCATCTACAATTCTATTACTAGCCTAAATGTTGGTAATTTATTTTTTAAGAGTATCGACCATGGATTTATATAGAACTAGCTTGTCATCTTTGGTCCAAAAATGATCTATGACCTGATTAATGATTAACTAAGAATCACCATAAACTTAAAGATGAAATATATTCCAATGCACTTCTTATCAAATTATTTCAACAAGTGCTTCATACTCAACCATGTTGTTTGTACAAGGAAAGTTGATTCTGAATGGTTTAGGTATTAGATCCCCTTGTGGTGTAATAAACAATAATCTTGCCCTTGATCCATGTGCAGTAAATGAACCATCAAAATATAGCTTCCAGAGTTGTTCTTCAAGGGGTGTGTTAATGGCGGTCATTATGGATTCATCAGGAAATTGAAATGTGAATAGTTGTGTGTCTATGAGAGGGCTTTCAATAAGTTGATTTGTAATAACTTATCCCTTAATTGCCTTCTGATTGACATAATCTATGTCAAACTCACTAAGAAGCATAATCCATTTAGCCATTCTACCTTTCAAATCTATTTTAGATAGTAAATACTTGAGTAGATCCACTTTTGAAATGACCATGGTCTTATTATTTAACATGTAATGGCACAATTTTTGAGCTATAAAGACCATGGCTAGACAAGCTTTTTTAATAGGTGCATAGTTATGTTCATATGTAACCAAGGTATGGCTTAGGTAATATACAACATGCTCTTTTCCATTGTCATCGTGTTGAGCCAAGAGTGCCCCCAAAGCATGGTCAGTAGCTGATAAGTATAACAAGAATGGATTTCCTGGCATAAGAGGTAATAAAATAGGTAGATTAACAAGATAGTCTTTGAGTTGTTGAAAAATTATTTGGCAGTCATCATCCCAGTGAAATGTAACTCCCTTATTCAAAAGGTGTTTAAATGGATGGCATTTCTCTGCTAACTAAGAGATGAAGCATTAGATTGACTAGATCTTACCCTATAAACTATAGAGTTGTTTTAAATTAGTTGGTGGCAACATCTTGATTATAACATGGACTTTAGTCAAATCAAATTCAATACCTCTATGAGACACGATCAATCCAAGTAATTTTCTTGAAGTTACACTGAACACACATTTTTTTGGATTGAGTCTAACTTTTTACTCCTCTAATCTTTAAAATATCTTATGTAGCACTGTTGGATGGTCAGCCCTCATTTCAAATTTTCCTAATATGTCATCAACATAGTCTTTAACAATATCATGCATTATATCATGAAATATGACAATCATGGCCCTTTGATATGTAGCTATAGCATTCTTAAGGTCAAATGGCATTACCTAATAATAAAATGTTCTCCATGGAGTGGTGAATGTTGTTTTATATTGGTCTTCTGGTGTTATTCTAATCTGGTTGTATCTTGAAAATCCATCCATGAGTAAAAGTATTTCATACCCTACCATGGATTCAATGATCATGCTGATATTAGGTAAGGGAAAATCATCTTTAAGACAAGCTTTGTTGATGTCTCAAAAATCAGTATAAATTCTGATCCCTTCAATCTTTTTACTAACAGGTACCACATTAGAGATCCATTCTATGTAATCAATGGATTAGATACATCCTACTTCTAAGAGTTTTTCTATCTCTTTCTTTACCAATATAGTAATGTGAGGATGCATCTTATGTAGATTTTTTTTACTATTTTAGCATTAGGATTAACCATAAGGTGGTGCAAAATCAAAGTGGGATCTAAACTTGTCATGTCAGAATAGGCCCATGCAAAGATGTCTACAAATTCTCTCAACAGAGATGTAAAGACATCATGTTCCTCCTCAGTGAGGGATGCACCTAATTTTATCCATTTTTGGTTTGATGGAGTCTCTATATTTACCTCTATTATATCTTTAACTAGAAGGGTTGAACCATCTTCTAGGATAGTAGGCAACAACATGAACTTTTGAATTATGTTAGGGTCTTCTATTAAGACTTGCTCTTCAACTTCTCCTAAGCATGATGAATCTGAGTCCCCTAATGGGAGATCTGGCCATGTGACAAAAATAGTTAGAAATTCTTAAAGAATTTGATCAAATACTTGTTGTTACTCAACGTTGAACTCAGATCCTTTGGCAAGTTCATCATTGGTGGTCTCCTAGTATAAATTCAGATAAAAATGAATAACCTCATCTAATGGCACTTGAAACAAGTTTTCACCACTAGACTGGCCTTTATCTTTACTTTTTCCCTAGTTAGAAAGCACCTCAAAGAGGTTTTACCTCAATGTTTTACTTATTTTTTTTTGGCTAAGGGTGTTCACTCCCTCTCCAAAATAGGTTATAAGATCTAATGTGATTGAGAATCTTGATTTGTGATCTCCTAATAGAACATTATCTCTAAGGCCTAAAAAGTCACAGAATGCCTCATCATTCTAGAACTTATCAATCGATAGACTATACTCTTGTTGGTCCCAATATATCAGTTAGAGATAATATAATGGCAAAGGGTTGGGATGAATGGCCAAGATAAGGGTATAAATGGCATTGTTATCAAATAGGTTGGTTTTAGCTAAGTTATCAAAGGTGAGGTAATGATCAGACTCTGCTTCACTATCAGCATCATCATCACTAATCACTGGTGATGGAGTTTAAATAAGATATGTGGGGTCACCCCGAAGTAGTTTAAATTTAAGTCCATAAGGTCTTTAATACTTAGTCATGGAAATTGGCTCAATGGTTCCTTTTTTATTCAATTTGAGGCCTCTTCCTTAATAATTGTGACACTTCATGATCTTATTGGGAATAGGATACTTTGTATTTTTATAATAATCAGCTTGGTTGTCATTGTATAACCACGATTCATCCCCTTCAAGAGGGTCAAGTTTGAGGCCAGATGTTGGTACAAATGTGATAGGTCCTTATCTTTTTTCTTTTGTTTCCAATGTATATGTGGAGTGACTTTAGGTCACCCAAAGGTTTTTAGATTCTAAGGAAGATTGGCAATATGAAATGTATCATGGGTCACATACTCTTTTGGTCTATTATTTGAAATGGTGAAATGATTAGAAGCTTCAAGAGGTAGCATGTGGGAAAATGAATCCAAATTATTAGGATCTATGCAATTATGTAGTGAAGGATCAATAATTATAGACTTTCCTTTATCCTACTTGGAACTTGGATTCATGTCATACTAATAATTATATCTTTGAAATTTGGCCTCAAGATATTTGCAATGTTTATATGGGTGTAAATCACTTACAATATTCACTTCCATCCCTGAGTGGGAAAATTTGATACATTGGTGCAATGTTGATGGGACTGCATGAATCTCATGTAACCAAGGCCTACCTAGAAGCATATTGTATGATAACTCAAGATCAAGCACATGGCAAAGTGTATCATGGGTCAAAGTCGCAATGATAACTAAAAATTTAATGGTACCTTATGATTCTCTTTCTTGATTATCATAAGCTTTGATGGTTATTATTTTTAGTTGGAGATCTACCATTGTGTACCCAAGAAGCTTGATGAGCTTTAGAGACACTATGTTGAGGTTGGATCCATTGTCTATAAGGACACATTTCACTTTATGGCATCTTATATAAACTTCTATGTATAATGGATTATTATGGATTGGGTCAAGGGAAGATAGATCACTTTGGTTGAATATGACTTGTTGGGTTAGAGCTAGGTGTCTAACCAAAGCTTGAAATTTGTCAGGGGATATTTCAATAGAAATAGTGGATTGGGTCAAAAACTCATTCAAGATGTTCTTGTGGATCACTGATGTTCACATCAAATCTAAAATAGAAATTTGTGTTGGTGTCTTCTATAGTTGTTCCATAATATCAAACTTATTATCTTGGTCAGTAGTGAATGGATTATTTTGAGGCTGAATGATTGGTTGGATGATAGGAAAAGTAGTAGATGGTTATGGGCTAAGGATAGTGATCTTCAACCTTTTAGTTGTGATTGAACAATTGAGATTAAATACTAGACCATTATTGCTAAAAAAATGTTGGGGATGGTGTGGGACTAGATAGAATAAGTCTCGATTCTCAGTGCACTCGCATGTGGTCACATGACAAGGATGAGTTATTGATATAGGGTCCAAAAGGGGAAGTCCTAATTTATTGGTTTACTTGTATGCACTCCTAGGTCAAATAAGGATTATGTATGTAATCTAGCTAAATGTTATTGTTTATTAATGGTCTAGGTTGATTAGTTCTTGGTCTCGGATTAATGAAGATGGTATTAACACCACCCCCTATAATATGACCTATAACCCTATTTTAGTCATGTGCAACTACATGGTAGGTTTTTTGGTTGTTACCATTTTGACCTTGGTTTTGTCCATTGTTCTATCATTGTGAATTTTGCTATTGATTATGTTGATTTGGCCTTTGATTTTGATACTATTGATTTTGATACTGCATTGGCCATTATATTTGTTGATGATTATTTTGTTGCTACTGATTGTTATGTCAGGGAAAGGGGTTTTGATAAATCCCAAGAGTTTGATTAAAATTAGAAGCACCATTATCCAATGTTATCTCCCCATTATCCAACATATTCTTAATTAAATGCTTGATTTGGACACATCTTCATAGATTATGCCTATTGACTTGATGATAGTCATAGAATTCATTTTCATGATACCAATAAGGATAAAGAATGCCTTGCAGATAATGCTTTGGTATAGGCCAACTAATCATATTAGTAGTAGCAAGCCTTTGAAATACAGACTCAATAGGTTCTCCTAGGTCACTAAAGACACAATGTGTAGGCACGGTTTTCTTAGGAGGAGGGGTTTGTAATGGTAATGGCTACTATATTTTTTGTGTAGGTCTTGGTTATTATGATTTTGGTATTGGTTGGAGAGGTTTTTAGGTAGGAGTAAGATGAAAAGGTGGTGCATATGATGTTTATACCATTTGGACATGATGAGATTTGGTAACTCTATTTCCCACAATATTCTGATTGTGGTTGAATTGCTTCAATCTTTCATGGTTATTGGCATGTGTCAGTTAAAATGCTTGTGCTTGAATGGGATGTTGATGTTAGTAATTTCCCTGATTGGTACCTTGATTTTGATTAGTTGAATTAAGCTTGATGACTCCTTTATTGATGAGCACATGCTCAATCAACAAACCTTTATCAATGATCTCTTTGAAAGTATGTGCACATTGTAGTTCCAGATGATAAGCTATCTCATTATGAAAATTTTTAATAAACACAGTGGCTAATTGTTTATCTTGAAAACTATGGGTGAAATATCTTATAAGGGCTCTCCATCACTATAAATAATTTGCAAAACTCTCACCAACTTTTTTCTTTGCTTGCGTTAAGTCCACTAATGAAATCTCATGCTCAAGCTTATAGTAAAAATGTTGCATAAATTTATTAGAAAGATCATCAAAATTTGTTAATGAATTTTTGGGCAATTTTAAAAACCACTCCAAGGTTTATCCAATGAAGCTCCTTGAGAACAACAGTAAAAGGTATATGTCTCTATATGCCACTACTTGATATGTGATAAAGAATTCAATTAAGTGGGCCTTAGGGTCACCTTTCCCTTTATATTTATCAAATTTCAATGGTTCATATCCTAGATGAAATGGTATCTAAAAATACTCTATGTTGAATGGATAGGAACATACGTCATCTAATTTGAAATTTTTAGTCTATTTCCCAGCCTAAATGGTAGCAATTACATCCTTCATCTATTGTAATTTTTGGGATAAAAAACTAGAAAGAACATTGATTTGAGGGAGAATATTAGTTTGGGTAGATGTTTGAGAGGTCACAAGTGGGATACTTTGACCAAGGTATGATGGAGATACCTATTGGGGTACATTGGTTTGATTGGGAAATGGACTAGGAATACACATATGTGGATTAAGATGTACTTAAAATTGCACAATTGGTTGCATGATATTTTGGTTTGGGTTGGTGACAAAGGTTTGATTTGGAAGATTTTATGGTTGGGATAGAGGGATATAACTATACTGTGTCTATTGTGGTTGAAAAGGGACATGTTGTCGATTAATCAAACCTTGTTGAGTGAGAACTTGTGAACCAAGACCCTATCTCTAAATTTGTGGCATATTTTAAACCAATGTTTGTCTATTAGGTACTTAAGAAACATGGGGGCCTCTTTATTACATGAATCCCTATGGAAAATTTAAAATAGGTTGTAGATTCGATAGCTATCATTGACCAATATTTGCATGTTGTTGACTAGTCATTTCTTGGTTTTGGATTGGCATATTAGTCTGTGACTAAAGAGGTATGTTTGTCATTACTTAGTGAGGTAGAACATTAGTTTACCCTGATTGAGGTGGCAATGTATTTGTCCTATGTTGTGTTGATACACTAGATTATGCCTACTGTTGTGGAATACTACTCATTACTTGTTGAGAAGGAGTAGGATTCATCACATTCTGTCATTGAGGTATGACATTAGCCATTATTTGATTACCTAATTCCATAGTTTGTACACTTAAGGAAGCAGTCGGTTGAGGTTGGGGTGTAAAAACTCCTATTCCTTAGTATGGTGATCTACCCATGGGATTAACTATAGATGCATGTTGTTGGCTAGTTGTTTATGTGTTAGTACCACTTTGATCAAGATTGGACATTGTTTGCATATTTTCCACTACCTTTGGCTCACTATTCTGTGTAGAGGTTAAATACACTTCTTTAATAATGAGCATATAAATAAAGTTATCTATTGAAGTGGTTTGTATGAATGGGTCGAAACTCAAATTCTCTTGTCCAGTTAACTCTATCAACACTCTTGTTGAAGGAACTAGGTCAATAAGAAGCTTACTCACCATGTTCATATGACTAAAATTACATTCTAGATTTAGGTAGGTTTGATATGTTGTCTGCATTTTCTTAAAGTGATCTTCCATGATGTTTTTACCTTGATTAGATTTATTAGGGTCTTGATACATTGTTTGGACTAGAGCCATAGGATTTATAGAAGAATCCTATTGATCATAAATGATATTGTGGGGCACTCTTACTAGACTTGGTAAATTTTCATGGAGAAAGTCTACTAGAAACTTGGCCACTACCTCTATAGCTCTAACCAAAATCTCATCTTTGTTCTCTAACAAATGTTGCTCAAACAAAAATGGATCATACGTGGAAGCCATATTACTAGAATATGATGGTTGAAGAACTGGCTCATTTACTATGGGTATTGTAGCTAGGTATTGTGTGGTTTGTTCTTGGTCTTGTTTTGAATAAGTTGGTGTGTTAACTAGATAGTTAGCCAATGGATATTGGCTTTATGCCCCTGATTGAGTATTATAAGAGGGATAAGAAACCATCTCATAAATAATATTATCCGCATAGGCATCTTACACCATTTATTCCTGCAAAACTACATTACTAATCTCTAGATTATACATGAGTCCAATATGAGTGTAGGAATACATGTTGGGATCCATAGTCAATGCTTTGTGATAAAAGGTCAAAGATTTTTTCAAAATCTAAAAAGATAATGTCTAAAATAGATGATGTTCCAACTTGGTCTAGATTCATCAAAAGGATCAAAAAGGTTTATGCCAAGATTTGTGAGGAAACAAGATAGTGTGAAGTATGTAACATTTCACTGTTCACACAAAGATAAGCAAGTAAATGACCAAAAATCAAAATTCTAAACTCTAAGGTTGAAGTAATTCAAATCAATCTAATCTAGGAATCTAAAATTTGCTAGGTATTTTGGCCAAACACGGCATCAAAAGCTAGGCTCAAATAAGGCATGCGCTAGGACTCTTGGCTAAACAGTGTCAAAATCTAGACTTTGAAAATAGATCAAAGTTTTAATCTAACAAATTTGAAACACTTCTAACAAACACTAGGCATTTGAATCTTAGTCATGAACTTGTTCAACTAGGTATAAGGTATGAAACAAAAGGCACTTTTAGAGATAATTTATGTTATCCTAAATAATGGTATAAAACTTGGTTCTTTTGACAAATAAGCTAGAAAAAAGTGAATGGTATAATTGTGCTTGACAAAAGATCACAAAAGTACACTCAGATTGGTCTAAAAATGTAGGAAAAATTTTGAACTCTATGCAAGAGGGTCTATGAAATAATGTTTTGGGCAGTGTAACAATGTTATACTACACAAAAGGTGTGACAAAAAAAATTGTTTCAAAAACTCTCTAAGGTAAAGATAATTTCCCACAATTTTGATAGCATAACACTAATTTTTTTACTCAAAATGTTGTGGTGCATAGAATAAAAGTTTAATTTTTTAGCATAAAATTGCTTAAGTCTACCAAGTGATGACAATGATTATGAGTCTTGAATGTCCTTCAACCTAAATTAGAAATTAAACCTAATTTCCCTCAAGTTTAGTGCAAATGATGAACCCACTTAACACATCAACCCTATGAACTTATAAAGGTGCAATTCTAAATTGAGATTATAAGTGAAGGACTTAAAATAACTTTGGTAAAGGTCTAGACTCAATTAGGTAGCATGACTGTGCCAAAGTGGATGATATGACTCCCAAGCTTTTGATGAACTTTAAACAAGGCAAATTGATGATCTCACGTGGGCAACATAATGCCTCTTTATTCAAAATAAAATTAAGACTATGTGTTTGGTTTGAATTGTTTATTTACACTAAGTTTTAACTTCAAACAAGACTTTAATCTAGGACAAGACCAATTAATTAATCTCTCTTAAATATTAAACTGACAAGGTTGCTTGGTATTGTTAGAATCCATCAATATACATCATTTGAAATGATTTTAAGCCTTCATCCAAAATTAAATACGCATTATATAGTAGGTTTTTTACACCCCCCCCCCTTTTCTCAAATGATAGTACCATGACATGGACCTTGAGGTGCACCTTGCACCAACAATACTTATGTGTTAAGTGAAGATTTTTTTAAGATATAACAAGTTTATAAATGTTTTAGGGGAATCAATTGCATAATGAATTTCATGACAAATAATTCAAAATAAAAGCACATATTTTGGGTTCGTATCACTTAGCTTGTTGAAACAAGGTCTAGTCCTTTTTACAACCACTACATCCTAATGTTTACTCAATGTAGTGTGATGTCCAAAGTGCCACTACATCTCGTGTGTAAATCCAATTATGATCCAAATGAATTAAATGTTGAGAGGTGAAACTCCAAGTCAAAGCTTCCCTAAAGAACTCACAGGAGGTGATGAAGTCCCCCTCGCAAGCCAAGTTTGCATAAAAATAAAGAAAACATGAAAGTAGATAGACTTTAGGGTCATTTTCAAAGTCACCCAAACTTTGAAATTTTTTTGTGGAGTACTTTAGATGAATTTATTTCTAAGCCTTAGACTAGGCTACTTGCAATAGGAATGGTGCTTTTAATTCCAAGGGTTTCCTAAAGGGGACAAATAGAAGAGCATAAATGCAACATCCCTCTTTTTGCCAAACAAAAAGTTAATCGAAACAACTAAGTAAATACAAAAAGCTTTGAAAAGGTGAGTTAATTTTTAATCCCAAATGGAAAATGAGGTGCTCTTCCTTTGACCCCTTGGTCTTAGTTGCAAACTTTGAAAACATTCACCATAAACATCTAAAAAAAATTTGTTAAACACCAAAACAAGGTTCTTAATTGATTTTTAAGCATGAAAAAGGTGATCTAAACATGTTTTTATAAAATGTCAAGGTTGGTCTTGGAAAAAAAAAGCTATCATGTCCTTTAGCCTTGAAGATCTTTTAGGTTTGAAATAATGAAGTTTAAAAAAAGAGCTCTCAGGTCTATGTTTTAAGAAAAACATAGTGATCAACATCAGTTATATAACTGATGATGGTTACATTTTCTAACTGATGACAGTTATCTAATCAACATCAGTTATACCAATGTTATTTATGATAGGTATCCAATTGATGTCAATTTTACTAACCAACATTGGTTAAGCTATCTAACTGATTTTAGTTTTACTAGTCGATGTTGGTTACTGTGTAAACTCATGGTAAACAAAAATGACAAAATAAAGTTAGAAAATAAATTTTCAAGAGTTTTAATGGTCCAAATGAATATTTTAAAGCTATAAAATTATCTTCTTCATGTGTGGGATGCATCTAGTCCCACCAGGCATGCCATATGTGATCTAAGAATTTGACTCAAGAGAGGATGATTAGTATGGGGTTAGTTTCAAAATGAAATAAACATACTAACTAGCATAACATCTCTAGGCCTAGACACTAGGGAGAGATTAGTTAAAAAACATGAATAAAACACACAACTAAAATGCAAAATAAACCCTCTTTTACCTTCTTTGGATGCTCCAAAATGCTTGTTGTAGTGGCTTGTTCAGTTTGTGCTCATGAAGTCCTTGGCAATGGAAGCTTGGCTACCTCCATCTCTCCTTGACACCTTTGGCTTGTGGCTTGGCTTGGCTTGGAATCAATTTGGCATGATAATGCTATTTTCTTGAAGCTTTTGGAACCATTTTTGCATTATAACTTTGTATAATCAAGACTTAAAATTCATGTGGTAAGGCCCCCTATTTATAGATTTTTAAGAATGTCTAGAATTAACCTAAACCATCCATCCTAAGATTGAGATGTGTGGTTGAGGATTAATTCAATTTTTATAATTATCCTCATCATGACATTGGAAGAAGGGGAAATTAAGAGGCATAGAGGGCATGAATCTTGATATTTGTGACATATATGGCCTAGGGATGTCTTCCCAAGAAATGAGGTCACCTGGTGATGTAGATATTCAATATTCATTTCCAAAACAAATTATTCAAAAAATTTCCATATAATTATTAATTCGGCTCTAGATTGGGCTAATTATCTCTAAGCATGATTAAGCACTTTGTGCACAAATTACTCAAATTGATTTGAATGTCTTGTTATTGGTGCAAAATTTGATTGGATTGGAATTAGAAGGTGATATCAGATGTATTGGAACCATATTCTCATTTATGATGTTACCAATAGTAAATAACAAAGGCACATGTCTCATGTAAGAGATTTTATAGGAAAGCGTAATCCAAAGCACCTAGGTGCAAAATCGGTATTCTGACTTGAAATGATCTGATCAAAGTTAGCTGGCCCATAAATTGCATTGCCCCATTTAAAGATACCATGGCCAAAATCGGCACTTTAATATTTCAATTTCAACTCATTTAATGCATTTTAGTGTTTTTAAGCCAAATTGTGCACTTAGGTGGAAATTGGTCAAAACCCTAATTAGAGGTTATCAGTGGCCAGATTTAGGTATCTACAAAACATATTGGTGAACCTGAGTCTTTTTTTTTAGCCTCTAATTTCTAATTTTATTTTTATTTTACTTTGTTTTCATATAATTTGTGTTATGGTAGTTTTAAAAGTCATAAGAGCTATCATTTTTGGAAAAGCAATTAGCATTTTTTCATACCCTATGGTGTGAGGGATACTACACCAATACTCAATACATTAGACAACACTATATATGTATTTAGTTTCTATGTACCTCAAAATATGTTGGAACACATAGGGTTTGTTTCCATTCAAAGGAATCATTTGGCTATTTGTTCTTATAGTGCATAGGTAAATGCTTAGCCCCAAGAATTTACTTTTAACATACCCCTTGACACAAGATAGTGTGTCTATGGGAATGGTGTAATCCTTCATAGCTAATTATTTCATAGTCATATTCACTATTTATGACTATGATCAGTATATCTATGATCTTACAAACAAAACACACCATGCCTTGTTGTGTTCATTAATAGCCTTATTTTTAATATTATTAGTTTTTTATTAGCATTGGTTATTATATTTTTCATATTTTCTATATTGTAATCTAACAAATCTAAAATGGCTTCTCAATATGTATCTAAAATTTGAAATGCCCAATAGTGGACATCTTTTATATTTATTGTTTTCTATAAATGCTACACCTTATGCTTATGATAATGAATGGACTAATGATCATACTTGTATAATTTATGATGCTAATCAAGAATATGTTTCTGATAGGTATGATTAGATTGTTCAAATCAAGATGAATGGTACCATAGTGAAGAATATAGTGTATAATAAACTAAGCTAACTAATGTATAAATTGTAAAACCCATTTCTCCCTTATATTCCTCTTTTAAAAAATCAAAACAGAAAGATCATAATGATAATGAATATCTTCTCTCTCTTAATATCTCAAAAAAATGATCATAATATGAAAAAATCATTTCTTAGAACCCTTTTCTTACATTTTGATTTTTATCTTGATTTACATCAAATTAGCCAATATAAATTAAAAAAACATAGCCCTAACATAGAAATGTCAAATGCTTCAAATGCATGTACTACTCCCTCTCTCTCTTTAGAAAAGGTAGATGATGTAGAATAATATATTCCACACTCTCCTTTAGTCATAGTTAATTATATGCATGATTGTGATAATGTCTCTCTTCCTTTGAAAGCAATGAATAATGTAATTACTTTGTCTACCTTTCTCCAAATATCACAAGATGTTAATGGATGTGAATTAAAAATTGAAAGTGATGTCATAGGTATATATTTACAAAACAAATATAATTAAATATTATGCAATGATTCTTTAGATAATCATTCTCTACCCATTTAATGTTAGTCATATGTTAATATTATTTTTTAAGATTCCTTATCCTTTCTTGACTCACTAGAATCTCATAAAAAACAATTTCATCTTTCTAATTATACACAAGTTCAAAATGATAAAATAAGAAATAAACCTCAAGTTTTCACTAATGTTATATTATAATACAATCCCCAACTATGTAATAAAAATAGTAATGATCCTATTATACCAATGTTTAAAATGGATCATATATTCCAAGCCATAAGTAAGCCTTTCTAAACAAATATTATTCATACAAGTCATATTGTATCCATGATTCATGCCATTAGAGAGCTCAAAAATTAAGTTCTTGATCTCACTTTACAAATTAGATCATGTTATCCAAATATCAAATATAATGTTATCCTAAGACAACCCATTCCATTATTTTTATATAGCATCCATATCCAAAAGACTTGTTATACCTACACTACCATTATTTTATGGTTGTGGAGATCCTTTTACTCATTTAGCACAATATACTATTTCTTTTTGATATCATAAGAATGATGGACATATTTTACTTAGTTTTTCATAAAGTCTTACAAGAGAAGCTTCAGATTAGTTCTGCAATTTGCCTAGTGGCTCCTTGTCAAACTTCAAAAAGTTATAAAGTGAATTATTATATTATTATCATAAAAACATGGTACCTAAACTCATAGTAGAACACCTAAAATTTTTTCAACAAAATCACAATGAGATCATTGAAGACTACATTTTACGGTTCAAAAATACTCTAGACTCTCTAACTTATCAACCCTCAGATTTGGAAAATCAAATTATCTTTAGTATAGGTCTTTTTCACTCAAATAAATTGTCATGCATATACTTTAAACCTATTTTGATAGCTTACACATGGATGTATTCAAATATGAATGTGACCTAAATTCTATAAAAATAAAAGTTACTCAATCAAAATCATTTACAAACAAGCAACCACTTATCAACAAACAAAGGAGTCTAAATTTAACATCTAATATAAGGCCTTCACTTCAAGTCATTCAAAATATATATGAATCACCCAAAATTATTCCCCTCAAATAATAATAAGTCAAACTACTCAATAAAAGAAATAAAATTGTTTACAAAGCATCACCTAAAGTGAATATATCTAATTTCAACAAGAGGCCATCACTCCATTTTGATAAATTAAAACATCAACCACATGATATTCAACATACATTATTGGATGAAAAATTAATCACTCCCACTCATATTTACTATTATCCTCCTCATTTTCATGAAGATATAAAAGTAAATGAATTTTGTACTTATCATGGTATTAATGGATGCCAAGATAATGGTTATTTTGTATTACAAGAAAATAATACATAGTTTGTCGATAAATGTATTATCACATTTTAGAGCAATATAATCAACAAGATCCATGATAATATCACATCTCTAATTTGGATTCCAAATTAATTGCATCACAATTTTGATTAGAGTCATAACAAATAATATCAAATAAGCAGTATCAATATTGGTACCAATAGTAACTAACATAGGTGCAAACCTCAATATCATACACAATTATTATTTCTGTCAAGATGGTCTACTAATTCAATAGTTCATAATTAAATTTAATGCATATATGTATCACAAATATAAATAACCCATTTCAAATACAACACACACATGCATGCATGCATGCATGCGCACACACACGTGCACACGCGCACGCACACACACACACACACACACACACACACACACACACACACACACACACACACACACACACACACACACACACACACACACACACACACACACACACACACACACACACACACACACACACATTATACATGTATAACATGATTGATTCAACACTCTATAATGGACTCCTTTCCTTGGAAATCACCACCACCCTCTTCTCAAAATGACTATAAAATAAGAAGGCTCCACTGTCAATCACTCATGATCTTGAACGAGATCATCTCCTATGATCATAGTCCTAAAATATGACCAATCACACCTTTAGTGCCATATTCTCATGTTGAAACTACATATACTCCTAGAAAACACTCTAGCCTAGATCGATCGGTGGATCTAGATGTGGCATTTTTTGTCTCATGAATTCTACTCTCAATTGATCATACTCAATAATAAGCACATCCCATCCATCCATGACATCATCATAAATTGTGTCCACTATAACATACATTTTAATCATTATCTCTTTATGATCAAACAAGGGAGCTTGATTTCTTACAATATTTGTAACTCGATCCAATAACCACTAAGAACTACCTCACCAAGCACATGTTATGTGAGCATCGAGATGTCTCTATGATGATTACCAATAATCATCACCCTTTGCAAGAAATAAAATCAAAATGTCAAATCAATATCAATATTATCCAAAAATATATAAAATTCTACAATAAAATTTTATACAAAATTCTAAAATCCACATATACTTACTCATAGATAGAGATTGAGGACCAGTAATTATTTCACCACCTACATCTACTCCACACTATGTTTTAATAGGATATACCACTACCAAAAAATAAAATAGGACACTTATGGACTGACCACCATCATGTATAAACTACTATACAACCAACATCATCAGTATTAGATATCTAAATAATGGGGTCTATGTCTAGCAGTGGGATGGGAACCAGGTCTATATAATTAGTATAACCCATATCACCCTCTCATATTTTATCCTTAACATATCAGATATGTATATATGTTGTAATGGGGTTATCTCTAGGATACATAACTAACTTGACACATGCTCATACATGTCTAGCCACTAATTATGCAACCAACAATTGACTTGAGTACATCTCAATTCAACTCTATCCTTCTGTCATGTACTAAACCCTATGTATGGTTTCTATATAATGTCACCAGTATTTAAATGATCCATTATATATTGGAAGCCCATTATACCAATCCTCATAACTTTGTCCAACCCATTGCTATCAATTGCAATAAAATATGCAAGGTACAAATAAATTTTTGAAAAAATAGAACATTTGTAAGAATAATATCTAATGACAATATGGTAGTATCCCTCAAGGCATAATTATTCCCCCCTAGTGCATGTCTAGTCATATACAAGTGGTGATGGGCAATATGGGTTGGCCCACTAGCACCCTGTAATGACACTCATCATCTAACTATTATAAATCACATAATGTGTGACACATCCTCCAAGGTAATAGGCATTTCCCTATCAAGAGACATAAATTACATGTATCTAAATCCCATGTCTTAGCTAGGGTCAAAATCATATTCATATCATATGGAATTAGTGTTAATTTCCCAATGTGTTTGAGACTAAATGCATCTAGGGTAGCTCTCTTAGCTTTTGTCAATGTTAAGCTTACATCATCTCCTTGATATGCCCATGATAGAACTCTATGGCTTGCATATATACTTAAAACCATAGGTGAACAAAAACTAACATCAATGATCTTATATACAAATTTAATCAACTTCATTTAAAGCACAAAAAATTAACCAAATACCACTTATTTTATGGACAAGATTGTGGTCCTTTGGATACATTCACAAATAAGGTTGGTCCCACCAAGATAGGTCTACAGTGATGATCCAAGAGGATTCATAGATGAATTTACGTTAGTAAAGGATAATTCTAACAACCCTTGGATAGGATTGATCCAATGAGGACATTACTTCATAAGATCTAAAAATCATTTAAATTACATAAAAATGAATAATGTTTCAAAATTTACACAAGTCAAAATTTGAGTTTTGAGAATCACCAAGGTTGGCACATCCTCTACTTGTAAGCTAGCCTCCACCTACTCAAATAAATTTTATCCTAATAATTTATTCTATGGCATGATATCTCTTTTAGAGCTCAAAATTGTAGTTTGAGTTTGCAAATGAAGTAAAATTTATTTTTCAAACAACCTATTTATATGATTTGACCTTATTCTTTTTCAAAAATTCAAAACTTTTCAATTAATCCTCCAAACTTTTACACATGATATGTCAATCCAAACATACCAAACTCACACCCAATAATTTTCATTGGAGAACACATGTAACATGCCCTTCCACATGGTACTATTTTTATCACATAAATCAAACCTTTTAAAAATGCCAATTTTGCACCTACTTTCTTTTACACATTATCTCCTACCTATTTTTAAGCATGTGACAAAATCCTTTTCAAATATAGTAAATAATCATAATTTTATCAAAATAATAAAATTAATCAATATCCAAATAAAATCCATTATAAAACATAAAATATTATTTCACTATGACACACTCGATTCTCTCATGCCTCACACCGAAATGGGGGCATCCATTGGTATTATTATAAAATATACTTCAACACACTATATAAGATTCATAATTATTAAAACTATCCACAACTATAGGTTTATGAAAATTTTAATATTATACATAATAATATTTGGGGCACATAGTATACATATGCACTCAAAGATATATTACAGAGATGCAAATAAGGCAAACATCATATTCTATAATAGAGTACATGGTTTTCAAAAGATTCAAAGTAATTTATAAATTAAACACATGATTGATATTTGAATAATTGATATACATTATGGGGGAATATAATAGGTATATTTATTCATTTAACAAAAACTCAAAGAACATAATCATGAATTATTGAATACATATGCATGGGCATATGCAAAATGATTACAAAACTAAAAGTTACAGGTCAAAAATACAATTAAAATTGAGCATATAGATGAATGGAATTCAATATCATTGGCATAGATTTAGAGAGGAATGATAATAATTCACATGATTATTCAAAGAGGAAAAAAATTTAAAATTCAAAGTTTCAAAGTTTTAAAATTCAAAAAGCTACAAAAAATTCAGAGTTTCAAAGAGAAAAACATTTAAATGCAATAGAAAAATATCCATTATAAAGAAAAATTATATGATCAATTAAGTCATGATGGGGGAATGAATATTATTCATTCTCTTTTTATTATGGAAAACATGATCTAAATCCATCTATAACAATGTGATTCAAATATGTGTGGATGATATACGTTTGAGTCTAGTGACACTCAATGAACTTGGCATCACTTATAGCGAACCTAGCATGGTTACACCTTTTTGGGTTAGTACATTGGGTAATATTATTCATTATTAATATTTTAATAATTTATATTTAAACCTCATAGACTTGATTAATTATATCTAAATTTTGAGACTTGATCACTCTAAACTCTTCAAAAACACTTAAACATAAGCAACTACATTCTCCAAGTGCTTGAGCAAGAAGGCATGTCTTCTCCAATCCATTATTATTTCAACATGGTGATGGGTATAGTGATAAATAATAAATATTTACCTTCCCTTTACCACTCAAGGGACTTCCCTATTTATTGGCCAAGAAATTAATAGGACCAAAATTATCCTCATCTCCACCTTAACAAAACGCGAGTATTATCCTCTAATACCATAATGTAGTATGCATACAAGTGCACTCTCGCCTTGATTTTTACCTTTAAAAATTAAAATTTCAAGTTTATTATATTTTAATATGCAAATATTAACTACTACATATGGTATTGAAGATTACATTGCATTGTAGCTAGCACAAAATCACAATTCCAATGCAAAAGACAAAGTGTGTCATACACACTCAAGTTTGAGCTATTTACTTTAATCTATCAATTTCATTACTAGAATAAAGGGGGGGGAATTTATGCATGTTAATTTGGAACAAGATCATTTTTTGTCATTTATTTCAACTTTATATGCATATACTATTGGTGATGAATAAGGCATCTATTGGTGCATTTTACTTGAATTTTTCCCTATTTTGATTTGTAAGTTTTTCTAATGGTTATTTATCTTAATACTTTGTCATGAGGATCCCTAGTCTTAGTCATTTATCCTTATATAAAAATCTATAGTGACTATAAAATTACAGCCTAAAACCCTATCCACTTAGCATGGACTTGTCCAAGCATATTTTTTAGAACTTCCTTCGGGGAACACTTCATTTTATTCTTATGTTTGTCTATTGGGTCATATTTTGGGTTAGATTTTGCACACCAATAGGTCCTAAATTCAAAATCAAAACACATATAAATATAATTATTATCTAGGTAATTAATGATGGTTCTCATGAATCTAAAAATCTATTCAAATATTTTTATTTTCTATCTATAGGTCTATTGAAGCAATATTCAAATCTAAATCTTCATCTACATACTTGTGATAAGGATAAAATAGGCAAAAGAGAATCTATATTTGCATTCATTTTTCCATACACACACACATACACATAATTCATTTTACTATATTTGAGTTTGAGCTCACTTTAAACTATTGGAAATGTAGTGTAACACTTATTATTTCAATGTGGATTGACTAATGTCAGTCTAACTTAAGCCTTTTCACTTGATTCCCCCTCCATTCTAATTTGGTTCATGTGTAGGAAACTAAAGTTTAATAATGTAAGAATTTTTGAAATATTTTGGATATAAAGATGCATCCATATCCCTAATTAATGCATGTGTAGGTGTTGAAGTAATCACTTTGGTTTTGAATTTAATAGGAACAAGTTCATAGTCAACAAACACAAGTGCACTATGACACCATCCACCTATAACGAACTTATCCAGAGATATTTTCTATTTCTAATTTTGACCTATCATATTTAAATATCTATTTTTACTATATTTTATCATATTTAACAATTAAAAGTCCTTAGTTAATAGACTCAAGTGTATTGTGTTACCATCAACTTATAATGGATTTGTCTAGATTTTTTTTTTTTTTATGCTTTATATTGAGTTGCACAGTTACCTATTATTCTGTTATTCATAGTTTAACATCTAAAATAATCAATAGGTATATTTTTTAAAGATATTTTAAATATTTTTATGTATGGAATGAATATAAATCAGCTTGAATTTGATTTTATAAATTAAGCTATATATCATCTAATTTGTCTTATAATTACTAGTTGTTAATCCAGTAGTGTTGTAAGTGTGATTCATGACTTAATACACACTAAATAACTTCAAATTAAACTACTAAAACTTGTTAGTTTTCATTTTTGAATACATACATTAAAAAATCATAGATAAAAATTATGATCTAGGAATTTGACTCAAGAGAGGATGGTTAGTATGGTGTTAGTTCCAAAATGAAAATAAAGTGAAATAAACACACTAATAGCATAACATCTCTAGGCCTAAACACTAAGGAGAGATTAGTTAATAAAATAAAATGATAAACACAACTAAAAAATAAGAAATTAAAACATAATAATTCCTTCACCTTCCTTGGATGCTCCAAATGCCTTTGTAGTGATGGCTTGCTCGGCTTGTGCTCATGAAGTCCTTGGCAATGGAAGCTTGGCTACCTCCATCTCTCCTTGGCACCTTTGGCTTTGGCTTGGCTTGGATTGGAATAAATTTTAGATGGTAATACTATTTTTTTTAAGCTTTTATAACCATTTGAGCATTATAACTTTACATCATCAAGACTTAGAAATGATGTTGTGAGGCCTCATATTTATAGATTTTTTGGATTTGATCAGAATCAACCTCGACCATCCATCTCAAGATTGATATGTGTGGTTGAGGATTAATTAAATTTTTTGAATTAATTTTTTAATTATCCTCATCATGTAATTTTAATAAGGGTAAATTAAGAGGCATGGAGGGAATCATGGAAGGCATTGATGAGGCATGGAGGGCATGAATCCTGATATTTGTGGCATGTATGGCCTAGGGATGTCTTCCCGAGAAATGAGGTCACCTAATGATGCAAATATTCAATATTCATTTCCAAAAATAATAATTCAACAATTTTCCATGGAATTCTTGATTAGGCCTTGATTTGGGTTAGTTAGCTCTTCAACATGATTAAGCACATTGTGCACAAATTACTCAAATTGATCGGGATGCCTTGTTATTAGTCCTAAATTTGACTGGATTGAAATTGGAAGGTGATGTCAGATGCATTGAAACCATATTCCCATTTAAGATATTAAAAAATAATAATAATTAAGGCACATCCCTTGTTCATGAGATTTGATAGGGAAAGAGGAGTCCAGAGCACATGGGTGCAAAATTGGCATTTTGGCTCAAAATGAACTGATCAAAGTTAGTTTGCCCATAAATTGCATTTCCCCATTTAGGGATACCTAGCCAAAATTGGAACTTGAATATGTTAGTTTCACATCATTTAGCATTTTTTAGTGTTTTTAAGATAGATTATGTATTTTGGGTGGAAATTGGCCAAAATCTTGATTTTTGGTTATCGATGGCCAGTTTTAGGTGTCTACTAATAGGGAAATGCTCATCTAAACTAATAAAGGTTGAAATTATTTCATGATTAATTACTCTATTTGGGATATGATTAGGATGGAATCGAGATGCCAGTGCTCAAGAGATACTGACATTATTGAATAGACTTCTTGAAGCTGAGGTTTTGTAGCATGTGATGGTAGGCTTCATGATAGAACACCATAAAGACTTGGCCAAAATATGCATGAAGATTGACTCTTGTAATCAAATATTCAATATAAAATAATTCCCTAATGATAGAAACCATGATGACAATGTAAACATATGAATATGGATGGATTCAAGTGTAAGGGTAGGTAAGTAATCACCCAATGAACACACCTAAACTAAATCAAGCAATAGTGCTAAAAGTGAACAAATAGGCAAACAAACAAATAAAAACAAGAAAAAATACATAAATGAATAATACAATAGAAACCCTATGAACATTTCCCTTAAAAAATAGGTGACAACTTAACAAATAAAAAAAATTGGGGAATAGAAGAAAAAGAAGGGGATGAACCAAGTTGTCTTCATATACATTAGGAAAGTGGATGCTACCTACATAGTTCCATGGATGTAATATCCAATAAAAAACTCTAGGCCAAATATAGTTCTCCCAGGGAATGGGAAGAATGTGACAACTAAGGAAAACAAATAGAATGGATGTGATAGAAGAAGAGGAATGGTCTTGCAAAATGGCAAGTATGTGAGAAAAAAGGCCAAAAAAGATGGGGAAAATAAATGACAAGTGATTTTCTTGTAACTTAGTAAGGGTTCCCATAATCCTTAAGGCAAATAAGTGGTTAATGTTTTTGTTATTTTCTAAAAAAAATTCAAATGTTTTTAAAAGTGTTTTTGAAGTGTCTCAACTCAATCGAGAATGATAAGGAACTAAATGGTTCAAGCTCATAAAATGGCAAGAGCATTCAAACTGAGGTTGCTCACAAAATGGTGAGAATGTGGCTTAGGTTGCTCATAAAATAGTGAGAGTATGACTTAGGTTGTTCATAAAATAGTGAGAGTGTGGCTTAGGTTGACTGAGCTGACCTTAACAAGTATTGAGCGTTACCTACATAGTCCTAGAGTAGGACCTCAAGTCACTGTATTTCCACCATTTCAATGGAGGAATTTGACTAATGTGGCAACCAATTCAAATAAAATAGGCATAGTTGGTAAAAAACACAATATAGCATAGTAAGTGGTAATTTGGTATGTCAAGGCTTAGTGTTGCCCCTAGTTTGCCCATAGGTAGTTATAACTAGGAAACAATGGCATAGATCAATGGTAATAATTTTCCCAAAGATAGTTATAATTAGCGACAAGATTGGTGGTAAAAAGGGACTAAAAAATGAAGGATGAAACTACCAAAACTTCTATCACACTACCCTAAGATACTCTCCCTATCTAAAATAATTGAACTAACAGATGAATTGATCAGATACCTTGATGTTGAAACTACGTAATGAATGATAAAAACCAAGGTCAAATGGGCTAGGCCTTAGAACACACTGGGTTGGTAGGTTAGAAATGGAAAGGGTATATGGTAAAGAGGATGAATAAGGATGGTATTAGTAAAAATAAGAATAGTGAAAAAATGGCATATCTAAAATGGTCCTTATAGATAATACACCTTAGCATTCAATCATAGTACCACTTGAGATGAATAATATTCATTAGTTCTGGAAGTTTATCGATGTCTAATGTGGCAAGCCTATATGCTCTTGATCCATAATCTATAGTGATGATAAAAGGCCCTATCTAGTTTGGTTTCAATTTCCCTTTATGTTTCTTCTCAGTCATGGTATTATTTTGGTTTTTTGTAAGAACAATATCACCAAGTTCAAATGTTCTATACTTCACATGCCAATTATAGTGGCCTTTGAGTCAGTTATGATATGCTTGAAGATTATTGAGCATGGCTATGTATTTTTCATCAAGTAGATCTAGCTCTTGTAAGTGAGCTACTCGATAGTCATGATCATCTAGGACATGCTTGAAAGAGATGCATAGTGAAGGCAACTCAACCTCAATGGGAAGGATGGCTTCAGTACCATAAACAAGTGAGTATGGAGTGGCTCTTATAGGGTTATGATTATTGGTATGGTATGCACATGGAGGTGCCAATCATGACCAGCATCATTGACAATCTTCTTGAGAATATTAACAATGGTTTTGTTGGATGCCTCTACTTGGCCATTAACTTGAGGGTAATATGTTATAGAAAAATATTGGGTGATGTTATATTTAGTATATAACTGGTCTACATCTTTGTTCTTAAATGATCCTCCATTATCAAATATAATGTCATAAGGGATACCATAGCGGTAGATGAGATGGTTGAAGATAAATTTGGAAATTTGCTTTCTAATCAAATAAGTGAGGGGTATAGCTTCAACCCACTTAGTGAAATATTTAGCGATAGTAAGGATATGTTTATGGCCATTAGATGAAGTGGGGTTAATCTTCCTAATAAGGTCAAGTCCTCATGTTAAAAATGGCCATGGTGTCAACATCAGTTTTAGAGTTTTTGTTGGGGCATGAATAAAATTAGCATGTCATTGACATTTATCACATTTCTTTCCATATGTAGTGGCATCTGCATCCATTATTGGCCAATAATAACCATTATACAAGAGATTTTTAGATAGTGCTACCCCACTATAATGGGCTCCACATACTCCTTCATGAACTTCTCTTAATGCTAGCATAGACTCTGTCGAAGTTAAATAATGAAGCAGATTTTCATCAAAACTACGATTGTAAAGGGTGGATCCAAGTAGAGTATAATGATCAAAATGATGAATGAAGGCTTTGGTTTATTTTTTAGATAGTTTAGGTGGTAGAACTTGGTCATGAAGGTAGTTGTAAAATTTTGAGTACCAGATAGAATTAGGACCAACAATATCACAAATCATGGTAATGATTAAAGGTTTATGGGTTGGTGCTAACAAATTATCAATGAGGAATTGATAGAGCCAATAGTAGCCATGGAATCTATAGTTTTGTTACTAGCTGTCGGTAAATGCTCAAACTAAATGTTGGCAATTTGCTTTTTAAGAGTGTCAACCATGGCTTTATATGGAACCATCTTGTCATCTTTGATCTAAAAATGATTTGTAACCTAATTGATGATTAACTAAGAATCACCATAAACATAGAGACAAGATATATTCCATTACACTACTTTTCAAAGTCTTGCAACAAGTGCTTCATACTCGGCCATGTTGTTTGTATAAGGAAAGTTGATTCTAAATGATTTAGGGATTAGATCCCCCTATGGTGTAATAAACAATAGGCCTACCCCCGATCTATGCACACTGAATGAACTATCAAAATATAACTTCTAGGGCTGATCCTCAAGGGGTGTGTCCATGATGGTCATGATGGTCATGATGGATTCATTAGGAAATTGAAACATGAGTGGATGGGTGTTTGTGAGAGGTGTTTCAACAAGTTGATATGTAAGAACTTGTCCTTTGATTGCCTTTTGATTGACATACTCTATGTCAAAATCACTGAGAAACATGATCCATTTAGCTATTCTACCTTGAAAATCTATTTTAGATAGTAGATATTTGAGCAAATATACTTTTGAAATGACCATAGTTTTATTATTCAACATGTAATGACGTAGTTTTTGTGCTACAAAAACTATGGCTAGACAAGCTTTTTTAACAGGTGCATAATTATGTTCATATGTAATCAAGGTATGACTTAGGTACTATACAACATGCTCCTTTATTTTTTCATCATGTTGAGCCAAGATTGCCTCCAGAGCATGGTCAGTAGCTAATAGGTATAATAAGAATGGTTTTTTTGGCATAGAAGATAATAAAATAGGCAAATTGGTAAGATAGTTTTTGAGCTATTGAAAATCTACTTGGTAGTGATCATCCCAATGAAATGCAAATCCTTTCTTTAAAAGGTGTGTAAATGGATGGCACTTATCTACTAATTGAGAGATGAAACATTGAATTGACTGGGTCTTACCCTATAAACTATAGAGTTGTTTTAAATTGGTTGTTGGTGGCATCTCAGTTATAGCATGGACTTTAGCTAGATTGACTTCAATACCTCTATGAGACATGATGAATCCAAGTAATTTTATTGAGGTTATACCAAACACACATTTCTTTATATTTATTCTAACTTTATACTCTCATAGTCTTTCAAATATCTTATACAACAGGGTTGGATGGTCGGCCCTAGTTTTGGATTTTCATAATATGTCATCAACATAGTCTTCAATAATATCATGGAATATGATAGCCATGGCCCTTTGATATGTTTCTCTAGAATTCTTAATGCCAAATGGCATCACCTGATAACAAAATATTCCCCATGGAGTGGTGAACACTATTTTATGTTAATCTTCTAGTGTTATTCTGATCTAATTATATCCTAAAAAGCCATCCATAAGTGAAAAAAATTCATAACCAATCATGGAATCGATGATCATGTCAATATTAGGCAAGGGAAAATCATCTTTAGGATAAGCTTTGTTAATGTCTCAAAAATTAGTACAAATTCTAATCCCTTCAGGCTTTTTAGTAACAGGTACAACATTAGAGATCCATTCAAAGTAGTTAATGGATCAGATACATCCTTCTTCTAAGAGTTTTTCTAACTCTTTATTTACCAATACAATAATGCAAGGATAAATCTTACGTATCTTTTGTTTTATAGGTTTGGCATCAAGATTAACCACAAGGTGGTGTAGAACCAATGCACGGTTTAAACTTGGCATGTCAGAATAGGCCCATGCAAAAATATCCACAAACTCTCTCAACAGAGATGCAAAGATATCACATTCCTCCTTAGTGAGAAATGCTCCTAATTTTATCCACTTTAGGTCTAATGGAGTCCTAATATTTACCTCCATTATACTTTCAACTAGAAGGGTCAAACTATCTTTTAGGATAGTAGGTAGAGACTTGAACTATTGGACTATGTTAAGGTCCTCTATTAGGACTTGCTCTTCAACTTCTCCTAAGCATGATGGATTTGAATCCCCCAATGGGAGATCTAGCCATGTAACAAAAACTATTGGAAATTCCTTAAGTATTTGATGAAATAATTTTTGTTTCTCAAAGTTAAACTCTAATCCATAGGCAAGTTTGTTGTTGGTGGTCTCCTAGTCTAAATTTGAAGAAGAATGAACACCCCCATCGAATGGCACCTGAAATAGGTTTTCACCACTAGATTGGCCTTTATCTTTACTTTTTACCTAGTCAAAAAGTTCCTCAAAGAGGTTTTCACTTTGGGACCTCAATGTTTTACTTATTTGTTTTTGGCTAAGGGTGTTCACGCACGCTCCAAAATAGGGTACAAGATCCAATGTGATTGAGAATCTTGATTTTTGATCTCCCAATAGAATATTATCTCTAAGGCCTAAGAAAGCATAGAATACCTCATCATTCTAGAACTCATCGATTGATAGACTGGATTCTTGTTGGTCCCAATCTATCAGTTGGGGATAATACAATGGCAATAGATTGTGATGGATGGCTTGGGTAAGGGTAAAAATGGAATTATTATCAAACAAGTTGGTTTCAGCTAGGTTATCAAAGGTAAGGCTATGATCAGACTCTACTTCATTGTCGACATCATCATCACTAGTCATTGGTGATGGAGTTTGAATAAGATATGTGGGGTCATCCCTAGGTAGTGTAAATCCAAGTCTATAAGGTCTTTCATACTTAGTCATGAAAATTAGCTTGATGGTTCCTTACTAACTTGGTTCGAGGCCTCTTCCTTCATGATTGTGACACTCCATGATCCTATTGGGAATAGGATACTTTGTATTTTTATAACAATTAGCCTGGTTGTCATTGTATAACCATGATTCATCTCCTTCAAGAGGGTTACGTTCTAGGCCAGATGTTGGTACAAATGTGATAGGTCCCTTCTGTTTGTTCTTTTATTTCTAATGCATATGTGGATGACTTTAGGTCGCCCAAAGGTTTTTGGATTCTGACGAAGATTAGAAATATGAAATGTGTCATGGGTCACATATTCTCCTACTCTATTATTTAAAATGGTGAAATGATTAGAAGCTTCAGGAGGTGACATGTGGGAAATGGAATCCAAGGTATTAAGATCTATGTAATTATCTGATGAAGGATCAATAAGTATACCTTTTCCTCTATCCTACTTGAAACTTGGATTCATACTATACAGATAATTATAGCTTTAAAAATTGGCCTCAAGATGCTTGTAGTGCTCATATGGGTATAAATCTCCTAGAATATTCACTTCCATCCTTGAGTGGGAAAACTTGATACATTGGTGTAGTGTTGATGGGACTGCACAAATTTCATGTAACCAAGGCCTACCTAGAAGCATGTTGTATGATAACTTAAGATCCAACACATGGCAAAGTGTATCATGGGTTAAAGGCCCAATGATAATTGGGAAACTAATGGTGCCCTGTGATTCTCTTTCTTGATTATCATAAGCTTTGATAGTTATTTTTTTGGTTGGAGATCTATCATTACATACCCAAGAAGCTTGATGAGCTTTAGAGACGCTATGTTGAGGCCAAATCCATTGTCTATAAGGACACGTGTAACTTTATATCATCTGATACAAACTTCTATGTATAATGGGTTATTGTAGAGTGGGCCAAGGGAAGACATATCACTTTGGTTGAATGTGACTTGTTGGGTTGGAGCTAGGTGTCCAACCAAAGCTTAAAATTTATTAGGGGATATGTCACTATCAATAGTAGATTCATTCAAGAACTCATTTAAGATGTTCTTATGGATTATTGGCATCTATAAAAAATCTAAAATAGAAATTTATGTTGGTTTCTTCTATAATTATTCCATAATATCAAACTTCTTGTCTTGATTAGTAGTGAATGGTTTATTTTGAGGCTAAATGGTTGGTTGGATGACAGGCAAAGTGGTAGATAGTTGTGGGCCTGGGATAGTAATCTTTGACCTTTGAGTTGTGACTACATAATCAAGATTAAATATTCAACTATTATTGCTAACTTATGTTGGAAATGGTGTGGGACTAGATAGGATAAGTCTTGATTGCTAGTGTACTTGCATGTGATCGTGTCATAAGAATGAGTTCTCACTATAAGATCCAAAAGTAGAAGTCCTAGTTTGTTGGTTTGTCTGTATGCATTCCTAGGTCAAAGGAGAATTGTCCATATGATTAGGTTTAATATTAATATTTAGAAATGGTCTAGGATTAATGGAAATGGTATTAACGCTACCCCCTATAATATGACCTACAACCCTATTGTATTTATGTGCAACTGTATGGTAGGTTTGTTGTTTGTTACCATTCTAACCTTGGTTTTTTCCATTGTTTTATCATTTTGGGTTTTGCTATTGATTTTGTTGATTCTACTAGTTCAGCCTTTGATTATGATATTATTGATTTTGTTCCTACACTGGTCATTGTTGTTATTGTTGATTGTTCTACTATTATTGATTGTTATTCCAGGGAAAGGGGTTTTGATAGATCTCAAGAGTTTGATTGGAAGTGGAAGAACCATTATCCAATTTTATCTCCCCATTCTCTGACATATTCTCAATTAAATTCTTGATTTGGACACATTTTCATAAATTATGCCCATTGACTCGATGATAGTCACATAATTCATTTTCATGGTACCAATTAGGATAAGGAATGCCTTATGCATAATGTTTTGGTATGGGCCAACTAATCAGATTACTAGCAGTAAGCTTGTGAAATATAGACTCAATAAGTTCTCCTAGGTCACTAAAGACATGACGTGCAGGGATGGTTCTTCTAGGAAGAGGGGTTTGCAATGGTAAAGGCTACTATATTTTTTGTACAAGTCTTGGTTGTTGTGCTTATGATATTGGTTGGATAGGTTTTTGGGTAGGAGTAAGCTGAAAAGGTGGTGCAGATGATGTCTGCATAGTTTGGACATGATGAGATTTAGTTACTCCATTTCCCAAAACATTCCTATTGTAGTTGAATTTCTTTAGTCTTTCATAGTTATTGGCCTGTGCCAATTGTGATGCTTGCCCTTGGATGGGATGTTGGTAATTTCCATGATTGGTACCTTGATTTTGATTAGTTAAATTAATATTGATGACTCCTTTATTGATGACCACTCTCTCGATCAAAAAAACCTTTATCAATGATCTCTTTGAACGTATGCGCATATTGTAGTTCCAGATGATAGGCTATCTCACTATGCAATTTTTGGTAAACATAGTGGCTAATTGTTTATCTAGTAAACTATGGGTGAAATGGATTGCAAGGGCTCTCCATCACTATAAATAACTTGCAAAACTCTCACCATATTTTTACTTAACTTGTGTTAGGTCCACTAATGAAATCTCATGCTCATGATTATAGGAAAAGTGATACACAAACTTATCAAAAAGATCATCAAAGTCCATTACTAAATTTTTGGGTAACTTTAAAAACCACTCCAAGGCTTGTCTAGCCAAGCTCCTTGGAAACAATAGCAAAAGGTATATGTCATTATATGCCACTGGTTGACACGCAATAAATAATTTGGTCAAATGAGCCTTAGGATCACCTTTCCTTTTATTTTTATTGAATTTTAGTGGTTCATACCCTAGAGGAAATGGCATTTGCAAATACTCCATGTTAAATGGATAGGAACATATGTCATCCAATTTAATCTTTTAAGTTTTCTTCCCCACCTGAATAGTAGCAATTTTATCCTCCATTTGTTGTAATTCTTGGGAGAGGAAACTGGAAGGGATATTGGTTTGAGGGAGAATGTTGGTTTGGGTAAATGGCTGAGAGATCAGAAGTGGAACACTTTGACCAAGTTATGATGGAGATACTTGTTGGGGTATATTATTTTGGTTAGGGAATGGACCAGGAATATACATACGTGGATTGGGATGTCCTTGAAATGGCACATTTGGCTACATGATATTTTGGTTTAGATTGGTGATAAAGGTTTGACCTGGGGGATTTTATGGTTAGGATGGAGGGATATAAGTATATTATGTCTTTTATGGTTGAAAAGGGACATGCTACCGACTAATCAAACCTTACTGTTGAGTGGGAACTTGTGGACCAAGACCCTATCTCTAGATTTGTGGTACATTTTGAACCAATGGTTGTCTAATAGGTACTTGAGAAACATGGGTACCTCCTTGTTGCACAAATCCTTATGAGGAAGTGAAAGTAGATTGTAGATTCAACATCTGTCGCTGACCAATATTTTCATGTTGTTGACTAGTCATTGCTTGGTTTTGAATTGGCATATTAGTCTGTGATTGAAAATGTATGTTTGTCATTACCTAGTGGGGTGGAATATTTATTTCCCTTGATTGAGGTGGTAATGTATTTGTCCTTTGTTGCATTGATACACTAGACTGTGTCTGTTGTTGTGGAATACTACTCGCTACCTATTGAGGAGGAGTAGGATTCGTCACATTCTATCATTGAGGTGTGATATTGGCCATTGTTTGATTACCTAATCCCATATGTTATACACTTGAGGAAGTAGTTGGTTGAGGTTGGGGTGCAAAAAATACTATCCCTTGGTATGATGACCTATTCATAGGATTAACTATAGGCACATGTTGTTGTCTAGTTGTTTGCATATTAGTACCACTTTGATCAAGACTGGATGTTATTTGTACATTATCTACTATGTTTATCTTACTATTCAATGTAGATGCTGAGGACACTTCTTCAATAATAAGCATATGCATCAAGTTATCTATTGAAGTGGTTTGTACAAATGGGTCAAAATTCAAATTCTCTTGTCCAATTAACTCTATCATCACTCCTATTTAAGGAACTAGGTCAATGAGAGGCTTACTTACCATGTTCATCTAATTGAAATCATGTGCTAGATTTATATATGTTTGATATGCTCTATGCATTTAGTTAAAATGATCTCCCATGATGTTTTTACCTTGATTGGATATATTGGGTTCTTAGTACGTTGTTTGGACTAGAGCCATAGGATTGCTAGAAGAACCCTATGGATCGTAAACGATATTGTGGGGCACTCTTACTAGACTTGGTAAATTTTCATGGGGGAAGTTTGTTGTAAACTTATCCCCTACCTCTATGGCTCTAACCAAAATCTCATCTTTGTTCTCTAACAAATATCACTCAAATAAAAATGGATCATACATGGAAGTTGTATTAGTAGAATATGACTATTGAAGTACTGGCTCATCCACTATAGTTATTATAGTTAAGTATTATGTGGTTTTTTCTTGGGCTTATTCTGTGTAAGGTGGTGTGTTAACCAGATAGTTAGCTAATGGATCTTGGCTTTATGCCCCTGATTGAGTATTATAAGAAGGATAAGAATCTATCTCATAAGTAGTGTTATTTGCATAGGGGTCTTGCACCATTTCTTCCTATGCAACCACATTACTAATCCCTGGATTTTACATGAGTCCACTACGAGTGTAGGAAAACATGTTGGGATCCATAGTCAATGCTTTACGATAAAAGGTTAAATAATTCTACAAACTCTAAAAAGGATAGAATCTAAAACAAATGATCCCTTCAACTTGGTCTAGATTTGTGAAAGGGATAAAAAGGTTTATGCAAATATTTATTAAGAAATAAGCTAGAGTGAAGTATCTAATGTTTCACTATTCACATAAAGATAAGCAAGTAAATGGACCAAAAATTAGAATGGCAAAATCTAAGGTCAAAGTGTTTCAAATTAGTCTAATCTAGGAATTTAAAAATTTCTAGGTCTTTTGGCCAAACATGGAATCAAAATATAGGTTCTAATAAGGCATGTGCTAGGACTCTTAGCCAAATGGCATCAAAAGCTAGACTTTGAAAATAGATGAAAGTTTTAATCTAACAGATTTGAAACACTTCTAAAAAACACTACGCATTCGATTCTTACACATGAATTTGGTCAACTAGGTATAAGGTATGGAACAAAAGGCACTTTAACTATAGTTTATTTTCTCACAAAAAAAATGGTATAAAACTTGGTTCTATTGACAAACAAGCTAGACAAAAGTGAACAATATAATTTTTTTAGATAAAAGATCGCAAGAGTACACTTGGATTGGTCTGAAAACACAAGAACAAATTTGAAACTCTATGTAAGAGGGTCTATGAAACAATATTCAAAATGTTTTGGGTAGCGTAACAATGCTATACTACTTAAAAAGGTTTGTTTTAAAAACTTTCTAAGGCAAAGATGTTCTCCTACAATTTTGGTAGCATAACAATACCTTTCTTGACTCAAAATGTTGTGGTGTATAGACTTAAAGTGAAAGTGTTTAGAAAAAAATGGCTTAAGTCTATCAAGTGATGATAATGATTATGAATCTTAAATGAACTTCAACATAAATTAGAAATTAAACCTAAGTTCCCTCAAGTTTAGTGAAAATGGTGAGCCCACTTAACACATCAACCCTATGAACTTGTAAAGGTGTAATTTCAAATTTAAATTATAATTGGACTTAAACAACTTTGGTAAAGGTCTAGACTCAATTGGGTAGCATAACTGTGCTAAAGTGGATGATATGACTCTCAATATTTTGATGAAATTTGAATAAGGCAAATGGATGATCTCACGTGGGCAGCATAACACTCTTTATTCAAAGGAAAATTTGGACTATGTGTTTGGTTTTGATTATTTGTTTACACCAAGTTTTTGACTCCACACAAGACTTTAAACTAGGATAAGATCAACTAATTAATTGCCCTTAGCTCCTAAATTGACAAGGTTGCTTGGTATTGTTGGAATCTATCAATATACATCATTTGAGAGGATTTAAAGTGTTCATCCAAAAGTAAATGTGCATTATATAGTAAGGTTTTTTTACACCCCCCCCTTTTCTCAAATGATAGTAGTGTGACATGGACCTTGAGGCACACCTTGCACCAATAATACTTCTATGGTAAGTGGGGATTTGTCTAAGATCTAACAAGTTTCTGAATGATCTAGGGGAATCAATTGCATAATGACTTTCATGCCAAAAAATGCAAAAAAAAAGTATGGATTTTGGGTCCATATCACTTGGCTTGTTACAAAAAGGTCTAGTCCTTTTTTCAACCACTACATCCTATTGTTCACTTAGTGTACTGCGATGTCCAAAGTGCCACTATATCCCATGTGAAGCTCTAAAGGACCCAAATGAAGTCAATTCCAAGAGGTGAAACCCTGAGTCAAACCTTCCCTAAAAAACTTGTGGGAGGTGATAAAGTCCCCCTCATAATCTAAGATGCATAAAAATAAAGAAAGCATGAAAATAGAAAGACTTTAGGATCATTTTCAAGGTCACCCAAACTTTGATGAGTTTTTGGAGAGTGCTTTAGACAACATTCTTTATAAGCCTTGGATTAGGATACTTGCAATAGGAATGACACTTTTGATTCAAAGGGTTCCCTATAGGGGACAAATGGAAGACCATACATGCAATAATCCTCTTTTTGCCAAAAACAATCTAATTAAACAAATATTGCAAGCAAGAATTGACAAGTGTGTTCAATTTTAAACCTAAATAAAAAAATTTGTGGGGTTCATTTGACCCCTTGGTCTTAGTTGTAAACTTTGAAAAACATTCACCAAAAACACCTAAATTATTTGATAAACATCTAAAACAAAGTTCCTAATCAAATTTTAAGCATGCAAAGGTGATTTAAACATGTTTTGAGCAAATTTTAAACTTGGTCTTGTAGCATAATTGTTAGCATGTCATTTAGATTTGAAGCCCCTTTGAGTTTGAAATAATGAACTTTGAAAAAGTAGGTCTCAGGTCTATGTTTTTGGAAAAACACAGTGACCGACATCATTTATTACCATCAGCATTGGTTATGGCTAACCGAGATCTAGTCGATGTCAATTTTGTTGACTGACATCAGTTAAGTAGGTAGTTGATGTCAGTATTTTTGTCGATGTCGATTATTGTGCAAAAATTGTGGCAACAAAAAATGGCAAAATAAAGTTAGAAAATAATTTATAAGAATTTTAAAGGCTCAAATAAATATTTTAGAGTTGTAAAAGGATATCCTTCATATGTAGGATACGTCTAGTCCCACCAGGCATGCCATTATGTAATCTAAGAATTTGACTCAAGAGAGGATGGTTAGTATGGTGTTAGTTCCAAAATGAAAACAAAGTGAAATAAACACACTAATAGCATAACATTTCTAGGCCTAAACACTAGGGAGAGCTTAGTTAATAAAATCAAATGATAAAAATAACTAATAATCAACGAATGGAAACACAAGAATTCCTTCACCTTCTTTGGATGCTCCAAATGCCTTTGTAGTGGTGGCTTGCTTGGCTTGTGCTCATGAAGTCCTTGGCAATGGAAGCTTGGCTACCTCCATCTCTCCTTGGCACCTTTTGCTTTGGATTGGCTTGGTTTGGAATCAATTTGGAATGGTAACACTAGTTGATTGAAGCTTTTATAACCATTTGAGCATTATAACTTTACATAATCAAGACTTAGAAATGATGTTGTGAGGCCTCCTATTTATAGATTTTTTGGATTTGATCAGAATCAACCTCAACCATCCATCTCAAAATTGAGATGTGCGGTTGAGGATTAATTCAATTTTTGGAACTAAGTTTGTAATTATCCTCATCATGGTATTGGAAGAAGGATGAATTAAGAGGCATGGAGGGCATCATGGAAAATATTGATGAGGCATGGAGGGCATGAATCTTGATATTTTTGACATTTATAGCTTAAGGATGTCTTCCCAAGAAATGAGGTCACTTGATGATGCAGATATTTAATATTCATTTCCAAAAATTAGTATACAACAAGTTTTTTTGTAATTCTTGATTAGGCCTTGATTTGGGTTAATTAGTTCTTAAACATGATCAATCACATTATGCACAAATTACTCAAATTGATCAAAATGCCTTGTTATTGGTCCTAAATTTGACTAGATTGGAATTGGAAGGTGATGTTAGATGTGTTGGAATCATATTCCCATTTAGGATGTTTCCAACAAAAAATAATGAAGGCATATGCCTCGTGTAAGAGATTTGATAAGAAAGAGGAGTCTAGAGCACGTGGGTGCAAAATTGGCATTTTGACTCAAAATGAATGGATCAAAGTTAGCTAGCCCATAAACTTCATTACCCTATTGAGGGATACCCTGGCCAAAATCGATACTTGAATATGTCAATTTCACATCATTTAGCATGTTTTAGTGTTTTTAGGCCAAATTGTGCATTTTGGGTGGAAATTGGCCAAAAGCCTGATTAGGGGTTATTAGTGGCTAGTTCTTGATGTCTACAATAATATGCAAAATTATTTTCTAAGAATAATTTTGGTGTAATATTGTGGTACCATTCTTTATCATCAAACAAGGCTAAAATTAGCTAATTATAATATAACTTGCATGATAATTAAATGATAATTGAATGCTCAATTAATATCTTACTTAAAAACTAAGTTATCTAAAAATAGACTCTAATAAATTAAAAATATATTCAAGATAATAAGTTTGACTCACTGATAAGATTTGGTCATGTAAAAAAAATTCTTAACAAGTAAGCAAAACATGCACACTAAACAGGTTAGGCACCCCAAATCCCTATAAAGTAGAAATTGACTAAAATAAATTTAAATTGAATTAACTCAACTATAAAAAAATTACCCCACTTATTATGAATGAATGGATAAGGATTTGAGTTCAATTCAATACACATTCATTGAACTGTACTTTAATTAGAACTTCTAGTTATTTCTTAATAAGTTTCTAAAAAGTGTTTGATTTTGACAAAAAAAAATAATATATGACATAACTAAATTAAATAAACCTTATAAACTAATAAAACTAATTATATTATAAAAAATCAAGTGCTAATATTCTCATCATACTCAACAATCCCTTTTTGATGCAAAGATCATAAATGTCTATCATCTCCTTAAGTCTTCCATGAATCTTATTATGCATTCCCTTTTGATAATATCAATAAGTTTATCTGAACTTATTACATACTCAATTAAAATATGATTATCATTGACAAAGTCTCTAAAAAAAATATGTTTGAATTCAATCTGCTTGGTTCTAGTATGCAAAATTGGGTTCTTGGACAATTGTATTGCCCCATTGTTCTTACAAAAAATCTATGTTGGCTCAATTTCAACCTATCTACAGTCAACTAAGAGTCTTATAAACCATAACCCTTGTGTTAAATTTGATGTAATGCATGTATATTCATCTTATTTGGAGAATAATTTAATTATAGCTTGTTTCTTTGATGACCATGAAACCAACCCACTTCTCAAAGTGAAGCAATAACCTGAAGTTAACTTTCTATCATCAAGAGATCCTCCCCAATCTAAATCCATGTATCCAATTATACATATTTAAATTTTTGGTATAAATAAATACCATGATTATAATATTCCTCATAGTCAACCTCATATGTTTGTATAAACCTTTTTGCAACTAGTTTAGCTATTAGCTTGTCAATTATACCATCACTCTTGACTTTGGTCTTGTATAAACACTTGGTTCCAATGATATATTTATAAAATGGAGGATGAATAATATTCCATGTATCATTCCTCATAATTTAATCATCTCAAATTTCAAATCATCAACCCCATTCTTTATTTTGACTAGCTTTTGCATAACCTTTTGGGTTCACTAGCCACATATGATAATGCGAACAAAGTATTTTCATCATAAGCATCATCAAAAAAATTACCTTCCTAATGTTTAATCCTTGTGATCCTCCTCTCATATTTATGATCTATAATTTTATTGGCTTGATTTGGATTTAATAATCTTTTGTGCTTGCTTGGAGTTGATGAAGATGGATGAGTAGTCTCTTGTGAAGAGCTAGTATTATTTTATATTAAACTAGAAACATACATTGGACTTTGTAAGCCCTCAAAATAAAATTCAAGAGGCTCCCTCATTCACATATTATATATTTATGTATATTATTATAATTAACATACACCTCATTTTCAAAAAAAAAATACAATCTTTAAAAATAATTGTCGATTTACTAGTAGGATTATAAAACTTCTATTCTTATTTTTCATCACTATATCCTATGAAAATATTATAAACACTCTTTTAATATAATTTTTATCTTTTGATCTAGAAAATGTACAAAATATAAACAAAAAACTACCTTTATATGTGTTACATCCGGGTTTATACCATACCAATATTTATAAGGTACCTTATCTTTGACTACCATTGTAGGACTCATGTTAATGATGTAGAATGTTGTTTTTTCTTATTCAGCCAAAAAACAAAATTCCAAGTTTGTATTATCCAACATATTCCTTCTTAACTCCATGGTGGATCTATTTTTTCTTTCTTCTAAACCATTATGTCATGGTGTGTAAGGAACTGAAAGCTACCTTTTGATTCTTTGTGAAAAATAAAACTCATGAAATTCATTAAAACAAAATTCTCCTCCTCTATCTATTATTAAAGACTTGGTGGAATGTCTACATTCTTTTTCATCCAAATCTTTGAAAATTTTAAAACATGAAAAAAATTTACTTTTTATTTTCAACATAAATACCCACATAAACCTTATAGCATCATCTATGAAAAAAATGAAATACAAATTCTTACCAGAAATTTTGCAAGACATTGGTCCAAAAATATAAATGAACTAGCTCTATAAGTGTGCTTGCTCTCCATTTACTAATAGGGTAAGACTCCCTATGATTTTATCCAATAATACATGACTTGAATGCATCAACTTCCTTGAATATATCTTAAAAAAACCTCTTACCATAGCTTTTGTGTCAAGAATATCTAAGATATTAAAAATGATATGACCATATCTTGAATGCCAAAACATGTTAACATATTCAATGGTTGAAAAAAAAGTACATTCTATCATATTTAACCTTAATGGAAACATCCTATTATTTTCCATATATGATTTTCCAACCAATCTATTTAAAGATCTCTTATCAAAAATAGAACAAACACCATCTTCAAAAAGTAATTTGAAACCTTTTTCTATTAATTTGCTAACAATATTAAGATTATAACTTATATTAGGAGAAAAATAAACATCCTTAATTTCACCTTTACCTTGACTTGTGGTGATTTCCATGCTTCACTTTATTTCAACTTGGATGGACTTTCCATCTTCCAATTACACTTAGCTTTTGAAAGAGTCATCTAACTAGTATAAACCATCTTTGTGACTTGTAATATGATTTGAGAAACTTGAATCAAGAAAAAATCATGTCATTCCATCTTCTATTCCTAAATTGCATGTGAGAAAATAATTTGAGTGTTCTTGAACCTCACTTTGTTTAGATTGAAATGTCTTATTTTTACTTTCTTTATTATCTTGATTCTTAGTTGTCAATATCATGTCATCTTTTATTTAGTGCTCTCTTGATTTTACTTGTGAAGTTAGCTTCAGCTTTCCCCTTTGGATTTGAGTTTTTTGAACCCCCTTAATTCATCTTTTTTATTTTTTTCTTTTTTATTTAAAACTTTTGCCTTGGTTTCAAGTGTATCTTCTTGATCTCCTATATATAGTCTTATCTTAACCTCATGGGACACGAGATAACCCACTAACTCATCAACACTTATAGTATTTATATACAAAGAGAAATGTAACTAATTTATTAATCAATCCTAGTTCAAAGAAGATAAATCATACTTACAGTTTCGATTGTTGATACATTAAATATTTGGGGTCATGACCAATATGGATCCACTAGACCTAACTAAAGTATTTATTACCACAATAACATCACTAAAGAGGGTTCCAAATCCTTTAGTCAAGTAACACTTTGAAATAACCCTAGCTAGGTACTATGTTTTCATATTCACTAAGTAAATGACAAGTAAATTAAAATCTAATCCAGTGATCACCAAAGCTTGTGGCATCAAGTGGGGGTAATAAAAATTAAAATTAAACATACATATAAGATCTATACTCATGTCAATGTATAGTAGATTTTAATTCATGGGAGAGAAGTACAAATGCAAATCTATCTAATCTTACAAAATAGGAACAAAGTTAGGAATATTTACCTTTGAAGCTGAACACATTAAGTCTAAATCTCTCTTTTGGCTAAGGTGTTTTATAAGAGGTTGTTGTGGTATGCAAGGATAACAAGGATAAATCATCTCTAGGCTACACAACTTCTCTATGCATCCAAAAGAATTCTCCACAAGACAATATATGTATCTTTAAATAAAGTATTAAAACCCTAAGATATGCTCCTCAAGTAGAATGGTGGATAAGCATATGCACAATATAATATTATTCTTCTTATCTTCTTAATAAATGGTGGAAATGGATATGTATATATAGTTGAATCTAATCCTAAACCTATATGAAATTTTAGTCGATATGGTCAACCCAATTGACTTTGTATCACTATGGATAAAAATAAAGTAGGTCTTGGTCTAGGTTAACCAGGGGCCAACCTAGACCCTTAACATGTTTTATCGATTTAAATATAGGATCAATGGGGTTGACAGTGTAACATAAACTACAAAAAGGGTTTTAAGCTTATGAAGGGGCTATTGAAGGAAATAAAATCTTATAAGAGTGTATAAGAGAGGAGACAAGGCTTAGAAAAGTGTTTAGGATAAGTTTGGATTGATAGCAAGCGGTGGTATAGAGGGAAACAATCTTGTGAAGCACCAATGGTCTACCCACCCTTTTTTTGGTTCACCCTTTAAGGCATGCACTTAGAGAGATTGAAACTTTATAGGTTATTATAAGAGAGAAAGCATCAATTTTTTTTCAAAGTTTGAAAATATTATGTGGATATATATTCCCCACTCAAAGCTCATCATGTGTCACATAGGTGTAACAGGGGATGGTGCTTCAAAAAAATAACATAACAACACACAATGCTAAATCTAAATAAATTACAGTAAGAAGTAAATAAGATAAATGAAATGATAGAATTTAAAAATACATACCTTTACTTACCTTAGTGTTGTAAATAAATAATTAGGTGAAAATAAATGTGGAGGTGTTTAATGTAGGGAACATTAGGAAAACCTATAGAAATTAACAAAAAATCAAAAAAATGCAAATTATACATGTAATATGTGAAAATATTCTCTACAATGTCAAGATTCTAGAACATCTTTTAGTTCAAAAAAAGAGCTAGTAGAAACAAAGATATGCTTAAAATATAGAATCTAGTGGTAAATATTTGATAGGTAAATAAATTTGAATAGTAAATATAAATAGGGTGAAAAATAATTTATTTTTTATTTTTAATATTCTAAGAAAATAGAGCTCTGAGAGACCCAGTGTGAGGAAACAATAGCTAAGATAGGGAGGATGCCTAGTGGCCACAACGAGTGCAACATAGGTAAGCAATCATGAATTTCAAATTTGTTAAGTAATTTTATTTGAAATTGAGATAGATATAGAAAATTGATTGGTAGAAAAAATCTAGGCATCAAAACTGACCCCAAGAAATTTTCAAGTAGACTAGGGGTAGAATAGGGTACTAGGTAAGAATAAGTCAGACCAATAAGTGCTTAAGGCATTTACGATAAATGGTAAAAAAATCACCATAATGAAAGAATAAAGTCAACTTGGTCAACTCAGTTCATAAGGTGAGAAGAAAGTAGGGGGATGACTACGTAGAAGTATGTTAATGTAGTCTGAAAGGAAAAATGGTTGATTGTGTAACAGAGAATTGATATAGTTGGTAAAAATACATTGATATTGTTTGTAAAAGAGGGCCAATTGTGTACCACAGGGCTAATGTAGTATGTTAGAATTAGAAGAGGGTTGATTTAGTATTAAATGGGTCATTTGTGCAATAAGGTGTTTACAGAGCTAATTTAGTATCAAATGGGTTGATTATTTAAGAAAATTAGAAAACATAGGAAACTAAATCAAATTATTTGATGAAGTAGTTAATTTATGAATTTTTAGGAATGTATTTTAAGTATTTATGAGATGGATATCTGACACATCCTTTTTTGTTTGATTTTTTCCAAAGATGTTGGAGGTATTTTCACCTGATAGATGCATCATGGCTACCATATTTATTAGATCATTTGAGTGATGTGGATAGAGTTTGATTGGTCACCTTGGGCTTTGGCAGCATCATGGAAATGAGACATATCTCTTTGAGTATTGATCTCATTGTCATGTTCTTAAGATTGTGCGAATGGTTAACCAACACTTTTTGAAGGGAGGTGGATGGAGACACCATTGAAGTGGGTATCACTATAGAGGATGTCCATGTGTTGCTTGGACTTATTATAGGTAAAACACTAATGATTATTAATACACTAGAGGATTTGGATGATAGACGAGCATTAGCCTAATGGGCTACATTTTTAGATAGGATTCACCCTGGGTTGAGGGTGAAATTTTTTTATGTTTACATTATGTATATTCTAGACATCCATAAGGTGGTGATAGGATTTGTGATAGCATTAGTGTTATGTCATAAGTTAGATGTCAAGGTACTATTCTATGTGATAGCCTTATAGTAGTCTATATCAGATCAAGAAGCACTCTATGATTTTTGGGATATCATGCAGGTCTATCTCATGCATGATATGTATGGGATGTTGTTAATAGGGTATAGTACTATGGGGCATGTGGTTTTATTAATCACATGGATATATGAGAAGTTATCCATGTATCAACCAATTGGGTTACCTCATCTTGTCAATGATAGGTTGCCTCAAGTCTTGAGGTAGAGATAGGACCATGTAGTATGGGTTATTCCCAATGTGCCTCAATTAAAAATGATCACATGATGGGAGATTATGTGTTATCCCTACATGCACATAGATATTATATATCCTATTTGGGTGACCATTATGATAGGGTTGGTATAGGTGCAGATCATGGACTACTATACATCATGGATAGAGATACGTCTAGTGGCACACTTAACAAATAGTTTAGACTCCCCCATCTGAAGGCCCCTCTAGTAGAACCTACTTATTGGGCATGGCATGCTAGAGAGTTAAGAGGGATGAGAGGTAGAGGGGTACTTGTGGAGATATCAATGATTAGGCCTTAGCATGTTATACCCAAGAGTGGTCAAGCATGATAATAGGTGGCAGTCGAGCCAACAAGGGGAGAGACTATAGATGTGGATGTAAAGGAATAGAATGAACCATAGTAGAGGAAATAATGACCACCATATCCTCATTAGAGATGAAGGCACCATCAGTGTGAGGATATGTAGGCATGATATATTGCATAAGGGGACCCAGTTGCTTCTCTAAGACATAGTTGGTATATATAGGTACCCTGAGGAGAGGATCATATGATGATCAAGTGGTGACACCTAGGTTTTCACTAGTGTAGAGGTGGCCTATAAAAGAGGTGTTCAATGGGAAATTAGATAGAGAGATTGTGATCGATGACACCAATACTAGTGAGAAGTGTTTTAATTTTGATTTAAGTTTTTTATATAGGACACTAGTTATATTTTTATTATGGTGACTCTATTATTTTGATATAAATGTGATCTGAAGTGTATCTAGTTTTGGTTTTGTAGATCCTATGATAGAGGAGATAAAATGGGTATCTCTAGTTATGACTATGCACCATGACATTTTGTACAAGGTATTATATTCATACGACCCCACCAAATTAGATGATCATGTGGTTATGTCTACCCCAGACTAGTTAGGATAGTTTAGACTGGTAAAAGAGGTTGTGAGGTAGCTTCAGGTACACAATGATAGGTATAGCTACTAACAAGGGTTAGAGAAGGATAAGAATTGGCTTGGAAGGCCCTAGTATAGGAGAGAGCATCACACATGGTGATGACCATTCATATTGGATAGGTGCATGCCTAGGTGGCCAATATATAGGGATACGTTATTGGTTTGATATCCCAGACTACATTGTTATAGCATATTATTCAGAGGGGACGGTTGCAAGCATATATGGGTGGTGTGGCTAGGCCACATGATAAACATGATGGAGCCCAAACTTAGAGCTGGGGCTATTGTATTTTTTATTTTTTATAAAGCACATGATAGATATATATATATATATATATATATATATATATATATATATATATATTGATGTTGATAGTTATATTAATCTCATGAGTTTTACTTGGATGTGGATGTTGATGCATGAATATATTTCTTTTTAGCACATGTATTTGGTTTTTTTATATATGTTATGGGAAATATATGATGAGTGTTTTCTTTTATAGCATTATATGATACACATGCATGGTTAAAAATAAAAGGGTAAAAATGATTTGGAAGAGTATAATGAATCAAAAACAAATGTATTACACACTATATCACGATGGAAAATGTGTAATAACAAAACATGACTAAATATTGTAGACACCTAAAATTGGCCACTAATGGATTCATACCATAATTTAGACTAATTCTTACCAACCTTTGAAAATCTATCTTAAGAATCATTAAAATTTTAAAATTTGGCTTTATAATATATAATTTGGCTTAGAAATCAATTAAATGGGGCAAATGCACACATCAACTAATTCAAATCTTGTTAAATGCTAAAGTCCCTAAATAAAATTAATTAACATGCAAAACCTTATGAAATTCCTAATTAAATCATCCATGAGAAATTAAATTAATTATCAAGAATCAAATTCAAAAAATAAATAATATCCTAAGAATTCATAATTATCCTTTTGTGAGTTGTCAAATATCCTAAAATATCTCAACATATCTATTCATTATTAATCATGACCATTTGACACCTTTTAACTCTAATGGGGTTAATTAACTCACTAATGTTAGGTTTGAACCCATTCCAAGCTCTAACTACACTTTACCTCACCTTGGGTTGGGGTTAGTTTCTAAACCTATAAATACAAGCATTTGCCTCTCAAACATAGTAATGTTATAGTTTTGGTTTTATGACAAGATTGAAATTGATAGAGTTATAATGCCAAAATCACAAGCCAAGCCACTTTGAGAAACATCAAGCCAAATCCAAACTAACCATGGTACCAAGGAGAGAAGGAGATAGCCAATCTCCATTGCCACAGACTTCTTGATTACAAGCTGAACAAACTAAATAAACACATTATTTGGAGAATTCAAGGAATTGGTAAAGAAATTTTTAAGTTCTTTCCATTTTTAGTTGAGTTTTTTCATTTGTTTTTTGTTCACTAATCTCCCCCTATGATCTAGGCATGGAGGTGTTAAGCTTGTTAGTGTGTTTTTCATTTCATTTTTTTAATATGAAACTTAACATTTGATCTAACCTCCCCTCCATTGTCAAATTCCTAGCATCACAAATATAATAAACCAAAGATCGTAAAAAGGGTAACAAATGTTTTTAAATCATGTAAAATATTTACACCAAGTTAAAACAAATGAAAATCACACTATATCATGTTGGGAAGTATGAAAAATATTTTAATAAAATGGAAAGTTCATGTAAAATGAATGGTATAAAAAAATTAATTTAATGAATCATACTAAATCATGTTGGAAAGTATAAAAAGAAAAATAAAATGTAAAATGAAATTAAATTAATCACACTATTTCAAGATGGGAAGTATGAAAATTTTAATAAAATGGTTGTAATCATACATGCAATTGGAAAATAAGAAGATAAAAGTGAAAGATTAATGAAGCATAAAACATACTAAACCAAGATGGGAAGCATTTCAATGATGTGTAACTCATAATTGAACACTACTTATCTCAAATTTGACACATGTAATTTCATTATGACTTGGGTATTGGAATATTTTGTGAGGTATCCATGGTCTTACATTTTAACTCACAAAGTGAACACCAATGAGGTTGAAATAAGTATGGGAATGATTTTAAAAGAATGTTTGTAATGTGGTAATTGATGATGAAGGTTTGGTCCTATCCATGGTCTTACACTACAAATCACAAAAGGAAACCCTAAGAGGAATGATCAACTAACAAAATAATATTTATCAAGGAAAAATAATAGAAATATTGTAAATTAAAGTAGGAATGTAAAAATTATGACATGGGCATATATGAGAAGACCTTAGGAAACATGATATATTTTAAGTACATAGGAAAGACACTAAGAGTCTAGTGACCATCAAAATACAAAGGATACCCATTCACAATAAGCATAAAGTTATATAGAATAATAAGTGAGATACTAAGATTTACTCATGTTGTTTATATGAAAAAATAAATAAAATATACCTACCTTCCCACAACATGTTCCCCATTCCTCAAAACTTCTTATAGAATCATCGGTCTATTGTGAAGATTGGGTACTTGTGTGAGAAAATAGGTAGCACTAAAATATTTTTTTATTCTCCTTTCCTAATCTACTGGCCTACCACACCCCAATGGACCTAAAATCTATCATGAGGCCAACTATGGAGTTTGAGATTTGATTAGAAAAAGGATATGTGTTATGAATCATGTCTTTTAATGTGAATTGACTTTTGAGATTTGTATGTTGCCTTTTATATCATTGTCTTTTGTTTATATGATTTATCTTTTGAATTTTATGGATTTTATGATTCCTCCTCCATATGTATTTGTAATAACCAACATGAGTGATAAAAGTGATACACATGAATGAGATTTATAATTTGGTTAAAGGGAGTTAAGTATCTAAATATATGACTAACTAAACACTTAGGCTTACCTATGAACCAGTATGTTATCTCAAGTTTCAATTGTATGTATGCTTAGTATGCAAAAGGAAATAAGGGAATAAATGGATATCCAAAGTATATCGATAAGATAGGATGATAATGAGATATCTTGTTTGCTAACTGATCACATGGTAATGAAGGATTACTAAGGGAAACAAGGTTTGTATAACCAAGTCATAATAATAATTATCTATGTTGTTGATATAAGGTAGCAAACAAACATGATAAAATATAAAGACATCCATGAAAATAAATGAACTCATAGATATAATCGTGCAATCAAAGAAGGAATGAAAATAAGTCATAAGAAAAGATGAAATAAAATGAAACCATATACAATACAAAATGCATAATATAAAGATCCGTGTGAAATAGATAAATGAAACCAAAGTTGACAAATAGTCAAATGAAATAAGATATATATAAAAGTGGATCACAAGTTCAATATAAAATCATAATGAAGAATAAATTGAAATAACACCATGTTGTGTTCACAAATAATGATAAATATATCTACAAATATTATCCATGATGTCTGAAATATGTCTATGAAGATGGATCCTAATGGCAACCATATCTCATATATCATCATGGAAAGATGTGAAAATACCTCTGGCCTAATCTCCTCAACATAAAATGTAGGCATAGCTTTAGGATCATGCTCATGAGGGATCTCATGTATATAATACCCAAGGATGGGAATAGATTCCAGAATAGGAATGGTATCTATGGAACAAGAAGATGGCACCATAAATGGGGAAGGAACCACAGGTGGGGAAGAATTCACAAGAGAAGAAGGAACCATAGGTTAAGAAGGAGAAGCCTTATTATATGGGTGACCTATGGAAGGATGAATAGTAGTTGTAGGAATGGTTATAAGGTGATCATGGATATGTTTCTTGATAGTGTGGCAATAATCAGTATGATGGGTATCGTACTTGTTTCAAAGATAATATACCTCCCCATATTTTTGAATATACTCAAGTAACAACTTGGGATGAGGTATAGCCTTATTTTTGGGCTAGGAAATGGTAAGATGAAATGTGTCAATATATTATCAAAACTTTTGGTAATGGGTGGAAGAATGATTATTTATGCCATAAAATCAATATATACTCTTGTTAGTACACTTCTGGGTCCTAATAATGGAAGAGGTATAATAGGTTGATATAACAAGCAGTCTCTAGTCCAATGACCAGTAATTTTGTGACTATCATAATAAGGTTGATTAGCCCAATAGGTAGGCATGGGATCAAGTTATGGCAAAATGAGAAGGCCATCACCAAGGGAAGGTGGGGATAATGTAGAGACTGGATTAGGCTTGTCATAAGGTAAATCATAATCATAAACAAGATGAGGCTCAGCTAAAGGTAGATCGAGAGTAAGAATTAGACTAGGCTCAGCTAAAGGCGAATCAAGACGTACAAAAGGCTTAAGAGGAGTAACTAGCATCTCTCAAGGAAGTAAACCAGAAAGATCATGGTGTCTATCAAAATGATAAGGACTAGTCATAATATGATTAATGAGCATTCTCCTAAGAGACTATGTTAAAATTGGAGCTATACCATGTAATCTCTCTAGTTATACCTTGTAAAAAATAGAAAGAAGACTAGGATTAGGCACTATGAAAGAAGGAACACAATAAGAAGAATGGAAAGATTGAAATAAATAAGTAAAATACAAATAATCTTAGCATCTCTAGCCTAGACAAGTCCTCTTAGAGATAGATCATCTAAAGTATAACCATCATCGTAATCAAGTGCATGTAGGTCAATGGTACAGGTAGGTATGATCATTTCATCAGAATTTTCATGATGAATAGAATGTCAAATCTTGGTTAAGAGCCAGGTATGTCATCGATAAGGGATGATGGGAGTGTATTTTCAAAGATGGTGGAAGTTGGGTGATGAGATGACGGTATAAATCCAAATTTTTGATCTTAAGGTTAATCTCATATGAATCATCAACATTAGACTATAGGAGGTTAGGTGGTATATTCCCAATGAGTTTCGGGTGACCATGATAACCTTGGGTAGAATTGACAAGATAATTGAAATATTGAGATTCCCAAAATGGGATACTAGGCAAGGGTATAATGGTTGGAATTATAAAGACACCATGTTCTTGGAATTGTTTTAAATTCCAAGCATTTATGTCTCCTTGAATATTATAGATAACACCATTATGGGGGAATTTGATGCATTGGTAAGTAGATGAGGTGATAGCCCTCATGTAGTGAGTCCAAGTTCTACTAAGCAAGATGTTATAAGAAAGGGCAAAGTTAAGTATCATAAATTTCACTTGAATGGTGACAAGAGGGATAGTAATAAGAAGCCACATGAAACCTAAAGGATGAATTTTCCTCCTATCATAACCTTGACATGTATTATATGTAGACTTAAAATTGTACTTAGAATATCCAAGAGTTTTAATGAAATTGAGGGAGGTGATGCAAGTTCCTAAACCCTCATCAATAAAAGTGCATTTAACTTGGATATTACCAATTTAGATGCTACTAAATAGTGGAGGATCATCCATGTCAAGTAGAATTTCATTTGGGATCATGAAAGTGATGGGAAACTTAAGGGAAATAGAGTGTCCATTGTTTAATCAATGTGGATGGACATCTCTTCAAATTATTTTAAGATGCTAACTTTAGACCCAGATAAGGTAGCTTCACATCCTACTAGGAGACGATGAAAGATGTTCATTTCAAAAAATAACTGCATCAAACAATTGTAATGATGGGGGAAGTTTGCATGAGTTTAAGAACAGGTATTTGAGATGGGAGATGAGAAAGTTCTACAATGGAGTCCCATTCATCATAACCCATAGGGGGACTTCTAGATAGAGGCATGTAATATTTTAGGAACTATTGGGAAGGAGCATTAGAAGTGAAATCAAACTTGTGTTGATAATATGTAGTTTTTTTAGTTTGAGGACAAATAGGTTGATTGTAATTAGATGGTGGGATAGTTAATTTAGGTATTTTTTATGATCGAGTTAAATAAATACTATTGGAATGCTGAGTAATATTGTCAATGGGTGTATATGTTGGAAAAATGGTAAAGATAATGTGAGAGGTATTATCCAATTGATATGTTGGAAGTGGTTCTTGGAAAGAGATAAGGTCTTATTGCCCCAACTCTATTATATGAGATGGGGAAGAGTCTTGGATGATGTGAAATGTTTGGGAGGTTTGATGCATGTGTGTTGGTGTAAAATCAATGAAAGCAACTACCCTTAAAATGTTAGTCATATTTACCACATTTTTTAATCCAAAACTCAAAAGCTTTGATTAAAAAATAATTCAATAAATATGAACAACAAAATAATAATAATTCTATCTCTAATAAGAGATGTCTTATTCACTAAATTTGTAGACCCAAACATATGCTTATCTCTGAGAAGAGATGTCTGATTTCCATTTCAGGATATATCTTCTTTTATACATGTTTTGGAGGTTAGAGGAGCATGTGGAAGGTCACCAATCTCAAGGGAGATTAAGTGGTCTGACTTCCACATGTTACAACAATACAGAATTTGAGGAATTACTATTTTTAGAAACTTACTATTTTTAGACTACACTACTAAAATTGAAATTTGGGGCACTTCCATTGAGTTTTTGAGGGTAAAAATTCATCTAGTGGAGCTCAATTCCATATCACTATGTTCCCCTCATTCTTAGCTTTCCAACGGTTCAAATGGTGAGTCAATTGGAACTACGGTGCAAAAGTTATGGCTCCCATAAGTTCTATCATCAATTAGGGTGGACCCGTCACCTGAATTGTTACCCGAATCATTCCTCCCTCCTTGAGAAGCAATGGTCCCCATTGCATCAAGATTTGTCATCAAGTGTGGCCATTTTACTTTAATTTTATCCCTGATGCATACTTGGAATGGACTGTGATTTATGGAACTGTACAGGGCTCGATTGTTTACCATTTCTATTTGACCATCACTCTGTGGATGGGAGGCCGTGAACTTCTTCAACTTGGTATATATTTTCTTCTATTGTTGTGTTGTTTGTGTAGTAAGGGCTGAAACATCAGCCCTTTCAGATACTTCTGGATTGACCACCATGAGAACAAATTTCTTGGCACTAATTAGAGAGATAGATGTAGAAGGTGGTACCTCTGGTACCCTATATCACCATGTTCCAAGAGTGAGAGTGATTATTTGAGTTCTTGATTCATAGATGCCATGTCAATCATACATGAATAGCTGACCAAAGAGTACATCACAAACATCTATATTGACCACATCACATAAGACCTCATCTTGGAAAGGTTTTATTACACATATGAGAGAAGATATTAGTGGGTAACACGGAGGTTTCTCCCTAGACTCAACCATCCAATACTGTATGGCTTTAGGTGAGGCTTCATGGATAGATTTAGGCTTTTCACAACATTAGTAGAGATTAAATTCTTTTGACTTCTACTATCAAGAATTAAATGCAGAGGCTTACCTTTTACCCATAATTTAGAGTGAAATAACCTTTCCTTGTCATCTAGCCTCTCCTCATTGGTCTGTGATGAAGCAATAATGGCTTTAGGATCAGCATCTACAATCTTCTCTTCAACCTCTTCAACTACAGGGTCTGTATGAGGCAAAGCAGTAGATGTTGAGGATTGTGACTCAGAAAGTAGGGACTTGATGGCTCAACATTCTTCTTTGGAGTGAGTTCTATATTTTTGATAATCACACCACTTCCCAGTCTTTCCTTCCTTTTGCTTCCAATTTTGCCTCGTGTTTGACATTCTTTTTCACTTTTCCATTTTGAAGGCTAAATCTTCGTATTCAATCTTCCATGCTTTTGCTCAATCTTCATTGTGAACTTGTATGCCTCACTGAGGGTTTCCAAACTAAAGAGTTCCATTTCTCCCCATATGTACCATTGTAGTCCACCATGATATTTGAGAACCTTGTGTTTTTCACTTTCTTGGATGCCCAATCTCGTAGATAAAGAACGAAAAATATCAATGTAATCTTGAACAGATTGTTCCTTACCTTGGCAAAGTTGTTGCCACTCTATATACAGATCATCATATGTTCCAATGGGTAGTATTCTTCCTTTACAGCTTCTATTAAATCATCACAGGTAGGTTCTACCTCAAGGCCAATATCATCTACACTAAATCTCTTTTTGTACACTTCCCACCAATTTTTGATAGGCAATGATGCTTTCAAAATAGAAAAAGTGATATTCTCTTTATTGGTGAATTTATTTATAGAAAAATAAGAAAATAATTGATCCAACCAATTTTCTACTACATCAGTATTGATTTTTCCTTCAAATGTAGGGATATCAAAATTCACCTAAACCTTGAAGGGTGTTGGGGCACTGAAAGGATGTGGGGGTGTGGATGAGGAGCCAAAATTTCCCATCGAGATTTTTTGCAAAATTTGAGAAAATTTTTGTAGCATCTGCACTTGCTACTATTGGAGGGATTCATTCATGATTTCCTTGAAAGGATCGTATGTCTTGGTGTTGTCCACCATTTGAAGTCATTTGGAGCTAATAGGTGGATAGTCTATTGGTTCTATTTTCCACCCAAGCTTCCTATAATCTGACCTCATTTTTAGGATCATACACTCTAAAGACAAACTACTCTGATACCACTGATCCAAAACTCATAAGCTTTGATTGAAAAATAATTCAGGAAATATGAACACAATAATAATAATGCTATCTCTGAGAAGAGATGTCTTATTCACTAAATTTGTAGACCTAAACATATGCTTATCTCTAAGAAGAGATGTCTAATTTCCATTTCAGGATATATCTTCTTTTATACATGTTTTGGAGGTTGGAGGAGCATGTGGAAGGTCACCAATATTAAGGGAGATTAAGTGGTCTAACTTCCACATGTTACAACAATACAGAATTTGAGGAATTACTATTTTTAGAAACTTACAATTTTTAGACTGCACTACAAAAATTGAAATTTGGGAAACTTCCATTGGGTTTTCAAGGTTTAAAATTCATTTATTGGAGCTCAATTCCATCTCACCACTTTTCCCTCATTATTATCTTTCCAATAGTTCAAACGGTGAGTCAATTGGAGCTACGGTGCAAAAGTTATGGTTCTCAGAAGTTCTATCATCAATTGGGGTGGACCCATCACCTGAATTGTCGCCTAAATTGTTGCCCGGATCATTTTCTTCTGTAGTGATGTCTATAAGACTTTTAACATTTTTAGTGAAAGGAGTAGGCTTGTCATTTTTATACAGATGATTAGGAAGAGGATCCTTATATATAGCAAGATGAGCATTAGCTTTGTTTAAATATTTACTTTTATTTTGTGTTTCATGAGCTTTAAATGCTATGTCATATATTTTTTGGTACTTACGATTGATTGATTCATGGTCAAAGTTTGGGATAAGAATAAAATCCATGGCTAGATTGAATAATTTTTTACAAGTCTCATGAGAGTGGCCCTAACTTACATGAAACCAACAAAAAAAACTAGATAATACCATGATTTCATAGGATGATTGGGGTCAATCTCTTATGCTAGAGGCCTTGGAAGATGCTTTTGAAGATCTTCTAAGGATAATAGTTTGTGTATATTTATGTTGTTTATTTGGGAAAATGTAGGATTAGGGGTGTTTTGCAGGGGGAGCATGTTCCACAACATTATTTGGAGTGATGTCTTGAATGTTATGAATGGTGTCATTTGATGACACCATCATTAGTAGCATGATGATTTTCATTTTTAATGAGCATGTGATTTCCCATAGGAGGTTGGGATGGTTCAAATTGGCACAAGAGAAAATCTTGGTATTTAGCTTGGCCAAGGGCTTATTCCAAAGTTCTTGGAGAGAGAGTCCTAACCTAATATTACAACTTGGGATAGAGAACATTAGTTAATAAATTAAAGACATTATTATCTTTCATATTATGCCCACACTTATTATACAATTTCATCCATCATTTGATGAAATCTTGTGTCATTTCAGTTTTAAGTTGCTTATAATTGATGAAGTGAGCCAAGATATTCTTAGGGAGATCACTAGTTTGAAACTCTTGTACTAGGGAGTTAACTATGTCTTCCAAGCTAGTGATAGAATGGGATTTGAGCTAATTATACTAGTCTAAAGCATCTATGGAGAGTGTTTTAGCTAACATCTTGATATCAGCAAAAATATTAAGTTTGACCCAATCTTTTTAGAGATTTCCAAATGTTTTTAAATGTAAGGTAGGATCAATAGACCCATTATAACTGATGATAGTTTTGATACCTCCTATGTCAATATTGGCAATTTAAGGTATAAGAGGTTCAATTTGGATATGTTTGATCATTTTACTGGTGAGGGGTGGTTGAGGAATGAGATTTCCATGGGAATCCCTAAGGGTGGAGGACATTTGGATTTTGTGCTCCCCATGGAACTTGTTGGGGTTGATTTTGAAGGTGAATGAGATGATTTTGCGTCTGCATCATTTGATTGGCATTATTGGTTTGAAAAGTGTTCATTTGATTAAGGGTTTATAATAATATTTGATGGATTGGAGTAATATTTTGACTAGTTTATGTGGCATTCAAAGCATAGGTATTGGTATTAGTGGATTAGGTTGCACTATGAGTAGTGGCATGCATGACACTAGTGGTGTGAGAGGCATTGGTAGAAAAGGATGCATTAGTAGCATGATTAACATGTGTAGCAAAAGATATAGTATTTCAATGATTAATATTGGAGGAAAAGGAATCACTAGTAGCATCATTGTAATTTGTAGTAAATGATGCACTAGTGGCTTCATTGAGGAGGAGGGGCCTTGGAAAAGGCCCACTAGATGTTAAACCTACCATGTTAGTGGATATACTTGTCATGGAGGTTGAAGAGGTCATAGAAGAAGAGGTCCTTGTGTGGGAAGGAGTCAAAATATAAGGGAGAGGTTAAGAATCAAAGAAGGTGTCACCTCAAAATCTATGAGAGAAGGTAGGGGAGGGTAATGAGGTTATTCTACTTGAGCACCTATCATTAGATTATAGATAGTTGAAGGGTCCTTTCCTCTATGTTTTGGAAATTTATTAATGAAGAAGAGCATTTCAGGTGTGTACTCTAGTCCAAGGTCATCTTCTAAGGAGAAAATAGCATTACAAATTGATGACGAATGAGGAAGAGTCCCATAATTAGTAGTGTGAGTGGCAATGTCCACATTGTTTTCATCTAAAGTGGAACCCACAAGTTGTTTTTGGGGAAACCTATTGGGATTGGTAATACTCATCATGTTTGTTGGATTCAAATTTGTATTATCCTTAAACAAGAAACTCATGATGAGAAAAAGAGGCTAAAATGAGTGATGAAAAGACAAAATTAGAAAATAGGATACAAAGTCAAATTGGTCAACTGCATTCTATAAACCAAAGAACATAATAGAGAAAAAGAGAACATAGTCATACAAGTTGACTATATACTACTAGATAGGTAACAAGACAATAAATAATAAGACACATTTAGATAGGTCGACTATGTATTACTTAGATAAGGGAATGAATAATAAGATAAATAGACAGTCAGATAGGTTGACAATGTATTGCAAGTAGATAGACTAAATAGTCTATAAAATATTGTGTTGACAGAAGTATTCTAAAATAGAGAAAGGTTTTTCAAGATAGAATCTAAGAAAATGAATTAAGCACAAAATCAATTAGATCAATGTAATTGATCTAATTGGAATACACAACACAAACCTTGTGCCAATGTTGGTTAATACAATTTTTTCAATACAACATGCAATTATCAAATAGCAAACATCAACTTGAAATTAAATGCTAAATAATTGGTCGTCTTTAGTGTTATTAAGTTATAATGAAGTTTAATTTTAGTGTGATTGGAAGTTGGTTGTAATGAGGAATTAGAAAATAATTTAAGGATGGTTTCAGGATGTTTAAGCTAAAAGGGATCTATATTGGTGATGGTACTAGCTTGGTATTGGGGACTACCCCCTCACTTCACAATCATATAGTGATAAGGGTGTCAAGTGATTTGACAATATATAACATCAACCACGTGTTTATACTTGGCCAAAAAACTAAGTTGGATTCCCCCTTGGTGATGAAATTCAAGTAGGTAGACCTTGGGAAGATAAATGTTTAATGTTTTTTTAATGTAAAATGATTTGGAAGTGTGTGCAAAAGATAAAAATAGTGTGACTAAAATGGTAATTTGAAAAATCACCTATTTAATCTATGTTTGTTACTCTAATCATGCAAAAAACTAAAAGGAAAGGTGAATTAATTACTAGAAAAAAGAGGTTAATTCCTTGATTATGAATAGTATAGAGTCAGTTCAGGTGACACTATATGTAAACATTAAAGAACAGAGTCGACTAGGTTGCTACTTTTTTTAAGAAGAAAGATTTGGAAGAACACAATCAAATAGATTAACTATATATTTAGGACAAAAGACAAACCACATAACTATGTCGAGTAGGTCGACCCAGTTGGTTGTAGGGTTGTAGATTTGTAGAATAAAACTTGTGAAAAGTAGTACTAAAAAGAAATAACTGAAATGACAAATAAGAGAAGAATGAACCTTGATGGGATTGAAGACCTTTAGATTGAAAAATTTTATGTTGTGATACTCTAATGCTTATTTGATAAGTTACGAATAGAGTTGACTAGTTTGACTATGTTTGCAGACCTAGTGTTAAAAGAAAAGAAGTTGCAAATAGAGTCAACTAGTTTGACTATGTTTGCAGATCTAGTGTTGAAAGAAGAGAATTGTGAATAGAGTTGACTAGTTTGACTATGTATTCAAATATGGAACTGAAAAATAATACTATGTTGAAACGATCAATCTAGTAAACTATATTTAGAGAAGACCTACACAAACTAAAACAAAGTCATTTTGGAGTGATTGTGTGTTAAATATATGCACAAACTATTAGAACTATACCAACTAGTGTGATATAGTACCATAAAAATAGAAAAATATAATATGATGACAAAATGAAGAGTGAAAGAAAACCTACAAAGGTTTGATTCACGGCAGGTTCACTAGAATGTATACAAAAAGAAATACAACTGATCTATTAATCAATCCTAGATCAGAGAATATAAATCCTACTTACACTTCTGATTGTTGATATATTATATATTTAGGGTCATGAATAAGATGGATCTGCTATACCTAAGTAAGTGATATCTTACCATAATATCACTAGAGAGGGTTCCAAAGCCTTTATTTAGGCAACACTATGTAATAACCCTAGCTAGGTCATGTGTTTTCATATTCACTAAGTAAATGACAAGTAAAGTAAAATCTAATCCAGTGCTCACCAAATCTTGTGGCACAAAGTGGGGGTAATAAACATAAAAATCAAACACACATAGAAGACATATACTCACATCAATGTAGAGGAAAATTTAATTTATGGGAGAGAAGTATAAATGCAAATCTATCTAATCTTATAAATGAAGAACAAAGTTATCAATACTTACCTTTAAAGATATACACATCGAGCCTCAATCTCTCTTTTGGCCAAGGTTCTTTGAAAGAGGTTGTGGTAGTATTTAAGGATAACAAGGATAAGTTATCTCTAGGATACATGACTTTTATATGCATCCAAAAGACTTATCCACAAGACAAGATCCATATCTCCAAATCAAGTATTAAAACCCTAAGCTATACTTCTCAAGTAGAATGATGGATAAGCAGATGCATAATAAATATTTTTCCTCTTCTCTTCCTAATAAATGGTAGAAATGGATGTGTATATATAGCTAAATCTAACCCTAAACCTTTTTAAAAGTTTAGCCAATAGAGTTAACCCAATCAAATCTGTATCATTATAGATAAAAAATTAGGTTTTGGTCTAGGTCAGCCAAGGGCCAACCTAGACCCTTAACATGTTTTATCAATTTGAATACAGGGTCAATGGGGCTGATAGTGTAACCTAAATAGTAAAAAAGGGTTTTAGGTTTAGGAAGGGGTTAATGAAGGTGGTAAATGCTTGAAGGAGTGTGCAAGAGATGAGACAAGGCTTAGGTAAGTGTTTAAGAGAAGGTTTAATTAATATCAAGTGGTGATATAGGGGGAAACAATCATAAAAAGCACTAATGGTTTTCCCACCCCTTTCTTGGTGCACCCTTTAAGGTGTGCACTCAGAGAGATTGAGACTCGATAGGTTCCTGCAAGAAAGAAAGCATCAATAATTGATAAAAAATTTAAAATATTATGTGTATATAGTATTCATGTCCTTACACTCCTCAAGAGTGATCATAATATGTAATTATTTTTAATTTAAAAACCTCAAAATTTTATTGACTATGACTTTATCTTCTATGGTTTCTACATAAACTCTCATTCTATGCACTATATTATTTATACTTATGAACTATTCTTCAACTCCTTCATTATTAAACATACTCAAATTTTCAAAATTCATTTTAAGAATTTAGATTTTTTATTCTCTTACCTTAATATATCTTTGATATAAAGTTTTCAAGTTATTCTATGCCTCATGGACATTATTTTATCTAGCAATTATTGGATAGATGTTTGGATCTATGGCACTTTGAATATAGAATAAAGTTTGTGCATCATCTTTTCTTCATTATTTTTTGTTATTTTCTATTCTCGAGTCAAGTTATTATAAATTTTAGGTGGTGTGTATCCATGGATAACATTCTCCCAAACTTCCTTCCAAACAATTATTTTCTTCAACCGATCTCTCCAATATTCAAAGTTGTCACCTTTGAAAATGGGAATATTCATAGAAGCAGAATTCATAAATGCCATGATTTTCCTAATAACAGCTCCAAAACCTTATGAAACTTTAATAAATGAGGATTTGATACCAATTGAATGTTTTTAATATATGGAGGGAGTGAAAATAAGCTCTGATTTGATCTAAGAATGAAGTTATAAATCATCCAATCTATTCTAGAATTACTATTTGTTAATCTATTAGTGTTGTGATTGATGATTGAATATGCACTGAATAACATCAAATTAAGCTACTAAATCTTGTTTTTTTCCATTGTGAATACTACAATAAAAAATAAAGATAAAAATATACAAAAATATTTACCAATAATAACTATGGCACCACATTATTGTGCCATCCTTTATTAGCAAACAGAGCTAAAATTAGCTAATTACAATAGAACTTTCATGAAAATTGCATGACAAGTGAATGATAAATTAAGATATCAATTAATAACTAAGTTAACTAATAATATAATCTTAACATAAATGAAAATATACTCAAGATAATAAGTTTAACTCATTGATAATATTTGATCAACATGCAAGAAGTTTTTCTTAACAAGTAAGCCAAACATGCACACTAGACAAATTAGGCGACCTAAATTCCTAAAAAGTAAGAAATTGACTAAAATAAATTTATTTCCAATTAACTCAACTCTAAAAATTGTGCCCCACCTCTTAGGATAAACGGATAAATATTTGAGCTCGGTTAAGTAAGCATTTAGTAAACTACACTCTAACTGACACAAAGTTCCTGAAAAGTGTTGAAATTTGACAAAACAACTCATCTAGGATATAATTGAATTAAATAGCCTTCCTAAAAAATGAAACTAATTATAACATAAACAATCAAGTGTCAACATTAGAATCATTCTCAACACTAAGTATTCTTCTTCTTAATACTTTTCAAAAATAACAACTTTACATATTTCAAAAAAAATAAAATTAATAACTATAGTTAATTATTATCATAGATATCATTTTTTGAATTTTCCCAGCGCGCGCGCATGCCCCCTGCTCCCTGCGCGCGCATGGAGACTTTGAACGCCGTGGGTACTTAGGCGAGAGCGCGTACCTCCTGTTTGGTCCAAGCGGCCACAGATCTGGCGGCTGGTGTGGATGATCCTTTACCAGCGTACGGGGAAAGGATTTTGGTTGTGGATGGGGGTTCTCCTCCATTGAAGGATTCTATAAATGGTGCCCCTATTTTTGGGTCTGTCCCTGGATCTAAGGGAAGATCTTATGTGGACGTGGCTGCTTTTGAAGCTGAAATTCATGAAGTGAAACGCCATGCTTCTGTGGGGAGACTAAGCGAATCACCTGTAAGTGCTTTAAAACCTGTCATGGTTAATCTTGATCCTGATATTGTTAAGGAAATATTTGATCAGGCAGAGTATTTTTCAAAGTCTACGGCTATTTGTAGATTTCACGGCTTCTGGCCATCTCATGCCGATTTACATGGCTGGATATCCCAGACATGGTTGCCACTAATTGATGGAAATGTTGAAATTTACCCTTGTGGTAAAGGTTTTTTTATAGCTTTATTTCACATTGCTAAGGACAGGAAGACCATTCTTTCCAACAGAAATTTCTTTTGGCAGGGTAAATACCCTCTCTTCGCCAAACAGTGGCATATGGATTTCAATCCTGTAACGGAAACTTTCAACAATATCCATGTCTGGGTTCGGCTCCCTAATTTACCATTGCATCTATGGCATGATTCGGTGTTTAAAACCATCGGAAATGCTATAGGGGAATTTTTATTTGTGGATGCGGAAACAAAGAGGTATTTCAGATCGACCTATGCTCGCCTTATGGTTGAGGTAGATGTTTCTAAGGGCCTTCTTGAGGTGATTTGTCTGGATTCCCCTAGGGGATCTTGGACGCAAATGTTAGACTTTGAAGGGTTACCTTTCCGATGTAGAAAGTGTCATCTGACGGGGCATGTTGTAGCCAGGTGCACTGCAAGGAAATCCAGACCCAGAAGATCTCCTTCTTGGTGGGCAGAAGCTGATCATGATCACTATATTGCAGAACAACCTGAGGAAGCTTCGACGGATTCTGAGAATGAGAAGGATACGAGTATCTTATCTATTTCGATGGATCAGGAGTCTCAGCTGGAGACGGTTCCTGTTGAAGGTTCGGAGGAGATTGGATTATGTAATCTTTCTGAACCGATTTCCGAGGAGGTGGTGGTTCCTCCACCTATTTTGAAGGTTTTTCCTAGGAGTCAGGTGGTGGTTGGTTCTCCTAAGGCTATGGCTGAGGATTTGTCGCCCCCTGGGCTTCATGATTCTTGGCCTTCTGTGGAATGGGCTGCTGAGGCAGCTAAGGTAGAGGATGGCTGGACTACTATAAAGAGGAAAAAATCTAAGCTTCTGGTCCCTCCTCTAGATATGAAGCTTCGGTCTTGTAAAAAAAAAAATAATAACTGATTGTTATTGTTTGTCTAGCTCTTGTAGGCTGTTTTCTGTTTACTGGCTTATCTGGTTAAGCTTTTGTAGTTCCAGGTTATTTGTTTCCTAGATGTGCTTAAGGTTTATATCTATCTGATGTAAAGGGTTTCGGGGCCCCTTCAAAACCTGTTTTTACCTTTAATCTAAAACTATAGTTAATTATTATACATATTTAGCATTTTGATATTTCCATTTTTACACCTATAAACATAATAAACTACTTAACTCATTTGATTTGATTTTTATTTAATAAATTATTTAATTGATTTAATTGAGATTAACTTGGATGAATATATTGAGTTCTCATTTTGATCAAGGAGTTTATTGAGTGATGACATAGAGTTTGACATGGGTGAGGACAATTAATACTTATTTATTTGTTTATTTTAATTACTTATGTGTCCATATAATTATTTAATAATTAATTATCTAATTATCCATAAAGTTATGGTGGCAAGAACCTTTTTTCGGTACCGACATGTTCATACTTTTCAAAAAACTCAATCACCTAAAAATCAAGTTAAAAACTTGGAACAAAGAGGTGTTTGGAAACATCTTCACCCAAAAAAAATAGAGGAGGAAATACAAAATTTAAAAGAGCATATTTATATACATGGAAGAAATGAACTATCTAGCTTAGTAGAAAAGAAACTTCTCTACAAGTACCATAATCTCAAAGAGAAAGAGGAAGACTTTTGGAAATAAAAGTCCAGGTGCATGTGGCTCAAGGAAGGGGATAGAAACACACAAAAAATCACCACCAAGATTTCAAAAATAGAAATAGAACTTTGATCTCTGAGCTGATCCTAGAGAATGGAAGGAAATACAAGGACATGAATGTTATAAATGAGCATTATTATCTATTTCAAGTATTTTTTGAATTAAAATGGTTCTCTTGATACCAATATATAATAAATACTTCTAAAAAATATTCCAAGGATGATTACTCATTTAGAGAATTTGAACCTTCTCAAGCCACCATATGTTGAAAATATCAAATTTGTGGTCTGTCTTTTATATAAAAGGCAATAAATCCCTTGACCCTAATGGTTTCCCTCCCCTATTTTTATAGAAATTATAGGATATAATACACTCTAAGGTGGAGGCAATGATATGTGAATTTTTTAGAGATGGAATTATTTTGAAGGAAATGAATAATACCTTTTTGGTCCTCATTCCCAAGAATCTTGGAGTGAACCAATCAAAAGAGTTTAGACCTATCAGCTTATGCATGACTACCTATAAGATATACTCATTGACATTATTCAAAATAATACAACCCATTTTAGAGAGAATCATATATGAACAACAAGGATACTTTATCTATGGGAGATAAATTACTGATGGGATAATCATAGTGCATGAGGCCATTCACTCTATCTCAAATTCCTTGAAACAAGGGATGTTTGTCAAACTGGACATGAACAAGGTTTATGATAGAGTCTCATGGAGTTTTACTAAAAACACTTGAAAGGTTTGGCTTCAATCTTGTCTTTTAATAACTCATTTTCATTCGTATCTCTACTCCCAAGTATTTGGTCTTGATTAACATGGTTACCAAAGGCTACTTTTAGACCAGTAGAGGATTAAGATAAGGGGATCCCCTATCCCCCTATTTATTCATCATTTTAATTCAAACTTTTGGAAGAGGCATCTATACTACATGGGCTCAGGGCCTTATCAATAGCATCAAGGTGACCCAAAACACTACATCATTCACACATGAATAATTTATTGAGGACACATTCCTACTTGGTGAGGCCTCAGTAGCTGAAACCAAGTCACTCAAATAGATCCTCATGGAATATGATAAATTCCCTAATCAATGCATAAACTTCACTAAAATATCAATATTCTTTATCAATACTCAATTGGGTCTTCAGAAAAAATTTGCCTTCTATCTTTGGGTTTCAACTAAGCAAACTCCTTTCCACACATTTGGGGATTCCTCTACAAGAAAAATGATGGTTGAATTATAAAACCCCCTGGTGGATAGGATTTAAAATAAAATCAATGTATGGAAAAGCCATCTTCTATCCTAGGTAAGAAAACTAAAATTACTCAAAATTTCCATCTAAATCATCACAATTTACTTTATGTCCATTTTTTGAATGTCAGACAAAATAGTTGATAAAATTAAATAGATTCAATATAACTTCCTATGGAAATGATCTAAATAAAAATTTAGATTCCCTATAGTCCACTGGGAGAAAGTGTGTCTCCCTAAAACTAATGGAGGTTTAGGTCTCTATATGGTAAGGAGTATGAACAAATCTCTTATAGCTAACTTGGGGTGGATAATTTTAAAAGAGGACAAGAGTGGACCCACTTCTCAAAGCCAAATATTTGGAAGGAGATAATTCCTTTGGGAGGAAGGCCCTAGAGATGGATTGGATTTCTAAAAATCCTTATCTAGTTAAAAAATTATTCTTTAGTAAGGATGCAAGTTGTAAATTGGTAATGGGGATACAATGGATTTTTGCAATGACCCCTAGATCTCTCAAACCCCTCTTTATACCCAGGCTCCTTGGAACAACCTCTTCCTCTTATTCGAGACTTCTTGGAGAGCCAAAGTCAAAGATTATTGGTCTCATGTGGATGACATTACACATTATAATATTATCCACATGGATTTTATAAGCGTAGATGTCTCCTAGGCTATTCTTATGCTCAATGCCAAACTCCAATAAATACACATTCCTATCTTTCATAAGGATGATCTCTTGCTCTGGTTGGATGAACACAATGGATATTTTTTGATGAAGTCTAGATATTTGATCAAGTTAAATATTAAATAATAATGGGAGATTTCGATACCCCTTTGGGTTAAGCACCTAACCCCTAAGGTTAATATTTTATTCTATCTCATGACACAAGATGGGGTTCACACCATTGATTATTTGGCCAAGGGGGTATGGTCATCCCAAATAGGTGTGACCTTTGTAAATCTTCCAAGGAATCTATTTATCACCTTTTTTTACCTATACTTTTGGATCCTCATTATTATATTTTTTGCTTAAAAAACATCAATTCTACTAGGTTCTCCCTTACTCCTATGACATCATTACGCCATAAAAACCTCCTTGGGCCCTACCCTCTCTCTCTTTTTTGTGGTTCTTATCTCTACCCCATTTATTTAGGGGTATTTGGAAGGTGATAAATGATTACATTTTTTATAACAAGAGGATAAGCATCAAGTCTATCTTCCTACACTTGTGCTTTACTATTTCAAAAAACTAACGCTCCTTTCCCTAATGACAAGGTCCTGAGCTCACTAGCCAAAGTCTCAATTCTCCATAACTAAAACCTTTCTTATGATCTTATAATTCCCATGTCCTTGGTGGATATGAACTCAATCTAGTGTCCCATCCCCTATAGTTTTGTTGAAGATTAATTTTCATAGGGCCTCTAAATTAAATCTAGGCAAGGCTGTAGGGGGAGTTATCAGACATAATGATCGTGAGATTGTGGAAACCTATGTAAGTATCCTTGGTGTTTAATCTAACCACATTTTTTAGGCAATGGCCACTATCTAGGGCATTCAACTCACTTTGTGATCTAATGTCATCAATCTTTCCATTGAGGGGAACTCACAAGTCTAATCCCTCCTATATTATCAAACACATCATTTATGATGCTAAATGCATCATATCTCTTTTCATTGAAGTCTCCATAGGTAATATTTTTAGGTATGAGAAATTATCCATTTATTTCCTCACAAAATTTAGAGTAGAATCACCCATGATGGTCACATAGCAGGGAGCCAACAACCTACTAGCTCATTTATTAGCCATAATAAAAAATAATTCAAATCAAAAGTCATAATTGCTTTGGGATATAGTTACACACGAAAGTCTCATAATTAGGTGTGTGGAATCTCAATCCCCTCATGTTTAATGATTTTATAGTGCTAAGTTGAATCATAGAGATGGGTATAATTATCATTGTAACTCATTTTTGAAATCCTCTAGTTAAAGTTCCTCTATATTATGTTTTTCTAACCATTGGGGCTTTGTTTTTTGATTTTGTATCTATTTTTTTTGTTTAAACTCTATGGTTGTTGGATACTTGTAAAACCAACTTTATTTACCCTATCTAATAAAAAAATTAGCTAATTATCCATAGAGTGTAATTAGTGGGATTAAATGGGGTTAATTAATTAACATAGTGAAATTAACTAATTAATGTGGTGGTGTTAGTTTGGGTTAGTTAGGATGCATTGACGATAGAATTAAAGTGTCTACATTTGCCCCTCTTTGAAAGGGTGTTTTGGCTAAAGGAGATAATGACTTTTCAAATAATGTAGAAAAATAATATAGGCACATGAGCATGCCCCTTGTGGCATGTTTGGTAGGGATATTCCCCCTCTAGAGGATGTGCAGGGATGAAATATGTGGATGGGCATTTGAAATGAGAAGAAGGGTTAAAATGTAAAAATTAGCTAGTGAGAATAAATTTTAATTATGGATAGTTAGAATGAACGAAAAATGAATAATTATGAGTGTTGATGATGAATGTTATTAATCTTGTATTGAATTCTATATGTTTGATCAACCTTATATTTATTATACCATATGATAGGATGCACATGATATGGATAACCATGATGGAATTTTTGTAATATGTAGTATGACTAAAACAAATGCAACAAATAAGAAAACACAAAAATAGTTAACAATAATAAGTAATTAAAAATAACACATACAAACTAAAAAAATAAACATATTATGTTTTATCCTTTATCAAGTTAAAAACCTAGTATTTTGTGATCAATGATAATGATAGCTTTGATTTTATTAAGACAATGATGTATGTGAGGGGGTTAGATTGGGAATAATATATCCTAATAAAGTTGAAAGCTTTGATTTTCCCTAAGAAATGATGCATGTGAGGGGGTTGGATTGGGAACGATGTATCTTAATAAATCTATAATGATTTGTATAAATTTGAACAAAGATAAATCTACAATAGTTTTTTGGGTTTTTGAATTTAAAAAAATGGGAGGGGGGTTTTACGAATGATGAGGCTAAAAATAAAGGGAAAACAAATTCTAGCATATCAAAGATGGAGGTGTTTGTGAATGAATTGTTGAAGTATTTAGGATGGGATCTCTAAGGACTACATCATGTTGGGTGAATATTTTGTCACCAGCTAACTGATGAGCAAAATAGGTGATTTCAACCACAGCATAAGGATATTGGTCAGCCAAATGTGTAGGTTTACCACATCAAAAGGGGACAAATCTCTCCTCTCATCAAGGGGAGGTTCCCTAAACTGTGAAGAGCTATATACTATATATATATATATATATATATATATATATATATATATATGCAAAAAATAACACTCAGGGGTAGGACAACACCATCCATCTCTCTTCTTTTATAGATGATGTTCACAAATAAAGGATAAATCTAGGTGAAAACACTGAAGGCACTTTTCTTTCAGAAGTGGTCTTATAGCAAACAGTAGGAGTTCTTTCTAATAGGTAACAAGTAACTGGTAACAGGGGACATAGTAACTAGAAAAAAAAGGTGTAGCACAAAGTTTCCACCTCAACTACCCAAGAGTGAAATATGAAGGATAATGGGGGCACAAAGTCATCCCAAGATCCTTTACACAGAAATAAATTGAAAATAGACACATTAAAGACAATTGTGGCAGCACAAAGTCTTCCCACAGTTGGCTTTAGGACACCTTCCTGATTACTTCTACTAATTCTACTTATTTCATTAAATAAACAAGAATGCATTTAGGAAACAAACATAAGAACAATCTCCTAAATGACATAAGATATTACAGCACAAAGTTTGAAAGTAACTTGCTTTCTCATTCAAACAAAGAAATATGATTAACAATCTGAGCTCAAAGTCTCAGTGATCGCCTCACAATTTTGGTAGAGTTTTGCTTCTATAACCAAAAATATCTCCTTCTCATCAAATAGGAGATTACAATATATATCATCCAAGAAATACTTGGCCCTTCATTTCATAGAACGGCCCATGCTACATTCAATGCCTTGAATGCATTTTTAGTTTTGTCAAGGGGCCATGCTGAAACAGGGCTTTTGCCTTAACTGTGGCGTGTCAATTCATCTCAAAATATAACTGTTGGGTGAATATTTTGTCACCAGCTAACTGATGAGAAAAATAGGTGATTTTAACCACAACATAAGGAGATTGGTCAGCCATATGTGCAAGTTTACCACATCAAAAGGGGACAAATCTCTCCTCTCATCAAGGGGAGGTTCCCTATAACTATGATGAGCTATATACTATATATATATGCAAAAAATAACACTCAGGGGTAGGACAACACCATCCATCTCTCTTCTTTCAGAGATGATTTTCACAAATAAAGGAGAAATCTAGGTGAAAACACTAAAGGCACTTCTCTTCTTTCAAAAGTGGTCTTGCAGCAAACAGTAGGATTTCTTTCTGATAGGTAACAAGTAACTGATAATAGGGGCGTAGTAACTAGAAAAAAAAGGTGTAGCACAAATTCTCCACCTCAACTACCCAAGAGTGAAATACGAAGAATAATGGGGGCATAAAGTCATCCCAAGATCTTTTACATAGAAATGAATTTAAAATAGACACACTAAAGACAATTGTGGTAGCACAAAGTCTTCCCACAGTTAGCTTCAGGACACCTTCCTGATTACTTCTACTAATTTTTCTTATGTCATTAAATGGACAAAAACACATTTAAGAAATAGACATAAGAATAATCTCCTAAATGACACAAGCTATTACAGTACAAAGTCTAAAAGTAACTTGCTTTCTCATTCAAACAAAGAAATATGATTAACAATCTAAGCTCAAAGTCTTAGTGATCGCCTCACATTTTTGGCAGAGTTTTGCTTCTATAACCAAAAATATCTCCTTGTCATCAAATAGGATATTAAAATATATAGCATCCAAGAAAGACTTGGCACTTTGTTTCATAGAACGGCCCATGCTGCATTTAATGCCTTGAATGCATTTTCAATTTTGTCAAGGGGCCATGTTAGAACATGGCATTTGCCCTAACTATGGTGTGTCAATTCATCTTAAAATATCTTCTCTTCAGCATGGGTCATCTGATCTTTCTCTAAATATGTACATGACTGTCCCCTCACTTTTATTCCAAGGAAAAAAATAGGCCATGCCTTTTAATGCTTGCAAGCTTAGATGTCTACTTGGTGGATTATTCCACCTACTGGAAATAACTCCTACATAGATATTTATGGTCTTCCCTCTTTTTTGTTGTAATTTGAGCTCTTAAGCTATCTTTTCCCTTTCCATTGGCTCTTTCAACTCCCTCTTTAGTTGGTCACTGAGTTTGTTTTCAAGTTCTATGCCACATTTAAAAATCAACAGATATTTCATTACCCTAAATTTGACATCCTCTGCGGGGTAGTCATCAGTTCACTAGTTCAACGATTCGCGTGGCCTTCTCAGCTCCTTGGTTCCATCGCTTCTTTGGTTCATTCATTTCTTTGGTTCATTCACTTTCCTAGTTCATTCACTTTCTTGATTCATTCGCTTGAACCATCTCTTTGAACTGGTCTCTAGAATCTTCCACTTCTTTCCTTTGCTCAGAGCTTTCATTGAACCATTGAACTCATTGAACCTTTGAACCATTTTGGTTCAAGGTTCAATGGTTCATCCTCTTTCTTAGTAGCCTTTAATTTCTCTAAGTCTCTCGAGCTTTGAAATTCCTTCGGCTTTATGTATTTGGGACCCCCCAAAGGGAAGGTGTCCCTTTGGGCATTGAAAAAGGTCCATTTCCTGGTCATCGAGAGCCCCCCACAAGGGTACCTACCCTTTGGAGTCCTTCAGGCGGCCTTCTTCTTCAAATCCTTCAGAAAAGATGTCTAAAGGAATTCTTTCAAACATTTTGTCTGAAGGATTTCTTTCATTTGCCTTAGTCACTTCTCGTCGGGCCTTTGATCATTCCTTCAGACAAAATGTCCAAAAGAATTCCTTTAGAAAATTTGTCCGAAGGATTTCACTTGTAAAATTTTGCTGCAAAAAATCTTTTTGAAAGGTATCTTTTTGTTCCCTTTTGTTCACTACCCTCCGCAAGGGCACTTTCCCTTTGGGCTTTGGGGGACTCCTTTGAATCATTTGATTGAACTGACCGATTAAACTAAATTTGGTTTAATGGTTCAATGGTTCAATACTATGTTTTGCTCATTCAATTGACCACTTGAACCAACCAATTTGAACCATTCATTTGAACTCGTTGAACCTTGAACCTTTGAACCATTTTGGTTCAAGGTTCAATGGGTTCAATATTTCTTCTTTTTTTCTAAGTCTTTCAAAGCCGTTGAACTTGCCAATGGACCTTTTGGTTGAACCTGAGCGTTGAACCAACCTTGAAATTGCCTAAGTGTTGGAAACTTGTTCCTTTGTGAGAGCTCGCCTGTTGAAGTTGTTGAACCTATTGAATCTGTGAGTCCCTTAGCTGAAAAATTAAATACCCCAGCAATAGAATGAACATTATTTCAAGAGAATATTCCCAGTGAATACGGAAGGTGTGATCATTTTGTTCTCTATCTAGCAGAACTACGGACTCTACAGGCTAGTTTCTATAGACTCCATAGGCTTGGTTTTACGGACTCTGTAGGCTTGTTTCTATGGACTCCACAGGCTTGTTCTATAGAATCTATAGACTTGGTTCTACGTACTCTGTAGGCTTGTTTCATAAACTCCATAGATGGCAGCTGCTATGAGATGCTACAGTGATGTGGCTACTATAGTGGCATGGGACCAAAATAGTTTATATGTTTTCCCAAAAATGAGTAACAAATTTTGGGAACAATAGCTATCTCCAGTTGGGGAACTTCTTTTGATTGTAAAAATAATTAAAGGGAGTAGAAACCAGAATCTCTAGTGCCTTTAAGTATGCCATTGGGCTATGGATTCATGCTACCCAAAAAAGAAAGGTGCCAAAAATGAAAATAAAAATCACAAAATAGAACTAAAGACTATACAAATATACATATGTACAGATGATCTTATCTGATGCTTCAAGAATTGAAGTGCTTCAGATGTTGCCCATTGTGAGGCAGAGAAAAGGGCATGCCATCTTAATACTTCAATAGGAAATTATTTTCACCATTGAGCTGATGGATAGTAAATGGGCCTCTCCATAGGGAATCAAAATTTCCATGCATTCCCTTTGGTTCTCTCCTTTTGTCCCATAACAGGACTTGATCTCCACCCTAAAAATCATGGGTTTTTGCTTTTTGGTCGAAGAGCTTCTTCACCAGACTTTGATGCACAACAATTTGGTCCACCACCATAGTTCGCTACTTATCTAGCTCAATTAATCACATGATCCTCTTATCAATGGAGCTTTCATATGTTTGATCTTTAACTACCTTTGTCAATTTCAATGCTGGTAATTCTAGGGTGATTGGTATTTCTGCATTGAGACCATACAATAGTTGGAAAGGTAACATACCTATCACCCTCTTGGGTATAATTATGTCTGCCCATAAAGCATCAACCAATGTTTTATGCCATGTTCCTTGGTTGTCATCCACCAGCTTCTTGATGATGGTCACCAGGTTCTTGTTGCTTGATTTAGCTTGGCCATTATCTTGTGGGAAATAATCATAAGAGTGGGAGAGGGTAATCCCATAGTAAAAATAGAACTGAGTGATCTCATGAGAAGAAAAATAGGTTGCATTGTCTATCACAATCTTGGTTGGGACCCCAAACCTAGAAATGATGTTTTTTTTAGGAAATCACATACCACTTCTGAAGTAGCATGCTTGGTTGGAATTGCTTCCACCCATTTGATGAAGTAATCTATGGCTGTGAGGACATAATCATGTCCAACACTTGAAGATGGGTTTACAGCACCAATGAAATCAATTCCCCATTGGTGAAATGGCTCTTCTATCACCACTGGCTTAAGAGGTAAAGTAGCTAACTTGGGTCTTCCAACAAACTATTGGCATAGTTCACACCTTCGTACCCATTTGTATGCATCTTGAAATAAAGTAGGCCAGTAATACCTGGCTCATAGAATCTTATGGGCAGTCACAGGCACAAAAAAATGTCCTTCACAGTCTAGATTATGGAAGGACTTCAAAAGTTGGTTATGTTGCTCTTTATTCACGTAGCGAAGGAACACTCCATTAAGGTTCCTCTTATACAGGCCGTTGTCCCACAAGACAAAATTGGCAGCTCTCAATTTAATAGTCCTCCTTTCTTTATGAGGCAGGTGAGCAAGACACTCACCATAGGTAAGGAAATGAGAAATGTTTGAATAACACTCATTCATGGTGGAGACAAAGAGGATTGTTGGCGTGTCTTCAATTTCTACTTCTTCATGTCATGTTTCTTCTAGTCTATTATTAGCAATGAATTGGCAGAGACCCCTTCCCTGCACTAGCTTCATTGGTTTGATGACTAAATCAAACTCCTATATTTTAGCAATCTAATTGCTCTTTTTTTTCTAACCTCCTACTGATTTAATATGGATTTAACTATGGTATCAAAAATCAGGGTAGTAACATGTGAATTCAAGATGTAAAAATGGAAGTACTTTACTGCCTTTACCACTGCATAAGCATGCTTCTCCATGTTTGAATATTTTAGTTCATGAGCTTTAAGAGGACAGCTCATGAAGGATATGGGAGATTCCACACCTTCTTTGTTTTTTTGAACTAGAATTGCTGAAAGTGTGTGCTCAGAAGCATAACTGTATATTGTGAAATTTTTGGTATAATATAGACAAACCAGAATTGGGGCATGGGTATTAGTTGTCTTGATATTTTGAAATGCCAGTTTGCCTTCTTCATTCTAGTTGAAAGTGGTCTTTCCCTTCATCATATTTACGATATGGCAAGTCTTCTCTATGAAATCGGGGATGAACCTTCGTAAAAAATTCACATTTCTGAAGAAAGAGTGAACTACAATCTTACTTGTGGGCAAGGTAAGCTCTTGGATGGACTTGACTCTATTTGAGTCAATCTTTATGTCTTCTTAGGATAAAATGTGTCCAAGAAGTTTCCCTTCCATTACTCCAAAAAAATACTTCTTGAGATTTAGAGAAATGCCATTCTGGTGGCAGCATTCTAGCACTTGTTACAAATGGTGCACATGATCAGGGTGATGCTTGGAAAAAAATGTCAAGTCATCAAGGTATACCACAATGAACTTACCCATTTCATCTTTGAAAGTAAGGTCCATTACTCTCTAAAAGGTGGTGCCAGCATTTATCAGGCTAAATGGCATTCTTTGATATGTAAAAGTGCCCCAAGGTGTGGTGAAGGCAGTCTTGTGCCGGTCTGCTTCACCGCCTTCTACTTGATTATACCCTAAGAAGCCATCTAGCATTGATAACATCTATGAACCAGTCACTATCTGAAGAACTTGGTCCATTATGGGTAGAGGATAGTTCTCCTTTAAGGATGACTAATTCAAATTTTTGAATTCCACATAGAGGCAAATTTTGCCATTCTTTTTTCTCAGAGGTACTATGTTGGCAATCCATGTGGAATGATGGATTGGGAAAATTATTCTAGCACTCATCATTTTCTATATTTTAGACTGAATAGTACCTGATATCTTTGAATTATACTGCCTAGATTTTTGCTTGTAAGGCACTGAATCACTTTTGAGAGGAATTTCATGGCAAACTTTTTCAGGCATGAGAGACTTCAGATCATCATAGGAGTATGCCAAAACATCCATGTACTGGCAAAGTAGAGCATCAAATTGGAGTCTCTCATCCAGAGTGCAGCACTTCCTAATGTTCACCATCTTGGGATTTTCCTTGGTATCCAAATTTATCTGATCAAACTCCTGAGAGGAGCCTAAGTCCATCTGTTGTTGTTTGATGAACCTGTTGTGCTTATCAAATAGCTTTTCAAGGAAAACCAATCCTTTGGGAATTTTATTCCCTTTCAGCGGTAGGAATTCTTTACCTACATTTGAACTTGATTCAGGGGTTGGTTCAAGCTTCTGGGGCTCACTACCTTCAAATTGAAGTTGTTTAAAGCTATTTTTTTGTTCTAAGAAGGCAATTATTTGGTTGTCACCATTGAACACTTGCCAATGATTGGCATTTTTAGGCACACTTGGTCAAAAGACCAGTTTGATAGTGTACTTGTCTCCTTTAAAATATAGGTGAGGAATTAAAAGAGTTGCAAAAATAGCCAAAGCATCAGGTCGGTCATTGAATTCCATAGGAACTACAGAGATGCTGAAAGCATCAAAACTTTCAATTTGATCCCAAACCAGATTATGGCAATGGCACAATCTCTCATTTTTAGTTTGGTACAGGTTTTTCACCTGATAAACCACCAACTCAGCATCTCCTTTGGCATGAAGGAGTTTAACGCCCTTGTCTTGAGTGGCCTTCAATCCAAGCAGTAGAGATTCTTACTCAGTAGTGTTATTAGTGTTGCTGAACTACAACTTGTATGAAGAAGGAAAAACATCTCCTTTAAGAGATATCAACACAATCATGGCTCCTAAACTAGTAGAGGAACAGTTGCCATCAAATTTTAGTATCCATACATCATCAGAAGCTGACCTTACCTTAGATTTTTCTTCATTCAGAGGGGAGGATTCCTTTGGGCTTGCATTGTGTCATGTTAACTCTTCTGCTATTTTGCCTAAATCAATTTTTAGATTATCATTTTTAGAATTTTTATCAACTAAGACAGGAGCATCCTCTATAGTTAGGAAGTAATTACCTATGCCTAAAGACTCAAATAGAATTTGAGCTTCAAGCACTGATGTTTGAGTGACCACATATTTTGCTTCCTTCTCAAGGAGCAATCTCTGCATAACGCCTTTGACTAGGATCCTTGCCTCAGATAGGTCTATACTTAATTCACCACCAATGTCCTTGTATAAATTTCACCCAAGAAGGATGTCATATGAGGTTGGGATGTCAGCCACCAAGACTGTCATCTTGATTCTCTTGTCTGAGAATGCTACAAATGCAAATTGGGCATCCTTGAGTTATTCCAACAGTGGCACTTGTTTGTTCTCCATAGAGAAACATCTCCAAAATGTCTTGGTCAGTGTGAGACCAAGGGATTCCACCACTTTGGAAGGTATGACATTGTCAAATGCCCCTGAGTCTATGATGTAATTATTTAACTGATGTCTATTTATCAATAGGGAGACATAAAATGGTTCAATTTTCCCAAGAGCAGCAGGAGGAGTAATGACAAGATTGTTTGGGGTGGACATGTTCCTTAGGGGATCATGAGTTACCTTTCTAACCTCTTATTCTATAGGGGTGGTTTGGTTCTTCACATATTGAACAAACTTATCCAACTACTCAGGGTTGGATTATAGAAATTTAGATTCAGACATTTGAATTTTAGTTTTCTTGACATGGTTGACTATGTCAAACATATGAAATGAATTAGGAGCAAGGAAAGGTAGTTCATCCTTTTGGTTTTTAGGGGGGAGGACTGATCTATAAAATTGAATTTGAAGGAGAAGGCATACTTAAATTAATTAATTTTTTGTTACTCACTGGGTACTTTGGCTGGAAAGGTAGAGAAGTTCCTCATTTGGCAATTGAAATTGCAAGCTGAGCTTGCTCCTCTATTTTTTATTTATCAACATGATGGGCTGACTAATTTTTGGACCGAGTGAACATAGCATATGATCCCTCAACTACTTTACCTTTACTTATGGGTTCATCTTGGTAATTTAGGAAACTAATGTTGGAGTCGCCAGCTAATTCTTCTTCTCCCTTTGTGAAGAGATTAAGGTCATCTTCTAGGTTCAACTCAAGCTAAAAGGATAAATTTGATTTTAATTCAAGATATCCAACTATTGAATTGGTTGGAGGTGCTTCAATGGCCAATTTCTCTTGAGGGGAAGGAAGCTGATTTGGCTACCCTTGATTCTTAGCAGCATTGCCTTGGTATGACAGATTGGGGAATGTCCTCCTTGGTATATCTTTGTACAAAGAGGTAGATGACATCCCTTAAACCATTTGATTTCTAAGAGCAAGTAACTCATTTTTCAGCTTCTGCACCATTGGATCAGTCATTCCTGTAGATGGATATTCAGAAGATGAAGAAGATTTACCACTGTTAGGATCTCTCCTTATTTTTCCTGCCAATATAAGGTCATCTTCCACCTTAGTGGCCAAATATTTAGTAGTAACAAGGTCTATATGGCCAGCCCATCTCAATAGGAAACTCACTTTAGGTAGCTGAGAATTGATGAAAAAACATTTAAGGTTCTCAGGTGTTAGCTAAGCAATTATAGGAATTCAGTTCCTCAGCTTGTCAAACTTAGCAATAAAGTCCCTCATAGGTTCATGAGGCTCTTTCTTCATTTGTGTGATTTGGGCTAGTAGGGCATGTGCATCTTCTATAGGCTTGAACCTTACTTCAAACTTAGCTTTGAGGGTGTTCCAGTCAGTCACAGTTTGTGCTTGCAGATGATAAAACCAGTCTGCAGCTACACCTTGTAATGTCTCTACAAATAGCCTGACTGCCATGTCCTCATACTCCACACTTATCACACCACAAGCTATGATGAAATCTACAATGTTTTCATTAGGATGAACTCTCCTATCACCAAATAATTTTGGGAAATTCTTCCTTGAACTACCTGGTAGCTCATGTAGAGGTGGAGTTAAATTAAGTGGGCCAAAAGAGTTACCCCAGGGACCTTGAACCACCATGATTTGATTATGGAAAGTGGGGATAACAAATCTGGATGGAGTATGTATAGGCAAAGCTTTGCTAACAATAGAAAAATAAGCTCTGCCTTGTAGTGGTGACCTGGTATTGGTAAGAGGAAGACTCCTAGTTCGTTGAACTTGAAGTTGTGGAGGAAACAAATCAAAATTGCCTTGTTGCACCAACTCAAAAATAGGGTCAACAACACCTTGCACTCTCTAGCTTCTTATATAGCATGGAGTTTCTATATTTTATAATAACAATAAAAAATAACTAGCCCTACTTCAGCTTGAATCTTGAGGCTTCAAACTACACGCTCTTCCCCAATGGAGTCACCAAAAAACTGTTGGCATGGCGCTGGTAGAGAATTGACTTTTGAAATGAAATGCTCGATCTCTGGCATCTCTAGTTTTATAGCTCAGAGTATATAATGGAAATGGATAACACTATAATGATAATGGATAAGACACAAGTGATGCTTCAACTTGAAGCTTGAGGCTTCAAACTGTGCGCTCTTCCCCAGTGGAGTCACCAAAAAACTGTTGGGTGAATATTTTGTCACTAGCTAACTGATGAGCAAAATAGGTGATTTTAACCACAGCATAAGGAGATTGGTTAGCCAAATATGTATTTTTACCACATCAAAAGGGGAAAAATCTCTCCTCTCATCAAGGGGAGGTTTCCTGTAACTATGAAGAGCTATATAGTATATATATATATATATATATATATGCAAAAAATAACACTTAGGGGTAGGACAACACCATCCATCTCTCTTCTTTTAGAGATGATGTTCATAAACAAAGGAGAAATCCACGTGAAAACACTAAAGGCACGTCTATTCTTTCAAAATTGGTCTTGTAACAAAAAACAGGAGTTCAATCTGATAGGTAACAAGTAACTGGTAATAGAACGCGTAGTAACCAACAGAAAAAGGTGTAGCACAAAGTCTCCACCTCAACTACCCAAGAGTGAAATATGAAGGATAATGGGGGCACAAAGTCATTCCAAGATCTTTTACACAGAAATAAACTAAAAATAGACACACTAAGGACAATTATGGCAGCATAAAGTCTTCCCACAATTGGCTTCAGGGCACCTCCCTGATTACTTCTACTAATTTTGATTATTTCATTAAATGGAAAAGAATGCATTCAGGATACTGACATAAGAACAATCTCCTAAATGACACAAGATATTACAGCACAAAGTCTGAAAGTAACTTGCTTTCTCATTCAAACAAAGAAATATAATTAACAATTTGAGCTCAAAGTCTCAGTGATTGCCTCAAAATTTTGGCAGAGTTTTGCTTCTATAACCAAAAAGATCTCCTTCTCATCAAATAGGAGATTACAATATATAGTAGCCAAAAAATACTTGGTACTTCATTTCATAGAATGGCCTATGCTTCATTCAATGCCTTGAATGCATTTTTAATTTTGTCAAGGGGCCATGCTGCAACAGGGCGTTTGCCTTAACTATGGCATGTCAATTCATCTCAAAATATCTTCTCCTCAGCATAGGTCATCTGATCTTTCTTTGAATATTTACATATATGTCCCCTCACTTTTATTCCAAGGGAGAAAAATAAGCTACACCTTTTAATGCTTGTGAGCTCAGATGTCTACTTGGTGGACTATTCCACCTACTAAAAATAACTCCTACATAGATATGTTTGGTCTTTCCCTCTTTCTTGTTGCAATTTGAGCTCTTAGGCTATCTTTTACCTTTCTGATGGCTCTTTTAGCTTCCTCTTTAGTTGGTCACTGAGTTTGTTTTCAGGTTTTGTGCCACATTTGAAAATCAACAGATATTTCATTACCCTAAATTTGACGTCAGTGGGGATGTCATTAGTTCACTGGTTCAACAGTTCAGGTGGCCTTCTCAGCTCCTTGGTTCTATCACTTCTTTGGTTCATTCATTTATTTGGTTTGTTTGCTTTCCTGGTTCATTTGCTTGAATCATCTCTTTGAATTGGTCTCTGGAATCTTCCACTTCTTTCCTTTGCTTGGATCTTTCACTGAACCGTTGAACCCATTAAACCTTTGAACCATTTTGGTTCAAGGTTCAACGGTTCATCCTCTTTCTTAAAAGCCTTTATTTTCTCTAAGTCTCTCGAGCTTTAAAATTCCTTCGAATTTATGTCTTTGGGACCCCCTAAAGGGAAGGTGTCTCTTCGGGCCTTGAGAAAGGTCCATTTCCTGGTCAATGAGAGCCCCCCACAAGGGTACCTACCCTTCAGGGTCCTTTAGGTGGCCTTCTTCAAATCCTTCAGACAAGATGTTCAAAGGAATTCCTTCAGACATTTTGTCTAAATGATTTCTTTCATTTGCCTTAGTTGCTTCCTATCGGGCCTTTGATCATTCCTTCAAACAATTTGTCTGAAGGATTTCACTTGTAAAATTTTGCCACGAAAAATCTTTTCAAAAGGTATCTTTTTGTTCCCTTTTGTTCACTACCCTCCATAAGGGCACTTGCCCTTTAGGCTTTGGGGGACTCCTTTGAACCATTTGATTGAACCGACTTTGGTTCAATGATTCAATACTATGTTCTGCTCATTCAATTGACCGCTTGAACCAACCGCTTTGAACCATTTGTTTGAACTCGTTAAACCTTGAACCTTTGAACCATTTTGGTTCAAGGTTCAATGGTTAAATGGGTTCAATCTTTATTCTTTTCTTCTAAGTCTTTCGAAGCCATTGAACTTGCTGATGGACCTTTTGGTTGAACCTCAGTGTTGAACCAACCTTGAAATTGCCTAAGTGTTGGAAACTTGTTCCTTTGTGAGAGCTCGCCTGTTGAAGTTGTTAAACTTGTTGAATTTTCAAGTCCCTTAGTTGAAAAAGTAACCCCAGCAATAGAATGAATATTGTTTCAAGTGAATATCCCTAGTGAATACTGAAGGTGCAATCATTTTATTCTCCATCTAGCAGAACTACGAACTCTGCAGGCTAGTTTCTACAGACTCTACAGATGGTGGCTGCTATGAGATGCTATGGTGACATGGTTGCTACAGTGGCATGGGACCAAAATATTTCATATATTGTATTAAAAATGAGTAACAAATTTTGGGAACAACACATCACACAAGAACCATTTACCATCTCAACGTTACATTATAATGTGCTTTAAAGAAAATTTGATATACCAAGATATTTTTAGAACAAGTCTCAAGATTATTTCAAAGTCCTTATCAAGGCCAAAATCTAAACTAAGGATGGGCATGATGGTATGGCTACAGGGATGGTTTAGGATGTATAGGGTTGGATAAAGTGGGTATTGTGGGTAGGGTAAATCAATGGTGGTAAACAATCCAATTCAGTTTCTAAACCCTTCAAACACTTAAGCATTCAATACAACCATTCATGAAGCATTTAAGATGTTTATAACAATGAATAATAAATAATGCAAGATCACACACACAACAAAAGATCTATGTGGGAAACTCTCTTAGGGAATAAAACCCATTCTCAAGCCTCAAAACACATGGACTAATTATCCTATAATAAATATGCAAACATGAGAGTTTAGTGAAACCCCTATTCCATAAGGAGCACCTACCCCTAAGATGGTCAAGTCCTTCTAGCCTAAATTTAGTGAAACACCTATTCCACAAGGAGCACCTGCCCCTAGGATGGTCAAGTCCTTCTAACCTAAATTTAGTGAAACCCCTATTTCGTAAAGAGCACCTACCCCTAAAGATGGTCAAGTTCTTTTGACCTAGATGTTGAGAACCCTCCCAACACCTATGATATGAACATTTCCTAATCACTGATTGTCTGCCAATTTGATGGAGATACAATGTATATCATCCCCCTTCACTTCTTCACACAGCTACAAACATCCAAAACCACCTTACGAATCACTCTACACTTCTCAACAATAACTCTATCATAACCTTAGCAACATGACCAAATTGTTATACACACATTCCACACTCTGATCTGCCTCTCAAATACACACTTAGACCTACAAATCCTTCTTCTATTCACTTTTCTCCCCAATATTCAAACCTATAAGAGCATTGTTATTGACATAAAAAATATGACCTATAGGTCATACACATAATCATCAACCTACTTTACTATACAACCCATCCAATGGTCACACACCCCTTCTTCTTCCCTTCACTCTTCAACTCACATGCACACATCTTCTTACAAGTCTAGAAATCACCACCTTTGATTTTACCTTTTATAGAGCCATAAAGATTGTTATCTTCTAGGTCAGCCATAATACTTGTTTTATCCCTTAATACATATAACATAGCTCAATACCATCCACATAGGTTGGCCATAGCAACTATGGGTCACACTTAAGTAGCTATGCCTTTCAATTAGGCCTTAGTAGCCATTATAGGTCTCATAGAGACCTATTCACTCTTTTAGCACTTCAACAAGCAAATTAGAAACATAGGACCACTTCCAAATGCGTAGTTCCACTCCACATGACCTCTTATACATCCTCAAATTATTACAATCATCATTACACACCTGTGTGTATGCTCAATTGACTCAAACATGAGCCTTGTACACAAGAACACTATGAACGAACAAATAGTCAACTTCTAATAATTTTTTCATACCAAATATAGATTGGTCAAACCTATAAAATCCATATAGATCATCCTTAAGGAGTCACTCTCCATTATCTAAGTCTCCTTTAAACATCCAAATACCATCAAAATAGCTCAAAATATCCTTCTCGGGTCACTTACAAAACATGGTCAAACACATAGTCAACTTTGGGTCTCAATAACTTTTATTATACAAACATTCAGACCTTCTAACTAGATTCACTAAATGTACCTTGAATTCCTCTACAACTTTTCTTTTTACTTCACCTTTGAATTCATCTTAGATAAAAATTTATGGCTCAAACACTCTAAACTATTTTTTCCCTTTGCTAAATTCAAATGCCAACAGTCACTGTTAAACATTGAACACTTTGCCATCATCTCATGTCCTCACATATTTTGATAAAATATGCACCATCTATCTCTTTGATATTAGCTTGGTTTTTAAGTATGCTAAACATTTTTAATCATAGGCTTATACTGAGAGGGGGGTGAATCAGTATAACATAATCTTTTAATATTTTCAAATTTAATCAACCATAACAAGCATAAACATTCAAGATCTAGAAATTAATAACACAAGAGAATGCAGGATTTACATTGAAACCCTTTCAAGAGATAAACATGGAAAAATATGCCTTATATATATATATATATATATATATATATATATATATATATATAACACTCTTTTTGCAATGTTTGCAGGCACCAATCTATTGGAGACACTAATCCACAAGCCAAGCACCAACTTAGTCAATTTATGAGCACCCACACACTGGAGACACTGATCCCCTTTGCCAAGCACCAACTTGGATAATTTGTGAGCACCAACCCTTAGAGTATGAGGCACCGACCCCAAACCAAATCGATTCCACTGTCTATGATTGCTTCTTCAATAGAATGATGGCTTTGCTTCTCTTACACTTTCTCTCTCACTAATTTTCTTATATACTTTCTACTCTACTCTCTTTAATAATTCTCAAATGATATTCTTCATTAGAATAAATCTTCCCTTCACACTTATTTTCTTAAGAGATATTCTATTTCATTTTCTTCTCTTCATCTCTTCCTTCTCTCTCACACTTATGTGATCTTCAATCAAATTGAATGATTTTAATAATCCCACATCTCTTCTCCCTTATATAGCCTTTATAGGATGCATCCCATCGAAGAGAAACCTCTTCACCAAAAAATGTGACCGTTGACATTTCCATCAACATTTTTGTCAACATTTCCATCGATAATTTTGTTAACATTTCCATCAACATTTTTGTTCACTTCTAGAAACAATTTCATTAACTTTAGAAAACACTTCCATTCACTTTCAACAATAATTCCATTCACTTCTAGAAACACTTCCATTCACTTCCGACAACAATTCAGTTTGACATTTTTGTTCATATCCATTACAATTCCTTTGACAACAATGATAATTATTCCAACAATCTCCCCCTTTGTCATTGATGGCAATCCCCATGAATTAGTATATGAACTCCCCATTGTTTTGGTTCTCCTCCTTTTCTCCCCCTGTCTACAATTCTCCCCATTTGACATTAATGGCAAAGAGTCTCTATAGCTGCCACCTTGTCTCTTCACTCCAATTTCAATTAATGTTATTGAAGAAAACTTGACCAAATGCTTACCTTTAGAGTGATTTATCTATTATGTTTCAACTTGACTTTTTTATCATTAGCTTGACACATGACTCTATATAACTCCATCTAATCTTGATCTTAATTGAACCCATTCATACCTTACCACCTGATCCTTAGACCTAACCTTGATGATTGTTTGCTAAAATATCTCCTCTTGGTTAATCCAAATTGAAGCTTACCTCACTTTAGACTCATGTTCCCCCTTTTTTCATTCTTATTTCTCATCAATCTTATTAAACAAACTAAGTTAGCTCCCCCTAAATCCATGCTCCATCTAGATCATGACATCTTTAACAGGTCTCCTCAACCAACTAGGTCTATAAACAACTCTTCAAACACTACCCACATACAGTCAATACCCTCATGGGAATACCAATAGGTCTCACATCTACATTAGTTCTAGTAGAGACCTAAATCAAATAAGTCTATCTCCTTAACAAACCACCAATGAGACTTTATGGCCCATCTAACCTTACCAATGATCCAAATCCTATCAAACACTTCATTACCAACCTCCATAAACCTCCTCCATGCTTTAGATAATTTCAAATCATTTGCTTTCATTTTGAAGGCACCATTAGCCCTCTGCTACCAATAGGTCTCATGGAGACCTAATCAACATGGATCCACTCCTTCTCACTTATTACTGACCCCTTAAATCAATAGGACCACCTCAGATAGGCATAAATAGCTTCACAACATGGAAAAGCAAACTCCTCATAATATCAACCTATTATTGATCTAAACATCAAGAACATGTTAAAAGCAACTAGATTTACCTGAATCCATGCTCACAAGAGCTCTCAAGACACTACATCATATCAAGATACCTCAAAATAATATACAAACTGATCTATTAACTCAAGTTCATGACTTTATTATCATGTAACACAACCAAGACCCAACATACATCCACCATGCTTCCTTTTTTTGTAAAGTGTCTCCTTAAAGCCTGGGAGAGACACCCCACACAAAGGGTCCTAGAACAAAGTGAACCCAGGAAATACCCACATCTCCTCTATTACTTCCTTGATCCTCTTGCATCTATGAGATTTATTTCTTTCTCTTAGAGTCCATTTAGGCATGTCTAACTTCTTTGACTCACTAACCTTAACATCCATGATGTTGTTCATTTTATCAACTCTTGCAACTGTTTTGCCTTCCAACACACTTCATTATAAAGTAATAATATTGAATAGGATCAAGGCTCATTCTTAATAGTAATAAGAGATTCTCTTTGATCTATAGACTGCTTAGGACTAGTATTCATTATCTTTTCTACAACTCCTGATAATAAGATTTTCACATAGTCTTTCCTTTCTAACTCTTTATCTACTATAGAAAGTAATTCATTCACACTCTTAGACTCAATCTAATCAACCTTTATTGTCTTAGGTCTCCAAACCTGAGTTTTGCCCTTCTCATATCTTCTAGGGTATCCATAACCTTTGAGATATCTTGAGGATCTCTTTACTCCACTTGGACATAATTTAGCAATATGGCCAACCTTATGACACCAAAATCAAGCAACATTTCTCATACCTTTTACTTGAAGGTGACTAAGATCTTTCTTTGACTGATCACTTCTCCTCAAATAGTCTTTTTCCCTATGACCAACATGATGACAAACAAACCAATGGCCATGAAAATAATTAGAAAACCTAAAAGCATTGGGTTGTCTAATTGGCTTCTTTAATTTGACCTTAAAACTTACACCCTTCTTACCATGGACTGATATCTCATGATCTTTCTCAACCTTGACTATGAGCCTCTCATGCTTATCCTTCAAATAACCTAACTCAGCCTTCAACTATTCACATTATTCTTCTCTTAATCTCAAACTTGAATATGCAACCTCTCGCTGATTCTTAAGATCTTGAATAGACATCTTATCTTCTTTTGCTTCTAAAGCCAACTTAGACTCCAAGATATATTCCTACTCCTTAAGAGCCTTGACCACATATTTCAACTCTTGAGTCTCCTTCCTTAGCTTCTTGGCTATCTTGTGCTTCAAATAATCTCCTTTAGGCTTGTTAGGCCTATTCTAAAGGACTAACTCTGATATCAATTGTTAAGCACAGGCTTATACTAAAAGGGGGGTGAATCAGTATAACATAATCTTTTAATCATTTCAAATTTAATCAACCAAAACAACCATAAACACTCAAGATCTAGTAATTAATAACACAATAGAACATAGGATTTACGTAGAAACCCTTTTGGGAGAAAACCACAGTAAAATATTACTTTTATATATATAAATCCTTTATAATGTTTACAGGCACCAACCTACTAAAGACACCAATCCCCAAACCAAGCACCAACTCAATCAATTTGTAAGCACCCACCCACTAGAGACACTAATCCCCTTTACCACGTACCAACTCAACTAATTCATGAGCACCAACCCATAGGAGCACCAACCCCTAAACTATGAGGCACCAACCCCAAACCAAATCTATTCCATTGTCTGTGATTGCTTCTTCAATCAAATGATGGCTTTGCTTATCTTACACTTTCTCTCTCACTAATTTTCTTATATACTTTTTTCTCTCCTCTCTTTAATAATTCTCAAATGATATTCTTCATTATAATAAATCTTCCCTTCACACTTCTTTTCTTAAGAGATATTCTATTTCATTTTCTGCTCTTCCTCTCTTCCTTCTCTCTCACACTTATGTGATCTTTAATCAAATTGATTGCTTGTAATACTTCCACATCTCTTTTCCCTTATATAGTCTTTAAATTATGTGTCCCATCCAAGAGGCACCTCTTCACCAAAAGATGTGACCGTTGATATTTTCATCAACATTTCTATCAATATTTTTGTTTACAATTTTGTTAACATTTATGTCAACATTTTCATTCACTTATGGTAACAATTCCATTCACTTTTGACAACACTTTCATTCACTTACAACAATAATTCCATTCAATTTTGGCAACACTTACATTCACTTCTAGCAATAATTATGTTTGACATTTCTATTCATATCCATTACAATTCCTTTGACATCAATGATAATTATTCTAACAATCTATCACTTTGACCTCATCTCATGCTCCCTGGTAATCTTGACCAAATATACATCATCAATCTTCTTAGAAGTAGCTCAGTATTTACCTTTGCTCACTATTAAACATCAAGAATTTTTTATCATCTTGTTGCTTCCTAAAAATTTTGAGCAAACATGCTCCATCAATCTCTTCAAGAGTAGCCTAGACTTTAACATGCTTAAACATCAAACACTTTAACCTCTTTGACTCAATACACATTGTAGATTTGCATCTGTATGAATACCCACTCATCATTAGACCCTTATCTTGTCTTGATCTTTACCTTTTGAAAATTTGGCTAAGTATAGTAACCTTTGCAATCTACTTAGAAGGCCAACTTTGAACCTTACTAACTTTTGTTGTGCTCAATCACATGTTCTAAAATTTAAACCATATGATCTTCTTTCATAGGGGAATCCATCCATATATCAAGCTACTCCTGGAACCTTCACACATGTGATATATAACACCATCAATATACTTACTTGGATCTACTTGAAATTATATATTAAGCTTAGAATAATTTTTCATCATAGATCTATGATGTGATTAAATGTGTGCCATTGATCTCCTTTGCAAATTTGGCTAAGTATGGGAAAACATTGTAAACTACCTGGGAACCCAAATTTGCATAGTTATATCTTTTTATCTACTCAACTGCATGACCTAAAACTTGGACTATAGAAACTTGTGACTAATGTGATCACACCCATATAATACACTCACCTTGAATCATCCATACATGGCAATGGTGATGTCATTAAATTGCCTACCCAGATTTTTATTTCCCAAAACCAACTATGCCAAGATGAACATAATGAAGAACCAAATTAATAACATACACTTCCAAAATATCTCCAATTATCTTTGACCTCTAACATTACCCCTCACACATGCTCAATAATTTAGACCCATCCCTAATCATGCTAAAACTAAAGATCAACCAAGCCTAATTCAAGCATACTAGGACAAGCACACTGCACACTTTATCATTGACATTTAGACTATCAAGACACTTCATCCACTCACCTGGACACCTCCATGAAATCACTAATAACTCTCCAATAATCTCCCCTTTGTCATTAATGTCAACACCCATCATATATCTCACCTTGCTTCTCTCTCTTCAAGCAGTCTTATAATAGGAACCTTCTCCCCCTTTGACACAATGATAAAGTGGGCACAAACTGATCCTGAGGACCTAATAAGACTACCAATAGGAAAATACCACCTTTAAAATATTATTAAAACTCCCCTTACCTTGATCCTACCTCTTCTTTCCTTGAAAACTTCCTCTTGCTACATGCCAACACTCTTTTCAACCAATCACTATAACTAATGAAGAAAGAACACACAAAAGCATTAAAATCTAATGGAACTCACTAAGAAACATCTGAGAGGGACTCCCCCTAAGATATATGAGCCATTTAATCTCTTGAGCATCTTCAGATCTTCACACACCATGAATAACCACTACACAGGCTTATTAGCCTTCTCTCTCAAGTCACCTCAAGGACCACCAAAATAACTTCATACCACTCACCAAATAGGAAAGATGCTCTAAACAACTTGAAAAATCACCTTTAAACACTCATGTCTTGCTCTTTTTGAGAAACTAAGCAAACACATCAAATCTTCACACTAAGCCTGTCTAGACTCCTTGTAGCCTTACTTGTAACTTATAGAGCCCACAACTTTCAATAGACATATTTTAAAGATATAAAACTTCATATCTTTAGTACTCTCATATTCTCCTTAAGAACACTAATTTTCATCACCTAGATCCTCCTCTTTAACATACTTCCTTCACAAATCTACTAGCCAATTAGGTCTCCATTTTGAAAAAAACTTGAATAATTTAAAAAACACAAACCTTCAAATCTCTATGAAGCTTGATTTAACAACCCAACCTATTAAGAAGCCATAGACCTCAACTCATAAGGCAAACCACTTTTCTAGCATAGCCCAAAACTCTAGAATCTCAAAATAAACAAGGTCAACAAACCTCCTTCTAGTCAATGCCCACCTCTAAAACTTATTTCAACCTAGAGACAACCATCACACACTTCTAGACCAAGATTTTATCCTTCACACCTTTGTGAACCTTGACTTCCTATACTATGGCTTTGATCTGTAATAAGAAAGATAAACCCAAGAGAACACAAAAACCTCCAAAAGGCACAAATAGGATCATCAAAAGACAAAACCACCTGGAACACATTATAAAGAAGTACATAGACCTTTCTAAACACCAACATCTTCTTGACATTCCATCAATCTCATTATGACACCTAAAAACACCCATTTTGATCTTGCAAATAATGCATACATAGCAAAAACACCTTATGACATCACTCTAACCTCATCAAAGCACTTCTCCCATCTTGACACACCTACTCCAACTAGAAACACTCATCTCTTGCCTTCTATCACCTTCTAAAGAACACCACAGCAACACTTGCTTCTCCACTGAAAGTAGTCTCTTAAGAAGCATAGATAGAGACCTCCTCTACACCACAATGCTCTAAAATGAAGTGAAGCCAAGAGTACCCCATGTCTCTTCAGTAACCATTGGAATAATTTTATAGCTATAATACTTCTTGTTCTTGTTCTTCTTAGTCTGAACTTTGACAACTTGTTCTTTTTCTACATCACTCACTTTCTCTTCTATGATAGGATATACAACATTTGCCAAAATTATAAAATCTTGGCATACCTTGATCACTAAAATATCTTCTTTTCATTGTAGAACATAGGAACTAAGCTTGAAATTCACTCACATACATCAGGTTGCTCATTAGCATCCAAACACATCTCATAACTATCCTCAACCAGAACCTTGGTCTTCTCCTTGAGCTTGGTCTCTTCATTCACAACATGAGCAAACAATGAGAGATCTTATCACTTTCCAACTTTTTTATCATTATCCACCATAGCACATAGATTATTTGGACCTACAAACTCATCATGACTCACACTTACCACCTTTGGTTTCCATGAGTTAACTTTCCTTCTTTCTTGCACTCTAGGATCCTAATTAAACATAATATGTCTTATAGGCCTTTGCTTGTAGAATCTAGCACTGTGACCTCTCTATTGATAGTTGAAGCACACTATACCTTTTTCAAGAAGCTTACCCTAACTTTATTAATTGTAAAAAATATTGAAATATATCCATTCTTTTGAAAATTAAAACAAACCACTCCTTTTAAAGAAGACTCGCCTTGCCTTACCTTATTTGGATAATGCTTAACAAAATATCCCTCTTCAAGATAGTTGAATCACTTCACGTTGTTCACACCTTTTTAATAATGACCATAGTTCCATGCAAAATCATTTTAATAGCTCTTCTACACTCTCTAACCCTATCACCAAATTGATTACATATGTACCCGTAACCATTGAAACTTGCATACCTCATGGCATTTGGTTGTCTGATCTGATTTGTTTCAATATATTTGCACCATCATTTTTTGAATGATTGGTGGCCTTCAAGGGCTAAACCACCTTTCTCTCATTGACCTTCATGTCAAATTTAGAAGCAACTTTGGGATCTTCATTGAAACCCAATCTAGATTTGTCACTAGTAGAATTTTGACTCTTTATGAGATTATCCAGATCATTAGAACTTTTATTAAAATTGAAAAATGATTTCACCTTACTTGAAAACTTCTCTAACTCATATTTCAAAGACATAATTTTAGAAACATACCTTGAACATTCTTATTCTTTGGCTATTAGACATGCAGACATAGATTCCAACTTAGAATTAAGAAACATGATTGCACCTTCATGTTCCTTGGTGTCTTCATTCATTATTGCTTCATACACACTGAATTGCTCCTCATAGTCCTTGATTTGAGACTTCATTTTCTTGTTAATATTCTTCTCAATCTTAAGTTATTCAAGATCATTTACCAATTTAGTCTCGTAGTCTACCTCATCTTTATCATCATCTAAATCACTCCAAGTAGAATCCTTTGGATATGAGCAACTTCCTTCCTCAGCCATGAAGACGTCTTCATATTTAATAGGACAATCATCTTCATGATCATACTATGAGTCACTATCTTCACTCTCTTATGATGAGCTACAATTTTATTTGGTGTAGAGACTCTTCTTGTCCTTGAAGTACTTCTTGTTGTTGTCAAACCTTCTGAATCCCTTCTTGCTTTTATCAAACTTGAATTATTTCTTTCCATCATCATGACCTTGACCATGATCTTTATCATCATTATTCTTATGTTTATGAGGGTACTTGTTAGTAAAATGTCCTACTTATCCATAATTGAAGAATTTGAAGGTTACTTTACCCTTATACTTAACTGAACCTATTTTCAATTTATTTGTAAACAAAACAATCAATTCATCATCATTAATATCATATGTGTCATCCTCCTTGAGTTTCTTACCTTAGAACTTCTTATTTGGCTTTATTTTTGTCTTGAATGTTACTTCCTTATTTGGTGGTGTATCATTATTTATTCTCATCTCATAAGCAATAAGGATGCCATGCAATTCATCCATCTTCAACTGAGTAAGATCATGACTTTTTTCTACATTAGATACTTTACAATCAAACTTGAGAGAAAGAGACCTTAATACCTTTTGAACTACAATATCTTCTTTAATATTCTCTCCAATACCTTTGATGATGTTCACAATCTTATCAACTCTCTGTAGAAAATATGACATAGAATCTTCTTCCTTCATCTTAAGACTCTCAAATTATCTTCGGTGAGTGTGCAACTTTTCCAACTTAACCTTTGAATCTCCTTCATAAATAGTCATCAATTTATCCAACATTTCCTTAGAAAATATGTAATAGATTACCTTGGTGTATTCAGTCTCTAAAATACCACAAGTGATAGCATTTGTTGCCTTATAATTGTTCTCAAACAACTTCTTATTTTCAGTACTGGATGGAGGAATAGTAGGTATAGAATAGTCATTCACAACAGATACCCAAGTGTCAAACCCTAGGGACATTATATACATCCTCATCCTTGCACTCCAAAAAGCATAATTAGATCCATTGAACATCAATGATTGCTTAGTGTAAAAACCTCCTTACATTTGATGGATACCCATATTGCACCTTCAATCTCCTTCAAGCTATCAAGCCTTTACCAAAGGACTTGCTCTGATACCAATTATTAGAGGTACAAACCATAGAGAGGGGGGTGAATCAATGGTGGAAAACAATCTAATTCAATTTATAAACCCTTCAAACACTTAAGCATTCAATACAACCATTCATGAAGCATTCAATATGTTTATAACAATGAACAATAGATAATGTAAGATCACACACACAACATAAGATCTATGTGGAAAACCCTTTTAGAAAATAAAACCCACTCTAAAGTCTAAAAACACATGGAATACTTGTCCTATAATAATTATGCAAACATGAGAGTTTAGTGAAACACCTATTATACAAGGAACACCTACCCTTAGGATGGTCAAGTCTCTTTGACTTGAATTTAGTAAAAGACTTACTCCATAAGGAACACCTACCCTTAGGATGGTTAAATCCTTCTAACATAAATTTAATGAAACACATGTTTCACAAGGAGCACCTACCCCTAAGGATGGTCAATTCTTTCTGACCTAGATGTTGATCACCCTCCCAACACCTATGATATGAACATTTCTTGATCATTATTACCTACCACTCAGATGGAGATACAATGTATATAATCCCCCTTTACTTCTTCACATAGTCACAAATATCCAAAACCACCTTTTGGATCACTCTACACTTATCAACAATAACATTGTCATAACCTTAGCCACATGACTAAAAGGTCATACAAATAGTCCACACTCTAATATTCCTCTCAAATACACACTCAGACCTACAAATCCTTCTTCTATTCACTTTTCTCCCAAATCTTCAAACCTATAAGAGAACTATTATTGACATTAAAAATATTAACTATAGGTCATACACATAGTCATCAACCTAATATTCTATATAACCCATTCACTGGGCACACACCCTTTTTTCTTTCGTTTGCTCTTCAACTCACACACACACACACCTCTTCTTATAAGTCTAGAAATCACCACCTTTGATTTCACCTTTTATAGATCTATCATTATTATTATCTTATAGGTCAGCCATAATAATTGTATTAGCCCTTAATACATATAACATATCTCAATTCCATCCACATATGTTGGCCATAGCAACTATGGGTCACACTTAAGAAGCTACACCTTTCAATTAGGCCTTAGTATCCCTTATAGGTCTCATGGAGACCTATTCACTCATTTAGCACTTAAACGAGTAAATTAGAAACATAGGACCACTTCCAAATGCATATTTACACTCTACATTACTTCTTATACATCCTCAAATTATTAAAATCACCATTACACACATCTGCATAAGCTCAATATACTCAAACATTAGCCTTATACATAAGAACACCATGAATGAATAAATAGTCAACTTCTAAGCATTTTTTCACACTAAATATGGATTTTTCAAACCTCCAAAACTCATATAGATCATCTTTGTATATGATACAACACTCTCTAATATCTAATTCCCTTTGAAACATCTAAATACCATCAGAATAGCTCAAAATATTTTTCTTGGGTCACTTACAGAACATGGTCAAACACATAGTCAAATTTGGATCTCAATAACTTTCAATATACAAACATTCAAACCTTATAACTAGATTCACTAGATTAATATTTAATTCCTCTATAACTTTGTGTTTTACTTCACCTTATAATTCATCCTAGATCAAAATATATGTCTCAACCAGTGTAGACTGGTTTTTCCCTTTGCTAAATTCAAATGCCAATAGTGACTGTTAAACATCAAACATTTGCCATCATCTTGTGTCCTTGCATCTTTTGATAAAATACACACCATTTATCTCTTTGAGAGTATCTTGATATTTAAATATGTTTAACATCTATCACTTTGATCTCATCTCATGTTCTCTGGCAATTTTGACCAAATATGCACCATCGATCTTCTTAGAAATAGCTCGGTCTTTACCTTTTCTCACTATTAAACATCAAGCACTTGTTATCATCTCATTGATTCTTAAAAATTTATATCAAATGTACTCCATTTATCTCTTTCATAGTATCTTTGACTTTAACCTACTTAAACATCAGACACTTTAACCTCTTTGACTCAATACGCATCGTAGATATACATTTGTACGAACACCTGCTCACCGTTAGATCCTTATCTGGTTCTGATATTTACCTTTTGCGAATTTGGATAAGTATGGGAACCTCTAAAATCTATCTAGAAGGCCAAATTTTAACCTTGATAAATTTTTCTATGCTCATTCGCATGTCTTAAAATTTAAACCATATGATCTTCTTTCATAGGGGAATCCATCCATATATCAAACTACTACTAAAACCTTCACGTGTGTGAAATATAATGCCATAAAAATAATTAAACAAATATAATTAAAATTATAAATTAATCTCATATTAATTTCATGTCATATATTTTTGATGTAATTAAATGTGTATCGTTAGATCTCCTTTGCTATGGGAAAACATTGCAAATCACCTAAGAAGCCAACTTTGCATAGTTATATCTTTTGCTCTGCTCAACCACATGACCTAAAACTTGGACCATAAAAAATTGGAAATAATTTGATCATAACCATATGACCAAATCCATTTGACTCATCCATATATGGAAATGGTGATGTCAGCAAACTGCCTACATAGATTTTTCTATCATAGACCAACTATGCCAAGATGAATATAATGAAGAACCGGATGAATACCATAAACTTTCACAATCTCTTCAATCATACTTGACCTATAATAGGACCCCTAAAACATGATCAATACTTCAGACCCATCCCTAATCATGTGAAAACTAAATATCAACCAAGCCTACTTCAAGCATACTAGGATAAGTACACTGCACACTTTGGCATTGACACTTAGACTATCAAAACACTTCATCCACTCACTTGGACACCTCCATGACATCACTAAAAACTCTCCAATAGGTATGCATTAAAATTTAGGATACTTTTAGATAATATATTTACACATGACCCAAAAAATTAGTTTTTATCATGGTACTTACCCAAGTAACGATAAAAAGGGTTTTCACCTTTAGAGGATTTTTTTATGTTTTTATTTTATTTTTATTTTTTCTATAAAAAATTTTTATGAATTTTTTATTTTAATGATTTTTTTTAATTTTAATGAATTTTTGAACTTTTTTATTTTTGCAGTAGCATTAGCTTCTTCAAGTATAGTATTGATTGAGATGTTTGATATTTATGGGTCCATCAAGCTCTTGTCCATCTTGCATGGTCAACTTGTATTTTCCACAATTTTCATTATGAAATTCCTTGATATTGAAGTTGTCTTCTTCCAAATTTAAACATTTTAATAGGATATCTTCATATGATAAAGAGTGTTGTCAAGGAGGGTGAAGTAGGAGGCACATTAGATGAAGGATTGTCTTTGATTACATGAAATATATGGAAGGAGGATGTGGTCATGGACGTAAGTGTAGATTTTGATATACCAAAGGGAATTAGAAACAATAATTTCACACAACATTTTATATTATGGGACATCATATGTTTGGCTCATTAGTTATTCAAACAAAAACTAACATTGTCGGGTATCCGTTTGCATATTTATCAATTTTTGTTTGTCTAGTTTATCATTTTCATGTACAAAATGGTATGACTAAGTAAATATATAAAAAATATATATTATGATGGTGATAAAATCTTCCTATACCTCAAGACTGAGACTAGATCCAAGCTTAATGATCATGGGATTCTTTTTTGTTTCAATGTTGACATCAATAGTTTCCTCAACATGAGATTTAAATCCATCCTGTAACTATGTCGACATAGGGGAAGGTTGAGTTCATCATCTATTAGTTCCTCAAAAATGTTTTCACTAATAAACTCATCTGTATTCTCTTAATTTTGAATTTCTATATTTGATAGTGCCTCAAAGAGGTTTTCACTAAGAGTCTTCAATTTTTTAGTTTTTTGTTTCTTTTTATTTTTAGATTTATTTTGACTAAGGAACTCTTATTGATCCCCAAAATATGTTGAGGTGTATAGATTGATTTCCAAACCCTTTTTTATCTTTTAGTGTATGCCTTATCGAAGTCCAATGAGTTATATTATAGCTTCATCATTTTAAAATAAATCAATTGGTATGTGATCTTGTCAGTCCTAGTTGATAAGTTTAGGTTATTAGAGATCAAAGTTAATGGTGAGCATAGGGGTGTCATTGAAAATATTGGTGGCATTAAAATATTCATAGAGGCTATAACAAGAACCTATTTTAATGTCACAAAAACCTTCTTCAAATATTGTGTAAGTGTCACTAACATCCTCATATTGACCACCATGGGGTTTACTTTTGATGGTGTGAGATTCTAGATTTACACGAACATGAATAGGCTCTTGGATCCCATATTCATTAAGTCTTATTAATTTACATTGTAGTTTATTGGACCATAATTTTGGCTAAGTAATTTTGGAATAACTAGTGTAGAGAGGCATGATACAAAAGACCATGGCAAAGAATACCATGGCGTGGGAGTCTATGGCATGAAAGGACCAAGTCTCATTGAATAAATGTGCATGTCAATTGAAGAACCCAAGAACAAAGGACTTGAAACTTAACAAAAAACTTGGGAAGCACACAAAAAGTGGAAAATGATTATGGATCAATTCATAAGGAGGAAAGAGAATAATTCAAACATGAATCTAGCAACAACCCTTGGGAAGATGGGTGCTCCATGACAAGGATACAGCACTAAAGAGAGAAAATTAGGGCATAAAGCCCAGGTCCTTAGGAAATTAATGTAATTGGCTACCATGACTCAAGTGTGTTGATGATCATTAGCGAGTCACCATGAGTGTATTTGCTTTTGTAACTACTTGTTCAAGGAAAACCAAGTATAAATACAACTAGATTAAACTTTGTAGTGTTGTTATTATTCAATTGGATATTATTGATAGAGTTTATACAAGTGAGTTGCATTATAACTCTAGAATTATGTAATATTTGAAGATCACTTATCAATATGAATGATGAAGCTTATTTTGAATGTTGACTTAATACTTATGTTCAACTAACTATGGAGATATTTTTGTTAGTTATCATGTATGTTGTTGTTTAATTAACTGAGTTAAGGTTAATAGTTACTATTTATGCCATCTTTTTCTTTTTGATGATTGAGTAATGAATGTGTGCTAAGGTGAATTATAGAATGAACATAGTAATATGTATACATTTGAGTGCCCCTATCTATTAGTACACCCTCATGTGATAAAAGCAATGGGAATCAGTCCCTCCTTGTGTGCTTCGAGTGAGTGTGCAAGAACTAATTATTGCATGAAATTCTAGCACGTCAGCACATTGGGCTCTTAATCATTCAACACCTGCCTAGGGAAGTTATGCTCATGTAAGAAAAAGAGTCCCAAGATTTTATTTATGTTTTTAGGACCTATAACACTTACCTTCATGATGGTGGAAGATACTCGAATGACTATCACTTGAGAATATTGAGTGATTGTATACTAACATTAAGGATAATTTTATAGTACCATTTCTCAAACCAAGAATCTTTGCATGCACATGGGTAGAATAGAATCTATACAACTAATTATATGAGACATTATTTACAGAGGTACCTATTCACCTTCATGTTTGGATTGTGGCTTATTCTCAATACCAATCAATGAACTATGGATAGAAGATAGCTTGGGAAATATAGCATCAGTTAGCTTTACCACAATTGGGAGCACCTTGGATGCGAGTTGTTTATGTTTGGTGGCATGGGGATTTGAATATTTATGTCTTGGAATATGAAACCTTGACATATTCCTATCTAAAATAAGCTCAATTTTACTTCTTTCAAGAATTATGTGGTAGATGTATAAAACATTTTTTATTGGAGGTTATGAAGTTCTTTGTAGATTTTAAACTTGAGACTTTCTCTATGGAAGGTTAAAATCTTTATTGCTTGAGTAGTGAAATTAGTGGAGAAATGGAGGGTAACTTATGATGTATAATTGTTGGCTCATAATGGTATCTAATCAGCGGGAATTATGGAAGCACAAGTATGATGAATCTCAGTGAAGGGTTATGAGTGGAAGCAATCTAAGAAGGGTATAAGAGGACTCAAGAAGTGTTGTAAGGGTCTATAGGGAAGAAAAAGAGAATAAATAGGACTCCCCAACCATAGGACCACACACAATGCTAGATAAAGTATGCATGGGAGAAGTAAGTCAATAAGTGGTGTCTAAATAACCCGATTTGGAGAGGCCCAATTCCCCATCAATAGTGCATGATCATGATTTTGAATTAGATCACATATTTGTACTCAACTGGGATACGAATAGTGTAGAGTTAGAAACCAAACCTATGAGAGAGACATTTGTAGAAAAAGTTTTAAATGGTAGTTTATTGGCTATTTATTTTCCTTTTTATGATAATTATATAGCCAAATTTGGAATGCTTGGTGGACCAAGCATAACTAGTGGGAAAAGTATCAACCTGACTATAGTTGTTTAACCTACCTCAATGCCCAATGTCTTGAGTGTTTATGTTATTGTGGGGCCCATAGGAGGTGGAACTAGTGGTGGTTTGGTTAGAGGAATTGGAGGAGGCATAAGAGGTAATGGTGGACCTCTCCCACAAGGTACAAGAGGGATAGGAAGTGATTCTTAGAAGACCCCATTATAATCCCCTCAACTGCCCACTATATACTATGAGATGACACTCCACTTGCCAAAGTATGAAGGTGTTGAGAATGTTGTAGAGCATGTTCAAAAGTGTGAACTTATTTGATGAGTGCATGACATCACCTCTTCTAAATGGAAAAAAACCCAATTTTCTACCACTCTTTTGGACTGCACATACAAGTGGTACCATAAGTATGATCCATAGCAAGTTGTGGTGGATTATGATCAGTGAAAGGTAGCATTCCTTCAGGATTTTCACATCATAATTTCCCTGAAGGATATCAAGAAAGAACTCATTGATAGCATGAATTAGTATGATGCACATTTCAAGACACTTCTCTCTAAAATATCTTTTGAGATAAACATTTCTCAACATGCCCAATGGTTTGTAGGACTTTTATTGCTCACCTTCAGATTTACCTTATCACAAAAAACTTTCACCAACCCACACAAGGCCTTAGAAGTTTCCCTTCATGCCAAAGTTATTGGAAGTATTAACATAGGGATTAGTCCCTTCATGGAAGCTCAAATCACTGTAATGGCATCACAGATGGAAAATCTCACTGCACATAGGGCTCATGACACCCATAGTGGCTTATGGTGTGTAGACTATGAGTCTAAAAGTCACAACCAAAATAATTGTCCTCACAAGAGTATTTGATCCATGTTGAAGAAATATTATGAGGTTTATCATGAAAAGAATGACATTAGGGATTTTCCTCTACTACAATGTGTCACTTAGTCAAAGGTATCGGCCAATTTTAAGATATGTGATGTATACACTCACAATACCAATGGTTATCATCTCATTAGTGAAATTCATGAGGTGCATATGTGGTCCACATTAGACATATGTTCCTAATAAATAAGAGAATGAAGTTGGTTATCATGGTTGAGTTTGAGGTCAGGGACATGGAGGTGGACATTTTCCACCATAAACCTATTATAAGTGTGATTCCCCAGAGCACTACTAGTGTGATTGCCTAGTATATCCTACATGTGCCTTTTGTAAAAATGAACATTGTTTAGAGGAGTACCCTAACTTGTACATTATTATTATGAAGGAAAGAAATGATAAACATGATACATATTGAAAATCCATAATGGATACCATGCCCTATAACTTTGATGGGTTTGAAAGTCAATATTATAACATGGAGTGGTGGTCAATTTCAATCTATGTCCAATCCACCCATTGAGAAAGTTCAACAAGAGGAGCCTCATGCTACTCACTATCTAGATGCTTAGTAATAGAAGGAGGTGCTCCATGACACTATGAATCTGGTAAGATAACTATAAGGAGAGATTCATTTCTTCAAGGATCATGATGTCGTTACACATGTTGATATGTATAATGCTACAAACCTTCATGACATGACACAAGATGAATTTTAAGAGTTATGAAAATGACTTCTATATGAGGAGATTATACTCTTATTTTTAAACTAGTTGAGGCGTCATACACCTAGGCTACTGAATATCATTAGTTAAACCATGCACGGTGGTAAAAACTCACATCCAACCTAGCCTAGAGGGGGATAAGGAGATATTGGTTAACACCGCTATAGATGAATGGGTTATCTTGGATATCTTAGTTGATATTTATGATGAAGTGAATGTTATAACCAAGGATGCATGGCAGAAGATGTTGGCCAACCTAAATTTTTAAAATTCTCCCCATGTGTTATTTATGGCCAACAAGACTCATGTTTTTTCCATTGGTGTACTTAAATATGCCACCATGGATATCCTCGATATCACTTTCAAAGCTGATTTTGAAGTCATAGAGTTGGCCAAAGCTGATGACTTCCCATCTATATTAGGTTACCCATGGTTTTATGTAAATAATGCTAATTTGAGATTTAATAAGCACTACATTAGTTTTGAGAATGATGAGCAACGCATTGTCATTCCTTTGGACCATGCTCAAGGGCCTCCCTATGTTGAGCCAGTCAATGCTAAAAAGGACACTAATAATATTTATAATGTTATAGCATAGAGTATTGAATGCCTTGACCCCACTTTAGATGGAATATTTCATTGGATGGATGTGTAATATATGTCTAACACCACAAGTAATCCCTATGATTATTAGGCAAAAGGTGACTATAATATTACTAGGAGAATCTATGGCACTATAGGAATTCATGACGACACTTTGTGAAAGTATCATAAATGCCATAAATTTGTTCATCTTGATCATGGATAAATCATGTCTATGCCACCAATAATATTAGATGAAGCTTTGAGGTTCCATGGTTAATTGGAATTTTTTAACTTTGTACAGCAGTTGGAATCATTCTATGACTCTAACATTGATCAGATATGATTAATTATTCATATATTTGATGGCACAGCTGCTCAGTGGTGGAGAACTCATCAAGAGAACTTACCTACTTGGGACCAAATTTATTCTAATTTACACCATCACATTCACCATGTTAATCATATTCATGGCACCATTAGTTATAGTGGCATCAAAGCTTTTGAACCTCACCTTGAATCTTAAGAGACTATATGGATGGTGGATGAAACATTCTTGCTTGAGTACCTCTAGGTTCACACATTTTATAGTACGTTACACACTTGGGATAGAGCATGGTATGTCCATGAAGAGTGTCATCTAGAAATGATTTCTTGACATTTTATTAAGAGTAACATGATTTTGGCATTATATTATTCATCCCCATGGATGGATTTAAGGCTTACATTACAAGCCATGCATCAAATTGTAGTAGGTGACCCAACCTCAGTTGAAGATCAGATCAGATGCATACATGGCACATAAGAGGAGAGATTGACTATTTTTCATGAACCTAATGAGAAGGCATCATTTCCACCACCTAAACCTATATTGGACCATGCACTGAGAGAATAAATTCACAAGGGTAATCATAAAGTCAAGTACCAAGTTGATGGAGGTGCCAGATCTGATCTACCTGACCTATTAACTAATAATTTGGTTGCACATATGGAGTATGTCATGTAAAATGTACATGATTCCATCCAATAATAACAACACCCATACTTGGAGACACTCTATACTGTTCAATGAAATATTAGCATGAAGGAGTCAATCAAGATGGATATTATGGGAGACTACTTATTTGATATAAATATCTCTAAGGTTTTTGAGCTATTAAAAGAATATCAATATGTCTTCCCATGGAACTATACTAAAATGAAAGGCATGCATCCTTCCTTAGGCAAGATGCACATAAATATGGTAGAGGGTGCTCAACCTATCAGAAAGAGGCCTTATCAGATGAATCCTAACTTGTGTGCTTGAGTCAAGGAAGAAATTGATAACATGTTATGCATGGGAATCATTACTCCTATATATGAGTATGAGTGGGTGAGTCACATGGTTATAAGTATCAAGAAAGATAAATGCATATGGATCTATGTGGATTATCAAGTACTCAATGTTGTTTACATTACCAAACCCTTTTTGAAACCCTTCACTAATAAGATACTCGAGTGAGTTATTGGGTGTGAAATCTATACATTTACAGATGGCTTCTTTGGATAAATTCAAGTTGAGATCGTAGAAGAGGATAAGTTGAAGACCACATTCACATCCAAGTGGGGATCCTTTGTTTATAATGTAATTCCATTTAGGTTGAAAAATGCTCTTATTGTGTTCTCTTGGATTACAATCAAAGCTTTTAATGAATTTATTCATAAGTTCCTTCAAGTCTACCTTGATGATTGGACTATTCATGGCTTAATGCAAGACCCTTGTTCAAATCTCTAACTAATGTTTGAGCATATCAAAACCTTCAAATTTCCATAAATCTTAATAAATGTCTATTTGTTACCCCCTTTGGCATTTTAATTGATCATGTCATATACCATGATTAAATTTGGTGGATCCAACCAATATTTTTGTTATAGTTCACCTTCTACAATTGACTACCTAATGAGAGCCACATGCCTTCTTAGTTCATACTAGATATTATATAAATTTCATTCATGGATATGTTAAGATTGTTGTGCCTCTAGAGGAATTATTGAAACATAGTGGTCAATTTGTCTGGACCAATGCTCACCAGTAAGCATTTTTTACACCCAAGGATAAGATTATCACCACCCCTATTATCTAGTTTCTAAATAAGACAAAGCCTTTTCATGTCCATGTTGATGCTTCTAGAATAGAGGTCAGTGTTATCCTCGCTCAACCTAGTGAGGGCAACCTAGACCACCCTATCTATTTTGCAAATAAGTTTACTCTAACTTAATAGAACTACATGATTATAGAGTGTGAAGTATTCTCTATGGTTTACACCTTCTAAAATTTTCATTAGTACCTATTGGATATTCCATTTATCTTTTTCATAGACCATGAGGCACTATAGTACTTAGCAAATAAACTAATATTACATGGGCACATTTGCCAATGGATTGTGTTATTTCAATAGTTCCATTTTTCAGTAATGGTAAAACTTGGTAAGGTCAACTACAGTCTAGATCATATTTCATGCATTGAATTTGGATAACTGGCATACACCATTGAGAATGACTTGATTGACATGTAGTTGTTTCACATCATGTGTGTGCCCAAGGAGATAGAAGCTATTTATACATTTTTGAATACAGGTTTAGCACCAACTCACCTCAACACTCTAGAAAAAAATTAATTGGTTTTTCATGCTACTCCATACCAGCTTATAAGGGGTGACCTTTATAAGCTTTTATAAGATAAAGTGTTATGACGTTTCATCATGCAACATGAGCATGTTGATTTACTTCAAAAAGTTTGTGAGTGTATCACTAGAGGGCACTATGTTGGTGAAGCTTAATGCGAAAGTCCTTTTGGTTGGCTTATGGTGGCCTACCTTGTTTAAGGATTTTAAGACTTATGCATGTCAGTGTGACATTTTCCATCATGTGAGAAATTTGAACAAAATAGATGCAATTCCCCTTAATCCTATATTATCACAATAACCCTTCTAAAATTGGTCTATTGATGTTGTTGGCCCCATAAACCTAGTAGGGAGGTGTCCCAGTGCATGTTATGTTATCACTGCTACTGACTATCTTACTCACTGGGTTGAAGTTATGCTAACAAGGAATTGTATGATTGCCACTACTACAAGATTTCTCTAGGATAATATCATTACATAATTTAGATGTCTGTCGAGTCTAACTAGTGACTGAGGCACCCATTTCCTTAATGAGACCATCTATATCATCTTAGTAGAATTTATGATCATGCACTATAAAATAACACTATATCATCCTTAGGCTAATGGTATAGCTGAGGTGTTTAATAAGATATTGGGTGATACATTGACCAAGATATGTAATATTGGAGCACAGACTAAAATGATCATGTGTTTGTGGTATTAAGGCCATATCAAACCACTTACAAGTAGTTAAACAAGAGCACACCATCCAATCTTGTGTTTGGTACCGAAATAATTCTTTCAGTTGAATTCCTTATTCTTTCTCTTTGAATTATGTGCATTGGTCAACTAGATGATGAATCATCCTTAAAATCATGCCTTGGTGCTTTATTGCAATTATATGAGACCTAATTTATCTCACATTAGAGTCAGGGAATGGAGAAATACAAATAGAAAGCCTGGTATAATCATCATTTGAAAAACAAGACTTTTAAACCTAGCATACAAGTACTAGTATATGACTCCAAGTTCACATGCCACTCTGGAAATCTTCATGTACATTGGATGGTCCCTTAATGATTCATAGTATCTATCCCATTGGTGCATATAGGTTAAAGCAACTAGATGGTCAATTTTTTCTTGGCCATTTCAACGGTAGTCGGTTGAGACCCTACTATTCTTATTAGTCTTTATTTTTTTAATAATAAGGCATATTCCATTAGGTTAGTCTAAGATTTCAATTGTTTTTAATAATGTGTGGCACTAGTTGCGTGCCCTTGAATATTTTTAGGGTCAACACTTTATAATTATTTATATTATCATGGAGGATCATAAACAACTTTTAATATGGGGTAAGTGTATAACATCTATGGAGTACCAGGATATGGTCAATGGGAAGACGTGCAAGAGAAAAGGTACATAAGCATAAGTGTATAAAGACAAAAGGGTATGTAATATGTGGTGCATAACCACCAAGCTAAGTTGTGGTAAATAAATAATACTTCTCACCTTTGGAATGGAAAATATTCAAATTATTTAGAGTTGTCATGCACTTCAAGAAAAGCATGGGATAGGACATGTATTTAATACAAGAAAAATAATGGTAATGGAAAGTGTACCAAATCTACATCAAGGCAATACCGTTATTAGCATTTATTGCATGAAGTGATGGTAGAAGGAGTGGGGTAGTAAATTCAAGTTACCCCCTTGAGCCTATAAAAGGTTAAATGCAAGCCATTTCACTTCTTACTATTGTCATATTTATAAACTTACAAAGATAAAGAAGCATATTTGAGTTGTTGTAGATTGATTTCCAAGATTTTAGATGAGTGAATTGTAATGGATTAAGACTATTTTCAAGAATTGCAGAGTATATCAATTGAGGTAAATAAAAAGAGTGTTGGGAGGAGTGTAAGGACATGCAATTTTTTGGATTTATAGGTTGCAGAGGTTGACATACACCATTATATTCATTGAATTAGGAGATTCAAGTGGGATAATAAGGCAAACACATATTATTTTGGGAATATTGAATGGTTGCACCTCAACCTATGAGCTTTTTGAAGGCTGATGCAACCAAAAAAAAAGGACCATTGAAGTAAGCCTTTATGTGCAATACCAAAGGAAGAAGAGTTGGAGAGTGTGGGTGGTGATATTATATTAATTAAACATGAGATACCTAAAGAGTACAGAGCATGTGTGGAAGACATATAATTATAAATGGTGTGTTAGGAAAAAAAAGAAGGTTTTTTACCCCCACCTTCACTATTGGTCAAAGAAATCTGGTACCTAAAAGTGGTACTACACATAGATAATTGGGTATCAAATGTACCCACTTTTAATGTTTTTGATTATAACCACCACCAACCTAGTAATGAAGTGTAACTACAACACAACTACTAGGTAGAGAACCAAAACATAAGGATTGAGATATTATATGAATTGCAAAAAAATTAATCCTCTAAATGTTGTTGGACTCTTCCAATTATTCAATCTTCCATATTTTGGAAATCCAGTTGAAGTAGTGAAGTTTTTAATTTCATGAGTGAATGAAGACTATATATATTATGTTGGGTGTTGGATGAGGATTACATCAGAGTAAATAAGCAAATTCATAGGGTTACAGTGCTCAAGAATAGACCTTGTTTACAACTTGGAGTACCAGGATGAGATCAAAAAGACTGTTATGGCACTTGAGTATCAAAAATAAGGCCATGATATGCATATCACTAATCTCTAAGATCCTACCCTCGAAGTGGGTGTGTGCATCATAATGACCAAGGTTGAAGGTAGAAATAGGTGAAAAGAGGTGGATATGTCCCACATTTATGTCACTTAATAATTCACCAAGGGGATAAAATACAATTGGGCACAGTACTTAGATGATAGAATTATTTTGGATGTAGAGAAATCCCACAATCTACCCAACCAAATGTTCTCATGGGGAATGTTCCTATTTTTAATGGTGTTTGATGAGATTGGTGTACATGACTAAACCACTAGAGAGATAAAATTGGCATACCCTCCCAAGAATAAGTCCCCCATAGATTGGTTACAATCATTCAATTACCTTAGATAAATAACCCCATCCCACAAGGTCAAAATGAAGGGATGGTATGATAGGATGAAGAAAGTCTTTGGGAACAAGTGGCACGTTCTAAAGGAATTACCTAGATAGTTTGGAGACCAAAAAAAAATTTCCATTAAGTAACATTTTTCCTAGAGTACATTTAGATGGCTCTCTCTTGAGATTTGTCTAGATCATTGAAGTTTTCATATGCTTTCATGGTGTGGTACTTCATGAATGATGTCAACCAGATATATAAGTGTATCCATTAAACATTATTATAGAAAGGATTGACACAGAGATTCAAACCCTATGCCATATATGTTGGGTGAATATTTTGTCGGCCAGCTAACTGGTGATCAAAATAGTTCCTATCACCACAGCATAGGGAGATGGGTCATCCTGGTGTGCAAGTTTACTACATCAACAGGGGACAAATCTCTCCTCTCATCAAGGGGAGGTTCCCTATTAAATATTTGGAGGCTATATACTATAAATATAAGTAGAAAGTAAGACACAGGGGTGGAATGAACCATCCATCTCTCTTTTTTCAGAGATGATGCTAACAAATAGAGGAGAAATCTCGGGTGATTGGTGAAGGCACTTCTCTTCTGTCAAAAGTGTTTGTTCTTGCAAACAGCAGGACTCTTTCTAGTAACAAGTGACTGGTAACCGGGTTCAAAGTAACCAGCAATCTAAGATGTAGCTCAAAGTCTCCACCTTGACTACCCTAGAGTGAGGTACAAAGAATAATGGGGGCACAAATTTGTCCCAAGGTCCTTTACATAGAAACAAAAAGGAAAAACACACACTGAAACAATTATGTCAGCACAAAGTCTGAAAGTAACTAGTTTCAGGACACCTTCCTTATCACTTCCACTAGCTCTGCTTGTTAAATTAAATAAACAAGAACACATTCAGAAGATAGACATAAGAACAATCTCCTAAAATGATACAAGCTATACAGCACAAAGTCTATGAGTCACTTGCTTTCTCATTCAGATAAAATAATATGAAATACAATCTAAGCTCAAAGTCTCAGTATTCCCCTTTCAATTTGGGCAAAGTTTTACTTCTATATTCAAGAAGATCTCCCTTGTAACAATGAAAGAGTTTACATTATATAGAGGCTAGGAGAGACTTGGCACTTTGTCCCATGGAGTGACCTATGTTGTGCAATCAATGCCTTGGCTACATTTTTTATTCTGTCAGGAAGGGCCATGCTAGAGCAGGGCAACTACCTTAACTTTGGAATGTTGGTTCATCTTCCTTGTCCTCTATTGAGTCTAAATCACTCATTCCATCACCTGTTAGCCACACAAATGTCTATTCTACCTTTAATTCAAAGGGGACAAATAGGCTACACTTTCAATGTTTGCAGGCCCCAAATATCTACCCGACAAACTACTTCACCTACTGGAATTAACTCCCACTAAGTTTCCCTCTTTGACTCTTCCTTCTCTTGGTCCCAGCCTTAGGGTCTTTGAATGCATCGGGTCTATGTTCTAAGTTTGCAAGGATCAATCAGACGCTTCACTACAGCAATTTTGACATCCACAGGTCTCTCTTCCTTTGAAGGTTAATGGCTGGCTATTCGCCCCAATTTTGACATTTTCAGGCCTATCATTTTGTTGTGACACAGGTGAGGACACATGGCAGCATCTACAGCTTTGAAATAAGCTTCTGGGAAAAGGCCTTGAGACTTGTTAGAGGCTGGAGGCATAGACGCAGACACGTGGAAGTTTTTGCTACAATGGGATGGGACACGTGGTGCATTCCACTCTATGAAGCTTCATTCGAAACTATGTCTTGGTACATGACACTTGCCAGCTTTCGCTACACTTTTGAGGCTCGACCATTCCTAAAGGGAACTTGACCTTTGAGATCTCAAACAGGGTCCATTTTATGTGTCAAGTGTCCCTCCGCAAGGGTCTCTATCCTTTTGGATCCTCCCGGTGGCCTTCAAGCTTTTCATCTTTGATGAGCCTGTTGTTCCATGTATTTCCTTTGGATAAATTGTTTGAAGGAATTCCTTCATTTTCTTCAAACAAAAAGTCTGAAGAAATTCCTTCAGACAATTTGTCTAAAGAAATTCCTTTCTTTGGCTCTATGCCTTCTGCAAGGGCATCCCTCTTTGACACATGGTAGTATCTGTCACTTTTTGCCAAGGACACATAGAGTCTTCTATTGCATCGTGTTGAAACCTTCCACCATCGACACTTGGCACTTTCTAATATCATGCTTTTGTAGCATCATAGAAATGCTTGGGGCTCAGTTAGGTTCTTTCAGATGATGATACTTGTCAGCCTCCACCGATCTTTGCACAGGACATGTGGCATCATTTGCAAATATTTAGAAACAAAGTGTAATGGGGCCCGATCGATGACACTTGGCAGCATCCCCCTGACTCTTTCATTTGCATGCACTTATTTTCTTAACTAAGGTGGCCTTTGAACCTTTGAATCCGTGAACCTGATGAACTTATGAAGTGGTTCAATGGTTTAATCAATTCATTCCTTTAAGTCACTTTGGCATCTTTGAACCAAGCGTGTTGAATCATTTGGGGCTTGAACCCGTTGAACCATTGAACCAAAATGGTTCAAGGTTCAACGGTTCAAGCCTTTGAAACTCGTTAGATGCTCAGAGCTATAGAACTTTGAAATGGTTGAACTTTGAACCTCTGTCGAAGTGGTTAGCTCTCGTTGATGATGTTGAACCTTTGAACCCATTGAACCCATTGAACTGAAATGGTTCAAGGTTCAATGCTTGTTGATGGACTCTTTTTTCAATTAAAACAAGGTGCTGACCCAAACTTGAAGATGACCAATTCTTGGAAACTAGTTCTTTTGATTGAACTCACCTGCAGAAGCCTTTGAACCTATTGAACCTGTTATTCCCCTTACTGAAAAGCTTGAAAAATTAGGAATTTGAAAGCTCAGAACAAATTTTGAAAAGGGAAGAGACAATTTTGGTCTTGCAGGGCCTAAAATAGTTCATATGTTGTCCCAAAAATGAGTGATATTTTTGGGGGACAACAGCTGGCTCCAGTTGGGGAACTTCCCTTGGTTAAAATTTTGAAACAATTGAGGGGAGTAGAAACCAGAATCTCCAGTGCCTTGAAGTATGCCATTGGGCTATGGAGTCATGCTACCCAAAAAGAAAGGCTCCAAAAGAAACAAACGAACAACACAAAGCAAAAATAAAAATTATACAAATATACATATGTACAGGTGAACTTATCTGATACTTCAAAAATTGAAGTACTTCAGACACTGCTCATCATGGGATAAAGAAAAGGGGATGCCATCCTGATAAACTAGTAGGAAACCATTTTGTCCCCAAAAATGGTGATGGGAAAATGGAGCTCTCCACCAGGAAACCAATTTTTTACGTCCTCCTCTTGGCCTTTTCTTCTTCTTGCCCCATGGCAGGACGTGGTCTTCAATTTGAAAACCATAACTCCTTGATCTCTTGGTGAAGGGCTCCTTTTGCTGATTTTAGAGTATAGCAGTATGGTCCACCACCATAGCTTGTTGTTCTACTAGTTCAGTCCAGCACATATTTTGATTGTCAGCATTAGACCCCTGACAAACCATCAGCTCAGCATCTCCTTTGGTGTGAAGGAGTTTGATCTCTTCATCCTGAGCAGTTTTAAATCTGAGCAACAGAGATCTACATCCAGCATGAGTGGAAGAATTGCTGCCATCAGATTCTAGGATCCAAGCATCATCAGAAACTGATCTTCTATTAGATTTCTCTTCATCAGAGATGGAAGATCCTTCTTGATTTGTACTGCACCCTACCAATTCTTCTGATGCCTGATTTGGATCAAATCTTGGATTACCAACCATAGGACTTTGATCAACTGAGACATGATCATCCTCTGTGGTCAAGGAATAATTACCCCTGGTTGAAGGCTCAAATAGAATTTGAGCAGCAGGGGCTGACATTTGGGTGACCACAATCTTTGCCTCAGACAGGTCCACACCTAGCTCTTCACTAATGTTTAATTGCTCAAGATTGGCTTACAAGGATTCAAACTTAGTCATTTGAATTTTATATTTTTTGACATGATCAATCATGTCAAATGACTGAGATGGACTTGGAAGAGATGATGGGAGTTCATCCTTTTGTTTTTTGGGAGGGGGAGGACTGATCTGCAAAGTTGAAGTAGAAGGTGCAGAGATGTTTGATGTACTAACCTTCTTAACAATCACTGGGTCCTTTGACTATAAAGTCAGATTGGTTCCCCGCTTAGCAATTGGAATTTCAAGCTAAGTTCATTCCTCTATTCTTTCTTTATCAGCTTATTGGGTTGACTAATTCTCAAACTAGGTGAATACTATGTATGATCCTTCGACTACTTCACCTTCATTTCTAGGTTCATCGTGGTAATTTAGGAAATCAATGTGGGAGTCACCAACTGATTCTTCTAGATCCTCCTTGAAGAGATCAGCACCATTTTCTTGCTTGAACTCAGGTTGAAAATACAAAACATGTTCTATTTCCAGATATCCAAATGATGTGTTGGTTAGAGGTGCTTCAAGGGTAAGGTTCCTCTATGAGGGAGGAAGACGATTTGGTTACCCTTGACTTTTGGCAGCGTTACCTTGATATGGTTGATTGGGGAATGTCTTCCTTGGTATATCTTTATATAGAGGAGTAGAAGACATACCTTGTGCCATTTGCCTTTTCAAGGCTAGCAATTCATTTGCCAGTTTTTGTACCATTGGGTCAATGGTGGCTATGGGTGAGTATTCAGAAGATGAAGAGGGTTTACCTCTATTAGGATCTCTCCTTATCTTTCCTACCAAGATAAGGTCATCTTCTAGCTTAGTATCCAAGTCTTGAGCAACCTCAAAGTTTATGTGTCTATCCCGTCTCAACAAGAAAACTCACTTCAGGCAGTTGGTAGTTGATGAAGAAGCATTTGAGATTCTGAGGTGTCGGTTGGGCAACCATGGGAATTCTGTGCCTCAGCTTGTTGAACCTAGCAATAAAATCCCTCATAAGCTCATGAGGTTCCTTCTTCATCTGAGTGAGCTAGGCTAGCAAAGCATGCACATCCTCTGTAGGCTTGAACTTGGCTTCAAACTTGGCTTTAAGTGTATCCCAGTCAGTCATTGATCCAGCTTGTAGATGGTAGAACCAGTCTGCAGTAGCACCTTGTAGTGTCTCCACAAAAAGCTTGACTGCCACATCTTTGAATTCCACCCCTATCACACCACAGGCTATGCTGAAGGTTATAATGTGTTCATCAGGGTGAACTATGCCATCACCAAATAATTTGGGGAAATTCTTTCTTGAACTACATGGGAGTTCATGCAGAGGTGGAGTCAAGTTGAGTGGGCCAAAAGAGTTACCCCAGGGGCCTCAAATAGCCATGATTTAATTATCAAAAATAAGGATAACAAATCTAGGTGGAGTGGCCATTTTGCAAAACAAAAATGGGAAAGGACTGGCCCTACTTCAGCCTAAGGTTTAAAGCTTCAAACTGCACACTCTTTCCCAGCAGCTCTAGTTTTACAGACCAAATAAAATAACAGAAGTGGAGGAAGATGGTAAGGCTCTAATGATAATGGGTAAGACATGGAACAGAGTCACCAGAGTCTGTAATGGATAAGGGTTATAATGATTATGGGTAAGACACAAGTGATGTTTTAATCTGAAACTTGAGGTTCCAAATTACACAAAATTATTGCGTCCCCAGCGGATTCGCCAAAAAATGTTTGGTGAATATTTTGTCGACCAGTTGACTAGTGATCAAAATAGTTCCTATCACCACAACATAGGGAGATGGGTCATCCTAGTGTGCATGTTTAATACATCAATAGGGGACAAATCTCTCCTCTCATCAAGGGGAGGTTCCCTATTAAATATGTGGAGGCTATATACTATAAATATAAGTAGAAAGTAAGACACAGGGGTGGAATGAACCATCCATCTCTCTTTTATCAGAGATGATGCTAACAAATAGAGGAGAAATCTTGGGTGATTGGTGAAGGCACTTTTATTCTTTTAGAAGTAACATTCAGCCAAGAGCCAAATCCCTCCCTAGATAGTATAAATCTTGGTGAAGTGATAAAAGGCACTTCTCTTCTTTCAGAAGTGCTTGTTCTTGCAAATAGCAGGACTCTTTCTGGTAACAAGTGACTGGTAACCAGGTCCAAAGTAACTAGCAATCTAAGATGTAGCTCAAATTCTCCACCTTGACTACCCTAGAGTGAGGTACAAAGAACAATGGGGGCACAAATTCATCCCAAGGTCCTTTACACAGAAATAGAAAAGAAAAACACACACTGAAAACAATTATGTCAGCACAAAGTCTAAAAGTAACTAGTTTCGGGACACCTTCCTTATCACTTCCACTAGCTCTACTTGTTAAATTAAATAAACAAGAACACATATAGAAGATAGACATAAGAATAATCTCCTAAAATGATACAAGCTATACAGCACAAAGTCTACGAATCACTTGCTTTCTCATTCAAATAAAATATTATGAAATACAATCTGAGCTCAAAGTCTCAGTATTCACCTTTCAATTTGGGTAGAGTTTTTCTTATGTATTTATGAAGATCTCCCTTGTAACAATGAAAGATTTTACATTATATAGAGGCTAGGAGAGACTTGGCACTTTGTCCCATGGAGTGACCTATGCTGCACAATCATTGCCTTGGCTGCATTTTTGATTAAGTCATGAAGGGCCATGCTGGAACAGGGTGACTGCCTTAACTGTGGCATGTTGGTTCATCTTCCTTGTCTTCTCCTAAGTCTGAATCACTCATTCCATCACATGTTAGCTACACAAATGTCTATTCTACCTTTAATTCAAAGGGGACAAACAGGCTGCACTTTCAATGTTTGTAGGCCCCAAATATCTACCTGGCGAACTACTTCACCTACCAGAATTAAGTCTCACTAAGTTTCCCTCTTTGAATCTTCCTTATCTTGGTTCTAACCTTAGGGTCTTTGAATGCATCAAGTCCATGTTCTAAGTCTGCAAGGATCAATTAGATGCTTCATTGTAGCAATTTTGACGTCTGCGGGTCTCTCTTCCTTTGAAGGTTAACAGTTGGCCATTCACCCTAATTTTGACATTTGTGGGCCTATCATTTTTCTGTGATGTGGGTGAGGACATGTGGTGGCATCTATGGCTTTGAAATAAGCTTTTGGGAATAGGCTTTGAGACTTGTTAGAGGCTAAAGGCACAGACGCAGACACGTGGCAGTTTTTGTTGCATTGGGATGGGACACATGGCGTGTTCTACTCTATGAAGCTTCATTTGAAATTGTGTCTTGGCACGTGACACTTGGCAGCTTTCACTACACTTTTGAGGCTTGACCCTTCCTGAAGGGAACTTGCCCTTCGAGATCTTGAACAGGGTCCATTTTATGTGTCAAGTGTCCCTTCGCAAGGGTCTCTATCCTTTTGGATCCTCTGGGTGGCCTTTGGGCTTTTCATCTTTGGTGGGCCTGTTGTTCCATGTATTTCCTTCAGACAAATTTTTTGAAGGAATTCCTTCATTTTATTCAAATAAAAATTCCAAAGAAATTCCTTCAAGTAATTTGTCTGAAGAAATTCCTTTTTTTGGCTCTGTGCCTCCCGCAAGGGCATCCCTCTTTGACATGCGACAGTATCTGTCACTTCTTTCCAAGGACACGTGGAGTCTTCCATTTCATCATGTTGAAACCCTCCACTATCGACACCTAGCACTTTATACTATTGAGCTTTTGTAGCATCATAAAAATGCTTGGGGCTCACTCGGGTTCTTTCAGACGATGACACTTGTCAGCCTTTGTCGATCTCTGCACGGGACACGTGGCATTGTCTGACAATTCTCAGAAACAAAGTGTAATGGGGCTCAGCCGATGACACTTGGCAGCATCCACTTGACTCTTTCTTTTGTACGCACTTATTTTCTTAACTAAGGCAGCTTTTAAACCTTTGAACCTGTGAACCCAATGAACTTATGAAGTGGTTCAAGGTTCAACAGTTTAGTCAGTTCATTCCTTTAAGTCACTTTGGCATCTTTGAACCAAGTGCGTTGAACCGTTTGGGTCTTGAACCCATTGAACCAAAATGGTTCAAGGTTTAACGGTTCAAGCCTTTGAAACTTGTTAGATGCTCAGAGCTGTAGAACTTTGAAATGGTTAAACTTTGAACCTCTGTCAAAGCACTTAGCTCTCATTGATGATGTTGAACCTTTGAACCCATTAAACTGAAATGGTTCAATGCTTGTCGATGGACTCTTTTTTTATTGAAACAAGGCACTAACCCAAACCTGAAGATGACCAAGTGTTGGAAACTAGTTCTTTTGATTGAAATCGCCTGTAGAAGCCTTTGAACCTATTGAACCTGCTATTCCCCTTACTAAAAAGCTTGAAAAATGAGGAATTTGAAAGCTCAAAACAAATTTTGAAAAGGGAAGAGACAATTTTGGTCTTGCAAGGCCCAAAATAGTTCATATGTTGTCCCAAAAATGAGTGATATTTTTGGGGGACAACAATATATACATATACCCTGAAAAGAAATCATATAGGGAAAAGATGGAGTCAGATAAAACTGACATCAAATTCTAGAAAATTTTAGTCGATAATTAAGTTCATTCTTTATTTTACATGTTGAATCCCAAGAAGAAATCATTAGGGAGCATGGAGTGATAAAAAGAGATAATCCCACCAAAATTGACACTAAATAAGTATAAAAAGCGCCCATGGTATGATGCTAGCACAAGCACCCAACTAAAACCTTCAAAAGGGTAAAGGATTGCCCTAGTACCACCTAAAAAAAACCACTAGTAAGTCAACGTGAAGGCTTAGATCTAGCATCACAAACTATTCCTTTGGAACATGAGATTTGGTTCATAAGGATGGTGACTTGGAAGAAAAAATAAAGATTCTAGAGGAGATACTAGAAAAAATAGTTATAGAAGAAGTGTAAGTCACCCTGGACTTTGAGAAAACACCTTCACTAGTGCAGCATGAATAAATCACCCTTGAGGAGGCATAAAATTAATTCGAATATATATGTGGTTTAGAGGGGGATGGTTCTGACATGACTTTAGGAATGAGTGAGTTTGAAATTAGGGTTATTCACCAAAGTGAAAACATGGATGTTAAAATACTTGAGCAATGTCCCTCTAAGGGGAAAGATCCAGTTGACAACTCCATCCTGAGGCCAGAGAAGATCGATGTAACCATGACCCTCTATGCCCAACATCACATGGGAGTACAAATAAAGCTCTTATACATTTATTCACATTTTACACCATAAGATGCATCTGAGCAGACTAGAGGAGAGTTGTCCTTTTCCCATGATGTGTATAACAAAGAATGTCATTTTAAGATCCATTTAGATAACCTAGTACTAGATCTAGAAGTGATGTCACTTTTAGATACCCTTTGGGTAAACCTGTAAAAGTTTACCATTGTATAAGATTGTGTGGCACTCTAAAAGTTGGCACATGAGGTCACATAGTATAATTCCTTAGCTGAGTCTAATGTTCAATGAACCTAGAAGAAACATGCAGAGATGGTAGTTTTATATAAGAATGAGGTCACCATAAGAATGAAGCTTTATGAATAACTGGGGAGGTTAAGCACCAATTGGAAGTTGAAACAAAAACCAAAGTGAAAACATTAAACATTTGTAAAACAATTTTGAGCTAAGAACCAACATTTATAGATGGAGTACCCCTTTCTGGTGAGGTAGTAGATAAATTAGAGACCTTCGAAGAGATCTTATTGAAATGGTGCAAGGAACAGCTCGGCCCTAGAATGAGAAAACTTGGACAATGAAGCAATTCATGAAAGTAGTGGAGGTGTGTAATAATTTATTACACATAGTTGATGACACCATTTCCATTTTAGATGGGGTTTTTGAAAATTTGGTGTATCCCAATAATATTTGTGAAGCATGAATTTAGGTAGAAGAGCTTCAATGACAACAGTTCGTAGCTAGTGCCATATTTATAAAACACTACACATAGTGAACCAAAGCATTCAAGGATGTGGAGTCAACGGAGGACATAATATGCACTCATTGTCAACAAATAATTCAAACTTCATGGTACTTCAAGGATAGGTTGTCATCAAGGTCACTACACTTGAAGGCATTAATAAGGATGTGTTCACATCCCTTAAACATTTAACAAATAAAGTAGGTGAGTGTCTCAAACAAATTGAGGAGACCAAGAATTTCAAATCAATGATTAAAGAAATAACATCTAAATTATAGAACACCTTGAACAATTAGGAAGGTGTCAAGAATCAAATTAAGCAGATAGGACCAAAATTTTTGGAGGAGCCTAAGAATAATGTTGATTTTGGGATAGACTAATAGTTTAGTGTGGGGTGGTTTTTGTTAAGTAATTTTGGAAATACCAATGTGGATAGGCACGGTGCAGAATATTGTGGCATGAAAGGACCAAGTCTTATTGAATAAATGTGCATGTTAAATGGAGAACCCAAGAATGAAGGACTCAGAACTTAGCATAAGTCTTGGGGAATGTGTAAAAAGTGGAGAATAGTTATGGATCAATTCATAGGGATGAAATAGAATAATTCAAGCATGAATCTAGAACTAGCCCATGGGAATATAGGCACTCAATGATGAGGATCCAGCATTGAAGAGAGAATATAGGGGTAGAAAGGCCTAGGTCCTTAAGAAATTAATGTAATTGGCTACCATGACTCAAGTGTGTTGATGATTATTGGCAAGTCACCATGAGTGTATTAATTTTTGTAACTACTTGGTCAAGAAAAAACAAGTATAAATATCCCTAGATTGAAATTTTTAATGTCATTGTTGTTCAGTTGGATATTATTGATAGAGTTTATATGAGTGAGTTGTATTGTAACTCTAAAACTATGTAATCTTTGAAGATCACTTATCAATATGAATGATGAAGCTTTTGTTGACTTAATACTTTTGTTCAACTAACTATGGAGATAATGTTTTTTGTTATTGGTTATGTTTTTGTTTAGTTAACTGAGTTAAGGTTAATAGTTATCATTTATGCCATCTTTTTCTTTTTGATCATTAAGTAATGAACGTGTGTTAAGATGGATTATATAATGATCATATTAATGTGTATATATTCAATCACCCATGTCTGTTAGTACACCCTCACATGACAAAACCAACAGGAACCAACCCCTTGTTATGTACTTCAAGTGATTTTTTGGGAACTTATTCTTGCATGAAATGCTAGCAGACCATCACATTGGGCAAATAATCACTCCATCATGCACCTAGGGGAAGTTATGCCCGTGTAAAGAAAACAATCCCAACATATTTAATTATTTGACACATATTTTTTCCTATATTATACTAATTAATTTTAAAATAATATGTTAGGTCACCATCATATAGCTAGGAGTCATTGGATCTTTTAATTTTATCATCTGCAAGATATCTATATTTTACAAAATTGGTGGTGCCAAACTAATAAAAGACCAGTATTTTTCATGTTGGGCCTACCATATATTCAAGGAGAAATGGGGAGTTTACCTATATGAAAATCAGCTTATATTATGTATTATCTACAACCTTTTTCAAGGATATTGAAAAGAGATTTAGAAGGTGGTGTTTTGGATGTAGATGGGAGGTCATATATATGTATGTAGGATGAATGATTTGTCAATTATATTACTATGTATCCATCCATTTTAGATGATTTATTAGTGAGGGGATAATAATAGGCTTGATATTTTCCCTCCAACATTTTTCCATATTATATTTTTTGAGGATCATTAGGGATAGTCACTTTCATGTCTAAATACATAATTTGATACATTGATGGAAGGTGGATGGGATGGATTGCATAGCACAAATTCATGATCAACTGAGAAGGATGTTGTAAGGGAGATTAATATCAATGACATGGAGAAATGTTTTTTTTGGCGACATCCCCAATAATGATAGGAATATATATATTACCCATTGATTTATTTTCAACATTATCATACACTTTGATGGTGATGGTATTTTGATCTAATGTTGCTTTAGAAAAACCAAGATGTTTGATTAATGTCAAACTATAGATATTCAAGCTTGATCCATTGTCTACAAGCACCCTTTTCAATTTATGTTCAATGATTGAGGCCTTGATATATAAGGGGAGATTATATAATGGGATAATTAGAGGCATGTCATGTTGGTCAAAGATGATTTGGTGAATTGAAGACAAGTGTCTAATGAGTGTTTAGAATTGGCATACATCAATGTCATTAGGGACTCTTGATTCTTGGAGACTTTGTACAATATGTTCTTATGAATAATGGATGTTTTTAAAAGATCCAAGATGGATACTTGGATAGGAGTTTTCTCAAGTTGTTTGATGATGTTCTATTGTCCTTCTAGGGTAGGCAAAGGAGGCCTTTAGACAGTGATTTTATTACTCCTAGTTGTGATAACACAATCTATGGCTTTGACTTTAATGGTTATGAAAATTATTTGTGCGTTCAATGTGACCAAAAAATGCAATGTAGGAATAGGCAAATTTTTTATAATTGACATTATTGGTTTGGGTTTTTTGACCTTGACTTGGTTGTAAAAAATCTTTATCGTGTTTTGTAAAGTGGTCTTTTTATATCCCCAATTATCTATTCTTTGATGTTGATGCATTTCCTTTGATTTCAATATCTCCTCTATCAATTAGATCTTTAACGTAGTTTTTTAGCTTCATGCATCATTTGGTTAAATGTCCTTTGATTTTTGAAACTCACAATATTCATTGTCTTTTTACCATGTGGGTTTTGGTTGGCTTTCATCAAGGGGCTTCGTTTGTGGAAAAATGATTCATGTTTGTAGCAACCTATTTATGAATGATAACTTCTAATGATTCCCCTATAGGAGTATAGGGCCCTCTTTGGATATTTTATTTATTTTCCCCCTAAGAATGGTAATGTTGGAAGTAATTTGGATGGCATGAATGTGTTTTGAGTAATAACTATGTCACCGACAACATTTTAGTTTTTGTTAAAGATTTTTTATTTTTCCATTTGTGTTTGATTATGATGATCCTTATGGAAAAGTTTTTCCAAGCTTTAATGACAAGGGATTTCAAGATCTAAACCCATTTTTCAATGATTTCATCAAATTTAGTATCACAGTGAACTTGTAGATGAAATTCCATTTCTTGATTGAGGTTAGCAACAAAAATGATACCCAACTACTTCTTTGGGATTGACCAAGGGAATCTACTAGCTAAGTTTTTCCATCTTTATAGGAATGAAGAGAAGATTTCTCCACTTATTTGTTTGGTGTTAGATAATTCCATCATTGTAATTTTATGTTCAAATTTTAAGGAGAAGTGTTTGAAAAATATTTCAGATAGATTTGTAAAGGTTATGATGTATCCCTTAGGAATATGTAAAAATCATTCCAAAACTAAAAAATTATCATTGTATGCAACTTCTTGCAAAGACATGAATAAATATTTGACATTATCTCTTGTATCAATCTTTCCCTTGTATTTTAGAACTTGGGTGGTTCAAATTAAGGGATAAAGGGTACTCATAATATTTCTCTATCAGAGGGATAGGGGCACAACTCCTCAAATTTGTATTTCTCATTTGGATTATGGCTTCCTTCCTTCTTGTATTCCTTGGAGAACATCCTTCATAGCTTGTAATTATTGGGAAAATGGCATACCATTTTAATGGTGATGATGCAAGTAGGATATTGTTGATTTTTGGCAACTTAAAGTCCTGATTGGTATTAGATTGTTTATTTTTGGATTATTGATTGTGATGTAAAGGTTTGGATATTTTAAGGCTTATATGGGAAGCTAAGTTTCCTAGTTGTTGACTTAGTTATTGGAGTTGGTCAAACATGACTTGATTTTAGTCTTGATGGATTTTTGGTGCTCAAACTAACTTCCCTTTTCCAATTTTGACATGAGATACATTTGGATTAGGTTTTTCATTCATCAAATCTAGGTTTACTTTATTTTGGCCAGCAAGATTTCTAAAAGCAGCATGTTCTTTGTTTAAATGGGTTTGGTCTTTCTTTGCTATTATGTTATTAAATTTTTAAATATAGTAATCTATGGGAATATTGGATCCTATTTATATGAGTTTCATGAGGATGTCATCTTTCTTTTTCAAATAGGAACTGATCTACTTGGGCATGACAATGTTATATTTTAAACAAATCATTGCCATCATCATTTTACTCACTGATATTCACAAGGATATGATTATCATTACCATGACTTTGACCTTGAATAAAGTTTTCATAAAAATGGAAAGGATTTTGATTAAAAGGTTTTTCCATATTAGGGTCTTAGTTCATTTTGGTTTGATATCTCATTTTAGGTGTCATAGATTTTGTTTGGGTTTGCCTTTAGACTGGTTTTACGTAAGGGGGAATATTATGACACACATGTAAGAACACCTTATGTTAGTCAAGTAGGTTAACAATTTCATATTGGACCATAAATATAAATTGAGGGTAAGAGTGGGTAATCTTAGAGAATGTTGTTTTTTGGGCACCACTACACAATTACGGATAGATAGCTCCTAATCTAGGTTTTTACAAGCTCACTATTAGATTACTCGATATAGATTTTGTTATGTGATACCTATTTTTGTGATATAAGGGTGTTATCTAAGGCCTAGGTATTAGTGGTTAACCACCTCAATTCATGAAAACTAGGTAAAACTAAATTTTCACTTAGCCAATGAAGTCATCCATACTAAAGAATATTTATATTATGATAGAACACAAAATTTGGATATCTCCTGATGATGAAAACCAAATCACTTAAACCCTTTAATAATAATAAAAAATATAGCTATGACCATTTTTTATTTTTAAGATCGCCTTATGGTGTGATAAAAGAGCATAATCAGATTAGGCCTATGAAGACACAAGTGATTGAACTATTTATGATTCTTAAGATCACCTTAAGGCACAAGAGAAGAGCATAAATGTATTATACCACACACACATAAATTAAAAAACATAAGATAAATAATTAACTAATTAATTTATGTTTGTTGTGTAAGTCTTTTGTCAACCTAGTTATATGCAAATGCATTAATATTTTTAAATGTTTCGGCATTCGTCAAATAATAATTGTTTTAAAAAAGAATAGTATGATGCAAAATATCAATCATAACCTTGCATGTTATAAAATTAGATATTTAAAATTAATAAACTAAAAAAATGTGATTTAAAATATAATACGATAAACCCTGATCTAAAAATTCTAAACCCTGATGTAGAAATGCCAAACCTTGATACATAAATGCCAAAACCCACATAAATTTCCAACCCTGATGTCTAAATTCCAAACATTAATACAAAAACACCAAATAGTGATGAAAAAAAATTTAAACACTACATAAACACCAAACCTTGATACATAAATGTCAAACCCAGTGAAAAAATGTCATTCCCAATAGCAAAAATTCCAATGTTGAGAGATAAAACACTAAAACTTATATAATAAAAATGAGATCCTAAAAATGAAAAATATGATAAGACATTGTGGATTCTATCCCACTGGGCACACCAGAAAAAATACTTGTAATTTAGAGCTTGAAAGAGAGAAACGACAAACTAGTCTTTGCATCTAAATCAAATGCAACCTCAAATTCAATGAAGAAGATAAGAATAGAATCAATACATGCACTTACCAAGTGAAATATCTCCATTCTTGAATGGATTTACTCATGATTTGATGGATTTTGGTTTCTCAAAGAACCCTACAAGATTTCAGCAACATGTACTTATGAAGATTGATTTTTTTGATTGTAAAGATAACATTGTTTAACAAATTTTCCATATTCATATTCAAAATATCAATGATTATAATAAATGATGAAGGGTGAATTTATAGATTTTTTGATGAGAGGATGAACGATTGAGATTAAATTGATCAAATTTAGAAACTTTGAGTTTGGATGGATATGATTAACTCACTTGATCTAAAGCTTGCATGTTTTGATTTGATTTAAAACTAATTTGATTGATTTTGTATTTACTTGATTTATTTTATTTATTTTATTTTTTGGATGTACAAACATAAATCAAGGAGTTGAATGATTTCATGGATTAATGAGTGGCTATGATTGATTTGATTACTATTTAACAAAGTAGGTAACTAATTCAATTGAGATTAACTTGGATGAAATGATTGAGTTTACATTTTGATCAAGGATTTGATTGAGTGATGACATGGAGTTTGACATGGGTGAGGAGTTTGGCATGGGTGAGGATAATTAACATTTATGTATTTATTTATTTTTATTAATTATGTGTGCATAAAATTAGTTGTGAATTATTTAACTAATCAATAATGATTAATTAGCTAATAATGCATGGGATGTAATTAGTGGGATTAAATGAGGTTAATTAATTAACATGGCATAATTAATTAATTATCATGGTGTTGTTAGTATGGGTTATTTAGGATGCATTGACAATATGATTAGGGTGGTGTAATTAAGGTGTCTACAAGATCAAGCCAAATTCCTAGAGTCCTCCAACTTTACTTCAACCAATTCTTAAAATCTAGTGTAGACCAAGATCTTTACTACCTTATCCTCCTCAACATTGGAGATTTTGGATGTTATCACATCTCAATTCACCACCCTTAATGAGTAGTTTGACATAACTGAACTATTTTTTATAGACATAAAATTCTTCTACCACTCGATACTCAAAACCATGTGCTTGTAGCTCGTCATAAACAACCAATCCTTTCAAGTCTCCTTATTAAAATTGCTTAACCAAACTAACCCAAAAAACCAAACCAATAAACCATCCATCACATCATCCTTTCATTGGTTGTCTTGGTCGAACCCCAGGAAGTCAAGTGCATGAAGGTTAAGGTTCCACTTTTCATGTGTCTAATAGCATGACTACCTCTTTAGATTAAATATCTCTAGCCTAAATTTATAATATAATAACAATTATCTTCTATAATAATTACCTTAACCACTATCTCTCTATGTTCTTGTATAGATAAGAAAGAGGTTGTGGATAGGGTTTGGAGAGTACTTAACTTGAATATAAGTCTTTTTAAATATAATACTTTACTACTAATACCATGAATTCAATCAAGTCCATAACTTGATTGATACTCTTCTCTAATAATAATATGTGGATAAATATGCACCAATTAGTGATTACCTATGATTATATTAAAATAAATATTACAAGTATATCTCAAAATATTATAATAATGTATGAGTAATTAAATACACTAACAAAATGGTGACAAATAAATAAACTATATGAACATCAACAAATGGGAGGAAATAACAATTTCTCTAATAATTTTCTCTATCTCTTCAAATATTTATTAGTGACAAATTCTGAATAGTAGTAAAAAAAACTATATAACATCAACAAATGGCCAAAACAAGTAAATATTTATCTCATATTAAGGGCAAAAAGAACCCAAAAATTATCTCTACAACCTAAAATTAGACAAAGTACCAAAAGATAAACATTAGAATAAAAATTAAAAAAACATTCTAACTAAATAGAGATGAACCAAAAAGGGATAAACCCTAAACATGTTATAAAATATGCCTTGTAATTCAATCCTTATAAAACCAATGTATAATTGATGGAGAAGATGATTGGCCCTAATCTATATCTAATGTAGATGAGGATCAAAAAATATATGCCAAAACCCTTTTTGACATCGACGGTTTTTATTCTTCTAAAATAAGATAGGAAGTTGGTAATATAAGTCTACTTGAACCCCTTAAAATTTTGATAATGAGTATTTGAACCTATACCATAAATGCCAAGGAATATATTACATTTAATGTGAGAAAATAACGTTAAAGGTTACCCTAATAATTTTCAAAGTAGGCCACAATCAAGAATCAGGTGTGGATAGGATTAAATGCATGAATAAATTACATGTTGTAGAAGTGAAATCAAACATGAGCCAGAATAAGTAATGTCTTCAACAATTGAAAGATTGAAAAACTAGCATTAATAACATTAGCCATAAAATATTTATGAAAGGGACATATATAGGTGGAATATAAACATGTCCTCACATTCTCATGAATGTGACATTATCTTCTCCAATGACCTAAAAAGACATCTAAGTAAGTTAACTAACATGTGTAGGGAAAAATTGTTAAATAGAATAAAAACCTACATTAACACCCCCCCCTTAAGTGTAGCTTAAGTGGGTAGTGGAATTGGGTCCCAACATAAAGGCCTAATGAGGTACCCAAGTACATAGAAATTTCTCCCTAGATGAAGATGACAAAGCTGCCTAAACCCTAAGAAGAGCCTGTAAATGAAGATACTTTCTATCAGTGAAGGATTTGATGAATATATCATCAATTTTCTCTATAATCTAGATGTAGCAAAGATTAATGACTTTCTCATGGATAAGCTCCCAAATTAAATGAATGTGAATCTCTATATTCTTGGTCTATTGATGGAGGACTAAATTCCTAGAGATCTAGATTGTGCTTTGGTTATCACAAAAAATGATTTTTGGTCATTAAAACTAGATACTAAACTCAATGAGAATTCCCTAAATCTAAATAGCCTCAATGAAAACATTAACATATCCTTTATATTATATTTATTTATAGTCTAAATTAAGAGCCTTATACTTCTTTCTTGATAAACTAATTGGTCTTAAATTAAGGGAAAAACTATAGCCTAAAGTAGACTTACGATTTTGAATATCACCAACCCAATCTGAATATGTATAACTAATAAAGCCAACATTAATGCCTGCTCCATAATGAATCCCAACACTATAAGTAACTTGAATGTAGTAAAAAAAATTCTTAACTACTTTCCAATGTATCTCATGGGGTTCTTATATAAATATAGATACCATGCCCACTCCATATAAAATGCCAAGTTTTGTGTGTGCGAGATAGATGAGACTACTAATGAGTTATCGATATAAGGTAGCGTCAACCAAAGGAGATGGACAATCAGCCTCTCAGCCTCAAGATTCACACCAGATAGAATTGGATTTAGAGTTGGCTTACTATCATCTATGTTAAACCATGCAATCAAATTAAGAGAATATTTGGATTATGCAATAGTGATCCCAAATTATGACTAATAAATTTCAATCCTAAAGAAGTAATTCAATAAGCCCAAGTCAGTCATTGAGAATGGGTCAGACAAAGTAGTTTTCACTATTGTAATGGTGGATGAAGAACTCCCTATGATCAATAGGTCATCCACATAGATAACTATAATCAACAGTGAATCATCTTGCCAAATATAGACATTCAGATCTAAATGGTATCTGACAAACCCAACTAAAATAAAAAAGGAGTTCATCTTGGCCTACCAAGTTTGAGGAGCTTATTTAAGGCCATAGATAGATTTTTGAATTTTGAAAACTAAGGAATAATCTTCCACAAATATTTGTGTTTATTCCATATGTATTTCCTCTTTTAGGTCACCATGAAGAAAATCACTCTTCACATCCATTTGATAAAAATCCCAATGATGTGTTTTGGTAATATCAAGAGTGAGTCAGATTGAGTGCATTTTTACAACTGGGGTGAAATTCTCAATATACTCAATGTTAGGTACATGAAAAAAACTCTTTGCTACCAAACATGCTTTAAACTTCTCTACAAACCCATCTATCGTAAACAAATTTTGATAGATCCACCTAAATTGAACAAGTTTTTTTTCCTTAGGAAGAGGGAATAAATCCAAAGTATTTTTCCTACGGAAACATATTCATCTTTCATAATAGTATCCCACTTAGGAGTGCTTGATGTCTCATGAAATGACTGCGGTTTAGAAGTAAATGTAATGAATGTATATGGGGCATTCTATAATTGTAAACGTGTTCACCTAGTGTCTAATGGATATTCAACCTAATGGCTAGCACTTTGTAGTGTTTGTCTAGCCCAAAGAGGACTATATGTTAGAGAGTCAGGAGGAGATTCCTCATCCTCTAAATATATTATAAGAGAAGGAGAAGGAAATTTCCCATCATTACTCTCATCATCAGAATAAGAAGAAGAATCTAGATCATTAAGAAGCTGCTCAAGCAGATCTAAATCAATACAATTGTCATCAAATACAAATTCATCCAAGGAAGAGGGAGAAGTGTCAAGTGTGGAATCTAAAGGACCTTCTTGAAAGTGAACACTTCTCTCAATGAAAAACTCATGAGTGGTGGGATGGAGAAGTGTGTATCCATTAACACTGGCAGGATATCCAATGAAGATGTAAGGCTCACTATGAGGTTCCATTGACTTATGTTTCTTCTTAATAATATAGGCTATAGTAGGATATCTAAACACTTGGAAGTGCTTCATTATGGGTTTCTGATCGCTTCATGCTTCAAAAGGAGTGACTCCCTTTAAAGCTTTATGAGAAACTCAGTTCTAGATATAATAAGCATAGTTGATGGCCCTAGCCCAATATTAAGGTGCAAGAAACTTGGAGTGTAGCATATATTTGGCCATTTCCTTCAAGGACCTATTCTTATAATCTGCAACATCATTATTTTTTAGACTATATGGAACTTTACATTGTATTTTAATCCCATTTAAAGTGTAGAATTGCACAAAATGATTATCAACATACTCACCACCATTGTCGGTTTGAAAAATCTTTACGATTTTACCTGAATATTTTTATACAAGCATATTTAAGTCTTGAAAATGATCAAAGACCTCATATTTATACTTTAAAAGTGCACCCAAGTATACCTCAAAAATCATTGATGAAGGTAATATGTATTTAGTCTTGTTAAATGAAGGTGATGGAAATAGACCAACAATGTCACTATGAACTAGCTCCAATATTTTTGTAACCTTCCACATTTTACCTTTGTCATACTTTTATCTAGGATGCTTACCAAGTATGCAACTCTGGAAACTCCATCAAGAAAATAAACATGTGGCAAACCTAAAACCATTTCATCATAATTGAGTTATTATAGGTATCAATAGTTAAGATGGTCTAATTACTCATATCATAATTTACTCACCCCATCTGAATGAGTGAATAGTACAGTACAGGATTGATCAGGAGTAAAATGTGAGAAAGTATACAAACATGATTGGTGATCTACTTTTCTAAATAAAATAATGGATCAACTATTTATTTCTCTAATAACCACATAATTAGGTGTGAACTCAACTCTCTTACCCCAACCGATGTGAGTGATATGATAAATAGATAGGATATTTGTGGATAATGAGGGAACACAAAGAACATCATGAAATGTCCCATAATTCACTTCAACATATCCTCTCCCACTAAATTTTATAGAATTATTATGACCCAAAAATATGGAAGACATAGTAAAAGGCTTCAAGGATGAAAAGAGGTCCTAAAATGAATCCATGTGGTGTGAGCCACCAAAATCAATTACCCATGTGGAATGTTAGGATGCAACTACAACAAGTGTTTTACCCTTATCTTTTCCATTTATGTTGTCTTTGGCCTTAGAATACTCTTGTGTTAATGAACTTTGATTAGATAAATTAGTGACATTGATATTTTGATTCTCAAGCATCTTTGTTAATTGGTCAATTTGCTTCTTCATGCACGTAGTTTCATCATGCCCAAATTTATTATAATGGGCACATGTGAGTCACTCTCTCTTGTGTTTCCCATCTGAAGAGGGGAAAATCTTTTGATGCTTTGGACTTAGCATCAAAATTTTGACCCCTTTTTTACTATGGGTCCTTATTAATCTATTTTTTCTTCTTACTACTGGAAGTCTTCTATTTTTCATGACTCACAATTAAGGCATGTGATTTGGAGAACTTCAGTGTACCCATTTGAATAAGTTTGTCTTATTCCTGAGTCAAGTCATCAAAAAAATAATCTAAGAATGGCATGGTACATATAGCTCGAAGGACACATTTGGTGGCATGGAAGGTAGAAATGAAGACAAAATAGTCAAATCCCAATTTGGTGAAGATAGAAAGAATCAATTGATCATCTTTTTTGTCAATGTTGCATAGTTTTAACTATAACCTGAGTGATTTGAATTTTATGAAGAAGTCATGTATAGTGTCAAAGTTATATGGGTCTAAGCCTTTACTCCTCAAAAATATTTATATTTTGAATTTCCACTTGTGATATTTGAATAAAGTAAGAATCAAAATTTGAAATTGAACCATTACAATAAGTAGATATGTGTTAAACTAAATGTGCAAGAAATACAATGATATCAACCCTCATTTAATCTACATAGGTTTAATTTTACAAGGCATGAAAATATATACCATTATGTAGATCTCAAAAAACTTGAACTTTAAAAAAAATGGCACCCAAAAAGGATCTGTCGAATGAAAGTTATGGAAGTTTGAAGTTTATTTCTTGCAAAATAATTTTCCACTTTGCATAAATTTTTGGGTTTGCAAGAGTTTGGCCCATTTTTATCTAAAAAAATTAAGCCCCCTTGGATTGGTTATGACCAAGGACTAAATTCCCATGTGAGTAGGAGGTTGAGGCTTAGGGTGGCACTCCCCTTGATGATGTCATTTTTGGGGAGTTTTTTGAGGTCACCATGATGGGGCAAAAAAGTTAATGAATAGTGTCACAAGATAATCTTAAATTTGATGTTCCCATGGTTGTTGTTGAAATTGAGGCATTAAAGTGATCTTAGGAAGAAATATGAGGATTTCTTATAGGCATCAGGGTTTTCCATCAAATTTGTAGTCACCTTGTGCAATTATAAGAGTTTCCTATCAGACTTGTAGTCACCCCTTGCAGTCATCAAAGATGAGCACTACAGATGTAGTTGAGAGTTCTAGCATCAAAGTTTTCAAATGTCAATGTAGGTATAAATCCTAGCGTTAGACTTATGGACTGTTAGAGCAATCACAAGTCTTGAAGTCAGACTTAGGGGTTGTCTATGTAGTTTAAATTTTTAGCAGCAAGCAATCCAGTATTCTAGTAGTCAGGGATGTGGACTACTAGAGCAATCAAAATTTCTAACAATTAAATTTTACACTGTCAATATAGATCAAACTTCTATCATTAGGATTTTGGGTTATTGGAGTAGCTTAGAGTTTCATCATCAGGGTTTTAGGATACTAAAGCACTCAAAAGTTTTGGTAGGTATTGTAAAGACCCAAACTCTATTAGATGCGTGTGAGTAAAGAATGTATGTCAAGTCTAAAATCTTGAGATCTAGTATGGCTATGTAAAATCCATCAAAGACCCACTTAGGATCTCAACAAACCCAAAAACCCCAAAAAATAATTTTCTCTTGGAGATACCAAATGGTACAAATTTGTGCAAAAACCATGAAAATGCCTTAAAACCCTCTAAAATGACCGAAATTGACTGTCATAAAACTAGGTCATGTTTACAATTGATCCTAAGGTTTTGGCATCTTCTAAATCTGATGAGACTAGTTATTTTATATGAAACCTGCCATATGATAGATGATGAATAGGAGACACTTTCATCTTGTTCTTTTTCTAAGTTTAAATCAGTAGAGGACCTTAGAAGAAGAACAAATTTTGAAAAAGTGTGAATCTTCAATATGCTAAGTCAATGAATCACATATATGTGACATACAAGTTGAAACTTAAGATTTCACAACATGAACAATGACATTTGGCTACCATAAATGCTCTAATACCATCTTAGAGTGAGCCATAATTGAGGATTAGGTCTAGATAGGATCGAATGTATGAAAAAATTATATGTATTTAAAAGTGAAATCAAACATGAACCAGAAGAAGCAATGTCTTGAACAGTCAAAAGATTGAGAAATTAACATTAACATCATTAGCCATAAAAATTTTAAGAAATGTACATATATATGTGGAAGATAAACATATCCTCACATCTTCATGAAAGTGAGATTATCTTTCCCAATGACCTAAAAATACACCTAAGCAAGCTAACTAATAGTATAGGAAAAAAATATTAAATGGAATAAAAACCTACACTAACCTAAATTATAGGTAAAATAAGATGTAGAATCACTAATATATCACCATATGTGTAATTGATTATATCATTCAAAATATTCTTAACACCACTTGCCATAATCTAAGATGAAAATAGGTATTACTATGTTGATCCTTAAAATCCCAATAAAATACTAACAATTAATTAAAGTTGCTTGTTTTCTAAAACTAAAAATAGAATAAGTAAAGTACCTAGAGACCCTTGTGAATATCTATACAAAAATAATTTCTTCGAATCTTATAGTACCTAAGACAACTAAAAATAAAGTGTTCCCATATATAAACCTCTTAAAGAGAGGGAAAGTGTTATATCTTATCACCTCATGGAATAGGATGGTCAATCTTAATTTTTAACTAGTGAGAGCATATTCTTAACTATTTAATATGAATCGTAAGGCTAAGGCCTAACTATGTCGAATATAGTAAAGATGGAAAATGTAATTTTAAGTCAAAAAAATATAATCAAGATAGCTAATGAATTTTTTTCCTCTATAGTAGGTTAACAAGAGAACTTAGAGTTCGAGTTCTAATGAAAGAAGAAAAATAAAGAAAGAGAAACCCAAATATTAAAGGACTTCCCTAGCAGATGTAAAAAATGTAAAGATTAGAAGCTTCCCATTTGTTTTGAAATAATTTATAAGCATAAAGGAGGTAAATCCCTACCTCCCTCCGGCAAACACTAATAAGGATTTTCAGTTGAAGTGTGATGGTTCTAGAAAAGTGGATCAATCTAGAATGCAACTTGGAAATTTATTAATTAAATTTTATTTTACAATTAGAGAGGGTATTGGTTAATAAGGTTCAGAAATAAGAAATTGTGGAGACCACTTTCTCCTATTGCTGTAGACTTTTTGCATAAAGGAAGTGAGTTTATGTCCTTAATGAGTATAGAGAATGGAATAAATTTTGAAATTTTGGCCTAAAATCTTTAAAAAAAATCTATGGGGGATTTTAATATGGTAGAGGGTAGAAAAGGGTAATTGGAGAAGTATTAGTTTGATTGGAAAGAATAAGAATTTTTTTTCTTATGTAAGATTGAAATATTAATTAGAGTTATTGAAAAAAATTATGTAACAAGAATTTTTTAATATTAATGTTTCAAAATGTTTAAATGGTATATTCATCTTTAAACATTGATGTTTAAAAAAAATGTTAACAAAGTTTTTATAAAGAAATTCATATCTTTTTATTTAGTAGAGTGGAAGTATTATGTCTCTTATGAAGAAATTCATATCTTTTTATTAAGTAGAGTGGAAGTATTGTGTCTCTTAATATTAAATTATTAAATTAAAAATTAAAAATATTTAAATTAAAATATTAATAATTAAAACTTTTAAATATTTAAATCAAAATATACTTAACTTTATGGATGTTAAGTTATAAAAAATAAAATTATTTTTACACATTTTTATCCCATTTTTTATGTACAACTTATTTCTGATCGTATCTCCATTTCAATTTATATTTTCATCGTGTTTCTAGTTTTTTACAACATAACTATGGCATAATTAAATTTATATATAGGAAGAGTATTGCTAAAAAGATCAAGAGGATTTAATTGGAGTAAAGAAAAAGATTTAGTAAATACCAAAAGACTAAGTGTTACAAGAACAACTAGTCAACTTGAGATACAATTATAGAACTACAAAAATTATATCATGAGTAGAGAACTTTTACAAATAGTGGTGCAAGAATTTTTTAATCGAGGTTTCAAATTACAAAGAATGATCTAAAGTATTGATTAAAAAATCTTACATAATTATTTTCAAAAACTCTCTATTTTATAGACTCTAAAAACATGAGATCTCTAAAACTATATTGGTCAATGTGTTGGAATTAAGTCCAGATTGACTTAGATTAAATAAATACTTTAGATATGTTTATTTATATTCTTAATGTCAAACATAGAAAACAAAAACTGTAAGCTATTGATATTTGTGGGAACTTTTCAATTGACCTAAAAGAGATTAGAAGAATATTTTTATCTTTTTATGTGGGTCTTCTTATATATGTTGGAACCTAAGAAGATATTAAGAGAAGCATAAACATATATAAAATAATGGTTCTTAATAAATTTAAAGTTGAGTTGATTAAACTAGAAGGTAAAATCATATTAGATGAAATCTTGTATGTGATTGATTGTTTGTAGGATGATTAATTACTTGGATATGATGGATTCTTTATGGAGTTGTATAAAAGGAGAAAGAATTGATGGCTAAATATATATTGAGGTTTATAAATAATAAATTAATACATACATTTTAGAAGTTTAAATTAATATGTGCATGATTAAATTAATCCTTAAAGATTGTAATAATAACTAAGTGAAAAATTAGATGCATATCAATATTTTGAATGTTTAATATAATATTTATGATAAATTTCTTTCCAATAAGATTAATAATCTCCTTCCCAACATTGTTATTAAAACCCAAACTGGTTTTTTTTGGAAGAATAAGATACATTCTTGAAAAAATTATTAGTAACTGAGAAATGATGAATTTCACCAATTCTTCATGGCATAATATGTCTCTGTCATTTTTATACTTTTAAGAGAGTATATGACAAAATTAAATGATCTTTTTTGAGATCATACAAATTGTTTGGATTGGTGTAAACTATTGCATGATGTTATGTTACTTGTCAAGAGAGGCATTAACTCGATCTGAATAGGGAATTAACTGATCCCTTTATATTTTAAATATATGTTAGATAATGTTTCCTTTTATATCCTTCAATATTTATGGTTCATGTTAAAGCCTTAAATTTCTCACTGAATTATTCTCTCAACCAACCAATTAGAGGTATCTCTTTTTCTAATAAATTAAATCTAATTAAATTCCAATGTTATGTACCTTTATTGAATTTTATAGATAAATATCATCTTTATAATTAATTTTATATTAGTAACAATTATTGTCAAATTTATGTCTTTCTCTACATTAGTAAGTGAAACCCAAATTTGATGACTTTTATGAAATAACACATTAATTGCAAACTAGCACCTATGAGAACTTGTATTTCAAAAAATTAAGTCAAAAAATATTTAAAAGTTCTAAAATAATCACTCCACAATAATTCTAGAGTAGAATATAAAGTCTGGTCAAAAACCCTTACCAGAATTACACAATAACATTGCAAACACTGTTCAAATAGAGCACAAATTCATAGCACTTATAGGTTGATTACACAACACTGGAGAATACTAAAATAATCTAAAAATAATCCTAAAAGATATTTATTATCTATTGTAACAAACTCACAAATATGAAAAAACTTCTATACTCTCTATTCACACCAACTATCTGCATGCAATATTGAACACTCATTGAAATGTGTACTCTTTGAAGCTCTATAAAAACCCCTGTATCGAATTGTATCTCTAGATCACATAGATTTTATATTACAATCCTTGGGATCTCTGGGTTTCATCCAAAGACCACCTTCATTCAACAGTTTTCGTTCTAGGATTATTTGAAGAACACTACATGCACACTATTCCACAAGAAAAAATCTTTAGTTTGGCAAAAGATCCTTCAGAAAGAAATTATGGAATATAAATAACAAAGAAGGCCCAAAAGGGGCACCCAAATCCAGCTGATTGCTTTATAAATATTAAAATATAATTAAAAAACCTATTAGTTGTCATCTTCCTCCACTTTCTATAACCTGCTTTAATTCTACTTTACCTGCTTTTGTCCTATTCCAAGAATTTTCCAAATTAGATAACTTTTCTTGAGGATAAGAAAGCAAAAATAATTTATTAATTTGATTTAAATAATATTATCCTCACTAAAATACCATACCCCACTTTAGCTAAAAATTATTATTATTTAACTTGATCCCTGTCAATTTTTCAAACTTATCAATCCCAAATAAATAATTAATTAGATATTTATTCTAATTTTATTTTCCTTAATCTATTGTAATTAAAAATGAGATTAATTAATTATTAAATGAAAATTAATCATAAAGGGGATATGACAATTCCTCCCTCCTCAAAATTTATTGTCCTCAAAAAGTTCAAATTTGGATGATTTAAAATCTTTGGACCTTTCCAAATGGCATCCTCAATTGATGAAATTTTTCAACAAACCAAATATTCAGTGATATCTCTTTTTTGCAATCTCTTAACCCTGGTATCTATCACCTCTTTATGAATTAGGGTCTATTTTCCCTCATACAAAGGTGGTAAATCTTTGAAAGGTATAACATGCTTCCCCAAATATCTCTTTAGACAAGAGGCATGGAAAACATTATGAATTTTAGTATTTGTAGGAAGTTATAGTTCAAAGGCTACCTCACCAACTTTCCTTACAATTTTATAGGGTCCATAGAATTTTGGCTTGATTTTATCTGATCCACTTCTATTGATAGATGATTTCCTGTATGGATACAACCTTATATTTACCATGTCACTTACCTTAAAATATCTATCCATGTGGTTTTTGTCTGCATAATACTTGTGCTGAATTTGTGATTTTTGCATATGATCCTTGAGGGTTTTTAATACTTCCTGGTGTTGGTTAATGAAATCACTTATTTTCTAACTCTATTATCTATAGGAACCAAATCAATTAATTGCATTTCATCATATCCATATAAATCTTTAAATGGTGAATACCAATAGACATATGGTAAGTGGTGTTGTAGCAAAATTCTCCAAAATGTAGTCACTTGACCCCTACAGATTACTAACTTGAGGTATAATTTCTTAAGCAAACCTCCACCCACTTTTTTACTATTTTTTTTAGCCATAAGTTTTGAGGGTGGTATCTAGTGCTACGATTAATTTATGTACCTATCAATCTAAATAAATCTTGCCAAAAAGAGCTAAAAAACATGTTATCCCTATCACTAATAATATTGTGTGGTAATCCATGCAATCTAAACCCTTCCTTAAAAAATGATTCATCCACTTGAAGGGATTTAAATTCTAATGATACATCAAATAAGTGTGCAAACTTAGTTAATTTTTCCACTATTACATAGATACAATCTCTACCATTTACCTTGGGCAAACCTATGATAAAGTCCATTAATATACTCTCCCATTTTTTACTAGGAATGAGTAAAGGTTGGAGTAGTCTTGTTAGAAACCCTTGTTACCATTTGTTCTATTTACAAATGGTACACTCCCTAACATGATTTATAACATCATTCTTGAGGCCCTTCCAAGTGATTATTCTTGAATTTGCTTATGTCTTGTAGTACCCTGGGTGTCATGTTAATGGCACATCATGTACTGCTCTTAAAATCTTTTTCTTCATTATAGATCTAAGTATGAAAAGGACTTTGTTTTTATACAAACTCAAATCATCAAATATTGTAAACATGTCATCCTTTACCAATCCCTCAATAATTTTAGTATTAAAATCAGTATTTGCATATTCCATCATAGTAATGGCCTTCCAATCAATAGAAATAAAGGAAATAGAATACGAGGTATATTTTCTAGAGAGTGCATCAGCTACAATATTTTTATTCCCCTTCATGTATTCTATATCAAAATTATAGGATTGTATTTTACTCACCCATTTCTATTGTCTATCATTCAAATCATTTTGTGTTGAGGGTTCAAGAATTAAAGCTCTTCTTATAGCATCATGTAAGGCAACTGGTGCAAAAGCCTTGATATAACTGTAGAGTAATTTCTTACTCTACGCCGTATTCAATTTTTATTTTTTTTATTCGAGCACTGCAATTTTGGTTCTTGCGCATCGAGGATGAGGCCACAGAGTTTTGATGCACAGGATGAGTTCATTTTTGCCTAAGTGTCGAAGTGCAGCAGAAGCTACCAAGTGTCATCCTCAGAACACGATTCCTTTTCCCCTTTTATTCTTTTCATTTCAATTTTGGCCTAAGTATTGGATTCAAGCAGAAGCGGCCACGTGTCAGCCTCCAAGAGACGAAGATGGACAGCTAGCAACTTTTGAGGACCTCATTGTAGCTTTTCAGAGAACCACAAAATGCACCACGTGGTAGCATCTACGTATCATAGAGGTACCCACATTTTCTTTTGACAAAGACTCCAATGAGCTAAGCAACAGGGAGAGCTAAAAGTGCCAGGTGGCAGTTGCAGAGGCCCTGAATTACCTTTTTGAAGAAGTAGCAGAAGCTACCACGTGTCGACTACCAAGAGCCTTTGTTTCAATGCCTGGGTCCAATGCTTTCCATTCAACGCATAAAGGTGTCATTCATTTTGCTAAGTATCGAAGTGTAGTGGAGGCTGCCAAGTGTCACCTTTTGGGTCCCTTTCTACTCCATCCCCAAAGGAAGCGTAAGGCACCACATACCCCTAGCAAGAGAAGCAGAAGATGCCACGTATCTTCCCAAGAGCAATGGAGGTCACCATGTATCAACTTTCAAGAGACCACCTTCGAGCCTAATCACCGAATGAAGTTGTGGTGGGTCTCAGATGGTATTTTGAAGTATCGATGAAGTGCTGAGTGTCAACAAGTGAAGACTGCCACGTGCACCCATCCTTTTTTAAAGGGTTGTCAAGGCAAAAAATGCACTGAGTTTTTTTTCAATAAAGCTGCAAAGTATCAAGGAATCAGGTTGTGATAGGTGTCAAAGGAGGGGCATTCCTCAACAAAATATAAATAAATTGAAAGCGGCCAATTGTCATCCTCTAGTGTCTTCTAGATCAAGAGGAGAGAAATTTCATAAATTGACTAAGTGTCCTCGTGTTCATCTATCTGCTACAAAAAGGAGGGAGGGAAAATAGGCAGAAGTTATTCTCAGTAGATAGAACAGTGCACCAAGTCAATTTTTGAGGCTTGCAAACATTGAAGGCACCATCTATTTGTCCCCTGATAGCAGAAGCAGAGTAGACAGTTGAGCGGCCAAACAAGTGATGGAATGAAAAATTTCAAGCGCGAAGAGAGGTACTAGATACAGATCACCATGCCGCAGTCAGGGTGGTTCCTGATAAGACCAGAATGCATCCAAGGCATTGAATGTGCCATCTACTTTTTCCCTTGTGAGTGAATGATGGAATGGAATTGCGTGGGAAAGGAAGTGATCGAAGGAGACACCTAAGTCTATATAAGCAAGATTGTAAAAAAAAAGGGAAGGGAGAATTCTATATTTTTAGACTTTTTAGATTTTTGGACCAATAATATCATTTGCTTTTATTCCATTTTCCTGAGTTGAAAGGTTTATATGACTGTGTGTGTTTTTTCATCTTTTATATGACTGGAAGATTCAATAAGAAAATTGAATACTATGCCCTTGTTGATGTTATCTGTGTCAATTACAAAGTAGTTTATGCTATAGATTTTTTAGTGCTATGATTGGAAATGTTATTTGCTTTTGTCTCATTTTCTGGAGTCCAAAGTTATACATAATTGTGCATGACTTTTGTGCCTCTTATGTGATTAAAAGATTCTATTCAGAAGATTGAACACTATGCCTTCGTTGACAATTCATGTATCTCAGCAAAAGACTCCCCTATTGTGAGCCTCTGTTTCTGTTATTCTAATCTTTTACATTGATCATGCACTTTTCTGCTCTTAAATGTAATAGAATCCTATAATAGTCACTCTGTGCTCAGGTTAGGATTAGGATTACATTCAGGCGCATCACCATAATTAGGTTTTAATTCTTGCAGTTTGCATTTCTGTTTAGTCTCCTATCCCTTTTCCCCAATACCCATAAAATAGAAGAGACCAACTTATTTAAAACCTGGAGGTTGTTTCAAGTCGCATTGTCCCACAACTTGAAACTTCCCATTGTTTATTGGCTAGGATCTAGCGCAATTTTACGCCATCAACAAAAACCTCTAAAGGGCTCAAAAAGTCCATCAATAAAAAGAAAGATAACCCTTTTTCTGAAATATCACTTACCATTACAGCCATATTTTGAAATTATGATCCATAGGCACTTACTAAGGTTTATTGTTTGATTTTAAGAGTTCATTGAAGTACTCTTCTTCATCCCTTAGCTTGAATCTATCAAGAAGCCTCTGATTGAATTCTTATAAGGTATTTATTTGGTCATGTCATTATGTTATCAAGCCATGACACCACTAATAATATGAAATACCATCCAAATGCAAATTTTAAAATTTAATAGCTTTATTCTCCTTCATATGGCTGAGACTAAGGTAGGGTTTCAATTTTTGCAACCAGGCTCGAGCTAAAATTATATCACTACCATCATAGGTAAGAGCTGATAGTCTGATCAATTTATTTTTTAGATCCTTTTCTCCACCACTATTTTTATTTCCTTGTACTCTTTGGTTTGTATCTCCTTTTTACATTTCTACAAACTTATCATAAGAAATGACATCTTTGAGACCTTCATCTAAATTCTTGTATGCATTATATATCTCATTTGCTTCTATTGCAACTATTCTAATGGACTAAAAGGGTGTAATTATAGTCTCTTCCTCTCTAATATGAATTTTTGTTTTGATGTTTTAAAAATTGAATGACCTATAGATTTTTTGCTCATAGGTGATCCTTCCCTTATGAGAATAGGCCCAAGACTTAGTTGACCCACTAGTTTCCCTATCACCTCTCTTAACTCTCTTTGACCAGAATTTATGTTTTCCAAGTTACTTTAAAATTACTCTAATATTTCTTCATTTATCACTATTTATTTTCCCCTTTCACATTCATCCATATTTTCTTCTACTGATATTAATTTTTTTGCTTGTAACTTCTTTTATTCTCATCTGAAATACCTTGTTTCTCTCACACTAGGAAGCATTCATTCTTAGAAACCAACAGGTTGGAAAGATTATGGATACGATACCATTATCATGTATCCTTAATAAATTTTATAGATAAATTTCATATCTATAATTAATTTTATATTATGAATAATTGCCATAAAATTTATGTGTTTTTTTGTATTAGCTAGTGAAACCCAAATTTGGCATTTTTAATGCAATAATATAGTAATTGAAATTCATAACCTATGGAACTTATATTTCAATAAATTAATTCCAAAAATATTAAAAATCTTTAAAATAATCACTCTACAATATTTTTGGAGCATAATATAAAGTTTGGGCAAAAACCCTTCCCAGAACTACACAGTAACACTACAAACACTGCTCAAACAAATCACAAATTCACAACATTAATAGGCTGATTACATAACATTGGATAATACTAAAATAAATTTAAAATAATCCCATAATACACCTAATATCTACTATAATAAACTCATAAATCTGAAAATGCTTCTATACTCTCTACTCACACCAACTATCTGCATAAAATACTGAACACTAGCTGAAATTTGTACTCTTTGAAGCTCTGTAACAACTCCTATATGAAATTTTATCTCTAGATCATATGGGTTTCATCCTAAAATCCTTTTTATTCTTAGGTTTTCATTCAGATATCACCTTCATCCAATATTTTTTGCTCTAGGATGATCTGAAGAACACTACATGCACATTGTTCTACAAGATAAAATCATTAGTTTGGCAAAGATCCTTTAAAAATAAATTATGAAATATAAATAACCAAGAGGGACCAAAATGGGAACTCAAATCCATTTCATTTATTTATAAAGATAAAAATATTATTTAAAAATCCATTAGTTGTCATCTTCCTCCACTTTTCATAACCTGCTTTAATTTTATTTTTCATATTTTTGTCATGTTCCAGAAATTTTCCAAATTGACTAACTTTCCTTAATGATAATAAAGCAAAAATAATTTATTAATTTATTTTAAATAGTATTAGCCTCCTCCTTAAAATACCATGGCCCACTTTAGCTTTAAAAATTATTATTATTTAACTTGATTCTTATCAGTTTTTCAAACTTACCAGTCTCAAATAAATAATCAATTAAATATTTATTCCAATTTTATTTCCATTATTCCCTTGTAATTTAAAAATAAATTAATTAATTATTAAATTAAAATTAATTAAAAAAAGTACATGACATCCAATTTGTATATAATGCTTCATTATTTTTTCTATTAAAAGAAAAAAAATAACTAGAAAGTTAGATTTTTAGTGTGCTCCCTCTAGATTGAACATTCTTATTCATAATTTTTTCTTTCAAGGTAAATGCAAAACCCCTCTAATTAAGTGTTGAATATGGGTGGTTATAGGATCCCATAACATTAATTATATATATATATATATATATATATATATATATATATATATATATAATATTCTTTTTGCTTTAAATCTTTCGTTCAGAGAAATGGGAGCAAATTTTTGAAAATATTAATAATAAAATAACTAAAAGGTAAGGGAATCTACTCTCTATGTCATGGATATTTCATATCTTCTAAATAAGTGATTTCCACTTATATAATTATGCTTCTTGTTAGATATTTAATAGATACCAATTTAAAAATGTATATATTAGTTATACATTTATTTGGTCTAATGAGGTGAGTTTTCATACACTTGTGGTGGTATTTACATATTTGGCAGTAGTAGTATCTTTAATTTTCATATCTTTTTGAGAGGGCTTTTTAAGTTTTACGTCAAAGATTTATCGAGAGGTTTGACACTATATTTTAATTTGGATGTATTGTAATATTTTGATTTTATAATATTTTGGTCTTAGTTTCCTTATATGTTTGTTATTGATCCACTAGGTTCATTGCTTTTCTGCTTGAGATTGGTAATAATTGGAAGAGGAATGTTTCAATATGTGCTTAAGAGAGTTATTAGTTTTTTTTTTTTTAATATTATTTTTATTATTCTTGTGAATACTCTTTAAATTATTTTCTTGAGATATATTCATGATCAAATTGTGTGCCTAGCATGAAGTCATAGGCAATGCTTTTGAGATCACGATAATTTTTATGTCAGTGTCCCAAATTTGCATGCCATCAATAGAATTTTTTTAGATTGAACCATTTGCTCAAGGGTTTTTTAGGGTATATGTTATAATATCATAGTATTAGTAACCTTTTCATGAGCTCTTTGACACTTAAAGATGTCAATAATAAGCTCTTAGCTCTAAAATCGTGTTATGAAAGAGGAAGACCCCAGAACTCTACATGTAAAGACACCATCCACATACAAGTACTTAAAATGGTAGATTTCACTAATAAAAATAAATTTATTAACCAAACAAAGGGATATACAATGAATACGTGTGAAAACAACATAATGTTGCACAACATTACCAATGATCAAGAAGTGGTTGTTAGTTCTCTTAAATGAGTACATCTCTACCAATTTAGCTTTACAATATGCTCCAAGATTAATTGATTCACCCATAAATGACACAAAATTTTCTTACATAGGAATATCAAGAGGTGAGTGGGAGATGATTATTGATGGATTAGAAATTTGGTCTTATTCCCTATGTACACCTAACCCTTCTCACACATTTGAGGATAACTACCACAATAAATGTGCATATTAACAGTATCATACACATAATAATTAACACCTTGATAATAAAACTAACTAAGGTGGATTTCACATTAAGCATGAATATGACACATATTAACACCCCCCCAAAGATAACTTACATGATGTGTTAAAATAAAAAAATCTTAAGCTCATAAAGATAGGTCCCGATAACAAAGCTTGATAATCTACCCATGTATAATGAAAGAGACAAAGTATAAACAATTTAATATAGTAGATGACTGTTAATCTAATGAATCCTCCAATGGAATGAATTAGATGTTGAGAAAAAAATTAAACACTGAAAGTGACTATAAATATGGCCACTAGAAAATATCATGTCATAGTACAAAAACTAACCCTCATTTACATAAGAGAATGCATAGTATACTCAATGAACTACCAAAGAAGCATTACCCTTAGAGTGTAGAATGTAGTACACAACACCCCCTCCATAATATTAACAAAATATTGAATAAACCATAACTATCAATACCTCAAAAAATGTGTCATTGTGGCATGTCTACAAAAAACACATTAAAATCTCTCAAGTGAGAATGCCAAATATCCCATATGAAGGACCTAACAACTGATATGAGAAAATATTACATGAAAAAACACACACATGTATGAAATTAGACAAGATTGAAATATAAAACCCCCTATGACACACTATAAATTAGTGTGAGAATAATATACATCTAAAAAACCCAATTAGAAACTGTACGAAGTATAAAAAAATGACCCCTCTAAAAATAGGGTTGAACCTATACTCAATGCATAAAGCAATATGATTTATATTTAAAAATAATCCATTACATTTTAAAATACAAATATAATAAGTAAGAATAATAAATATATATCATTACTATGAAGAATGCAAAAAACCATGCACTTTCAAAAAATTCAACATGTAAATTTGAGTTACCAATCAAAAGTTATGGCATCCAGAATGTCTAAAATATAAGACATGGTTATAAAATTAGGTAATAAACTATAAATTTTATAACAATGGTTTCATATCATTATTTTATCTCTTCACCAAACATGTTTATGTCAGAACCACAATTCAAAAAAAACACCCTTCTATCCTTCATAGATCAAAATATATGACCTTCAGAGCAAAAAAAAATATGTAGAAGGTGCTCAATGAGCAAGGATTGATCCCTTAGAGGATAATAAGGCCAATTATCTAGTAATATTTGCATCACAATTACCCTTATCACATCATAGCTTAACACATCATGATGTAACACGTCATGACATAACACACCACAACAAAACACATCATGCCATAACACATCATGATAAGATGGCCTTCAAACTTCAGAGGAACACCACGATAGGAACGTAAGTCTATTATTTAAAGTTATTTGTATTTTCAAACATCTCTTAGAATTTCAAATAAAAAAATCATACTTTCAATCCATGTTTTTGCATAGAAATGTAAAAAAAATCTATAAATGCCTTTTTACCAAACTCTATAAAAATTGAAATGCACCCAAGTTTGCAAATGAAAACCAAGAATACTAAAAAAAATGTCCCCTTATGGGTTTATAAATGTTTTTTATGAAATTAAAATTTCATATTTTCTCCAGGATGCCCCAAAAATGTATAAAAAGGTAGATTTACCCTTAAAATTGAAGTGCTTTCCACATGAGCTTACAGTGTCCGATTCAAATGAAATAAAAGTCATATTTGACTTTCTATGGCACTCTGAATGCAATGGGAATGTTTGATTTTCACCAAAAACCATCAAAATTATTAAATTATATAAAAATATTCAATGGAACTCCTCCACACATGGATCTATAATATATACATGAATCCAAACGAAGCAAACATCGGATCTAAAATAGTAAGAGATGGGGCATGCAAAGAAATATCTATAGAATAAGACTCACTCCAATAATATGACCCTAAACTTTCAGTTTGGGTTCAAAAAAAAAATACTCATTTGAAAATTTTAAAAACCCAAAATGAAGGTTGGCTTAAAAAATGTATAGTTTTGGCTCAAATGAAAAAATATCCAATCGGTAATTTTAAAAACCTAGAATGAGGGTTGGATAAAAAAATGCTATGGGGATGGATAAGTTATGTGGGAATTTTGAGCTTAATTTAAACTATATAAATCCACAATGGCTACCTATCAATATTAACTCTAATATCATGTCAAAAACAAGCTCTTAGTTCTAAAACCATGTCAGGAAAGAGGAAGACTTGAGAACTTTGCATGTAAAGACACCATCCACATACAAATAATCAGAGTGAGAAATTTCACTAATAAACATAAATTTATTAACCAAACAAAGTGATATACGATGAAAAAGTGTGAAAACAATGGAATATTTTACAAAACCAAGGACCAAAAAGTGATCATTGATTCTCCTAATTGACTATATCTCTACCAACTAGCTTTACAATATGCTCCAACATTCATTAATTCACCCCTAAATGGCACAAAGGTTCCTTATATAGGTAGAGCAAGAAGTGAGGGGTAAATTATTATTGATAGGGCAGAAAGGTAGAAGCATTCATTGGGTACACCTAACCCTTCTCACACATGTGAATATAGCTACCATATTAAATATGCATATTAACAATATTATGCACATAATACATCACACCTTGATAACACAACTACCTAAGATGGAATACACATCAAGTGTAAATATTAGACACACCAATAAAGTATGGGTGGGTTAGTGATGAATGTTTGGGTGAGATAGAATCCCCAACTTGAATGATAGGAGAGATTTGTCTTTAGATGTTTTGAAATATTCTTTCTATATTTCTAAGATTGCTCCAATTGTTTCATGAGATGATCTTATCTTGTGGCTTACTTTGATATTTCTTCTAAGGTCTTGGGAGAGGATGAGTTCACCTTGTAGTGTAATTTTTGTCCTAAATCTATGAAAAAAAAATTTAAGAGATTTTCCATGTTTATATTATGGTCTGCTTTATGCACTATGGATCTCTGTCTTTTGATGAACTAGTCTTGGGAAGATTCATAGGCTATTGTTTTGTGTTGACAAAATTGCCTAAATTATTGATCATGATACTAAAATTATTTGACAAGATATTTGACTATTTACAAATATTGATTCAATATTTGTAAATATTATTGAATGATTTAAAATTTAAGGTGGGATTAGTTGATCCATCATATATAATATTTGGAGAGAGTCCTCCAATATACATAGAGGTGATATAGGGGCTAAAGGTTCATTTTATAATTTTTTAAGCACTTTGTTTTGAATAGGAGGTTGTGGGATAGGTTTCCAATTTGTAATTATATGCGAGGGTGAGGGCGGGATGGACATTTTTTATATCATCCCACATACTTTTTTTGATATTGGTTTTCCATTTTCATAATTTGATTTTAAATTTAAGTTGTTTGACTATTAGTTGTAATTTGCATGTGGATTATTTGGTCCAAAACTTTGAGGAACACTTTGTTGTTATCATTAACATTAGAGGTATTAGGAGTTGAATTGTTAGGAGGTAGGTTATTAGATGTGGTACCCACCACATTATTTTATGGAGGTGTATGGAGCATTGACGGCATCCCAAACTCAACTAACATTATTATCTAGATCTTTAATTTTGAAGATTCTATTGAGATATTATTGTGCATCTTGCTTAGTATTTTTCACCATATTGCATGGAATGGATGGTCTAATTTAGCTTGATAAAAATGGAACCATGACATATTACCTTCAATGGTGTTTATGTAAGTAATGAAGGATCAGCCCCTATGGAAAATGGGTTGAGACTTACCGAAAAAACCTTTAAGAGGCAACATGTTTAGATTATTATTTAAGGGAGAAATAAGGGATAAAGAGAAAATGTAAAAATGATCCAACTATGGGTGGGTTAAGGTTCATGTTGGGTTCACAAGAATGGTTTGGGCATAAAATGGGTCTCTGCATGTGATAGGGATCTAAATATGTAATATGTAGAAGACCATTGTAGATCCAAAAAATATTAATATCAATCTACAAAGTAGTTTGAGACTGTAGGATAGAGTTGTGTCCAAAGAAGGTTTGAATGGATCTATAAGTGTAACATACACATACAAATTAGACTTAGATAAAAATGGTGGAGGATATTACTAGATCTAGGGTGTCACTAGATGAAAATTAAGTGTTATATAAATAAAGTTATTCATCGTGGTAAAGGCAAGAGCTGAAATAGTAATAGCATAGAGATAAAAATAAAGTAAATGACAACAAACATGTATTATATTATCAAATAGATGAAACATAAAATGTGCATAATCTAAAAAAATTATAAATAAAATAGGATAGGATTATCTTGTCAGCACATTAATCTCCTCCTTGGCTTTGAGCACTTTTTGAGAGATGGTTGTAGGTGAAGTCAAGACGGATAGAATAAATCCTAAGTATTCAAATGAGTTAGTACACCTTGATGGTATAACTCATATTCACAAAATAATTAAGACATTTTATTGCTAACTTGTCTTCATCTGGCTAAGCTCATTTACCCCTAAATCTTCTTCTTTCTAAGGGGGTAATTACAAGCACAAGTATAGTGCATTTTTCTTGTTTATTTCAAGAATGTATAAAGGGAAACCTATATATATGATTTTAGTCTCTAAAATTCAAAACTCAATTTTAACCACTATCATAAATTTGATAAATGAAGTAGGAAAAAAATCATACATCATTAGCCTAACCATGATGTCGACCAAAACAATGGTGTAAAAGAGACATCACTGGCCCGGACGGTGATGTTGGCTATGAACAACAAATATATAAATGGATCAAAGGAAGGAATATAAGGTATAGGAAGAAAAATATTATGGTATAAAGGTGGTAGTAATAAGGGAAACCTATGACACATCTCTCACAAAGTGTTTGAATTAAGCCCACGCTGATCTCGATGTATGCGAATACATAAGCTTGAGGAGATTAATGTGTCAACAAGCTTTGAACAAGAAAAAATTTGGTAAAGCATTTTTTATGTATACGGTAAGGGTAGTAAAAATAGGATTGATACGTCATGAAATGTTGGCATTAGGCCTAAGAAATTAGTGGACTAAGACTAAGAAATTATGGCTACAAGGAATCACTCTTATGAAATGGATACTAAGGTCCTTCAACTATAATGAACCTTGAAAATATTTAGTTAGATTTAACATTTTGAATGGGATTCCCTAAATCAAACATGATTATAAATGGATTCATATATTTATTATTTTGTTTGAAACTTTTAGGTTAAACTTATTGATTTTATCATCTTTTGTTTTCTTTCGAAAGTCTAGGAATCGGTAAAAAACTTGGGGGTTAGGCATCTTTTATTTATTTGGTTTTAAATTAGATGTCAAGGATTCCATTTTATGTGGTGAAATATTTATTTGGACAATAAATTTATGGCTAATGAAAATTTTGTTGATATTTTTGGTAATCAAAATTAGTTGCCATGGAATTACTTAAAACGTTCACAAATTTCCAAATGTTCAAATAACTTACACTAGTTTTAATATGGATTTAAAACCTCAAGTGTTGTTGGCATGTGCCTGTATTATGATATTGAGATTTGGGACAACATTAAGTGGATTTAGGTCCCTCGTTTATTGGAAATATCCTCCAAACAATTTTATAAAATATTTGCCTACTCTTAATATATTTGTCTTATTCTTAATCAAAAGTGATGTGTTTGATTCTATATAAAGATGGTCTAGGATGTTGATTGTGATATGGTTGTCATGTATTAAAACTTAAAAACCTTGATTATGTAGTTATTATTACATCAAATACTCAATGTTGGTTTTGTGCTTGATAAATTTGGTTTAATTAGTAAACCTTGTAAATTATGGTAAAGTACAAACTCTCTCGAGCATTTTTTTATTGTCCCTTGGCTCAATGTTTTTAGAAAGTTTTTCTTATTGCTAGATTTAAATATGCTCAGTAAGATGTGTTGATGGGTTGCTTGACACACTAGGTGAGTCATCCAACCTCTCCTGAAAGTTGACCTAAATGTCTCCCCAAGGTTTATATCTAGCGAGTTACGGTATACTGGGCAAACTAGTTGGTCGATATGCAATTATTACAATACGAGGGTCCTTTGTTGGTTCTTAAATTTTAACATATTTTTAGCCTTAACATGAGTGAGAGTAAAATGTAGGTGTGTTCATTTTTCAATGCGGGTTGAGAATATGTCAAAAAGTGACAAACCATCCATTTGTTTGTAAAAATAAATCATTGTTTTAAGATTTTAATAAAAAGGAATATGGCTGATTTTAAACATGTTTATTACACCAAATTAAAAAATGCAAAAATAATAATAAACATTGTGCAATTGAGATAAATATGTACAGAAAATTGCATTTAAATTAAATTAAAACCTTAGCTTAATAGATTTACAAAAAAAGAGTAAAATAAAAGGGGGAAAAGAGAGAAAAATCATGTGCAATGGAGCCAAATTTTAGTTTAATTCAATTATTTATGTGAAATCAATCATCTGCTTGATAATTATGTGCACAACCAAAATAAGGATGGTGCATGAGTCTGAGGGAAAATTAACTCTGAAAGAGGAAATAAAAACCACCATAGTGCATGCATAAGTAATGAAAACCAATTCCACGGCCTTAAATTAATCAAGATATTCATTTGTATAGCAATGTCTAAATTCATTAGGATCATTAAGTTACAAATCAGTAGCATAATAGCTTAGTCAAACATGAAATGGGAGAGATCTACCCTAGAAAGTAAGAAATTACATAAAAAAGGAAGTGTTTGATCCAATATGTCTCATTGAAGCAAAAATGAGCCAGCCCCTTGCACAACAATTAGTTGGCTTCATATAGCAATTCAATTCAAAGGGAAATCAAAATTTCCCTCCAAAATGTAGTTTAGAGCAATAAATACATTCACCAAATCTCATTTCCTTCCAAAATCTACACCATTTTTTCATTTTGTCAATAAAAAGACAAAAAAAACAAGTTAATATTTTATAGCTAAAATCACTTTTAGAAAAAAATGAAAGGAAAACATGAACAGATTTAAAAGGAACAACTGTAAAAACATATAGAACCATAACATCCAAGCCAGACCCATCTTCTTGATGCCCTAAATAATTTTTAAAATAGAGCTACGAGTGAAAGGTAATCAACAAAAAACTAATAAGGGGTCCAAAAGTAGGCATGTAGACCAATTCAGGATTTTGGGGGCCATTTGAAACTGGGAAAAATGAGGGTCAAAAACACACCTCTAAGAAAAGTGTAAAATATGAAAATTTCATCTTCTCAAATCATTCCAACAATGGAGGAGGATTGAGGGTCTCAATGTGCATGAAAATATAGATATGTTAAAATGAACTCCCAAGATGGAGATGCTTACAAGTTTTAAATAACGCACTTCCCCTAGGTGAAACTTATGTTATGATGACAAGGATGAAACCACCTTTTCAATGACATAAATAACATAAAAATAGAGTCAATAGACAATATATATGACCAAAACCCTAATTACTTGTGCACTCATTGACCATTTTGGGTTTTTAGAGGTTGTAACGAACAAATAATTATGAAGCACAATATCACTCCAAAACCACCTTTCCAAAACCACAAATAGAATTAAAAATGGAGTAATGAGTCAAAATATATTACCAAAAACCTAGTTGCTTATGCATCATTTCAAGATTTTTGACCATTTTGAGAACAAGTGGAACAAGACCATTTTTGGTGTCTAGAGGCTATTAGGAACTCACTTTTTTGAAGCATAAGGTCACGTTTTATAACAAAATGAAAAACACAAAATTTCATCACCTTGAAGTCACCTTTCCAACATCATAAATGACATTGAAAATGGAGTTATGAGTCAAACATTATGACTGAATACTTGACCGCTTGTCCACCCATAAACCAATATGGGTATTTCAATATTTTTAGGAATAAGTGGAACAAGACCAATTCTCCCTCTTGGAGTTTGTTAGGAACTCAAATTTTTGAAATACAAGGTCATGTTTTCAAGTAAAGTGAAAAACATGAAAGTTCATCACCTCAAAGTCACCATAGATGGCATCAAAAATGGAGTTACGAGTCAAAAGTTATGACCAAAAACCTAACCCCTTATTCCCCTATAGACCAATTTGGGTATTTCAGGCTTTTCAATAATAACTGGAACAAGATTTCTTAGACCAATTCACCTTTTTAGAAGTTTTTAGGAACTCACATTTTTGAATCTTAAGGTCATGTTTTCAATAGAAGTACAAAATATAAAATTTCATCACCTCAAAGTCAGATTTCCAACAATTTAAATAGCATTAAAAATAGAGTTAAGATTCAAAATTTATGACTATAAACCTAACTGTTTATCCACTTGTAGACCAATTCAGGTATTTTGGCCTTTTCAAGAATAAGTGGAACAAGAGTTCCTAGTACAGGTTGTTAGGAACTGACAATTTGAAGGTCAAGAACTCATTTCTAGGAAAAGTACAAAACATGAAAGTATATTGCAGGGACCTAATTTACACAATGAAGGAATTTTTCAAGACTTAACTATGAACAAAAATCAAGATATACCCAAAACAATTTATGAACATATGAGTATCAAGCCAGAATTTCAAAGGCAAGTTAAATCATCCAGAACTCATTTTTACGTTATGTTTAATATGAAATTTTCTCGCATGAACTTGTTCTCAATGGAGGGGGTTTCAACCTCAAGTTTGTAACACAAATTGAGATAGCCTCATAAGCAAATTGATAGAACTGACATTAATCAGCTGACTAGTGCAAATGAGAGTGGATCAAAAATCAAAAAGAGGGGTGCCATGATTCTATAGGAATTATAGTGTGGTGAAAGCAATAACAAATGGAGTCTCTATTGGAAAATTCCCTTGAGTATTTTAGAATAAAATAAATATGTCTAATTACCCAAAATATCTAGTTGAGATAATGCATGGAACATAAATGGATTCAAGAGATGAAAGAATGGAATATATGCAGGACCAAATCTAATATTCTTATTGACTCGGTGTGTGAGCATGAGTTCATTACCACTTTATGGAACCTATAAGGACTAGCTACTACAACTTTGATCATCATGCTAGTGAATTATACCTTGAGAATGCTTTCTTAGACATTGCTCTACTATCATCTAGGCATCCATTACCTCGATGAAGATGTCTCTGATCCTATTCAAAGCCTTACTCTATTGTTAGTCAGGCATCCATAGCCTTGATAGAGGTTTCCTAAATCACCCAAAAGTCAAGTTTTTATACAAATTTATTTTATTTTATTCTTCTTTATTTATTTTAATGTCTCAATTCTAGGTTGGGGACCACCATGGCAAACAAAATGTAAAATTATAGGTTTTTCACCCTATATCTTGATCGTAGTAGGTTCATCTAAGTAAATCTAGAAACCATTAAAATGTGGTATTTTGTGTATGGTTTAGAGAGAATAACTTTAGAGTCCAAATACTTTACTCAAACATAAACAAATTCAAAACACACATGATAGCCTAAACCTTTGAAATTAAGCTATAAAATAGAAATTTAGGCCACAAATTACTCAAAGTACTTAAATACTAGAACTTCATTATGGATACCTACCTACACACACATCTTCATTATTTATTTGATAAATAAGTTACCCATAGATCAAAAATAATTAGGAACAAACCAAAAAGGGAGAAACGATGAGGCCAAACCAACAGAAAAAAAGTAAAATGTATAAACCAAAATAAATGTCGAAAGCAAGAAACTATAGACATTGTTTCAAAATTATATAGCACCTCAAACTTGTACACTTGGAAAACTCATATCTTGGTTTTTCCTCTCGGTTCTAGACCTTTCTTACTTTTGCATGTCTTGTATCTACTCTATCTCTTGTGCCCCTTATCCTATCTCTTAATCCAACCAATCTTATATTTATGACCCAAGCCTTATAGCTTGCCTAGAATGTTTAAAACCTACTTATCTTATGCCTCTATAAGTCATGAGTCTGTATATATATTATCACTCCCTAGACACTTACATCCTAGATAGACACTTGCATGGACGTAGGTGTCATGCTCCAACGCAAGTGTCCAATACCCTAAATTCATATAATTTTCAAATGAAACATATCCTAATGGTTGACCTAAGTGATTTAATATGATTTGTTCTCTAAAAGGATTGGTATAAATATAATATCAACTATCACTCATTCCTCACCTAGCACAGACCAAGGCAACTTATCAAAAGCATTTAATCAAGCACTCAATAAATCAAAAACTTTCCTATTATATCCTATTTTCATATCAGTCATATAGGAACAACACATACACCAGTCTGAAATACTGAAGAAACATCCCAAGAGATGTACTTTTCAAGTTACAAGATAGATCACTATTGTACTTGCTTATCACATTACATGATTCACACACAATCCAACACATAGGGCAGAACTACATAAGTATGAGGCCCTCTTTAGAGATTTGGCTATGTAGGAAACACTCATTGATATATGGGTATTTGGGGCAACTCAACACCATGTGCCCACTGATCCATTTTTTTCTACAATCACTATGAGGAGGAAGGACTAGGGTTTTACTATTTGACAAAGAGTGATAGTCCATGACCTAGATTTGAATGCATTAGAGTGAAGGTGATAAAAACCTTAGAAGCATATAAGTGGTCACATCATGTCCTAAAAAGTTTTTTTTATAGGACACCTATGTCCAAACTAGACACTAGTATCGACGCAACCATCCAACGTTGACGTAAGTGTCCGAAGTTATAAAGGCACTAAATCCATAATTTGGTGATTGTTCTAGAAAACTCTTTTAGATTTTTTCTTGTTTGTTCTAGATCTAGATCTGTATTAGTATTAGAATCAGCTAAGTACTTGTTTTCATTATCATTACAATATCTGGCATAGTTTTACTTTTCATTTTTATCATATCTTAGTATAATAAATTCAGTATACATTCTATTTGAGTTTCATAAACAATTATCTTGTTATAGATATGTTTTATAACCCTTATGTTTATTGATTTCTATATTCTTGACCCTAAATACCCCAACCTTAGGATTTTAGGGTTAAACATTTAATGAACCTGATATTTGAGCATCATTATTTCATAAGCATTTTATTTTAGATGCTTATCTTGTGCTTTGTTATAACCTTTGTGTTATTTATCTCTCTCATCATGGATGATATCAGTTACTTTGATGACTATGATTATGAAACTCTCCAACTCTCTCTCAAAATAAGGGATCAAAATTTATTACTCTTCCATTCCTGTAAGTGCTAACACATATAATACCAAAGATTTGAATGGTGGTAGTTGATATCCCTCTAATAAATTTTATGCTCCCACCATCTCAAAAAATGAGTTGTTCCATCTTTAAAAAGATAAAAAGCCTTTACCTTCTACACAAAAATTGGTTTCACATGGAAATATTGTTACTTAATTTAATCATGACATATTTCACCAAATCCATAAGGATATCATGGAGCATTAACAAACTAATTACAAAAGGGATGTTCCTTAAAATTTATTGATAGAAATCCTTCATATTCCAACATTTCCAAACAATATCCCACTTGTTAAAAATTATGATTTTTCCCTACCTTCATTTGATATTGAAATTTTTTGAAAGGTTAACCAATAGATCATAGCATCTTTACCAAATAATATTAAGCCATCAAGAAGATGAAAACATTACAAAACTAAAGTTAAAAAGTTTCATAATCTTCCAAATATGGCATTATTAACAACATCCACCAGGGCCCCAAAACTAAAGGATCTTTATCTTCCAAAAGATGTGTTTACACCAAAGGTTTCTACTATACCAAAAGTGGTGCCTTTACCAAAGCTTCCTTAATCTCAAATTGATATATCCTTACCAAAAGTGAATGAACAAAATTCTTCCAATGGTCCAATATATTCAAATGATATACCAAAACTACCAAAATTTAGAGATCCATTACCACTACCAAAGTATCTTAAATTAAATGATCACGAACTTGCACTTGTTATCCATGAGGATGATGGTACTCATATGCAAAGATTAAAAGAAGGTGGTGGATTAGAACCAATGATAACACCAATGAAAAACACCACCATTCCCATGGAATATCTTATTTCTAAGATGAACACTATTAGGGATCTTCAAAAATAAGTTTTTATACTTGAAATGCAAATGGCTTTCCACAATACTAGTGCAAATCTTACCCCATTAAACAGTCAACCTCTTGCACAATGTATACTTGAATATCCTTATCCATAATATTTTGAACTACCATATTTACCTCTCTTTTTGAGTCATAAGGACCTACTTGACCACATGATTAACTATGTACATTCTTTTGGTCAATGGGCAAAAGATGACAAACTATTGTTAAAAGTATTCCATATGAGAATTACCGATGAGGCTCAAAATTAGTTTTATATCCTACCAAAAGGTTACTTAACCAATTTTTCACAATTATAATATGCTTTATTCATGGCTTTCAATATCCACAAGGTGCCAAATCTTACATTAGAACATTTGTACAATTTCAAACAATGTGATGATGAATCCCTTCAAGATTATACCATTCAATGCAAAAGCACATCATATGAGCTAGCATTTAGACCTTTAGATTTGGAATTGCAATTAATTTTTAGTAGAAGGATTGTTTCCCCATTAAAGGAAAGAGCATTGCATAAAAAATATGAGTCATTTACCCATTTACACACTGACGTGCATAAATATGCTTCATTCATACTTATTCATCCAAAGGAGCTTAACATATCTCCCTCAAAATACCAAAGTTTTATCCCTCACACAAAGGAGGGAGATAAATTACCTAAGGAAAATTATGAACAAAAATGTGGTGTCCTTAATCTTTATATGACTGGTTTGTAAATGTTACTAAATATGGGTCCAATTCAAGGCCCACATCCTATGTAAAATCCTCAAGTTCAAAAAACCAAAAAGCATCCTCGTCACCAAGACCTAACAATTAATTTACTCATGGGTGGTTCTTAATTTTGGCATAACCACATTGATACTACAGAATTAGAAAACTATTGTAGTGAAAGAGGTTTTTCACAACTTGGGTACCATGCCAAAGATTTACATGATAAGGGGAAATGGAAAGATTCATTGGGTTTCTTTGTTATTCCTATTGTTTGTGGACCTCGTGTTGTCCTTACAAAAGGATGGGTTCTACCTTATACTTTGTTACACTCCTTTACATTGGTAAAACTTTGGTTATATCAAATGGAAGTACAAATTGAACAAAATCAGCAAAGTATTTATTTTTCTCATAAAGTCAAATTGATCCATATTCCAAATAATAGCATCGGTTATTCTACTCTACATGTAAAGTGTGAGGAGGAACATTTTATGTACCATTTCAAATTCTCCAACCATGATCCAATCAATTCAAATGATCCAACGTAAGGTTGCGATCTCTCACATCTCCTAAAATACCAAAAAAATCAAAAATATTTAAAAATCCTAAAATATTTTTGGTACATACATATTTTATTATCTCCTTGGCATCTATATGTTAGTTTCATGTTGATGGATAGCATATCATTTACCTATACATACACATGTGTTTCTCACTTTTATTTGAGTGTGATATAGGCATACACAGGTACATGATCTATGCACTTATGGATGTTGGGATTTCCATCTTCTCACATGACCAAGACGTTGGGAGTATCCAACCTCTATAATCATGATATTTTGAGGTTATATCATTTTATGGTTACTTTACATTATAATGTTTGAACTCATATATGTACTTACACATGCCTTTACCCATGCTTATATCTTTTTTAGTGTAATTTGATATGATATGTACTTGAATTTTTTTGATAACACATTGGATCCATGGGCTACTATGATATGTTTCTGCTAGTTGTTTGTGATTTCATTTATGCACTTCCTTGAGTGTCTTGCATTTCTATCATCTTGCTTGTTGAGCATTTGAATATGCTCCATTATTTTCAACTCCCATGAATTTGTTGCTTCTTTGACATTTGAATATGTCATTGTTTTTGGTATGGACATTTGAATATGGCATTCTTTATTTTTTGGGCATTTTAGTAAGTCATGTCCTTTCGATTGTGTAGCATTTGAACATGCCCCTCATTTGAAGTCTCTTTAAACCATTGATTTTTGAATTGATTTTGATTTTATTTTTTATGCTTGGTTTCTTTGTTGAACTTGTACTATTACTATTTAGATGTTGTCATGATATTCATCATGCATCTTAGGCCTTGATATGATCACATTTTATGCATTTCAATGATATATTTGCCTAGACATGTTCTCCTCTATGCTACATGGTTAATTCATAGTTATATGGATATTTTATCCTTTTGAGATGAAGTAACTACAAGTTTATATTCTTCCCTCACCTCAAAGGGGGGCATATCAATGGAGGCATGTCATAGAGGCACGTCTTGCAGACGCATTATAGTTTTAGATTCAATGGGGGCATGTCATAGATACATGGCTTCCACACATTCACATTTTCAAATATATATTGGGGGCATGTTTTGGAAACATGTTTTCCACACTTATTCAGTATTCACCATACCCAAATTATAGTGGGAGCATGTTTTGGAAACATGTCCTCTACATTATAACTTATATTAGTTTTCATATTTATTCATATATAGTGGGGGCATGTTATGGTAACATGTCATCCACACTTGTTCAAGTTTCCAAATTGGCCAAAGAACATGGTTATATTATTTAGATACACATTTGTGGAAAAATTATATACATTGGTACCATTGTTATGCACAATTTCATCATGAGACATATTTAAGGTGCTTATGCTATGCAATGTGCACATAATATTGAAAAATCAAATCAGATTCAGATTCAAAACACTTTCAAGGATTTTCACCACCCACCAAGTTGGAATTTTATGAACTATATTGATCCAATCTATTGTAGTAATTGATTCACTTTTTAGTATGGTTGAGATGATTAAATCACTCAATCTTGCCAAGATTTCAAGTTGGACTTGATTGTATCATCCAGCCTCACCAATTTGATAGTGTGAGGTGACTTAGTTAACTCACACTCACCATGTTATAAGTATGACTGGATTATACGGTTGAGCTAGTCTCAACTACCTGTGGCAATTCATCTTTGCTCCAAGCTTTGGAGTATGGGCCCTCCTATATATCTCTCTATCTATCTATCTCCTTAGATATATGTAATTTCCATATTATATTTTTATTAATCTTAGTTTTAGTGGTTCATAATGATATATATTTCAAATCAAGTTGCCAATAGGCAAGACAGTTGCATCAATACACAGGTGTACTCCTAAACATTGATCTCTTTCAATTTAAAATTATTTCAATACTTTCAATTTCAAATTATATGCACTGATTATATACTATAACATGCTATTGGTTTCAGGGCAATCACCAATAAAGCACTCAATTTGGACTCAAGCAAAGACAAGGTGTGTTATACACACCCAAAAACACATTCCTTTTCCTTTAAACTAAGAATTTCATTACTAGATTAAAGGGTGGAAATGTAGAAATTATTTATAAATTATATAGCACATCAATCTTGTACACTTGGAAAACTAATACCTTGGTTATTCTTCTCAATTCTATACCTTTCTTGCTTCTGCAAGTCTCGCATCTGCTCTCTTATGGCCCTTGGCCTATCTCTTACTTTGACCATTCTTATATTGATGACCCAAGATTTCTATCTTGTCCAGAATGATTAAAACCTTTTTATCTTATGCCTCTACAAGTATTTAGCTTGTACCTATTTTATTACTCCCTGGATACTTGCATCCCAGACAGATACCTACATTGACATAAGTGTCCAACTTCGATGCAATTGTCCAATGCCCTAAAGTCATCTGATTTGAAAATAAAACATATCCTAACTATCAGCTTAACTGCTTTAATATGAGTTATTCTCCAAAGGGATTGGTATAAATATAAGATCAATCCTCACTCATTCCTCACCTAACATAAACACAGGCAACTTATCAAAATTATTCAATCAAACACTCGATAAAGCAAAAGCTTTCCTATTTTATCTTAATCTCATATCAATCATAAGAACAACACATACATGAGTCTAAAGTATTGAAAGAGAAATCCAAGTTCTATATTTTATAAGTTACAAGCTAGGTCACTTTTGTACTTATCATGATTCACACACAAGCCAACACATAGGGGAAAACTACATAAGTCAACACATAGGAGAACCACATAAGTTTGAGGCCCTCTTCATAGTATTGGATATGTAGGCAGTGCTCATTGATAGAGGGGTGTTTGGGGCATTTCAACACCGTGTGCCCACTAACCCATTTTTATCCACAACCACTATGAAGAGGAAGGACTAGGATTTTACTATTTGACAAGGAGTGATGGTCCAAAACCTAGATCTTAATGCACTAGAGTGAAGGCAATGAAAAACCCAGAAGCATCTAGGTGGTCACATCATGTTCTAGCAAGCATTCCATATAGGACACTTGCACCTGACCCAGACACTAATGTCAACATAACCATCCAAGGCTGACACAAGTGTTAGAAGCTACAGAGGCACTAAATCTAGAATTTGGTGACTATTCTATAATACTCTTCTAGTATGTTTCCTACCTATTCTAGATCTAGATCTGTATTAGCATCAGAATTAGCTAAGTACTTATTTTCATTATCATTACAATATCTAGCATAGTTCTACTTTTCATTTTTAGCATATCTCAATACAATAAATTCAATATATATTCTATCTGAGTTTCACAAACAATTGGTTTACTATAGATTTATTTTATCACCCTTGTGTTTATTCATTTCTATATTCTTAACCCTAGATACCCAACCTTAGATTTTCAGGGTTAAATAGAAACAAAAGTGAAAAATCAAAAATAAACTATGTACAGGAGCTTTCTAGGAAAATTCAAACCTAGAAGTAGTACTTCAGTAAATATCCATTAACAGGCAATGGGACTTCCTCACCAATTAAACACTTGAGATAGAACTTATTCTCACCCAACTTTTTAGAAATTTGTTAAGGACTTAGTCATAGGGCATCAATTTTTTCATGTTGTCCCTTTATCTCATGAACCTTATCCCATAGAAAGACCAAATTATATATCTGAAAGACTTTCACTTTGACTCACTTATCAAACCAATGTTTGACAACTCCTCAGTGTTTGCTAAAGTAAAGCAAGGATGCATCATGTTTTATTTTGAGTTGTATCAAATTCAAGAGTTGAGTTTCTATCTTATCATTTGTTTCTAAGTAATATCTCATAAATTGCAAGGTTGGGGTTCTTACATTTACCAAAAATATATGATCTTGGTCATACACTAGATGAAAGGGGAACATGCCTAGTGAAGATTTAATTCTAGTTCTATCATACCGTAATAAAAATATCAACATATTATGAAAATCCATAGGGTTGTCCAAGATTCTCTTAATTACATCTAAAAAATTCATGTTCGTTGATTCAACCACACCATTACCTTGAGAATAATACTTAGAAGAGAATTTGAGGATTGCTTGATGTGTATGATCATTTAATAAATTAGAGAGAGGAGAAGGTGGGACCATTATCACATACCAGAATAAATAGCATCCCAAACCTAGTGACGATGTGCTCCTTGAGAGAGTTGATCACAATGTTGGTTGTGTAATTGTTGAATGTGCAACCCTTAGTCCAATGGGTGCAATAGTTAATTTCTGTCAAAATAGACTTGTGTCATGTATAATAATTGACATTAATAGCTTTAACAAATTCCAAACCCCATTTTTTAAAAGTTCAAACCTCAATAACCAGTTGCAATGGCATAAAGGGGTTGTGTTCTCTATGTGCACAAACTTAACAAGTATGGTAGCTTCTAACATGTGACTTAGCATCCTTGGAGATGTGTATCCAATAGTAACCTACCCAGATGATCTAGTGGGATGTATCACTACATGAACCATGTCAGATTCCATATTTCCCATGGAAATCATTGATACTTTAATCACCCCAGCTTTATTTAGGCACCTCAAATAAATGTCTTCATGATTATTTCTATATAGTGTACCTAATTTGATCATGAAGTTATTGCTCTTTAAGTGTAACACTCTTCTCTAAGTGGGATTCAGGTAACCTGGGCATTCATTATTTAGCATGTAATGGACTACATCTTGATACCAATCATCATTTATGATGGCTAGCATTGTGTATTATTGGCAAACTATTTGGGGATCAACCTTAGAGATTGACTTACTCAACACTTGCCCTCTCACAATTTTCATTAGTTGGATCACTAATTTGAATTATTATAGAATGGTAATCCACTTGCCTCTCCGTCTGTCCAACTCATCTTCAACCTCTTTCTTCTAAGTCAAAATAGCATAACTTGAGTGCTCAGATGTGAAGGAATAGATGTAAAAGGGTTGCATGTAGTCAAGACTTATCATCATTGGAGTATTTACAATCAATTTCTTGATTTCATCAAAATCCACTTGTGCTTTAGTAGTCCACTCAATCTTAACATCCTGTTTTAGCATGTTGTTTAGTAGTTTGACTATTTTGGAAAAAACAAAGATGAATTTGCTCATGAAATTGATCTTGTTGAAGAATCATTGCAGCTCCTTTTTACTACCAAGTAATGGAATTTTTAGAATTTCCTCCACTATGTCAAGGTCTATAGATATTCCTCTTTTCGAAATGATGTGACCCAACAGTTTTCCCTTAGTAACCCCAAATATATATTTTTTGGGTTTACGAAGATGCCATGCTCTTTGCACCTCTACAATGCCATTATCAAATCTCTCACATGATCTTATTGATTCTTGGAAAAGATAATTAAATCACCCATGTATATGACAATTCACTTTCTAATTAAATCTTCAAATGTAATGTTTGTGGCATGTTAAAAAGTAACATTCAAATTAAAATAGGCTAAACAACAACCTTTTTTATGCAAATGTTCCCCATTTTGTTGTAGATGTTGTCTTGATTCAGTCTTCATAGTTGACCATCACCTGATTGTAGCCGGAAATGACATCTTTTGTGAACCTTTCACTATTTGTAATGCTTCATCTAGCAAAGGCAATGGGTAATTATCATTTTTCAAAAATTAGTTCTAGTTGTATAAGTCCACATATAGTCATATTTCTTCATTCTTATTTCAAACTGGTATAATATTTTCCACCCACATCGAGTGCTTGACAGGAAATATGATCTTAGATCTTAGTTGATAACAACTTTTACACTTCCTTGAAAATCAAAGGTTCTAACAATGGATTGAAGGGCCTTTACCTCTAACGAAATAACTTATCTCTTGACTTGAAAGGAATGGTGTGAGAGAGGATGGAAGTATTAAATACCTTCATATCCTTATAACTCCATGTTATAACATATTTTAATTCCTTTAGGGATTTTACAATCCCATGTTTTTCATCTTAAATACAAGTTGCGCCTAAAAGCACATTTTTTGAATCATCGGCATTGCCCAGATTATAATTCTCATGTGGCATACCTTTGGTAGGGTTTTTTTCCTTTCTCTCCTTCATAATTCATGTCAAACAACCACTCAAATGAGACCATGTATTTCGATATGTTGTTTGTTTTCATATTTATCACACCTTCTTTATCTAGCTCAAACTCATATTTGTCATCTTCATCTATGATCTGGGATTCAAATACCTTTGTGTTCATGATGAACTCAATACTATTTTGATCATCGTTGAATACCTGAAAGTTCTTGACATTATCTAGAAAAAAAGTAGAGACGAACTCCACTAAAAATTTCTTTAATTTGGAGTGGCAATCAGTTCTAGGGTGCTTGCAGTCGTTGCTAATGGATATGCCATGTGATTTCTTCTTCAATGCACTATTTTTATGTTGAACACATCAAAAACTTCTATTAAATTTCATATTTTGTTATGATACATTAAAAAACACTTGTCATTACAAGCATATTGGCTTATAACTTATTTAACCACGAGTTTTGAGTCACATAATACCTTCAAGGTCTTGACTTTTCTCTTGAGAGTAAATTGAAGGTCGTGAATTAACTCTTCATATTCAGCTACATTGTTTGTGCAAGACAATTGTAATGGAAAGCCTCCAAACAATACTTTCCTCTTGGATTAATGATCTCAAAACCTGGCACCACACTCGATCTTAGACTTAGAGCCATCAAATTTCAGGGTCCACAAATGATCTTTAGTAACTTGTAGTGTACTCTGAGAGGTAAGTGTTGTTGAAACATTAACTTATGTGTTGTGTTTCTCAACATCAAATGAGCATACACTTTATTCTTCAATTGTTAATGATCTTTTGGTTTGGTCCTCAATGGTTTAAGTAGGCATTGGGTTGTTTGGAATGGAAATATTTTCAGCCCAATAGCTTGCAAACTTTTCATTTTCACGTGGATCACCATGCTCTATTTTGTTGATTTCTATTTCTATTGTCCCCAATGTTGAAATAAGACTAGACTGTCATATTCTAGAGGTGGGTCAGTTTGTTTTTATCTTCTGTATGTAAGGGAAATAATATGAGGAGAAGGCATTTTAGGTGCGTAGAGTGTATCTTTCTTATCTAGTTGTTCAAGTTCAAAAAAAAATTCCCTTTCTTATCTAGAGGGTTTCATGAGCTTTCACTTTGTTTTCAAGCGTATAGATCCCAAGCTCATATGCTTTATACAAGATCTTATTTGTCTTGTTGTACTCATTGATCATATGAGTCATTTTTGGCTCTCTCTCTCAATTATGATTTGATTGGGTATGTCACACCATGGGAGCCACATATGAGAGAATTTAGTTTTTATGTATCTATTTAATGTCTTGGACCAATCTCTAATGAGGAGCACACCATATGCATTTGGATTATCCACCACCTGAATGTCAATAAAGTGTTGCACTCTTTAATCAGAATCCAACTGCATATGAATATGGTTTAGCTCACTAGCCACATTTACCTTGGACTTGTCTGACTGAACTACTTTCTTATTTAATTTAGTAGGGATCAAACCCAACTTTTATAAAATCAAGGCATCATGTTGCCTGAAGCACCTGAATCCACCCAACAATTATGTAAGTTTTTACCAAAAACATGACTTTTTAGATGAAAAAGAGTTTTAATTTTCTCTTTGTAAGTAGCAACATGAGTATCCATTGTTCTATTAGCTTATTTCCCTTTATAAGTAGATAAAGATTTCAATAAAAAATCATTCTAATTGGAAATTGGAGAAAATCAAACATAATTATATTGGCCTTAGTTTTCTTCAAGTCATCAACAATATTGTATCCAAATTTGTTTTGTTCCATAGATTTGTCAACTAACAGGGGTTTAGTATTGATCTTAGGTTGGTATGATGTGTTAGGCCCTTTAGGTGGAAATGAATTTTTATTTGAGTTCTGATCAGGTGCATCCTAAGTGTTGTTTGGAGGAGTAGATTTAGTTAATGAATTTTGTAATTTACTCCTTAGCGTGTAATTATTTCCCCTTTGAAATTGTTTAAACATATGGACTTCATCCAAGTTGTATTTGGGCTCGATATCACTCTCATATGGGAACTCATAGGTTTTAAATATTAAATCAATACTTGGATTCCCTCCGCCTTGACTTGAGTTGTTATCTGAAGTAGGCACTATTTCAAGGTTATCCATCTCCTTTTGGAAGATGTTTGAGGTCAATATAAAGTCAACACAATTTATTTCAGTATGGTCAGTTGTGTTATGCAACCTACACCAGGTGGGTAATGTCAAATTAGGTAAGTTCACAGAGTTTCTAGAGTTGATATTAGGCTAATTGGTGTTATCAAAAGGACTAGGCACACTTCCATTGTTTGGCCTAGTCTTCCACTGCCAATTGGCTCTTTGAAAGTTATAGTTTTTGTTTTGAGGAAGGTTATTTTCTGTTGATTTGATTTTGAGGCACTTATCTATATAAATTAACCATATCATTTGTTAACCGTTAAACCATTTGCTGCAAATTAACCACTTCCAAGTTCACATTAATACTTTGGTTATTTCTCACTTGCAGAAGCATGTTGACCACGTGTCACAACATTATAAAACATGGGGATAGTAGATTTCATATTATTGGGGTATTATTAGCAGGTGTTTGATTGTTTAGAAACAAAGGACTAGCATGTTGATTTTTATTCGAAGCAGGGTGACTTCCTATGTTAGGTGTAGTAGCAACATTATTGTAGGCCACCAGGGTAATATAGTGATTATTTTCCTAAGACAAGACATGATTAGGAGGTATGAATTATTGATTGTTGGGCATGTAGTTCAAGGCAGTTGGGTTATAAACCTAATTTTAACATAAATGCATTGCTCTTGGGATTTGATTCATCGATAATGTATTGTGCATGGGTGTGTGATTTATCATCAGAATTTGGTTATCTACACTTGGTTGCCCTAAAAAAGGCAACAGACCAGCCCCATACCCTTGTAGTATCATTTTTTGCTCAATCATCATAGCTTCGTGATATGCCAAGGATAAGGTTGCAATAGTTGTGGAAGTATGTCGAACAAACATGGAAGTCATACGGTCCAAGGGTCTCAAGTAGGACTATATGGTAGCCACCTCTATCTATGTATATGGGTTTTTAAACTATTTGTAAAGCTTACACAAATGGAAATTAAACATGCTCATTGGTTCATTTGGTTCCCTATGGATTGTAGACAACTTATGATAAAGGACAATCAGATCAATAGGCACCCTAAAATGATTGATAAAGTCAATTTCTAGGTCATTTCAAGAAATGATAGACCCATCGGACAATCCCAAATACTAGTCATAGGCCATCTCATCTAAGTTGTAAGGAAACAACCTACAGGACACATTCTCGTGAGTGATTTAAGTTCTAATTATAACATCTTTGAATGCTTGAATATGCTCCTCGACAATTCAGATTCCACCATGCACATATTTAGGGTGTGACTTTTTGGGCTTTTCAATAAATCATGGGCAACTCCTACAATGTTTACTGGGCAGTTACCTCCACCAAACCAACCAAGATTAGCTTTTGTTGGTGGGATTTGAGGGGTAGTGAATGGGTTAGCAAAGGAAACTACAACCGTAGGTGAGTTACGAGCTGTGTGTATTTGTTTTATTTTTCATTTTATTTTATTCACTCTTTGTTTTCTGTGTTCACTGAGTTGTAAGAGTTCAAAGTCACCCTTAATAGACTTTGATCTTATAACTATTCTTTTGTTTTCTAGTGTTAATGTTGATACAGTTTAGCGTGGGCAACGCCTTTAAAATGGTCAAGTTTAAATTTTTTGGTAAAATTTCAGTTTAAGGCCCTCCTTATGTCAATTTGTTGGTGGATCGTTTGGCACACCAACTTAGGTGAGACAACGAGCCATCTAGCCTCTCCTGAAAGAAGACCCGAAAGTCTCCCCAAGGTCTATAGCTACCAAGTCACGGCATGCTAAGTAACTCAATTGGTCAATGTGCAATTGTTTCAACAAGGGATCTTTTTTGGTTCTGAAATTTCAACATCATATTAGTGTTAACATGGGTGAGAGAAAAATGTAGGTGTGTTCTTTTTTTCAATGCGGGTTTTGAGCATATCAAAAGGTGACAAAACATGCATTCATTTGCCAGAATAAATCAGTGTTTTAAGATTTTTATAAAAGGGAATACGAGTGATTTTAAACATGTTTATTGCACTAAATTCAACAATGAGGAAATAAAAATAAACATAGTGTGCAATGAAGATAAAACATGTGTATCAAATTGCTTTCAAATTAAATTGAAACCTTAGCTTAACATATTTACCAAAAAAAAAAAAATTAAAAGACGAAAAGAGAAAAAAATCCTATGCAATGAAGCCAAATTTGAGCCGTTTGATTCAATGGATTATGTGAAATCAATCCTCTACTTGGTTAGTATGCACACAACCACAATGAAGATTATGCATGATTCTAAGGGGAAATTAAAGGTGAAAGAGGAAAGCAAAACCATCATATTGCACACACAGATAATGAAAACCAATTCCACAACCTTCAAATAATCAAAATTTTCATTTGTATAACAATGTTTAAATCCACTAGGATCATTCGATTACAAATTTGTAGCATAACAGCATAGCCAAGCATGAAATGGGAGAGATCTGCCCTAGAAAGCAATAAATTACAAAATAAAGAAGTGTTTGGTCTAATAATATCTCCTTGAAGCAAAAATGAGCCAGCCCCTTGCATAACAATTAGTTGGCTTCATGTTGTAATTCAAATCAAAGGGCGATTTGAATTTCCCTGCAAAATACAGGTGAGGACAATAAATGCATTCACCAACTCTCATTTCCCTTCAAGAGCTACATCATTCTTTCTTTCTGGCTGCAAAAAGACAAACAAAACAAGTTAATATTTTACAATTAAAAGCACTTTTAACAAAACATGAATAGGTTTTAAAAGGCACAATTCTCCAAAAATGATGGCACAAAGACGTTCATGTTGGAACCAACAAGGGGTTTGTAAAATGGATTTGCGAGCAAAAAGTAATCGACAAAAAGCTAATAAGGGGTCCAAAAAATAGCTATGTAGACCAATTCGAGCTTTTTGGGGCCACTCGGAACTAGAAAAAATGAGGATCAAAAACACACCTCTAGGGAAAGTGCAAAATATGAAAGTTCATCATCTCAAAGCACTCCATCCAACAGAGTAGGTTTGAGGGTCTTAATGTGCACGTAAACTAAGAAATGTCAAAACAAAGTCATGATATGAAAATGCTTACAAATTTTAAACCATGCACTTCCCCTAAGTGAAACTTATGTTATGATGACGGAGACAAATCCGCCTTTATAACGCCATAAAATATGTCAAAAATAGAATCATGAGGCCAAAGATATGACCAAAAACTCAACTGCTTGTGCATTTTGGGTTTTTGGATGCTGTTAGGAACAAGCAATTATGAAGCACAATATAATGTTTTTGGAAAAAATGAAAAATACAAAATTTGATCACTTTGAAACCAAATTTCCAACGCCACAAACTGCATCAAAAATGGAGTTGCGAGTCAAAATATATGACCAAAAACATAGCCACATGTGCACCATTTCGGTATTTTCGACCTTTGTAGGTCCAAGTGGAACAAGACCATTTCTTGTGTTTGGATGTTGTTAGGAACTCACCTTTTTCAAGCACAAGGTCATGTTTTTGGGAGAAGTGCAAAAAATGAAAGTTCATCGCCTTGAAGTCACATTTTCAACTCTGCAAATGACATCAAAAATGGGGTTACGAGTCAAATGTTATGATCAAAAACTTGATTGCTTGTCTACCTGTAGACCAATCCAGGTATTTTGGGCTTTTTGGGAACAAGTGGAATAAGAGTTCCTAGACCAATTTGCCTTTTTGGACAATGTTAGTAACTCACCTTTTTGAAGCACAAGGTCACGTTTTTAGGCAGAGTGCAAAACATGAAATTTCATTGCCCTGAAATCAGCTTTCCAATGCGACAAACGACATCGAAAATGGAGTTGAGTCAAAATTCATGGCAAAAAACATGACCAATTGTCCACCCATAGACCAACCTAGGTATTTCAGGCTTTTCGAGAACAAGTGTTCCTAGACCAATTCGCTCATTTGGAGGTTGTTCGGAACTCACCTTTTTAAGCACGAGGTCACGTTTTCAAGTGAAGTGCAAAACGTAAAAGTTCATCGCCTCGAAGTCAGTTTTCTAATGCCACAAACGACATCAAAAATGGAGTTACAAGTCAAAAGATATAACTGAAACCTTGACCACTTGTCCACCCAAAGACCATACCATGTATTTCGACCTTTTTTGGGAACAAATGGAACTAGAATTTCTAGACCAATTCACCCTTTGGAGGTTGTTAGGAACTGACAATTTTGAAGGTCAAGAACAAATTTCCAAGGAAAGTGCGAAACATGAAAGTTTAACGCAAGCACCTGGTCTACACAACATATGCATTTTCAAGACTTAACTATGCACGCAAATCAATATACACCTAAAACAATGCATACATATACAAGCGAACAAGCAACTTTCATATACAAGTTGTCATCTAGAATTCGTTTTTATGCGAAGTGCTTCATATGAAATTTTCTCACATGGACTTGGTCTTCTCACCAAAGCGGATTTTGGGACCCAATTTGGTGTGCAAACTAAGATGACCCCTAAGAGCAACTTAAGAGTGTTGAGATCAAATGGCCTGCTAGTACAAACGAGAGCGGAGCAAAAACCAAAAAGACGAGTACCATAATTTTAGAGGAATTAGGAGGTGGCGTGCAAGCAAAACAACAAGATGTGCCTTGATTATATATTGTTTTTAGTATCATAAGCTACAACAAACATGGTAATGCATTATATAAGAAAATGTGGTTTATGATCTCAAGTGAGTTCTTATGGTTTTTGTGGAAAACAAGAAATAATGAGGTGTTTGGAGCAAAAAGGGTATTTATTGGTTTCAAAGTGTTTGGAGGAGTAAGAAGGGTGTTTTGTGGTTTCAAGTGTTTGAAGAAGTGAGAAGAGTGTTTATTGGCTTCGCCAATGAAGCCACCTTTCTTATTCGGTGTGTCCAAGGGAGCCTTCATCTCAATATCCCTAAAAATGAATTGAGAAACTTCTTGATTAATGACTACATCAAACTTGATCCTAAGTTTCTTATAGATACTAGAAATTTTCCTAGGAATGAGCTTATGTCGGATTAATCTATGGATCCTCATTGTGAAGAAGTCAAAATAGATGAGCATGGTTGGGGTGTTCTCAGAGAATCACTATTTTGAAAAAATACAAGATGGGCAAGATCAAGAGCATTAAAGTGCATGTATAGGGAATGGCCATGATAAAATTGTCCAAGATATTGGGTAAGCCTATCCTATAGTTGAGAAAAGTGTGGAGATTCCAAGGTTGGTAAATAAAGTTGTGTATGAGAATACCTAATATTGTACTTCAAGCTCTCCATAGTGTTGTTGATAGAATGGAAAAGAGGCATATGAGGATACAAGAATAGGTTGAAAATGAGCCAACCTTAAGTCTAGTGGAACCAAGCCTGCTTCTAAGTGCACCTTACCTTCAAACTCATATCTAGCAAACTAGCCTTTGCCAACAACAAGTTATGGTGGCATCTTTCCAAGGCTTGTTGACAGATTGATTGAGAAGGACGTACAACAAATGGTAAGCTTTTGAGGGAATTGTGAACCCAATTGATGCTAGAGAACAATAGATAGAGGTTATAGCTAGGAGGTGTCGAGAGACATGTTGATGGCACAAGGACCTATTAGTGAGAAACAAAAGATCGCCGCTAATGCTAAAAGCGCATGTTCAAAACAAGAGAAACGAGCTGTTGTGAATGGGCAAAAAAAGCCATTGACTATCATGTTTTGAAAACGCAAAATTGATTTTTCATACAAACAAATGCTTCTTTTGTGACGGCCATGTGGCAATGAACTTGTAGCTACTACTAGTATTTGGTGTCTAATTATGTGCATTCATTGGTTTTGTTTATACTTTGATAAATTGATAACGACATATATTTGTTTTTATAAACTTTTCTTCCTTCAATATTAAAAAGAACGAGTTTCCCCTCCATTAGAGAAGAACTCTATTTTTCATTCTTCTAGGAATGGTCCACCTCCAAAACGCCAATCATTCTTTGAGACCCACAATGGCCACCGAAAATAAACCTTTTAACTGCATCATAGAAACAATCATATTCCATATTTTCTTTTTGCATTTATCCATATTTTGAATGTCTCAATCTTTAGTCAAATCCTCGCCAAGCAGATATAAGGATGATAATTTACATTCCATATTACCCAACGTTGTCCCTTTAAAATTCAACCCAATATATTATTGCCGTTGATCATTAGTAAAAGTTTAGTCAACTATTAGATAGTTTAGAAGATAATTGACATTCCATATTACTCAAAGCCGTTCCTCTTCAATTATGACACATCATGAATTTCCTCGAGAAAGAATCCACAAATAAGAAACATGCTGTTAGGTGGAAAGTCATTTATAATGGCAGACACCTAGTAGCTTTTATGTCCTCTAGTGGATACAGACCTCTAGTTATACAACTTCGAAGTCAAGATATGGTAGTTAAGAAACTAGCGACCAAAGTCATTTGCTACCAAGAATCTTAAGGCAAAACAAAATGTCTTGTACGTGCCCAAACGACATAACTCCATTTTGTTGCTAACGCACACTCCATGTCATAAAAAACGACTGGAGATAGATGTTTAGTCTGCACCCCACAATGCATAAAGTAGTTCCCAATATACTGCCAAGAAAATTGTGTTGAACAGTGAGTAGTTGTAAAAGTGATCTAGTAAGTCTCGAGGCACAATTGGGTTCCAAAACAAACATAATCACCATCCAAAAAGAGAAGCTAGTAATAGGAAACGTAATGAAACTCTGTATGGACATTAAAAACCAACCGGATATTCACTGTAGGACAAAAGAATATCTCACATAAAGTAGTAGAAAAGAACATGGTGTTCAATCATCATCAAAAGTGTCGTGCAACTCTCCAACATAGAAAACAGTCCAACTCAGGAAGGATACCAATCAAAGGTCCTGAAAGGTACCCAAAAGCCACCTTCATGGTTGTCCAATCATGATCATATAGGCAATCGACCACATTGGATGCATTGGTTGGACAACTCTTTGCTACCAGAAAGCAACCGGCTGTATCTAACCAACAAAATTTGAAATTTGATTACCTTACATTACACAATAATTGTTTTAGTAGCTCATAATGGAATAATTCATTTAACACGTATATCTGAAACATAGCATATAGCAGAGTCTTATCACTATTTTATTTCCTAGGCCTACACAACTTACCAGTTTGAAGTGAGTCACAGGATGACAAGCAAGGAGATGTACGGCTCTGACTGCTCAGGCACAAGGACTGTAGCAGTCTAGGAAAAGTGAAAACCCTAGCAGAACCCACAGTATTATAAATATCTGAAAACCAGATTATAATACAAGTTTACACATGCAAAATAAAACCAATATAAAGTTAAGATTTTAATACTTGGTCCAAAATTAAATCACAAAGATTTACTGAATAGTGAAAACTCATGTTTCAGAGAACGGATAAGCTTTAGTGCACAAGATGAGAGGTGAATATTCAAGTAGCTCATAATCCATATAATTCTACATGTCCCTTTATGGTATGATGCTTACATGCTACCAATATACCAGGAAAATGAGTTTCTGTAGTACAGCAGTATAGCAGGTGATAAAAATCGGAGAAGATTATTTAGAGAATTATTACAAAGGTAATCATTGCATAGGCCCATAAAAAAGTTTGATTTGTACAGCCATTAAACCTGCATACCCACATGCCAGCATTATTGATGAGAACTATCCCCAAAAATTACGTAAGTCTTGTGTAATCAGCTTATAACATTAAACCTTTGATGGTTTAAGCCATTCATCAAGCTTCCCCATATCACTTGCAAATTTATATGTCCTTTGGCATTTACAACTGCTAAAGAATATGGCCAGGAAATAGAAACTACTAGTAATCCTACAGTAAGTAGTTCCCTCAGTCGATCCAAGCACATGACTGCTTCGGAGTCTGCTGCAGAAATTCTTGGAAATAAGAGATTGTCCAAAAGGCCATTTAAAGCAGTTTCTTAAACCTGCCAATCGATAGGTGTCAACCCGGATTGTTCTAGAATCATATTTGCTTGAGAAAAATGTCTGTCACACAATCAAGCCATTGGAAAAGTTTAAGGCGAAATAAACATAGAAGAATGGTGGCACGAAAACACAAGCTGCATGCCTGATTAAACCATATCAAGTCACTTTCTATTTCTGAATACTTCCTACCCTGTAGAAACTAAGAGAACTAATGCTTGGTAAGGAATGAAGTGAACCTGCACTGGAAAAACCCTTTGTGAGCAGACAGTCCTGAGGGATGTGCTGCTTTCAATATGTGGTGTTTGTTTGTATCAATTATCCTGCCCATAAAAAGAAATTCAAAATGAGAACATATAAGACGTGCATGTGAGCTAAATGCATGACCTCATGGAAGACAAACTGAAATAAAGCTAACTGTACCGTATTTTCTCTTGAGCTGAGTTCCCCCACAAAATAAATATAACTTCAGATCGTTTCAAAGAAATTGCACGAATTACAGCATCAGTAAAAACCTCCCATCCTCTTTTTGCATGTGAGTTTGCTTGATGTGCTCGCACTAAGAGACAAAATAACCACAGTTAGGTGCTACAATTCATTAATGCCAGTAGAGTTATGTAGGCTAGCTTAAAAGTACTTCGAATCATCTAATTCAAAACTTTGCCCCTATTACCATATTGCTTGTTACATTTTTCCCCCAAGCTATGCAACAGATAATAATTTGTCAATATAGACTACAATTCAAACATGAATCGCCAGCATACTTTCACAAAGCTCTAGTACTCTTTACTTTTATGCATAACCAGTATTTGTGGCTCAAACAATAGAATACAAGAAAAATTATTTCAAAAAAATGGCTGGAAATAGACAGCTATTTATTATCGCAGCCATAAAGTTTCACTCTGTTCAGGATGTGAGGATAAGGTCTTCCTTACCTGTCATGCCATTAAAGTTATCTATTCTAAAAAAAACTCCAATGTTACTCGCACGTTAAATCCTTTGCTTTTAAAAATCAATAAAAGGTCCCTAAAGCTGAAATCTGAAAGGCCCAATGTAAGCCGAGTGCAAAATAGCAAGAGGAAATTTTTGGAAGCAAGCTGAGACAACTTTATAGCAAAAGTTGGACCAATCACATTTAAAGGATTTGATGTTAGCAAATTTTACAAACAATTCCAGTTGTTTTGTTGCATATGATTAAAAGCCACTTGACTCAGATAATTTGCATCGAAATTTGAAAATGCGCATTATTCTTATTTCCCATATCATACCCCAGTATATCATGCTTTTATGGATATGAAACAAATATAAAGTATGCCCATCACAAACCATCCACATATCACCATGCCATACATAAGCACTAAGAAGGAACTGCAAAGAAGTGCAAGGACCATTCATTTGATGACCCGCAGTTCAAGAGCACTACACAAGAACAGAATCTTTAATTGAAAAAGCTGACGCAATGCTAACCAATGTAGCCACAGAAAACAAACATAAAAAAAAGATAAAACAGAGCCTGGGAAAAAGGCTAAAATCCAAATGGAGCAATGGAAAGGATATCAAAGGAATTGTACTGTTGACAGGAAAAAAGTCCTCAAAAGGATAATCCATGGAAAACTCAAGATAGAGTACAAAAGTTCAAAACATTTTGACCCAAGCAAGGAACATCCAGAATCACAATATGTAACATTGTTAAACACAAGATGCCCTATATTGTCCTATTTCATGTAGAAAAAAAGAAAGAAAGATTCAAGAAAATATATTAATGTCCATGAATGATCAAAATAAGTCAATGGGACTTCACAGCCAATGAGATGTGGGTGAGTTGGTTAAGTGGCTTGGTTGTTTCAAGCTCCACCCAGGTTCAAATATCAGGAAAGGCATATGAGGTTGGTTGTGGTCGTTGGTTGTATTCTCAAGGTCGTTAATGACCGTTGGTTATTCTCAAGGCCAGTGGTGGCCGTTGTTGGAAATAGTTAGTATACATCTGGGAATATCTGGTATGCAGGTGGTATTCAGCTAGTTAATAAATCACATGAGGATCTGAGCCCCCGATTGTGTCCCAGACTGGTCCACGCTCCAGTCAAAAGCCATTAACTAGCAGAAAAAAAAGTCAATGGGACTTCACAGTAAATTTAGTAGCAATTGCAAGAGGGAACTAAATATGAGCTCTAACATGTAAAAGAGACAAGACACTACAAGCTAGAGCACAACCTGAAAAAAGACTGACTAACTAGGGGTTGAGCCCAAAATGGGTAAATCCCAAACATGTCAAACAAGAGTCAAAGACAGTGCCATGCAATATAAACATTAGAAATAACCATGTGAACAAGCTCCATCACCAAAGAAGATAAATCTGATGGAGGCCCAGCTAGAGGTGGAAGCCGGACCAGAATGCAGAGAAGACAGAGGATCAGAATCCTCAACAACCACAATGAAAAAGCCAACAAAATTTTTGATAGTGTCCATAGGAGAATGGACCAAACTGAGTAGGCTTGGCTGGGTGATCATGTGGGGCACAAAGAATGTCTCTCAAAAACTCTCCTAACATCCATGGTTGATGAACCTCCAAAAGTAGAGGAAGCTGATAATGTGGTGGATATGTTGTTCTTTCGCCTAGAATGTTGACAAGTAGTAGCTGATCCTCTATGCCAAAGAATAACAGATCCACCACGTACAGTGGAAGAAAAACAAGATGGAGGTACCCTAGTAGTTGCTTGTGGAGGGAAAGGTAGTCTCACTGATCTATCACCATTTGCTACATAAATTGTAGGCATCCAAAGGATGCTTAACACCTCCAACAGCTATTATAGGTATGAAGAACAAAATTGAAGTTCCCCGCAAAGCTCGACATCTAAAGGTAACTGCTTCCCAAAGCTAAAAAGCCATGCACCTTTTGTCAAGGTAGTGGAAAAAGGTAGCAAGGAACCCTCAGGGATCTCTATACAAGATATAATATCTCCCTTAGATTTCATAGTAGATAGGACATCTGAATTTAAAGTGTTCCTTTGTCTCCACCTTTTGGATAGAGCAAAGGAATCAGATCCTTGCACCTCAGGGAATATGGTGGTCAATCTCAATATGTAACAAGTGAGAGCAATCTTGTAACTAACCAAGAGGAATCCTACGGCCAAGAGCCCAATGATACTGAATAAAGTCAAGGACTCGGGATGGATGATGCAAGCCCCAAGTACCAACATCAACATCATCCAAGGGGAGTCAAGGAAGCAACCTACTATGAATAATAAATTGTTAAATATGGAAAACAGCCCTAAAGATGAGAACAAAATTTGAGGGAAAGGGCAAGATTTGTAATCTGTGCACAACCACATTGGCACACATACTACTCCTTTGCACCCCTACACAACTGGCACACAACTCAACTTGGGGTCCTCAGTGCCGCACTCATTGCACGCACACCCAAGTCTTGCAGTACTGTTGCGCAAAGCCCCTTGCGCCTAGCAGAACCCTTGTGACATCTTGTGTGCCCCGTGCAAAGCTTGTGACATTCACACAGCTTGCCAAGTGGCACTTCTAAGTTCTACGACATGTCAATAAATCCCTTGAAGTAACTGTTCAACTGATCAATTTAACCACAACGCACTTGGAATAAGTGTTGCCTTCGTGCAAGAAGAAGATGAAACGACTTGTAACCATTCTCTTCATAACCGTCGGTAGTTGTAACCATATTTCGCATACTCGTACTCAACAAGTACTCGCCCAGCGCCCAAAAATTTTACTCATCAACTTAAAAAGGACAATTTTTGTGTTTTTTTCTACATTTTTGGAGTGTTTTGGACGTGTTTTTAACCTTCTAAACGTGTTCTTGACCTTTTGGACATGTTTTTGACCTTCTAGATGTGTTTTTGACCTTCTGGACACATTTTTTAACACAATACTACGCGCTCAAGCAAGTATTTACACAATACTCACCAAGTATTCACAAGTACTAGCTGAGTATTCACGAGTACTCATGATTATTGTGTAAATACTTGCAATTATTTTATTAAAAAAACCCTAAGAGTTGAGGCGAGTATTCACCCTGTTGTTTTTCCTGCGAGTACTCGTCGAGTATGCATACTATGGTTGTAATTGTGTTCTTGTAATCTGTGTATAAATATGTAACATATGCATCTACCCTAAGGTCGATAACATACACAGTCGTAGGATAGATAACATGCCCTAACTATCTAATCTTTCATCTACACATTTGTATTCAGTATTCACACCTCCAATCTAGGCAAATCAAAGGAAGTGTCTTCCCTTTTTTATCACAAGAAACCACAATTTAAGCATTGTTGTAGCATTGTACATCTCTGCACTTCTCCCCTATTCATATATATTGAATAAAAGTTGCATTTCCTAAAAATATTTGACTTCCACTTATTGGAATGTGTGTTTGGTTTACTTTCTTCAAGTTAACACAACGCGCACTTTTTATAACCTTGCGGCTTATCTCTAAGTGTAGGGGTGTCCCTTGCACACAAGGTCTTGGGCCCCATGGCGCAAATCATTGGTATCAAAGCGTAGCTCTTTTCTATGCATGTAAATACACAAGCACAACAAGAGAAAGAAGGATTACCAATTGGCTATATTTCAACCTACCTAGAAGCACGCCGTAGCAAAAGTAAGATGGCTGCCACCCAAAAACAACCTAAAGCAGCCCAAATGTCTAAAAACTCATTGTGAATGCCCTAGAAACACAACACGCCGAATTCTTTGGCCAATTTTGCAAGTTGATGATACGAACTCTCTCCCATAACATGCAACAGCAATTTCAACAGCAAATCCCCTTCAAAGTACAATTCAATCTTGACATTCCCATGATCAAAGGCAAAATTACCACCGCAACATTAGATGCTTGGATTCGACAATTCGAAGCATACTTCTTAGTCAAACGATTCACTGATGTTGAGATCACCTTCGTCGTGTTGAAGATGTCCATTCAAGTGGTTCACTGGTGGGAGATTTTCAATGCACAACGCACATAAGGCATACTTCTTAGTCAATCGATTCAGCGGTGTTGAGAAGATCACCTTCGTTCTGTTGAAGATGTTCATTCCAGTGGTTCACTGGTGGGAGATTCAACGCGTGCAAGACTGCATTCCAATCGAGACTTGGAAAAAATTTGTCGATGCGTTGAAGGAAGAGTACTATCCTCTTCGTCACTTTGAGGATGAATACATCAAGTTCCAATAATTGTACCAACACAAAGAGTAGTCGATAGATGACTACACCAACGAGTTCCATGACTACACCTCATGCTTGTGCAATAACTAGACTGAACAACATAAGGTGTTAAAGTACATCAACGGACTTTCATCTTATATTCGTGCAAAGATGAAGTTCTTGACTTCCAACTCTCTGGGGCAAGCTTATTGCAATGCCACCAAGATCGAAGCCAAGGCAAAGATAAAGTAGTGTTTCAACTCTTTATCCAATGTTGTGTGTGAAAGCCAATCCGTGCACAGCTCCCCGTATCAACCTCTAGTGCAGAAGCATAACGCTTTTCACAAAGAACAACCTAAGGTCACACCACACCAAAAGGCTTCTACATCAAAAAAAGTTAAGAAGTTCGGTGACAAGTGGTGGCATTTACATCGCTTGCACACCCACAACTCTTCTGAATGCCGCACGTAGCAATTTTTGTTAAAGCAATCTACATTAGGATCTGCACCGACAGATGACACTGATCCAAATGCCACTTGCCTAAACACCAACACCATTGCCATAGACAACTCTAAGGAGCAGAAGTGCCTCTTTCACACCAAGTTTTGGGTGAAGGGCCAGCCTCTTCATGTTATCATTGACAATGGAGGCCAAAAGAACATCATTGCACAAGTCATAGGCCAATGCCTTGGCCTTGCCACTACTATGCATTCTAGACCATAGACCTTGGGATGGCTTCAACAAGGGAAGGATATATAGGTCCGACAACAATGCACCTTTCAATACAAAGTCAAGCATACGGAGGACACCACCACTTGTGACATTGTGCCTCTAGAGGTCTACGACATCTTGTTGGGGAGACCATATTTGTATGATCGAGATACTACATATTAAGCCAAACCACAATTGTGGATTGTACATGCAAAAGATCATTTCTTCAACCTCTTGGAGACAACTCCAATGACCAATGTCGCCATAGTCTCTGCCAAACATTGTCGCAAACTCACTTGGCACATGCAAAAATTTATGTTGCTCATAGTCTGTCCTGAGACACTTGTGTGAGATACAAAGCAGGCATTAGCAACGCGCTCCACACAATCAACGTCGTAACAACAAATCGACAAGTTACTAAAGCAGCACAATGGGGTATTCGCAACGCCCAAAGGTCTTCAAAAACACTTTGCAATGAAACACTGCGTAGATTTGGTTACAACCCTCTATATTGCAGATCAATTTGGGAGAACAATGATGTCCAACAAATACAAGATTTCCTCGATCATGACAAAATCAGGCCTAGCTCTCCTTGCAAAAGTTTGATAGTCCTTGTGCCCAAGAAGGATGGGCCATGGCAACTTTGCCTAAACTATCATGCACTCAAAAAAATCACTATGAAGAATCGGTACCCACTGTCACGCATTGAAAACCTCTTGGACCAGCTCTGAGGTGCACAATACTTCACCAAGATCGCCCTGAAGTCAGGGTACCACCAAGTTTCGGTCCATCCTAAAGATGTTTGGAAGACAGCTTTCAAGGCACGAAGCAAATTGTAAGAATGGTTGGTAATGCCTTCCGACTTGACAAATGCGCCAACAAGTTTCATGTGTTTGATGAATGATCTAGTCAGGCCCTCCCTCAACTCATCCATCATCGTCTACTTGGATGACATTCTTTTCTTCAACAAGACCTAGGAGGAGCATGTGGAGCACATCTTGCATGTCTTAGACACCTTGCGTCAACACAAGTTGCGGGCCAACTTAGTGAAGTGTACTTCTGGAACTGCATAGATCCAATACCTACGCTACATCATTGACTGCATAAGAATTCATGTAGATCCAAAGAAGATCAAAGGGAACTAGGATTGGCCAACTCTGCACAATCTCACAAAATTGAGGAGTTTTCTTGGACTCGCATACTTCTACCACAAGTTCATCCTTGGTTTCTCACACATATCATAGCCTTTCAACCAGATAACGTGTGCCAAAGCCATGTTTGAATAGAGTCATGCACAATAATGCACTTTTGAGGCTCTCAAGCAATGCCTCTACACAACGCCTACACTCGCAATGCCTCACATCACACACTCCTTCGAATTTCACACCAATGCATCTAACTATGCACTCGGCACAGTACTCATGCAACATGGACATCCGATCACACACCACTCAGACATTCAATGACATGGTTCAAAGGTACTCCACCTATGAGAAAAAGTTGTACATTATCGTGCAAGTAGTTACGCAATGGCATCACTGCATCTACAAAAAGAACACAATCATTCGTTATGATCATAAGCCACTTTGGTTCCTGCAAACACAAAACAAGTTGGAGAATGTGCACCACATGAAGTGCATGACTTCTCTATAGCAGTTCCATCTCATGACCAAGCACAAGAAAGGGTGGATAACAAGGTCGCAAATTACCTTAGCAGACTGCCAGTTCACGCACTCATCATAGTGTTGGACAAGTGTGACCACAACTTTGCAAACTAGGTATCCCTCTACTCAACTGACAAGCACTTTGCAAGCACCTACACCAACCTTGCGCAAGGTAAACAGCTTCATGAGTTCTACTTGTCCAAACAGTTTCTCTACAAGCTCAAACATCTCTGGATTTCTAGTGGCACACCTTGCCAAAGACTCATCTAAGAAGCACACTATGTCAAGACATCAAGACACTTCGACATGACAAAGACTCTAGACGCATTGCAATTGCACTATTACTGGTTGCACATGCACATAGACATGGAGCACCACATCAAGTCTTGCATTCCTTATTGCATTGCAAAACCTACAAACAGGAAGCTTAGACTTTATACACCTCTACCAATTCCATCCAAGCCATGGGAATTTATCAACATGGATTTCATGATGTTATGTTCATCATAGTGGATTGGTTGTTAAAGATGGCTATCATTATTGCTTGCAAGAAAAACATTGATGCAATCGGCACTACACAAGCTTTCTTCAACCATGTATAGGTTCACTTTGGACTCCCAACATCCATCGTCTGCAATCGAGATCCATGCTTTCAAAGTCACTTTTGGCAAGCATTGTGGGACTTGATGGGCACGTCTTGGATCGATAGACAACATTTCATCCACAAACAGATGGGCAAACATAAGTTGTCAACCACATAACTGTTCATCTTCTGTGAATGTAAAACCGTGCGCATGCACACACTTGGAATGACAACTTATTGTACATCCTGAAATATCCCTTTTAGAATGAGAATAGAATAGCCCTGAATTCTGATTTTTGTAAATAATCCTGATAATTCAATCAAACAGCAAAACACTACATGCAACACCACATACTGATAATCCCAAGTTTATTCTCAGTTTCAATCAATTGAAACTTAACAGCTGAAGTACAATTTAGCTACTAAATAGAGATAAATACGATTACTATTTAGTTCGGGCACAATAATAAAACCCTTCAATGATTCTTTATGAATTTTCAGTTCAAACCCTAACCTGTATGTCTTGAAGGCAGATAAAAAATTTATCTTGGGTTGAAACCCTAGTTGGAACTATCAAGAATAGCACAGCAGGCTGGAAAATCCCAGTTACTGGTACAACAGGCTGGAAAAGGCCCTGAAACTTGTATGGCAGGCTTGCACACTTGACCCAGCCCTTGGAAATTATCAATTGCTGTCAAAACAACTGGTAATGGTCTGAAACTCTACACTACTGCAAGGAAGTACAGCTGTCAACCCTCACACAAGGTGTACGATGCTGGAAAGTTTGCTGGAGTGTACGCCCAGCAAGGAAATGGTCCCAAGTGGGACGCTTGTGACTTGAATGCTGAAATTTGATACCTCTAAGTGGGACGCAGCTATAAGAGGCTCCCAAATATGCTGAAACTCTGATATTCCACTCAAACCCTTGCATGCAAAACCTAAACCCTTACATGCAAAGCCCCGGGATCAGTCTATGGCCTCCGGCCAACATGGAACCTGTAAATAACCTGCTGATTAGCTCAATTGTAATCCCTATGTGGAATTATCTCTACAGATTTGAGGGTTTTTGTCCCCAAGTCCGTTTCCTAAAGGGGTTTCATCCTCTGAGGAAAATATTGAAGTTGCTCATGCTCTCCAATGAATCTGAAAGTTGAATAATAATAATGATTGAATGAATCTCCTTTTCCTTCTTTCCAACTTATAATTACCTTTTCACTTAAAACCCTAAAAGCAAATTTAAAATTACTTTTAATTCTAATTTCCCCTTTTGCTCCAAAAGTAATTAATAATTACTTTTATTTTTCTATTTTTCACTTGGGCTTTTAATTTATACACTTTTGGCCCCATTCAATTAATAACAACGTTTAGATGTCCCCTTTTAAAGTTATGACTTAAAAGTATGTTGGGGAACACTTAAAGCGTTATTATTTTTTCTTTTTATTTGAAAAAAAGGGCATAACACATCCACATGCCTATAACAAACCGCTTCACAATTCTATAGGGCATAGTCCATTCCAGACATGTCTTGGGTTCCAAACTTGGTCGCCTCTATGCATCTCTTACCACACACCAACAGAGACTAAGTCGTGCACATAGGAAAAGAAAGCAGACAAAGCAAAGAAGTTTTTGCACCACATACAATCTATTCATCAGCAAGTTCAACAAATTTTCTCTCGCCCCCAACAAAAGTACAAGGAGCGCCATGACGCACATCACACACCTCATGCATTGAGTTGGCAATAAAGTTTGGTTGCACCTTGAGAAGGAGTGCTTCAAGGGTCCACACCGAAAGAGCAAGCCCCTACGCTATGGTTCTTATACCATTCTCCACGCAACGAGTGACAACGAAATCGTTTTTTATTTGCCTCCATACTTGGGCATGCACGTATTCAATCTAGAGCTCCTTAAGCCTTACTTCCCTCCACTTCTTATGCCAGCAATGACACAACACCCTTCTAAGTTGGATCCAGAACACTTGTGCCCCACAAATAAGGATCAGATTATGGATGTGATAGAAACACACCCACCATGGCACACATCAACTGTTCAGAGTGGTAAAAGTAAAGCATTACGTTGATCAAGCTAAGTGGTATAACCTTCAACAACTTCATGTTCCATTCCCACAACTACAAAATGATGTGATGGAGACCAATGCTCTTCAAGAAAGGGTGAGTAATCCATCCACAACCATTTCGGTGCGCGTACTACTCCTTTGCATCCCTACACAACATCCGCACAACTCAACTTGGAGTCCTCCGCACTGCACTCATCGCGCATGCACCCAAGTCTTGCAACAATTCTACAGAGAGCCTCTTGCACCTCGCAAAACATTTGCACACCACCGTATTGCCACACAACACTTCACTTATGCACAAGCCTCTAGCGCCTAGCACAACCCTTGCAGCATCTCATGCGCCCCAAGCAAAGCTTTTTGTCACACCGCATCCGCATGGCTTGCCAAGTAGCACTTCTCAATTATATGACATGTCAGGTAATCCACCAAAGTAGTTGTTTGACTAAGCAATTCAACCACCACGCACTTGGAGTAAGTGAAACCGTCACGCAGGAAGATGATGAAATAACTTGTAACCATTATCTTTGTAATTGTCGATAGTTGCAATTCCCTTCTTGTATTCTATGTATAATTATGTAACATATGTATCCGGCCTAGGGTCGATGACATACACAATCGTATAGGATATATAGCATGCCCTGAGTATCTAATCTTTCATATATGTATCGATATTCACACCTTCAATCTAGGCAAATCAAAGGAGGTGTCTTCCCCTTCTGATCACAAGAACCCGCATTCCTAACCTTGTCGTAGCAATGTACATCTTTGTACTTCTTCTCTATTTGTTCATACTAAATAAAAGTTGCATTTCTTGCGAGCATGTGACTTATGCTTACTGAAATGTGTGTTTGGTTTACATTTTGCAAGTTAACACAGCAGCACTCTTTATAACCTCGCAGCTTATCTCTAAGTGCAGGGTTGTTCCCCACAGTCAAGGTCTTGGGCCTATGGTGCAATGGGAGAAGAAATAGAAGGAATTGTCCTGTTGACAAGAAAAAATCATCAAAAGGATCAACCATGAAAAACTCTACAAGAAGCACACCGGTTAAGGATAAAACATTTCAACCAAAGAAGGACCATTCAAAATACCGATATGTAGACCTCAATAAACAAAGATGGCTTATAATGTCCTATTTCATGCAAAGCATTTTGGAAATTCTTGGTTTCAGTCATAGTTACCATGTTCGAAAAATTCAATTTGTTCAAAAGGGGGAAAAAGTTCGATAGTTCGGAATTTTGAAAAAAGTTCGGTTTGGTAAGTTCGGAATTATATACATACATACATACATACATACATACATACATACATACATACATATATATATATATATATATATATATATACATACATATATATATATATGCAAAATATTTCAATCTACTAAGGAATGAACATTAATTTAAGTTTAACACTTGCAAAAATGAGAGATGCATAAGAATTTCAAACGTGAATTACATTAAAAGATAGCAAAATATTCATAGTTTAGAGCCTAAGCTCAAAATTGATATAGAACTTAAGTTTCAAACATTTGCAACATCAAACCCAACGTCAAAATCAAAACTAGCACTAGCACTAGCACCATTGTTCATTAATTCATTCATTACTTCAAAGACAAAATGTACATTCAAATCTAGAATAAATCATCTCGATTACCCACAAAATCATGAATGCCACTCCCATTATTTTTCAACTTTATCATTTACTGACACTTTCTCTCACAAGGGCTCATTGGTGCATTGAATCTCACAGAGTGCATGCCTTAAGGGGTACACTGGGAATGGGGTGGGATCGGCTTGTGGCACTTTGCGAGAGATATTTTCATACTATTCTATCACGCATACATCCCTTCATGCAGCCTTCATACCTCCTATGATGTCTCCTTGAAAGCTTGAAACCCTGAAATATGGCTAAGTTTGAAACCCTGAAACCCTGGAATCTGACTAACTCTGAAATATGATAGGATCCTCCAAAACCTAGAATTTGCATTATATCTCCTAGCGGTCCGAAACCCCTCTCAAACATCCTGAAAGTATATAAATAAAATATAACTTAAAGTATAAGAAACTAAATGTAAACTTATACTTAAATGTTTATTTTATTATTTATATACTGTTGGGTTCGGAAGAAAAAAAAGGTTATTCGGTCAAGTTCAACCGCACAAATTCGGTCCATGCCATTTGTTCGGTTCGAACCGAACATGACCCATGTTCGACCGGTTTCAGTAGAGGATAAATATGCAGTAGTCATTCACTTGTTTGGGTAAAAAGACTCTAGTATATTGGGCCTTTCTCATATGAAGCCTATGGTCAATGTTTGCACATTACAATTCTTTGCATCATTTTACAGACCTTTCTTAAAAGTCTAAAGCACCTACCTGTAAACACTATTTTAGTAAAAATATAAAGTGAACGATACAATAATTGTGTATATTAGTGTTAAGCTTCATAGGATTTCTATATCAGCACATCACCAAAACCAAACCCCTTGTTATCCCTTGATAAAGATTAATTCAGATCCAATAATTGTGTATGTTAGTGTTAAAATTTTACTTTAGATTCTGATATGCTTTGTAGGATTTCTATATCAGCACATTACCAAAACCAAACACCTTGTTAACCCTTGATAAAGATTAATTCAGGTCAGTATATATGTTCCAGGTGCATATATAACTTTCTCTTGGTGTTTAAGAGCATCCATAGTTACTGAAAAGAACTAAAAATAAGGACAGTGGGCAGTCCTTCACACTTTGAAAATGTAAGACATGTTTAACACTTTCCAACTTACAAAATGAATTCAATCAACTACCAAAATATTGGCTGCAATTGTTCCAGTGCCGCAGCATCTACATTTTTTAATTAGGAATATGAAATGACTGAATGATCGGGATCAATGGCAAATTGCATTTAAATATTCATCATCAAAGTAATGTGCTTGTCCAACCTTTAATCCTTTAGTATCTATCAAGGAAACGATGATAATATAATAGAAAAGAATATTATGGATTATTGAAAGAAATCAAACAACACATTTTTTAATGGAATGGCTAGATGAGCGGGCTTTTACATGACATTCAAGTGAAGCAGACTACAGATAAGAGTGGAACCCTGATAGGTAGTACAAAAATCTCCAAAACTCACCAATGAACCATGGCCCCATGAAAGACTTCTTACCATTCAAGGCGGTAATGTTCATATTTCCCATTAGATATTAAGATCCATTATGTTAAATTTATTGATATGATCAATCAATGTAACTTTTCTTTTGAAAGCACGAATGTTAACATTATTGTATAAAACAACATATTATGTACATGGTAAAGGCTAACATATCAACTTTTGCTCTTCTTTCTAAAGCCTTGATATCATTTTTAACGCATCTATTCTAACAACAATATCTTAGGCCAAATCTGCTCTAAGCATCGAAGTTTTCTTCAAATGAAAGGTTAAGTGGCACTCCATAGAAGGTTGCATTGCACCTGCATTGGTACATAAAAGGGATCAAAAATTTTAATGATTGACCATATATTTTTACCATGCCAGTGTGCCAGCCATGTGCCAAGAACAACTCCCTTCTGTTGAAGGAGAAAGAGGAGGGTATACTCAACATAACCCAATTCCTGAACAATCCTGCCATCCAAAAAAATTCCATGACACAAAGGCATTATTTCTTATTTATGACATTAATATCTCACAAGCCCTGTTAGCAAACTAGGATTTTCTTAGTCATTGTGACAACCAAACTTTAATGAATGACTAACCTGCCAAAGGCCTATTGGTGAACCACAGTTTCCCTGATAACTTTTCACCCGTTGATATTTGGTATCATATTGCCCACATTGCTATGGACCAATTTCCATATTCTTGTGACAAGTGTTAAAATGCGAAAAAGGTATAAAATGCATAATGTTAGAATGCATTGCATCCTACTCGAGCCAAGGAACAGTTAAAAGACAAAAATATCCAATTGAAGGCTTGGGGCAAGGATCAATGCACAGTAATTACTAAACCTCGTGACAATTCTCAGAGAGCACCATCTATCGTTCATTATTATCATCCAATTCGGGAGTAGGCTCACTAATGTATCGTTTCAACCAACTCTGACATATCCATCCTACACAAGAAACTATAGTATCAAGAAGACCCTTAAAAAACAGTCCCTTCTGTCAAGGATAAGAAGGATGTCTATTATAATGAAGAAAATCAAGTGACAAGAATTTGCTTACCCATATTGCACCTAAGCTTTATTTCATCCCAAGAACTCAGAGACTCCAAAGAAGAAGATGGATTCCCTAAAGAAATTGTTCAAGCAAGTTGATGAGATGAGGGTTTACAGGTTGAATCGCGAGCTACCAGCATTTGATCCATTGGTGTTTGACAGGATTAAGGATTATCTTGCTCGTGTGAAGGATCTTTTGTTTTACGTGAAGAATAGTTAGGAGTATAAAAAGCAGCATGGTGAGATCATTGAGATCATCCTTGAGCACTTGAGGCAACCATATGAAGTATTCCTCTCCACATTTTTCACCACTAGAGCTGCAAGGGAGGAGCAAGGCAAGATTGTCCTATGCAGGTGTATGCTCTCTATTGATTGCTCAATAACAGAAACTCACATAGTTGAGCATACTTGGTTCGAAACAGCAAGCTCATGTGACTAAAGTAAAGGTGAAACACAATTTCAAGGTAAACCAAGTCAGAGAAGCGTCCAAGGAAAGACCAAGGAGGCAACGGAGATGGAAACAAGAGAACTCAGAAGTTCTCATTGTAGTGATCGCAAGCGTGGTTACAAAGGCAAGTGGAAGAAGCACAAGGAATGCACTTATTGTGGCAAGCTAGGACATGTTGAGAATGCATGCTTCAAGAAGACTGAAAATCTAGAGAATGTAGTCAACGATCTCAAGGAGTGTCAAGGCAAATCAAATGGTAATGGTAAGAGTCATGTTCTTGTTCCACATACCCCTCAAGTATTTCATGCCTCTACTTCCAACGTGTGTTCATTGTGGATTATAGAGGTACTCATTATATGCCCAAGAATTGTAGTTTGTTCCAAAATCTTGGCAAAGCTGGGGATGAGAAGGTTTACATAGCAAATGATTGAGCTCTTTCTATTGTTGATAATGGTGATGTGCTAAAAGGTGACATGATAAAAGACAGTCACCATGAACCTGAGCTGAGTTTGAATCTGCTATTTTTGTTCCAACTAACTCAACAGGGTAAGAAATTTGACTTTTGGAATGACAAATTTGTTATGAAGGATATCAAAAATCAATTTCACGCGGTTGTAGGTAGTTCATTTGATAAGAAAGCAACAAACTTACAAGTTTATTTCAGGAAGTAGTTGGTAGTTTACTTGATAAGAAAGCAACAAACTTACAAGTTTACCATATCTAGTGATGTTTTGTATGCACCAGTGGCTAGCGCTGATAATGCAAGTCGGTTGTGGCATGCGAGATCGGGGCACCTGAATTTCAAAAGCATGCAGTTGATGTGCATTAATAATATGTTTCATGGGTTACCTTCTATTTCTCCATGCAAGAGTGTATACAAAGGCTGTGTTCTTAGCAAACATCGTCACGAAGGTTTTGAGAAGGCAAAGATGTGGCATGCTAAGGAGCATCTTGAACTTGCTCGTTCTAATTTGTAAACCGATGAATCATTCATCATATGCAAGATCAAAATATATTTTTACTCTCATTGATGATTGCATACATAGATTTATTGTGTGAAATCTAAGTCTCTTGCTTTGGAGAAATTCATTGAGAGCAAAATCATGGTTGAAAAACAACCCAGACATCGTGTCAAGCGTCTGAGATTGCATAAAAGGACAGAATGCGAACCATGCTTTGGAGGAGTTTTGTAACAACTGTGACATTGTTTGGTAACACATTGTCGCTTATACTCCTCAACATAATGATGTGGTAAAAAGGAAGAACAAAACTTTGGTTGAAATGGCAAGGTGTATGGTCCAAGCCAAAGGCATGCATAGTCATTTCGGACTGAAGCCACCTGGTGTGCTAATCATATTGTTAACAGGGTTCCTACAAAGGTTGTTCGAGAGGTGTCATCATATGAGAAATGGTGTGGTAGGAAGCCTACTATTGTGCACTACAGAGTATTTGTTAGTGTTGCATGCACCTATATTCCAGATGAGAAGCAGAAGCAGCTTGATCCTAAGAGCCATGTGCATCATGGTGGGCTATTCAGAGGAGTTCAAATCCTACAGATTAAGGAATCGTGCTAAGGCTAAGAGTGAGGCTATCATTCAAAGAGATTTCATCTTTGATGAGGTGGCTACCTTTGTTGATGCACATGAAGCATTGATTCTTCCAACAATGTCGAAAGTCTTGACATAGATGAGGATGAGACGCCTAGTTCTAATTTTGAGGTCCCTTCAATTGTGACTTATATGGATTCTTCGAGGGATGATGAGATTGTTTCAAGTGATGTTGTAACAGATGAGGCTCCCCATGAGAAGGGTGTGATTAATGATCCCATTGTGCCGGATGATGTTGGCCTCACACTCGAGGCAAATCCAACACATGAGATTCCTTCTTCCGGGGGGCATGTTAAACTTCCTATGTGGGCTTCTACTATTGTTGATGAAGCTAAGGGAGATTAGGGATATGAATACTCCATGGAGCACTCATAGTCAAAAACAATGGACCAGTTATGTTCTCATATCCAGACTAATGGATGCTCTTGCAAAAGCAAAAGACAAGACTATGGAGGACAAGTGCAGTTCCTTCATGAAGATTCAAGAGAGGATGTTGGACTTCAAATAGGTGAGGGCAGATGATCATGTCACTAGGTTGCATGAGTTGCTCAAACCTTCGGAAGCTATCACTAGGGGGCTGCTAATATGACCACTTCTTTTGGAAGATTGGCTTATTAATGCCACCTTCCTTTGAACCTCCCAGTTATGTTTTGGTGGGGGATGTTAGACTGTAAAACCCATCTCGTAAAGACCTTTTTTGAGTTACCAATGATTGTGGTATACCGTTGAGTTATGTGTAGGTTAATGTTTATTTGTATTAAGTTTAGTTCCCTATTATAGGTAGGCCTACCCTCATTTCGCTTGTTGATAGGTGTATAAATAGAGACTATGTCTCCCACCTATTCAAGCAATTCATTGTATCAATCCATTTTATATATTGTGATTATTCTTCTTTGGGTGTCTTTTGACACCACCATATATTTGTGTTTGATTCTTTGCTTTTGGAGTTTTATCATGTACTCGATTATGGATCTGTGTCACTATTATTTCAACAATAGGAACCCCTCGATCAAGTATTATTATGTTTAAATCTCATTCTCCAATAAATCAAAAATATTGTATACTGCACACTGGCACAGTAAAAATCATTACCCTATATGCATAGGACAAAAGGATCCCATGGGGTTTGAGGTACAAAAAAGCCTCGAGTTTTGGACATACAAAAGCATGGCTTAGACATGCAATCCTCGCAGGGGTGTTTATTTTGTTTATCCGCACAATGCAAAGACATGCCACAAGGCCTCAAGTCACAAGACATGTACCCATCCTTAACCCATTCGGCCTTGCTCTCTCCTCTCCACGTCGCTTTATCAAGGTGAGTATTAAGTGAATTGCATGACTCTCCAACCTCCCACTCATACTACATGCCCACATGGGGGAAAAGGCATGCCAATACGGCCATTGGAACTAAGCACATACCAAACCACAAAAAACAGCCCTAAGGGTGCTACAAAATCCAAGTGGTTGCAATATCTTTTGTGCCCTACCATAGCCCCCATTAGTCCCATACTAATCCTAATTACATATCCACTCATGTGTTTTGACAAAATATACATTCATATGGCTCATTCAATTACGCAAAAGTACAGTATGGGTTCTAAGAGTTCTATAGTCTTTTTCAGACTTGCACTAAGAGATTGTCACTGGACAATCACATAATTCTAGCTTAAAATTCCTACTAAAAGTTTAAGATTATTATATGTCATATGAAAGCCCGTAGGAAGTCCTTTCTAAAGATGTGGATTTTGGCATTATTCATGCATTTGATTTCTTGAAAGCCCTTTATACTAAGTCATCTTATGATTTTTATTAGCAGTCCTAATATTTATTGCTTATAATTCCTACTAAAAGTTTAAGTTTATTATATGTCATATGAAAGCCCGTGGAACATCCTTTCTAAAGATGTGGATTTTGGCATTATTCATGCATTTGGTTTCTTGAAAGCCCTTTATACTAAGTCATCTTATGATTTTTATTAGCAGTCCTAAGGAACCAGACAATTAGACTACGATCAAATGTGTCGTGGCAAGACCAAACAACTTACCACAATACTACCAAAGGAGAAGATACAAAATATAATATCGTTTCACCTTGTAGCTAAGGGAAAAGAGAAATCCAACCACCAAAAAGGCAAACCAATATCTAGTAAAAAGTCCATTTATAAATGACTAAAGAGGGATGCTCCTTAGTAGCAAGAAGCAAATAGATGCTACTATGCAGCTTCCACAAAATTGGAAAGACAGAAAGAACGGCAGGCACAAAACCACAAGTCCTAACAAGAGAAAAACCCTTGGCAGACCAAACAAACGCAGAAGGAACAGGCTGTAGGAAACAACAAGCCACGAACCTGAGCAAGATCAAAAACCATAAATATTTTTCTCTCTATTTCTTATTAATATATAATACTAGTGTGTCAAACAAGGGTGATAATAGCTTCAATGTTCATAAGCACCCACAAAGTCAATTTGATATTTCTTGTTTTACTTAAATTGAACCCTGAATCTTTAGGTGCAGGTCTATGGTTGACTGTAAATTTCTAAAAAACGTACAAATGGCAAAGCAAAGGCACAAGATGTTAAATATCTTATAATATAGTCCAAATTGGGTAAAGGATAGATTGTATTTTGACTGATTATATAGATTATATGAAAAAGAAACCTGTCCTTCATTTGTTGCTCTCTCTTGTTCTCATGTTTTTGTTATCCTTTTTTAGCCATGCTTTTATAAACTTGAATTCTTCTCACTGTAGTAACTGAATAAAATCCCTACGCAGCAAAGTGTGAGAATGATAGTACCCAAGGTCAGAGTCCAACATGAGTCGACCCATTTATTTTCAATCAGAATTCCATGCCAGAATAACTAGAAGGTACATGCAAATTTTCCTAGCAAATTTGCAATGGTGAAAAAATAACACGTCTGATAAATAACATATAATCTAGAAATTCAAAGCCTAACATTACTAAAGGTAATGATTTTAATATCTAACACCTACTCGTGTTATAACAGCAATAGTGCTAGAAAAGAGGCTACAATGTGGACGTGGGGATGCTAATAGAATTGAAAGAATAGATTAGAGGATAACTTACACTATAGGCCGATTAGGAAATGGTTGAAATTTGAGATACCTCAAATGATCCTCAAAAGAAATACAAATATGGATATTGCACAACTTTTGCTAAACATTTTTTTATTCTTGAAATCCTATTTTTTTATTCATAAATCAATTAGCCAAGCAATAACTGAACTCCATTCCTCATCCCAACCACAAAAAAATGACAGGTAGGCATCTTCGAATACATTGGATGTGTTTTCATTGTTTGGCATGTACAATGCATCTTGACAATGACAGCCAAGAGATTTTCCCCTTTAAGCTAGGAACTACATTATGGATATTATTACGATCATGTAGCCATTAACATAATATGCAGGATATAAAACAATAATTATTTCTCAACCATAAAACATTGCCACAACCCAACAAGAACCATGATTTTGGTTTTGGGATTAGTTTTTTCACAGTGTAATAATAAATAGCTGCATTACCAGTTCGTGTGTTTTTGCCTGCATATGAGGGTCTAGTTCGCATCATGTTCTGGTGTGGGTTTGAAATGTGCTCCCCAACATCCAGGGTTCATCTTGGGCCACCTGGGTGTAGTATCCCCTTTAGGGTTGAAAACTAAAACAAGGGGTTTTCCAACAAACCCTATTTAAGCATGCAAATTTCTGAATTTATTCAAACCCTAGATACCTAAAATAAATTGCAGATTGCTGGAAGTGCCTAAATGTGGCACAAAAATAATATTTAATAGCTCCAAAAAATATAGAAAATTATCAAGTATTACAGCCAACAATATTCACTCAAAATCTGATTTTTTCCAAGATTAAATGGTAGGAAAATAATGATAAAAATACCAAATATTATTTGTAGCTGCTTAATATCAAATTAGACTCTAATAGGCCTTGGAATCCACTTGCTCAACCCTAGGAAGGGTTCATTGGTTTTCAATGGGGTTCACTGCAACCCTAGGCAACTCGCTGCCCTCTTTCCTGCTCTTGCACCTACCTGCCAAACCCTCCAATGAGGTTGCCATTGTCCTAGAAGTGTCCTGATTTGTTGCGGCACTCAAAATGGTGTCCAAAACAACTTAGGATAACAAATACACTCAATTGCAACCTCTGAAATGATGCTGCCCAAATAGAAATTAGAGAGTTTTGTCCCTAATTCCATAGTCACAAGGTTCGGAAATCCAAAAAGGTTCGGGAGGGCAAAAAAATGCGGAATCCGGAATTCTTGAAAAGGTTTGGAAAAAATCTGGAAAAATCCGGTTTGAAATATATATATATATATATGAAAAATATTTCAATCTACTAAAGAATGAACATTAATTTAACACTCGCAAAATTCAGAAATGCATGAGAGTTTCAACGTATATTGAATACAATTATATAACTATAAAAATAATAAAAATTTAAAACATATCATAATACTATTAAATTTAATTTTAAATAACATATAGAAAATAAAATTATAAAACTTTAGAAAATAATAGAAATTATATCGTAAAATTATTAATTTTAATTTTAAATACCCTGTATAAAATATAATTATAAAACTATATCATAATATTATTATCTATTTTAAACATTTTTAATATATATATATATATATATATATATATATATTAAATTTAATTTTATTATATATTATGCAAATAGCTTATTTGCAATATATAATAAAATTTAAATTTAAAATAAAAATAAAAAACTAAATATTTCAAGTAAACATTATAAATTGTAATTTAAATGTAAATAAAATTATATTTTATTTTATAAATTACAATTCAAAAATTAAAAAAAACGTGAACTTTATTTATATTTTATAATATATAAATAAATTTAAACATAATATAATACTATATAATCTAACATAATATGATATTATAAATTATAACTAAAAAATAAAATAAACCCTTAATCTAAACTAAATACCTGAACGGAAAGCTATTAAATAAACGTAAGGTCCTAAACAACCAAACCTAATTAACATTTCAAAAAACCAATAAAAAAACCAAACAAAAATATTATCGAACGGAACTTACCTCTCTGCTTTGTCATGGCCCGTCCGTCGACCATTGTTCGCTGCCGTAAGAGAATACTGCAAGAAAAATATTGTGTTTGATGGCGTTCTTCTCAACTGTCAATCGACTATGATGTGTGATGGTTGTCTCCTCGCCGAGTGTGACTCTTATCTCCTCGCGTCGATCTCTTGCCATGCCAAAAGATTTAAGCTACTCGCCTTAAAACTATTTGCATCTGCTCGCGTCAAGCTTTTTAGGGTTCGTGTGAGGTGAGTTTTTTTAGGTTTTTTTTTATATAAAAAAATTACCGAACCGGATCGGATTAATCCGGATTGCCGAAAAAATCCGAATTTTTCTGGATTTGGCCAAGATTCGGCCAAACCTTGTGACTATGCCTAATTCCTCCTTAGCCTTGAAGGTTTTCATCTCCAAGTCTTTATTTAAGTTCGTGCATGCTCAAACTCATACAATTTCAATTATCAAAATCACGCCCTCTCAAATGATCCTCAAACCTCTTTTTATATGCTACTTTCCCACAATTACTTCCCTAAAAAGGGGCACTCCACTAGGAGGGAGAGTTGAATAATTTAAAAGAGATCAAGCCTTTTTCCTTAAGAGTTAAGTTAGCCCATGTTCCAAAAGTCTCTTTTTAGGTTATAATTAGAAAAAATATATCAAAGGTATATTTTTATAACTTAGAAATAGAACCAAAGTTTCCCCTTTGATTTTACCTTCCCTTAGCCAATGGGAAATATCAAAGAATTCTGCTAAGAGTATTTTCTTGTTCTATGTCCAAAATGGAGACATGACAATCCTCCCCACCCAAAATTGCTTGTCTTCAAGCAATTGCAACATCCATGGGGCTATCCCAACCATTGGCCTCACATAAAATCCATCTCAAACCTCTTCCCATGGAAAGAAGGCCTTATATTGAAACCTTATACTGTTGTACCTGTAGAAAGATGGCTACCCACCCATGCTGGAAGTGTCATAACAGCAGTACATAGCTCGCCCTTTCCTCTAAATTAAAGCCTTGCATCCCGTAAAAGATGATTGGAAAGGGATAATTTTCTGAATTTGCAGCAACATGGGGGCTGCAAATGTTTGCTACAGCAAGGTAGTTGCTGGAATTCTGGAGCACGGCTGTCCTCATGGCACTACCTGCACAAGAAACAAACATGTTAATCAAATACAAAGCTCTCCACCTCCTTTTTTTGCTCCTTCCATGCCATATAGGAGTGTGGTTCAAATCTCCTTCCTTGCTTGCACCCTTCACCACTCTTTCTTCCCAATAGGTGGCTGGAAACATGTTCATGCTGGCCCAAGAAGGCATTAAGGGGCTGCCTAGGCTGTGCCAAATATTACCAAGCATAGAATAACTGTCATTATGCTCCAAACTTGCCCTTAAACTCATAATTGCACTTAATTCATGGGTTGGGACCACTCCCAACATGACTGAAATCAACTCCCCATTTCCTCCAATCAAGGAACCCTCCATACATGTAAATGAAATGACAACTACAGCTATGTGCCTTGTGTTCAGTTGGTTGTACCTGTGCATAACAGTCTTCTTATGATCCTTAGTTGTGAGTAATTTTGACAAGGACTCACCCCTTCAAAATTCCCCTTTGCAACATGCCTTCAAAATGAACTTTATGATTGTCATGCTCACGCTAGAGGGGCTGGTACTATGGTTGGCAACATGGCAAAAATGTGTAAAGTTGCTGTCCTTCATGGTTTTTCTTGTCAAACTCAGCCATCCATGGTCTTCAAAGGGGTGCCATCCTTCTTCCTTGGGGGAACCCATAGTTGGCATAACCGGTTGGGGCGAGTACTCGCCAAGGGCCCAAAATGGGTAACCGGCAATTATTCGACCTGCTCGGTTGAATAACCGGCATAGGCAAAAAATAATTGAAATTCACCCGAAGTTGACAGTATATAAATAAAATAAACATTTGAGTATAAGAAACTAGACGTCCCTATCTAAATTATACTTTCAGGATGTTTGAGAGTGGTTTCGGACCTCTAGGAGCTATAATGCAAATTCTAGGTTTTGGAGGATCCTATCATATTTCAGACTTGGTTAGGTTTCAGGGAATCAGACTTAGCCATATTTCAGGGTTTCAAAATTTCAAGGAGACGTCATAGGAGGGATGAAGGTTGCATGAAGGGATGTAAGTATGATAGAATAGTATGAGAACATCTCTTGCAAAGTGCCACAAGTCGATCCCACCCCATTCCCTATGCACAGATTACTAGACTTTCTCAATCTCCCTTGGTTTTCTAGAGAGCAGGGAAGAGAAAAATATAGATTCTTGTAATTTGTACTTGTAGATTCTTGGATAAGTATCAGTTTTAATCTATGCACAGGGAATGGGGTGGGGTCAGATTGTGGCACTTTGCGAGAGATGTTCTCATACTATTCTATCATACCTACATCCCTTCATGCAGCCTTTATTCCTCCTACAATGTCTCCTTGAAATTTTGAAACACTGAAATATGGATAACTCTGAAATCCTGAAATCTGACTAAGTCTGAAATATGATAGGATCCTCCAAAACCTAGAATTTGCATTATAGCTCCCAAAGGTCTCAAAACACTCTCAAACATCCTGAAAGTATATAAATAAAATATAACTTGAATGTTTATTTTATTTATATACTCTTTGGTAACCGACGACTAACCAGAGAGTACTCGCGGTTAAAAAAAAAAATTGCAATTTTTCTAGTGCCGGCGGTTTTGAGTGGCGAGTATTTGCCTAATGAAATTCCTAGCAAGTAACCGACCAACCGGCAGTTACTTGCCGGTTATTCCATCTATTGTGGAACCTTCCACCCTTGCTTGTTGGAAACTCCATTTCCAACCAATGCTCCACAAAATTTCTGAGCAGTCCTTATTTATTGTGATGTCGGGGCACCCATTATAATTTCCAAAGATCCTCATGGATCTCCCATCAAGATTATGGCATAGGTTATTATTTTTTCTTAATAGTGCAATTTTGAACATAATTGATACCATACCTTTCTTCCATTCCCATTCAGTGTTCGTCTTCCAAACTCCCATGTGAGCACTATCATTAAGGGGGCAGCCCTGCCATGAAGCCTAATGAAGTACCAATCTTGCCCCTAGTTCAATTCCAAGCTTTCCTTTCCACTCATACCTCCAAAGTGGCATGTGAGTGCAAAACAAATGTAGAATTTTCCTAACTTTGGAGCTGTCCTTAGAATATTTGTGGCTTACACACAATAATTCAGAATTCCGAATTCCCTTCTCCCAGGTATACTTCATTAGAAAGGAGTGAACATTCAGGTTTATGTACTGCTGCCATATCACAGAATTTGCAAAATCAAGGGTACTTGCCATGCTAAAAATGAGCTGAGTTTTGGTTCTTGCAAAGAGCTGCCCCAATACTAACTTTCCAGAATTCCTTGCACTCAAAATGGGCAGATTTCTCCCACCTTGGACTGGCTGAATGTCCACAAAAAACTCCGAATTTTCTCCTCTCAAAGTGGGCTGAGTTTTCACAAAAACCTCAAAATTTTCTGCTCTTGACATGGGCTGAGTTTTTACAAAATAGAGGGGCTGTCCCAACGCAGAATCTTTTTTATTTATATCACCTACCAAACTTGCAAGATTTGAAGTTCTTACCATGCTTGAGGTGGGCTGAGTTCCCGCATATTGAAGTGGCTGTCCCAACACAGAATTTTCAGAATTTATGACACTTACCAAATGTGAGGTGGGCTGAATTTCCACATGTTGATGTGGCTATACAAACTCCGAAATTTTGTTTTTTACAAGATTTTCAGCTGTCCATGCAACCTGCTCCTCATCCTTTTTGGTTGGAGTAGGAGCCTTTGATAGATTTGCCTCCCCATTATTAATTTTGCCAAGTACCTTCCCATGGCTGTCCTAAAAATCCATCTCATATGGTATTGGCTCCATCTTTGGAATGCTTGTAAGATGAATAGAGCTTTCTTGGAAAAGGTCCTTATTCCATTTGGTACCTTTCATCTTATCCTCATTGTTAGAATAATTCTCATGATAACCAAAATATTCTAAAGACATAGTATGATAGTGATACAATATATCCTTGCTATGAAGATAATCAAATTGCTTACTATTGACAAACCTTCCACAAGTCAAATTTTCTCTTGCCACTTGGAAAGTTCTCGTCTCTAGCCAAGGAAGGAAGAATACATGGTTTTCCTTGACCAAAATAGGTCATTTCTACAAACTCTGCAGGGCATTTCTACGGACTCTGCAAGATTTCTACGGATTCTGCAGGCCATTTCTACAGACTCTCCCAACACTTGGGCGACCAAAGGGCCTTTGCAACTTTTCCAAAAGGCAATTTTAGAAGCCAAACAGCCCTTGCGGAGGGCAAAAAAGACAGAAAGAGCCGATGACAAAGTCCAAAGAAATTTGGAAAAGTTGCAAAAGGCAAGGACAAGCCAAGGATTAATTCAGAAGAGTCCATTTCAAGAATTTCGAAGGGCACCTACCCTTCGGAAGGGTCACTTTCAATATTCCCGAAGGGCACCTACCCTTCGGGAAGGCACAAGACCAAATTAAGGACCTTTGCTAAAAGCCCGGGTGCCCTCCAATTTTTTCGAAGGGCATAGAAGAAGATCAACTAGCCCTTGCGGAGGGCACTTGGTCGGCGATAGTACCAAAGCAGAATTCCCGAAGGGCACATTTCAAAGTTGAAACAAAGCAAACAACAAGGAACAAAGAAATCCTTTGGACTTTTTGTCCGAAGGAATTCCTTCGGACAAAAAGTCCGAAGAAATTCTAAGGAATGGCCGCGAAAAAGTCCAAAGAAATTCTAAGGAATGGCCGCGCAAAAGTCTGACACATAAACCCGAAGAGTATGTGTCCTCCGAAAAAGTCCATCACATTATCCCGAAGGGCAGGAAAGACGACGGTTAAAAAACTGAGAGGCACATTTGGGAAAAAACAAGTGAAGCCAAGACACAAACGAGACCTTCGGACTTTTGTTCGAAGGAATTCCTTCGGACAAAAAATCTGGAGGAATTCGCAGAAGCAAAACCCGAAGAAAGTCCAAAGGCAAAATACAAAGGCAAAAACCCTGAGGATCCGCGGGAAAATGACGTGCAGAAAGGTCGCAAAAAAACAAGCAAGAAGATATCCTTCGGACTTTTGTCCAAAGGAATTCCTTCGGAAAAAAGTCCGAAGGAATTCGGAAAATAAACCCGACAAAAAACCCGAAGTAGGAATTTTGAAAGCCAGAGACCGAGATAATTCTTGCGGACATTTTGTCCACGGGAAAGTGGCAAGATGGAATTCCGAAGGAATAAAGCTTCCGATGACGTCCCGCAAGCCGTCAAACTTTGACCACGGGAAGTAACCGTTGGAACAAGGGTAAAGCCAAAATTCCGAAAGAAAAGGCCAAACGGGTAAAAATATAAACAAATACATCCGAATATAGAATCTCGTCAGAAATAGACACGAACAGCAAACCAAAATAAGACAGAATACATGCAAGCAAGAGCTATTTTCGAACATCGGTCAAAGCTTCAGTTGACTGATTATTAAAGCCCTGTTCATCTCCAGTCAGCGCATGCATCCGAAGGTCTAACTCAGCTTCAACAAGAGTTCCAAATTCGAACGACGAGTTGACTGTTCCAAATTTAGAGTTGACTAATTGATTAAAACGCCGCATCCACTAAAAGCTTTCCATGCGAAGGAAAATGATCTCTTCGTCCAACTCAGCGTAAATAACGGTTAACTCAGTTTTCAAACACTACAACTCGGCATCAAGCAGCTCACGAAGAAGTTCTAAAATTGACATTTGCGTGAATTTCCATGCAAGGAGAGGTGGGCGGTTCATAACAAAGATAAGTCCACTTCATCAAACGGAGAAGCTTCATGCAAAGACAAAAGAAAGCATATTTTATTGAAAAGCCAAGTCAGCCTTGAGTTAACCTAAGTGAATCTTTCTCTACAAGTTTCTATGCCAATCTTTGGCCTCTTGTAATTTTCTATATAAAGGCTTTCAGCCTTGATTAAAAAAAATCGAATCTCTCTTGGTTAGACCAGACTCTGTCATTGGTGAGTTGTGTAACCTCTTCGATCAATAAAGACTGTACTTTCAGACTGCAAGCGTTGGCATAAGGTGTATTTCTTCAACAATTTGCATAAGTGGTAGATTTCTCTCCCTTCCCAAATTTTGTTTCATACCTAGTTGTTAGATTATCCTTGTGCAGGTCATGTTCAGTGTTCTTTATTGACTTTTGCTGAAACTGTAAATGGATGTTAGGTGGCCGCAAAGTGTCTTTTATCATACCTCTTTCCATCGTTTTTCCTCAGGTTTTAGTTATTGGATTGAACCTCTGCATGAAATACTTATGCGTAAATGATTAATTGAAGTCTAAGGTCTTCCTTCTCCCTTGATTGTTCAGTGTTCAAGGTTCCAAGTTGAGTGGATCATATTTCTGGTGTATCACCCCTTTTAGGTAGGATTTCCCCTTTAAGTTTCTTTCTCCCTTTTCCATGGTAGTCCGCAGCGTAGAGTAAGGATCTTCATTGATACATCATACAGGAACCAGCCTTCTCTGGAGGTTCTTCTCACTGTTGAGGCACCCACCCTCGTGAGAAGATCCCATTGTTTTAGCCGGATAGAGGACTGGCCGTTTCGCGCACGTCTTTGAATCAAGGCACAGCTCCAAGTTGACAACACTTACCCTTTTCATTACATTCCTTTAGGTGTTGTCTTGCTTGAATGGCTATCAACTTTGCATTTTTCGCTCTTCTTAGCTAATCATCACACCTCCCTTGGGTCCTTATTACATCTTTTGTGCTTGCTTGCAAGGTAACTAGTTTCCTTTCAACCCTAGGATCCACTTTTGTTGTTAATGGTGGATCATTAAGTTTTGCCTCACACATATAATTTATGCCCTTATTTTCTGTTGTACTTTTAATACAATCAACCAATGGCGTTTTCTTTTTCAGAATTTCTTCCTTGGCTTCCTCATTCCTTTGCTCCTTTGTAGGGTTTTGAAATTCAGACCTTGACTTTTTTGTTTTTTGTTTTGAAGGGCTAGGCTTAACTCTACAAACTTCATCCAGGCCTTGGGAACCATTGCTCTTAGTTCCCTCTGAGATTCTTGCATTGCTTGCAACATCTCTTCCATGGCTTCCAATGTCGTTTTCATCTTTTTGTCACTGCTTGGCATGAAGAAGAGTCTGCAAACAACTCGCTACCCACAACTAGCCCAAAAATGGCTCTGATACTACTGTAGTACCACGTTTAGAGCTGAAAACTAAAACAAGGGGTTTTCCAACAAACTCTATTTAAGCATGCAAATTTCTGAATTTCTTCAAACCCTAGATACCTAAAATAAATTGCGATTGCTTGAAGTGCCCAAATGTGGCACAAAAATAATATTTAATAGCTCCAAAAAATATAGAAAATTATCAAATATTACAGCCAACAATATTCACTCAACATATGATTTTTCCCAAGATTAAATGGCAAGAAAATTATGATAAAAATACCAAATATTATTTGTAGCTGTTCAACATCAAACTAGACCCTAATAGGCCTTGGAATCCACTCGCCCAACCCTAGGAGGGGTTCGTTGGTCTTCAATGGGGTTCACTACAACCCTAAGCAGCTTGTTGCCCTCTTTCCTGCTATTGCACCTACCTGTCAAACCCTCCAATGAGGTCACCACTCTCCTGGGAGTGTCATGATTCGTTGTGGCACTCAAAATGGTGTCCAAAACACCTTAGAATAACAAATACGCTCAATTAAAACCTCTGAAATGATGCTGCCCAAATAGAAATTAGAGGGCTTCGTCCTTGATTCCTCCTTAGCCTTGAAGGTTTTCATCTCCAAGTCTTCGTTTAAGTTGTGTATTCAAACTCATATAATTTCAATTATCAAAATCATGCCCTCTCAAATGATCCCCAAACCTTTTTTATACCCTACTTTCCCACAAAATACTTCCCTAAAAAGGGGCGCTCCACTTGGAGGGAGAGTTAGAGTAGTTTAAAAGAGATCATGCCTTTTTTTCATTAAGGGTTAAGTTAACCCATGCTCCAAAAGTCTTTTTAAGTTATAATTAGAAACGATATATCAAAAATATCTTTTTGTAACTTAGAAATAGAACCAAAGTTTCCCCTTTAATTTTACCTTCCCTTAGCCGACGGAAAACATCCAAGAATTCGGCTAAGGGTCTTTCCCTGTCCTATGTCCAAAATGGAAACATGACACTGGATTCTTCTACGGCCCAAGATGAACCCTGCATGAACCCAAGGTGAACTCGCAAGTCAAAACAGTCTAAAATGGCAAAAAAACATGTTTTTTATTTTTCTAAGTTTTAGTGTATATGGCCTAGGCAGTTAGCAAGTTGCCCTGAATCAATCAACAATTTTTTTTTTTAAATTATCATCCACGACAGTGCCCTGCGTGTGGACGATTTGTTGCTTATGTTTGGATTGTCCGTTCCGATGATCTACAACTTATGTGTGTTCTACCTGTCACGCCTCACAATCAATATCTTTGTGCACCAGAAGAGTGCATTTGTCGTTGCTCTCCATGCACCTACAAATCCCGATCGATGCCCATGCATCTCCTTAACCATCTAAGCAAACTGCAGTCACTTGCATCTATCGAGAAAAAGATCCTATCACCGTCCTATGTTGTGCATCAATTCTATGCTAGCGTAAAGGATTTGACATCATGGTATATGCCATAATATCCAAAGCCATAAGAAATATGCAATTAGTATATTTGTTTTTGTATAGGTGGTTAAGTTTTTTTTAACGTGTGTTTGTTTAGATTTATTTATTTTTAGTTTATAGTTTGTGTTATTAAATTTATTGTGTCATGGGATGAGGTAAAGCTATAAATATTAGAACTTATAAATTTTATAATGTTTAGTGATTCATTAGTTTTTGTGTTATCTTTTATATGGGTTTATAAATTTAATTATGTTTAGTTGTATTTTTTTTTTTAAAGTGGGTCTATCAATTAAGTCCATACTAATAAAGCACTCTTATTTTATTTTTAAATATGAGGGGTTTATTAAAAGTTAAAATTTATAATTTATTTAGTAGTATAATACTTATATTAATATTAAATATATAATTAAAGTGTCCCAAGGCAAAAAAAAAAGTACATTTAATGTAATATTTAAGAGAAATTTATATATTTATTTAAGAGAAATTTCTATATTTTTTAATTTTTTATATATATTTTGTACGAATGAACCCAAGATGTACCCAAGGAAAAAATGCAATTGTCATACCAGCCACCTAGTTCTTCGAACCCGAACCCGAACCCAAAACAAACCGATAACTTAGATAAATAGGGTTCTTTTGGAAACAACTATGTAACAAAGTTATTTTTCGATGTTTCTAATCTCACTACTGGATTCATCTTCTCTTCCCTGAAGATGGATCCAATAGTGAGATTCGAAATGTCGGAAAATAATTTTATTACACATTTGATTCCAAGAAGAACCGTGATATTTTTTGGCAAAGCTACAAAATTTATTCAAATGAATAAATACAATGTACATCAAGAACAGGGCATCGTAGTAATTCCTCTAGCAAAAAGAGGCAGAGTAGTAATGTGCCCCACATCAAACATCTACAGTATACTTCTTAAGCAATAACAAAAAAAATTCCATAGACTCTATGGTACACCCATTGTATTTGTATTTGTATTTGTGTATCCAATACACAGATATGTATTAGATACTTCACAATACGTATCTAATACACCACACTTTTCACAACATATTTGGATATTGCTCATAAGCCATATCTAGATAGGCACAGCAGTATCAAGACCAATATCCAATCACTAGTCTAGTTGAGTTAAAAATTTGCAAATATTTCATTATTATCCAATCACCAATCTAGTATGCTTGATTATACTAGGTTAAAAACTAGTTGAATTTTGGTTTTTTACAAGACACTAATACCTTCAAAAAAAAATCTCGTGTCTAAATTTCTAACATGAAGAAAGCTTGACATCCAATATGGGAAACTTATTCAATCCATTTAAAGCACAATGAAATTCAATTCTAAACACATTTGACGCCATTGCGATTTTAAATATTTTATTTTCAAATATTAATAGCACTAGCAAAATGAAGAGAGCAAAAGAAAAAATAATACCAATAACTTATATGTGATAGCTAAATTTTAGAAGCTATGTGAACTAGAAAAACGAATAAATGCAAATGCCTATTGTAAATCTAAACTAAAACCTCATATTGAGCTATTCAAAACAAAGTAAATACTTACAATATCATCATGCAAATGAAGTACGTCACCTTCTCCATTGAGTGAGTGGATTGGGTTTGCTCTTGATTCTTGGTATGTGAGTGCTCAACTCAATTCTCCAAGCAAAAGGAAAATCAACAGCATATGGATGTATGATCTTGATTTTCTCAATGGATGCATAAGATACTTTTGATAACGATTTGATAGTTTGAAGATGGATGATCAAAATGGAGGATAACACTTCCATTTATAGGCTTTTGGGTGAGAAAATGGACAATTGGGATAAATTTGGATCTATTGAATTATATTAATTTTGGACAATCGGATTTGAGTCCTCTTCCAAGTGGAAGAGGCCAATTTCTCATGTGTGCAAAAAAAATAGGAAGTTGGTTGAAAATGTCAAGGTAGTTGGATATCTCACCAAGTTAGTTGAAATGTTCAATGATGACTCAACAATTAGTTGAGGAAGTTAAAGAAGCAGTTAGATGACTCAACATTTGGTTGAAAAGCATAGAAGATATTTGGTGACTCAGAATTTTCAAATTTTTAATTAGTTATAGAATATGTGTGCATGGATAATTAATTAATTATTTGAAAAAAGGAGGGAAGTGATGTTAGGACGTAATTCAAATTTAAGGTGGTGACTGATTTAGTGTGTCAATTTTAAATAAAGTTAATTACAATAATAAATGTTTGCCCCTTTTTAAAAAGGTGTCGCGACTAGAAGAATCAAAACCTTTTCAAAAAATTAAAAAAATAGAGTGAAAACGGATGTAAAAATATGATGCCCCAAGTGGCTTTGAACGACTAAATGATGCCCCCTCGAGTATTCGTACAGAGGAATGGACGAGATCAAATGCTCGAAATGAAGATTATATAAAAAATGGAGGTGATACCACCATTTAACAAAATTACGATTCTCAATAAAACGCTTGAATGAATGTAAGTATATGTAAAACGATTAGCCCCAAGCAAAGCGGTGCTAGGGAGCAGATTTGGAGAAATAAAATTCCATGTTTGTAATTTGCACACTTGGTTGTGCCCCATGAATGATTGGTACAGGGAAATGGATGTGGCAACGATATATCCCATAGGTAAGTTGTGGGCCATAAAAAGAGAAATAAATTTTCCAAGGATGATTTATTAAGTTTACTAGATTGATTGCAAGCTGAAATAAAGATATTGAATAATCCGATGAAGTGGTAGCATGACTGGAAGATAAAATGAGGTGATAAGGTGGAAAATATGATAAAAAAACTTACGATTGGGTTAAAAAATATAAATGGGTCGAGTAATTATATAGGGGTAGGGAGCAATTGAAATTTCATTGTTTGAAATTCATTTGTGTGATTTGAGTTCACTAGCCACTAGTGTTGAGTTTATGCAATTATGATGGTGATTCTTGTTCCACATCTGAGGAAGCCTCTTCAAACATTGAAACAAGTTCCATTTATAGCCATTTTGAGGACCTAGCCATCACAAATATGTTGCATGACACCGTCAATTTGACCCTTGAACTAACCTTTCCATAGCCTATCCTATGGGACCAACAACAACCACCCTCGCTTGATCATTTTCAAAATGATGATGCCATAGCTGATTTTTTTCAGAGTTAGAGATCATATACCAGCAAGAGATCACAGTAAGGGCTTTTCAATTCAGTTGGCTAATTCCGCATACTTTGGGGAGTTTTTAAATTAAAATAATTTACAAAACAATCAAACACATGCAACTAAATCCTCTACAATGTCCAATGAAGGCATTCCCCATCAGCTAGACCTTGAGAAGGAACTTAATCTTCCTCCACCTCCAACAGAGTTGCAAGAAGAATCCACTTTATTAATTGAAAAGACTATTGACATCAATCTTGGAACCGAAGAAAATCCTAAGATTGTGAAACTTGTTGCTTTCCTCAATCCAGAAGAACAATCCATTTTGACTCTACGTCTCAAGGAATTTTCAGATGTGTTTGCATGGTCATATGCAGACATGTCAAGGTTGGATCCTTTACTAGTTGTTCATCACCTTGTTGTACATAAATATGCAAAACCAATCAAACAGAAACTCAAAAAAATGCATCCAAAAGTGGCACTACTCATGAAGGAAAAGTTGCAAAAACAATTACAAATTGGCTTCATACAACCCATAGACTACTCAGAGTGGATATCCAATATAATATCAGTCACTAAGAAACTAGCAGGGATCAAAGTCTGCACAGATTTCTAGGATATCAATAAACCATGTCCTAAAAATGATTTTCCTTTACCAAACATAGACATGATTGTTGATTCCATGACAAGTCATGAGATGTCCTTAATGGATGATTTTTTGAAGTATAATCAAATTAAAATAGCTTTCGAAAACCAACATAAAACTACAGTTATCACACCTTGGGGCACATTTTGTTATCAAGTTATGCCATTTGGCCTCAAGAATGTTGGAGCCACATATCAACAAGCAATGACAGTTATCTTTCACAATATGCTTCATGATATCGTTGAAGACTGTACATGATATTTTGGCAAAATCAAGAACTAGGGCATATCATCCCATGGTATTCCCCAAAATTTGTGAACAATTGAGGGAATACAAGGTTCGTCTCAATCTAAAGAAATGTCTATTTGGAGTTGCTTCAAACAAGCTTTTAAGCTTTATTGTATCGCAACGAAGTATAGAAGTGGACCCTGCAAAGGTCACAACTATCAAGAAAATGCCTCCACCAACAAACCTCAATCAACTTTGAAGTTTGCAAGATAAGATTCAAGCAATTTATAGATTTATATCACAGCTTGCAGACATGTCATCCTTTCACCTTTCTTCTAAAAAAGAGCACTATTTTTTATTGGAATGAGGAATGCAAACAAGCATTTGCAAATCTTCAATACTATCTAACAAATCCACCAATTATAATGCCACCAACTCTAGGGAAACCTCTACTACTATATATTTCAGCAACACGGTATGCATTGGGGGCATTATTGGCACATCATAATGAGTAGGGAACAAAAAGAGCAATATATTATTTGAGTAGAACCTTGGTATCCTATTAACTAAAGTATCCTGCCATAAAAAAACATGTCTAGTAGTTGTTTTTGCTTCACAAAAATTTTGCCATTACATGTTCGATAATCAAACCAAAATCATTGCAAAAGTCAATCCACTTAAGTATCTCCTTTCCAAATCAATTTTAACAGAGAGAATGGCTAAGTGGGTCATGTTTCTAAGTGAGTTTGATATAGAGTATGTAAACGAAAAAGCTATCAAAGGACAAGTACTTGCAGATAACTTGGCAGAATCAACATTGAAGGATAGCAAACCTCTCATCACAAATTTTCCAGATGAAACTATAATGTCCTTGAATGAATAATTAGAATGGTAATTTTACTTTGATGGGTCTTTCACAAGTCATGGTTTGGGGGCACGTATTTTGCTCATCATTCCACAAGGTGATCTCATTTCGAAAGCATTTCGGATAAGATTCCCTTGTACCAATAACATAACAAAATATGAAGCTCTTGTTTCTGGTCTCAAGCTTGCAATTTAGTGGAACATTAAGCATCTCCTAGTTTTGGGGGATTCACAACTAATTATCAAACAAGTAACAGATGAATACCAAGCTAAAGATGATAAATTAATTCCTTATGAAGGGATGGTGGATAGTCTTAACAATGTTTTCAACCCATACAATTTGAGCAAGTTCCTTGAGTCAATAACAAAGCAATTGATGTTATGGCCACAATTGGTTCACTCCTCAACATGCATCTAGATGACAATCACAGTCAATTCTTTGTTGAGCAATTGATGTGACCAACATATGACACTCTTGAATCTGAAATGGTTTGCGATGTTGTTGGTCCTACTTCCCCTTGGTACCCAAGTATATACACATACCTTCATGATAATGTGAACCCTCCAAATTTATCCCACAATCACAATAAATCCTTTCTCCAACAAACTTCTCACTTTACCATCCTTGGAAATACATTATACCTTAGGGGTTATGATGGAACTTTATTACGATGTTTAAACTCTGAAGAGACAACCTTAGTCATTAAGGAAGTTCACAACAGTATTTGCGATGCTCATGCTAGTGGTATGATCCTTTCAAAGAAACTGCTTAGAATTGGATATTACTAGCCAACGATGGAAACTAATTCGTGCCAATATGTCAAGAAATGTGTCCCATGCCAAAAACATGGCGACCTAATCCATTCTCCATCCCAAGCTTTGTAACCCATTAGTACTCCATGGCCCTTCTCCACATGGGGGTTAGACCACATTGGAAAAATTAATCCCAACTCTTTTAATAGTCATAAGCATATACTCATCGCTATTAAGTACTTTACTAAATCGGTCGAAGCCATTTCATTAACCTACATAACTGGCAAACAAATTTCCAAGTTTATCTTAAACCATATCATTTGTCATTACGATATTCCTTCTACCATTATATCAGATAATGGTAAGTCATTCAAAAACAAAGATGTTAAAAACCTTTGCCAAGCATACCATATCAAACACAAATGGTCCATACCATACTATCCCCAAGGCAACGATCAAGCAAAGGCATCAAACAAAAACATTGTCAAAATCTTCAAGTGCATTGTCAATGATGTTGGTCGTGATTGGCATTTACAGTTTTACCGTGCTTTGTGGGCTTACCGTACTAGTATTTGCACACCCGCGAGGGCAACTTTGTATTCCATTATTCAAAGCATTGAGTCCATCTTACCGGTTGAAATTGAGTTTTGATCATTACGTATCTCTTTACAAAATCTTGTTGATGATGAAGCATAGCGCATCTCAAGGCTACATGAGTTCAATCTCCTAGATGAGAAACATCTTAATGTCCTTAACCATTTACAAGCATATCAAAACCGTCTCCATCATAGTTATAACAAGAAAATCAGAGCCAGAGAGTTTAAAATCGAAGATCTTGTTCTAAAAGAAAACCAACAAAACACGAACGTCGATCACGAAAAGAAAGGCAAATTTGAACCTAACTGGTTAGGTCCATACACCGTCATTGCCAAATACAGATCGGTGCTTATAAACTAGCTACAAAAAAATGTGAAGAGCTTGATGAACCAATGAACATCATGCACCTCAAGCGCTTCCATGCTTAGATTGCTCTAGTGTTGATGTATGTATGTAAATCAAAAATCAAAAAATATATATAAAAAAAAACAAAAAGAGAAAGAAAAACAATCCATCCAAAGTGAAAACTATTCTTATGACAGTTTGGACAAGTACCATGGTGAAAACTAATTTCTGGCACCATGCGTAGACCATTGTCTATATACACCCTAGCTACCTGGAGACATCCCATAACATTATCCAGCCAGCCATTACCTGTTTGTATATATCCCTATCCATTTGTATATATCCCATATTTTCAATTGCTTATGACATTTAAGCTTAAGGTTTGATCTTCACGATTACGTAAATACACCTTTACTCATATTTCGATAGAATCTTGTACATAATCCTTGGATTAATCACTTGTCCATCCAACACAACACATCATAAAAAACCCCATCATCTATCATCATTTCTTGGGAGGGTACCTTGTATCTAATCATCATCTTACCTTATATCATCACTTTCCATTTCTTCTCTCATTGAGAGAACTACATCAGCCTGAGGTCTATACAAACTATGTAAGCAACGCTCATTTACATGGGATATTTGAGGTCAACTTGGTCACTATCACTTAAAAATCAATAACATCCAAAAACATTAGAAACTTCCAAAAAAATCACAAAAACCAATCCAAAAACAATTGTCTTTAGTAGCGTACCCTAGTCATTATTTACACATTACTCATCGAACAATTATCATTGTCAAAAGATATCATATGACAAAGGGTTTTACTCTAACCAAGGACATCTAAAAAGACATTTGTTTACTTGTTTGTATAGTTACTCATTTTCTTGTTTGTGCATATTGTGTGTTTACTTGCTTGTATAGTTGTTTGTTTTGCTTACATGGTCGTATTGTTGCAAGCACTCTTTATCTTGTTTTCATTGTTGCTTTTTGAGTCTTGATCACTATGTGCATTACGAATGGTGTTATTATGATCTTCTATATCATGATGCACTACGTCTTGCACTCGTAACTCTATTAGTCTCTACGTGTATAACACAATCGACATCATGATTTTTTTATACAATTGGTGCATATTGTCTTACGCAATATAAAAATAAAGGTTGCTCAACTCCTGTCAGAACATAATGTTAGAAATCTTGTTGGAACTCCAAGCAAAGCCTATAAAAAACAGCTATTTAACCATCTCATTTTCACAAACACATCCATCATACAATCAAACGCAAAAAGGCTAACATGTATCAAACATTAAATGCAAAAGAGAAGAAATCACACACATACTAACCATTTATCCATCTACTACATCTATCGAAACAAAACATCCATGAACATAAGTCGATCCATAACACAATCACATGCCCAACTAAACCACATACATGTATGCATGTATGTATGTCTACCTGGTCAAACTAAAGATAGGTCGAGAGGCACAAGAGAGTATATACGAGACTTGCAGAAGCAGGAAAGGTCTAGAACTGAGAGGAACAACTAAGGTCTGAGTTTTTGCCAGGTGCACAAGACTGAGGTGCTACATAATTCAGAAATAATGTCATCAATACACATTTTGAGATGTGTTTGAAATAGATTAGATGTATATATATTTTGTATATGTACATGAGATGTAGTTGTTGTATTGGACACATGATATATATATATATACAAAATATCATGTACATATACAAAATATATATATACATCTAATCTATCTCAAATGCATCTCAAAAATGTGTATTGTAGACATTATTTCTGAATTATGTAGCACCTCAGTCTTGTACACTTGGCAAACTCAGATCTTGGTTGCTCCTCTCAATTTCAGACCTTTCTTGCTTCTGCAAGCCTCGCATCTACTCTCTTGTGCCTCTCGGCCTATCTTTAGTCTATCCAATCTTATGTTGATGGCCCAAGCCTTCTATCTTGCCCAGAATGCTTAAAACTTGTTCATCTTATGTCTCTGCAAGTTCTGAGCCTATACCTAATTTCCTACTTCCTGGATACTTGCCTCCCAAACACCTACATTGACATAGGTGTTGTACTCCGACGCAAGTGTCCAATGCCCTAAAGTCATATAATTTGCAAAATAAATGTATCTTAATGGTCAACCTAAGTGCTTTAATACGAATTATTCTCTAAAGGGATTGATATTATTACAAGATCAACCCTCATTCATTCCTCACCTAAAAATTTTTTATCTATTCACCAAGCAACTTACCAAAAGCATGCAATCAAAAACTCAAGTGAGCAAAGCTTTTCTATTTTATCCTATTTTCATATCAGTCATAGGGACAACATATCCACAAGTCTAAAGTACTAAAAGAACAATCCAAGAACTATATTTTCCAAGTTACAAGCTAAGTCACTGTTGTACTTGCTTATCACATATTGCATAATTCACACACGAGCCAACATGTCGAAGAGAACTACATAAGTTTAAGGCCTTCTTCAAAGCATTGGCTATGTAAACAACGCTCATTGACAAAGGGGTCTTTGAGATAGTTTGACATTGTGTACCCACCAACTCATTTTTCCCACAACCACTATGAAGATGAAGAACTAGGGTTTTGCTATTTGACAAGGAGTGATAGTCCATGACTCAGATCTGAATGCCCCAGAGCGAAGGCAACGAAAAACCCAAAAGCATCCAAGTGGTCAAATCCTATTCTAACAAGTATTCCATACAAGACACCTACGTCCAACCCAAACACTAGGGTCGATGCAACTATCCCAAGCTGACGCAAGTGTCCACAACTACAGAGACAATTTATCCAAAATTTGGCAAATATTCCAAAATACTCTTCCAATCTGCTTCCTGCTTATTCTAGATCTAGATCTGTATTAGCATCAAAACCAACCAAGTATCATATTTCATTGTCATTGTCATATCTAACATAATTGTACTTCCTATTTTTAGCATATCTCAATATAATAAATTCAATATATGTTCTATTTGAGTTTGCAATTAATTGACATGCTATAGAGATAGTTTATCACCCTAGTGCCCTAGGCTATCCCTATCCCCTTTAACTCTAGATTCCCTAATCTAAATTTTTAGGATTAAACATTTGATAAACCCGATCTTTGAAATCAAAACCCTAAGTGGTTTAAGGTTTTGTATTTTTTGTTTTTTTGTTTTCTATACTTCGTTACAAATTTTGAATTTTTCATTTGTAAAAACAATGGAAAACGTTGCTCCGAAAACCCGATTTCAAATTGAAGATAAAGAAACATTGATCACTCATCTCAATAATAACAAGAGCTTAATGGATGCATTTTTTGTATGTTATAAGATATGAAATAAGTAAGCATAATAAAGCCAAGGCTTTTTCACCTAGTGATGGTGAGTCCTTAAAAGGTAATACAATTGATTTTATACCCATCAATCTACATACATCTAGTGTAGGCATAAATTATGTCTTCCAACCTTTGTTTCCTAAAAGCACTATTGCTACATCTACCATGGAATTACCAATTGCTTCATCTCAAATATTGGTTTCAATGCCTATTACTAATCAAACCATGTTCACTTCTCCATTGCTGACTACTCAACTTGTTAATTTAAACCCCAGTGGATCTACAGTTCAAGCACTCCTTCAAGTTATAAAGACCTTGTTGGACAAGGTTACAAACATTGAACAAAACGCTTTAAAATCTCCTTCTGCTATTGATTCCCAAGATGTGTCGCATAATCCTCTTGCACTTCAAATATCTTTGCACCCTTTGCCAACTGGTTTTGTTGCACCTAAGTTCCTGTTTTATGATGGCAAAGGTAATCATGAGCAACATCTTCGATCTTTCTATGCAACATGCCTGATTATGCCACCAATGATAAACTTTTGACCAAATTGTTTCTAAGGAGCCTCAAGGACTATTCTTTGAAGTGGTTCTATGATTTCCTCTCCAATCTGTGAAAGCATTCAAACCTCTTGCAGATCAGTTTTTGGCACACTTCTCTTTTAACATTATTGAAAAAGTTTCTTATGCCCAAATTGCAAAAATCAAACAAGGAACCAATGAACATATCAATCAATATGTCTTGAAGTACAAGACAATGTTGGCTAAAATGACCAATCCTATGGCAGATAAAGAACTTCAAGACATCTTCAAGCAAAAATTGTTTGCTCCTTTATATGAGTCCATTGTTTTCAAAAAGTTTATATCCTTTGATGACTTGTGTCATGTTGTTCGAAACTGTGAAATGAAACTTATCTCATTGAACAAACTTAAATATGTAGCAAACACATTGACTCATCAAATGCTAAGTTTACAATCAAACCAAGTTATAAGGTAAAACCTCATGAGCCCAAAAAGGAAACAACCACCACGATTAATGCAATTTCACAACAGCCTAATCAACTTGTTTTATCTAATGTACCACGGAGACAATTTACACGTTTACCTGAATCTCCCGCTTCATTACTTCTATAGTTATTAGTGTCATCTTATATCTCTCCCTCATCCTCTAAAAGTTGATATCAGTAGACCTCTACCCAAAGGATCTAATGTGAATGTTTATTGTGATTATCACCAAGGACCAGGGCATTTTATGAGCAGTTGTTTTGCCTTGAAGCATAAGATCCAAAACCTTATCAATGACCAAAAGATTATATTTGATGATCCTTCTCCAAAGAAATTAGGTTCACAACCTAGTGGTTACCAAAAACAGAAAATATTTAACAATCATTTACAAGACCACTCTAAGAAAGAACAAGAAGTGCAAATGGCATACCATGCACATCCTCCTCCATCACATTATGGGCACCCATTAGGTGGGATTATTGGTACTTGTACGAGGCATATACCTCCTATGGTTCAAAGACCTGTTACTTTCAATGACAGTGAGACTAAGGATGATGGTTCAAATCTTCATTATTTATTCATTCAAATATACCTTGATAGACACCTTATACACAATGTTATGATTGATAATGGTGCAAGAACGTTTTCACCATGACATTAATTACACACTTGGGTTATACTCGTCATGAATTAAACCCTTCTACCAGATCAATTAGCGCATTCGATGGGACCTCACAACAAATTCTTGGCGAGATTGACTTACCTTTATAGATGAATCTCACACTTGTGGTTACTACCTTTTCAGTTATACCTTCCACGAGTGTCTTTAATATGTTATTAAGAAGTCCTTGGATACATACTCTTCGAACGGTACCCTTTACAGTGCATAGGTGTGTTAAATACATTCATGCCAATTAAGTAATTACAATTTTCGAAGTTCCATATGAACATCCTCTTGAACAAGAGAAATTTATACCTAGACAATTAATTATCAAGCCTACTAAGGCTAATCCACCGCAAAAGGGTAAACAACAAGCAATCCCCTTTACCAAATAGCCAATACTTGAGAGACCATTACATCAGAGATCTACAGTGGATTCTATGGGATCCTCATCTAGTACACACCACATTCAGATATCCAAAGCACCTACACATGTTCCTATTACTGTTGTTCTAAAGAAACCACAGAACACTCAAAAATGAATTCCATGAACCCCTACTCCTATTTCTTCACGACCACAGAGTCCCATTATATATATGTGGAGCATCCCAAATACTACAGTGACAAATATTACACCTATACATGCTCCTCGACATATCACTGATTTATTACACCAAGTTCACAATGGGGAGATATCTATGAGCATCCTTTAGATGCAATTAGAAGGTAGTCTCTTCACATATTCCAAAAATACCAAAAAAATAAAAATAAACATTCAAAAATCCAAAAATATTTTCGACATATGCATATTCTGAATTAGCTCTTTGGCATTTATGTGTTAGTTCCATGTTGATGGATAGCATATTAGTGATTTCTATATACACGTGTTTCACGCTTCTATTTAAATGTGAGACACGCATACACAAATACATGATGTAGTATCCCTTGCAAAATCTGCCCTTAATTTTTTGATTTGTATACTTGAGAATTTCATCAAACACTTGTCTTGCAAACTGATATCAAAGTATAATATCGTCTTCTTGTTCCAAAGAAACTTTTAAGATGCAAAGGATAACCTTCTACTTCAATGCCAATGACAACTAATAACAGAAGATGAAATGCAAATGTATTTTGGTATTTTTCAATGCCAATAGATGCCTAAATACTATGCAAATGTGTAGCTACAGCCATGAGACATTTTGACAAACAATTGGCATGCAAACTAAATGTTGATTATGAATGCTATAGGGATGAACATTACATCAAACACATGGCATGCAACTTATAACTCCTTATTGAATGTAATTCCAAGTACAATGATAATCTGAAAAACCAAGACTCTTGGCTTACAATGAATATCCGATACAATGCCAAATCTAATTGAGAATGATTACCTACAACAATAAGACTAAATGACTGAAATGATAATGCAAACTACTTCAGAATTACAAGAGGAACCTGATTATGAAGTGATGCAGGAGCATCACCATATGCATGTAAAATTTATGTTGTCAAGAGCATAGGAGGTATATTAATTCATAATAAGCCATTCTTGAGGCATTAGAAGTTTGTTTTAAGTCATTCAAGGCCTTTGGAGAGTTTCCCTCCAAAACTAGATTTGAATTTTCAAATGTTCCTTACGTAATTACATTAAAAAAAAAATTGTAATGGTTTGGGAGTTATATGAGTTGTGATAGGTCCATAGGAGTGTGCAACATAGCAAATGGTCTTATAGAACTTATTGGAGGTCATGGTAATCTTGAAATCTAAAAAGAGTATATGTAACAAGTAGTCCATGAGAATAGGGTCAAAATTTGCTATCTTGTGTCTAAGTGGTTGGAGAGAATCTTGAGCAAAATAGGAACAATCTAAACTTGGATAAGACTTCAACAACTTGATTTGAATCTATCCTATCAAGATGGAGGCGTACAAGACCATCTACAAGCCTAAAAGGCAACATTTTCCATTGTAAAAAAAAGAGAGATCTCCAGTCTGCCAACACTTTGGCAAAAGTCTGTGTATGTTTTTAGAATTTCTTTATTGTGAATAAAGGGGTTTTGTGTTCAAATTGTTTGTATTTAAAAATGCATTTCATCTTCTTAGACGTGATCCAAGTGTTCTTGAATTGATTTCAAGCTTAAGACATAGACTGAGTTCTTGAAACCCTTGAAATTTCTGATTTTTGTATGTACAGTCATATACAGTGGTGTTTTTGCACATGTAAAACGTTGTATGGAAGAAAATTAGCTATTGGAGATGTTAGAGGAGTGAGTTGCGCTCCTATTCCAGGCGGTATACTATTAAAAAAGTCAACGAGTTCTATGAAAAATCAATTAAAAGCTCTCGGCCTCCCTATTTTTTGTGTAAACCAAAACTCAGATTTTGGTCACTAAAAAGGCCATAACTCCTAAAATACTAATCCAAATGACTTGATTCTTTTTGGAAAAGTTAGATAAAAGTATTTGTGATGTAATCCAAGTGTTTTCATGCCAAAAGGAGCTATATATTTGCAGATATAGATGACTGTTTTTATCTGCCTGTAGGTGCTCATTTTTCAGAAATTGTCAAAAGTCAAAGTTGAGTTTTCCTTACTTTTGAGTGCTATAACTTGGTATAAGGCTTGGATCATATTTATTATGTTTGAAAGACCTTAATAAAGTTGGTTTCAAATTGAAGAAGGGGATAATAATGATTTTGACCTATTGGAGGCACAATTAGGCCTAATAAGACCTACAAGCTTTTGAACAAGGTAAGGAGTTTAGAGACAAAATTCAATATCTTAGAGTCTTATTTATTATATGAGGATTGAAACATGTTAGATACATTGAATCACATGTGTTTAAACTTATTGGAAGTTTCAGATAGATGCATACTATAGATTGAATACCTAAAGCTCCATTAAGGCTTGAGAAGCTAGTAAGGGTTTCAAGCATCATAAGGAAGATCAGGAAAGAAGATTTGGTTGCCGAGCTAGAAAGAGTATAATATTGCATGGATGGATTATCAAAGACTAAATGCAAGCTTAAGATACAGTGTAACACTTCCTTGAAGAGTAAAAGGGGTATAAACATGTATTATCTCATTCAAGACATTTGATTACTTTGTATAGACGAATGCCTCAATGAATCTTTGTTTGTAAAGTGAGTTTGGTATCTATCATGAAGTCTTGTAAATCGATGTAGAGAAGACAGCGTTTGGAGGATGTAATCAAGCCTCTATATGAGCCATCCCTGTTTTCAAACCTGCCCTCTGAGATGAAAAAATATGCAGCGTTAAAGACCCCACTCAAGCACTGAAAATGATTGTAAGGCCCTCAAGAATGGAGTGCCCAACCTAGGGAATAAAATCGCTACCTTTTGTGGCCTCCATGAATAAAATCGTGGCTCCCAGGTATGCTAACATAAGCTCTGAAATTACATCAGACTGTTGTTATTAAAAATCAGACTTTAATCTCCTTCTCAAATACCAAAATTGATGCCAATGCCAATGCCAATGCCAAGCTGAAAAATAATACCATTTATTCTCCCTAATTGCCCTAAACAAACTCCAAAATTTGTCAATGAAGAACAAGTAAAAAGTCTAAAGTAACTTCCTCAACTTTGCAACCATTTGGAAGATCTTTCACCACCTCAGTTATACCAATCAAATAGAGTTTTCGTTCTCAATGATCAAATGTAGAAATTGCATAAACCCTTGGCTCCACAATGAACATATCAAAAGCAAATATCAATTTTTGGATGATTAGAAGCTTAGTCAAACCCTCTATTTATTTATTTTTTCCATCCTTCAAAAGCTTCTAGAATATTATTTTATTTTATTTAAATCACTTTATTACAGTCCCGTCAAATACACATTATATAACTTGGAATTTTAAAATAAAATGAAGATGATGTCGGAATGCCTTGATCTTTAGCTCACCGGAAAGGTCTCAACGAGATGCATCTAACCCCACTCTGAAAATCTCGATCCAACACTGAACCCGAACTTACTAAAAATAGTAAATACCTCACAAGGCACCCAAAACTGCCATTGATCATGCCAACTGGATCCAAACCAAAACTACACATCCAAATCGCCCATCCAAGGCCAACTCACCATAGTTCCCTAACCAAACTGCTAGTCCACGAGAAACCAATGATGGACTAACACTGTATCTAGAAAGGGGACATTACACGTGATCTATGCACTCTTGGATGTCTGGCTTTCCCTCTACTCACATCACCAGGACGTTGGAAGCATCCACCTCTATAATCAAAATACTTTCAAGTTACATCATTCTATGATCACTTTACATTATCATGTTTGAGCTAGTATGTACTTACACATGCCTTTATCCATGCTTATATCTTTCGCAATGTATTTGATATGTTGTGTACTTGACTTTTTTTCTAACACATTAGATCCATGGGCTACTATGATATGTTTGTGTTGGTTGCTTGTGATTTATTTTATGGACTTCTTTGAGTGTCTTGCCTTGCTATTGTCTTGTCTATTGAGCATTTGAAAATGCTCCACTATTTGCAACCCCCGTGTTTTTGTTTTACTCTTTAACATTTGAATATGTCATTGCTTGTTGTATGGACATTTGAATGTTATTCTTGCTTTTGCGGACATTGGACTAAGTCATGTCCCTTCGATTGTTTGGCATTTGAATATGCCCCTTGTTTGTGGTCTCCTTGGACCATTGCCTTTTAACTTGTTTTTTAGTGCTCTTGTGTGTGTGTTGAGCTTGTACTGTTACTATTTAGGCGTTGCCATAAACTTTATCATGCATCTTAGGCCTTGGTGTGATCACATTCTATGAACTACAATGATATATTTACCTAGACAATCTATATGCTACATGGTTCATTCACAGTTATATGGTTATCTTATCCTTTTGAAGTGAGGTAACTACCAATTTCTATCTTCCTTCATTTCAAAAGGAGGCATGTCAATGGAGGCATGTCATTGAGGCATGGCTTTCACACATTCACAGTTTCAAATTCAGTGGGAGCATGTCATAGAGACATGGCTTCCACACATTTATAATTTCAAATTCAATGAAGGCATGTCATAGAGGCATGGTTTCCACATATTCATAGTTTCAAATTTAAAGGGGGCATGTTTTGAAAACATGTTCTCCACACTTATTCAATATTCAACTTATCCAAATTATAGTGGAGGCATGTTTTAGAAACATGTCCTCCACATTGGCACTTATATCGATTTTCAAATTTCTCCATGTATAATGGGAGCATGTTATAGTAACATGTCACCCACACTTGTTCAAAATTTTCAAATTGACCAAAACACATAATTATATTATTTAGATACACAATTGTGACAGAATTCTATACATTGGCACCATTATTATACACAATTTCAGCATAAAACATATCTAAGGTGCATATGCTATGTAATGTGCACCTAATATTGCAAAAACCAAATTAATTTCAAATTCCAAACACTGTCAAGGACTGAAACCACCAACCAGGTTGGATTTTTACAAACTATATTGAGCCAATCTACTGCAATAGTTGGTTCACTTTTTGATATGGTTGAGATGATTAAATCACTCAATCTTACCAAGCTTCAAGTTGGACTTGATTGTATCATTCAACCTCACCAATTTGATAGTCTAAGTTGACTTGGTTCACTCACACTCACCAAGTTATATGTATGATTTGCACAATTTAGCTAGTCTCAACTATCAAGTGGTAATTCATCTTTGCTCCAAGGTTGGAGGCATGGGCCCTTTTATCTCTTTCTTTCTATCTCCTTAGATATATGCACTTTCCAAATTTATATTTGTCCTAATCTTAGTTTTAGTGATTCATAATGATACATCTTTCCAATTAAGTTGCCAATAGGCAAGACGGTTGCATCAATACACAGGGGTACTCATAAACTTTGCTCTTTCAATTTCAAATCATTTCAATACTTTCAATTTCAGATTATATACACTGATTATATATTGTGACACGCTTTTAGTTGCAGGTCAGTCACCAGCAAAACACTCAAGTTGGACTCCAACAAAAACAAGGTGTAATACACACCCAAATACACATTCCTTTATTTTAAACTAACAGTTTTAGTACTAGATGAAAAGGAGGCAAATGTAGACACTATTTTTGAAATATATAACACCTCAATCTTGTACAGATGGCAAACTCAAACCTTGGTTGTTCCTCTCAGTTCTATACATTTCCTACTTCCACAAGTCTTGTGTTTGCTCTCTTTTGTGTCCCTTGGCCTATATCTTAGTCTAACCAATCTTATGTTGATAACCCAGTTCTTGTACCTTGCCCAAAATACTTAAAACATGTTTATCTTATGCCTTGCAAGTTCTAAGCCTGTACCTGATTTCCTTCTACCTCAACACTTGTGTCCCAAACAAACACCTACGCCAATGCAAGTGTCTTGCTCCAACGCAAATGTGCAGTGCCCTAAAGTCGTCTAATTTACAAATGAAGCATATCATAATGGTCGGCCTAAATGTTTTAATGCAAGTTATTCTCCAAAATGATTGGTATAAATACAAGATCAACCCTCATTCATTCCTCACCTAGAAACATCTTACCTATTCATGAAACAACTTACCAAAAGCATTCAATCAAGCACTCAAGTGAGCAAAGCTTCTCTATTTTCTCATATTTTCATATCAATCATAGAGACAACATATCTATGTCTAAAATACTGAAGAAGCAGTCCAAGAGTTATATTTGCCAAGTTACAAGCTAGGTCATTATTGTACTTGCTTGTCACATATTGTATGATTCACACACAAGCCAACACATAGAGGAAAACTAAGTCTAAAGCCCTCTTCGGAGTATTGACTATGTAAATAGCACTCATTGACAAAAGGGTCTTTGGCACAGCTCGACACTGTGTGCCCACAAACTCACTTTTCTCACAGCCACTATGAAGATGAAGAACTAGAGTTTTGTTATTTGACAAGGAGCAACAGTCCATGAACCAAATCTAAATGTACCAAAACGAAGATGACAAAAACCCAAAAGCATCCAGATGGTCGCATCATGTTCCACCAAGTATTCCAAACAAAACACCTGTGTTTGATCCAAACATTAACGTCAACGCAACTGTCCCAGGGTAATGCAAATGTCCACGATTACAAAGGCACTTAATTTAGAATTTGGCAACTGTTCCAGAATACTCTTCCAGTTTGTTTCCCACCTATTCGAAATCCAAATCTGTATTAGCATCAGAACCAACTAAGTATCTTATTTCATTGTCATTGTCATATCTAGCATAGTCATACTTTTTATTTTTAGCATATCTCAATATAATAAATTCAATATATGTTATATCTGAGTTTGCAATTAATTGCCCTGCTATAGAAATAGTTTATCACCCTAGTGCCCTAGACTATCTCTATCCCCTTTAATCCTAAATTCCCTATCTAGATTTTTAGGGTTAAACACATCTATCCTCTAGCTCTCTCTTTATCCCTCTATAGGGGTGATCTCGACTGTTGTGATATACTTCGTGGAGGCCGCATGGCATGGTGAGATGATTGGCCAACAAAACGTTATGATGTTGTCATCTATGTTGTCCTCGTCCCTTATCCAAATCTCCTACTACTCAAATACTCTTTGAACGAAGGTGCTCGTTACTCTAGTGGCACTGCTTGCTCATAAAGACTCTTGTAGTAAGTCCCCTGCTCCATCACCCTCATAGTCTCTGATAGGGCCTTCAACTGGCTTGGTGCAATCAATAGCTCCTTCACTCTCTATAGCTCTATCTGCAAGGCATCACACTCTTTGTGGTACCTCTATGCAAGCCCTGCACCATCCTTTGTTTGTGTGCCCATGTCAAAAGTCACTAGGCCCTCCTCTGTACTCCTGACCTCCACAGTGAATTTGTCAACCTCCACCTGTAATCTCACTATCTCTACAGCGCTTTGACCCCATTTTTCCACTCCATCACCCTCCAAGCCTGCAATCTCCACATCTCTCACTCTGATCTCCTCATGTAGCCTCTCAATCAAGACCTCATCCTCTGTTAATCATGTCAATCATGATGGCACAACCTCATCATCCCCACCTATACGGATCTTTGGTACAATGTGCATCCTTGTGTCCTCCCCATCTCCCTCGTCATCAGTATTGATCACAATCATATGTGTATCCCCTCCTACTTTATCTCCCTCGTCATCACTATTAATCACGATTCACAATCATATGTGTATCCCCTCCTCTATCTCCCTTGACCTCCTCAACCTCTACCACCGCACCTTGTGCCTCCTCAACGTGCACATCCTCCCCACCAACCTGTCCTCCATCTCCTAGGATAGCTACATGCACAAGTGCCCTCTGTTGTCATATCACTCGTGATTGCATCCGAAATGTTGCATGTAATCATTGTCTCCATGTCCTAGGTCTCACGTAGGGAATTGTCAATCTAATAGGTCACATATGCTCCCACCAAGCATGTCAGAATGTGATAGCTAAATTTTAGAACCTATGTGAACTAGGAAAACAAATGAATACAAATGTTTATTCTAAATCTAAACTAAAACCTCAAATTGAGCTATTCAAAACAAAAGAAAACAAAATAAACACTTACAATACTATCATGCAAATGAAGTGCATCACCTTTTCCATTGAGTGAATTGGGTTTACTCTTGATTGTTGGCATGTGGGTTCTTAACTCAATTCTCCAAGCAAAAAAAAATTCAACATATGGACGTATGATCTTGATTTTCTCAATGGATGCGTAGGATAATTTTGATAGCGATTTGATAGCTTGAAGGTGGATGATCAAAATAGAGGATAACACTTCCATTTAAAGGCTTTTGGGTGAAAAAATGGTTGAATTATGTTAATTTTGGATGGTTAGATTTGAGTCCTCTTCTAAGTGGAAGAGGCCAATTCCTCATGTGTGCGCGAGAAAAGGAGAAAGTTGGTAGTTGAAAATGTCTTAGAAATGAATCAAGGTAATTAGATGACTTGCAAAGTTAATTGAAATGTTCAATGATGACTCAACAATTGGTTGAATAAGTTAAGGAAGTGGTTAGATGACTCAACATTTGGTTGAGAGAAGCATGGAAGATGTTTGGTGACTTAAGATTTTCGAATTTTTAATTAATTGTGAAATATATGTGCATGGATAATTAATTAATTATTTGAAAATGGGAAGGAAGTGATCTTATGATGAAACTCAAATTAAAGGTGGTGACAAAGTTAGTGTGTCGATTTTAAGCAACGTTAATTATGATACTCAATGTGGCAGAATTCAAGTTTCTACAATATATAAAATGAAAATCGAAAAGGTCATTGGAATTCCAAATAATACCATTGTTAGATAATATGTTTGTTACAGACATATGTCAATGAGATAAATAATAGTATTGAAATTGGATGTATGAAAAAATAAGAAACAACAGATAATTTTCAACATCTACAGCACATGTTTTTCTTTGTATATATACGAGAAGAGCAAAAGAAAAAACAATACCAATAAAGTATATAAAATGAATATGGAAAAGGTCATTGGAATTCCAAACAACACGACTGTTAGAAAACATATTCGTTACATGTTCAAATCGTATGTATGAAAGAGTAACAAGAAACAATAGATGATGTTCAACATCTACAGCACATGTTTTTCTACACACATTTAAATATATGTATGTATGTATGTATCTATATATCTATATATATATTGGAATTCCAAATAGCGCCACTGTAGAAAACATATTTGTTCCATGTTGGAATCATATGTATGAAAGAGTAACAACAAACAATGTTCAACATCTAAAGCCAATGTTGAATTTTTTTTATAAACACACACATATACTGTTAATTATGTCTGTGTGTGTATTGTAATCAATATATATGTATACACTATTTTTGTACAAACAAATCCAAATCATATTGTATCATGGGGCCTCCAAATAAAAGGAGTGTCCGTATCTGTATTTAAACCTGCATATAAATTTGTATCCCTGTAACTTTGAGTATTAGCTTAAAATGAAAATATGCATTAGATATATTTCTTTTAGAACCTTTATAACTGACCTACATCTCACCTTCCATAAGAAGAAAGTAGATAGCTGGATTACATACCATAAGGTCCAGCTAGACAACCTACAAATACAAGGATCACCAAATAAGGCTACCCTTCAATGGGCAAGTCAACGAGAGATGCCATGAAACTAGTGACTAATACTAAGCTACAAAGTCTAGAAAACTTACAATCCCAAAGATATGCTTTAAGTCATCTGGTTTACCACACTTCATACAAAGGTGATTCGTAAGAGATGGTTCTAGATACATGTTTGTTGGGAAAAACATAACCTGTCACCTAATAACTCTAACCCTAAAACCACATAACATTAACCACGTCAAGTACATCCTCTTTATCCAGCATAACTCATCTATTGTAGTCAACTGCTTCCAGTTCAGTTTCTCAATAATGCTGACTTCGGATTAAAAATGACCATAATTAAAAAGTGAATCACAACGAAGAATCAGTGTATCATTAAATTAAACATGATCTTTGAACCTCAATGTTTTTGAGCGCTTCCCTAATTTTATAATCAAATCAGTAATGATAGTTAGTTCAAAATAAACTATCTTATACCTCTTATTGATGACATAGCTCCTAGAAACATCTCCCCAACCAAACCAAGTATCTCACATAGTCGTATAATTCCTGCTGCTTACAAATCATTTTCTTTAATAAAACATTGACATCCATTTTGGGAAGGAACCAAATTATCCAAATTTAGGTTGAAAAGCACCAGATGCTACTGTAGCCCAACTCCCATTCATGTCTAAAGCCCTGTATCTTCCAACTATGATAAGAAGAAACCATTTGTCAAGCTTTACAAGCCATAAGTTACTTGAAAATTATCTTTTCCAATAGACATTAACCAACTCTTACACCACCCTATGGTGAAAAACTAGGGCTTAACATTGGGTACAACTACAACTCTGATGGACAACAACCATTTTTAGGTACAGCTGTATCATGTCTTGGTAAGTGGACTGTTCTCCATCATCCCTCCTAAACTATACAAACTTTCATTACTTGGGGTGCATAGGAAGTGCCACTTATGGGATATGAGCACCATTAGGCTGATTATTTTGACTCTGAAGTCCTCAAGAACTAAAGAAGTAAACCAAGTGAAGACTGTCTTCAGCACAAGTGGCAAGGGAGAATGGCAGAGCAGACTAATAAACCATTGATTGGAAAACATCTAATAATCTATACTAATAAAGCTTCTAAACCATTGATTTTAAAAATACTAATAAAGCTTCTACACACTCTAAGGAAAACATCTACAAGGCTTTGGCAGGCAATATATTAGAATTGTATGTAGCTATTATAGGTAACTGTTATCAATTTGAGCTCTTACTGAATGAATTTGAGGCAAATAATGAGAAGCCCATTCCGTTAGCAACAAGTAAAATGTGCTCCACTGTGAAGTATTTATGCTGAGAACCAGCAATGCACCCTTGCTTGAGCAGTTCAAATATATCAATGACACTCTGGACTTACTCTAACCTGGCAAGATGGAAGATGGCTATTGAGTATTGAAAACACTCGGGTAACCTTGGAGGAAGACCAACAGCAAGCAATCAGTCAGGAAAGCAAACCTTAATCTCTCACTTGTTTTCATGAAAAATGCTGGCTATTGCACATATGATGGTATGTATCTAACTCGCCTAACAGACATCCAGTATTGTATTTTTGGGTACCTATGCATCATTGGATGGGGTTTAGCATTTTAGATTCATAGTGTCAGGCATAGTTACCAAGTTCATACGAGCTTGGTCAATTTTCAATTCAGAGCAAATTCTTTAGGGTAATCAAAGAAGTTCGTGTAATATCCCCAACTTGGGACAAATCTGAAAATAAAGGTTTTGCACACAAACCCTATCAATCTGAAATAAATAACTGAAAATTACAGCAAACCCTAGTTTGCTGGTAATGCACTCCAAACAGAAAATAATAATTAGCAAACCCTAAGCACCACAATGCCACAACAAAGCTGCAATAAATCAATTAAAACCCTAACAGCAGCTTCACCAATTTACAAGAATCAATTAGGACATGAAAGAGTATATTTTCCTCCCCAATCCCTAGACACCACAAGCTGAAAAATACAGTATTATATATTTGCTTCCACACATCAAATATGCTGTTTTTAGGATGAAATAATTAGCCCAAAAATTACTAGATATATTACTGCAATGAAAGCCTATTTTCCAACAAATTATGAAGCCAAAATATTGGGAAAAGGCCCCAATAAAATAGTTAAAATATCCAAAGTCCAGTTCTGAATTTTAGAAATAAAATCTGATTTTCCCAAGCATGAAGACTGGAAATTGTTAAGGTATAGTGTTCACTTTATTAATGTAATGATGTAAATATTGTTGTTCAATATTACGTTAATAGTTTACAGGTTAAATTTATTAGTGTGTGTTAGTTAATTGAATATATTGTTAATAACAATATATTCATATTTAATGGGTTGGTTAGTTGGAGTTTGTTTGTGAGAGATATTGGTGGAGATTGTATCTCCCTAATTATAGGAAATAACTTTCCTATATATTTGTAATCATCCATATGGTTTTGATATATACAACAGAAGAAATAATATAACAAAAATATATTATTGTGTTTTAAAAATTGTCTCTATGTTCTGTTCTTTTTCTTTATGCAGATCTGAACCAGTTCTATTATCTGGTATCAAAGCGGTGTCAGATCATTCCCACGATGGATACGTAAGAGGTTTGTGAGGGACTGTCATACATACATTTTCTCGCCCCTGTGAATGAAGAGAGAATTGATTATTGTGCAGTCTATCAATTGCGCCATTTACATTCAGCGTAATTAGCAGAAGAGTGGTTTGGTTGTTTAAATTTGGAGTTAGCGTAATTTGCAACATTTGCCATAGAAAATCTAGGAGGCTCAAATTGGTTCATTGAATAGACCTTGATTGATGTCCTCTGGTATCATTAAGATTTATGTATTACTTTGGATCTCGATTGTATTTTGATCCGTTTTGTATTTCTGGATAGTATTTGTGTAATTTGCAATGCATTGGTCCATGCATTGAATTAATTCCACTCAACTGCGTGATTGGTGATCTCATACCATTATTTGTATTCAACATTGATCAAACTCAGGGCTTTGTTGATTTGATCAAAGATTGCATCCCACCACAATTGTACACTCGTCTCTGAATCTTTGAGTTCTTCAACGGAAAGTGCATCAATTTGGTGTAATCTTATGCCGTGCAAGATCTTGTTGCGTGCAAATAATGTAGCAGTCTCAATTATCCAAGTAGCTCGGCTTTTCCCTCTTCTCATATTCTAAAGCCCGTGTGCCTATTTTGGGTCGTGCGTCGCCATTTGTCTTCTAAGCATCGCTATTACAACTATTGTATTGTTCCACACATTTTATCAGTTATGTCAAGCATGTGCATCTGTTGTTTGTGTTCTTTCATTCAAAACTGCATTAATCTTCCTCTCCAATGCTTATGTTCTGGATTCCAAACGACGTATTAGATCAAAGGTGTCTTGGAACATGCAAAGTTTGCGTCAAGCCCAACCAGTTGTTAATCATGCCAATCACGATTCATGCACAGAGCAAAGAAGCTCGCAATATTAAAGTTCGCTCATGTTTCTATAGTATTTGTTTTGACTTTTAAAGTCTTTGTTAGTTATTTACTTTTAGGTTGTATTAAGGGTATATTAGTTGGTCAAAGGTTTAAATAGAAAATAGCGAGTCACTTTTTAGTATTTTGTCTATTCTGAAGTCAAGTCTGTAATTATTTAAGTTGGATTATAATTTTGTCAAAGTCGTTTGAATTAGGTTGTGTATATTGAGTCTTTAGTATTTTAATGTTTTCAAGTTTAGTCAAGTTTAAGGTTGTATGTACATTAAAATTATCAAAATAGTTTTTTGAGGTCCATAGTCAAATTGTTGCCAAAACTAAAAATGAATCAAAAAGTTGTTTTTGTGTCAATAAAGTATATTGAGTCAAATTGTCAACTCGAAAAACGCATCCTTGTAAAGGACGCATTATCGGGCGACCCCGACGTCTTGAGTCGTATGTGTCACTTATGTGTGTGGAGAGTTTTGTCATCAAAAAATGACATGAGCTTCACGACTTCATCAGCTAAATAAACAGCTTCTTCTACTGGAGGAAAGAGGAAACGAAGGCTGGAGGTTTCATAGCCTCTCGTTAGCCACTAGCGACTAGACCATTTTCTGCTTTAGTGGCATTTTTCTTTTCAATTGTGTGTTGTATGTTATCTTCAGCATAGTGTGATTTGAAATAAGAATAGATGATGTATGTCTATTCATGTTTTTCATAAATAAACTGTATATTCTTATGTAATTTCTCTAAAATGTAATAGTGATGAGAGTTAGAATCTACACTGCACATCGTGATATGATTTATGGTAAGCCACTTATAAAACCATTGCTTTGTGGTTTGTGGTTAGCCACTTGTAAAACCATTGTTGCTTTGTGGTTTCTAGTTAAACACTTGTAAAACCATTATTGCTTTGTGGTTTCTGATTTGTCACTTGTAAACCATTGTTTTCGATTGTTGATTAACCATTTGTAAAACCATCAAGCACTGTTTTTGGTTCTTGGTCAACCATTTGTAAAACCAATCTGTAAGATTTGTGATTGTCCTCTGAAAATCACTGAATCACGAGCACAGATGCAGATATGGGAGAGTTGTTTTCCCCATGTTCACATTAAGAGGGTGTAAATAGGATTAATAATGTTCACAAGGGGGTGAATTTTAAGGTATGGTGTTCACATTATTAATATAATGACATAAATATTATTGTTATAACAATATTACGTTAATAGTTTACAGGGGAGATTTATTAGTGTGTTAGTTAATTGAATATATTGTTAATAACAATATATTCATATTTAGTGGGTTGATTAGTCGGAGTTTGTTTGTGAGAGATATTGGTGGAGATTGTATGTCCCCAATGATAGAAAATAGCTTTCCTATATATTTGTAATCATCTGTATGGTTTTGATATATACAATAGAAGAAATAATATAACAGAAAAATATTATTGTGTTTTAAAAATTGTCTCTATGTTTGGCTCTTTTTCTTTATGCAGATCTGAACCAATTCTATTAGAAACTCCTTATAAAATTCACCAAAAATACACACCTATTGTTGGACCTCAAAATTGGCCAAAATAGGTCCTAGAACCATCTCGCCCAGCCCTAGGAAGGGGTTGTTGACCCTCCTAGGAACTCGCTACCCTACCAAAGGAAATCACTTAAGTTTGGAAGCCCCCTTTGCCTTCGTGGATGCCTCAACCCTGATCACCACACTCGCTGCAATGAAAATTGATGTTTAAAACACCTTTGGCTATCAATTATGCTCAATACAACTTCTTTATGTAGTTGCCTTAGCTGCTCTTAAAGGTTTTTGTCCTTAATTCCAATCCACCTTGAAAGGTTTCATCCTCAAGGAGAAAGTCAAGCATTTTCGTGCTTCAACTCAAAATTCAATTATTATGATATGCAAGGTAACCTTTCCACTGATCATCATACCCCTTTCATACTATATTTTCCACAAATTCTACCCTAAAAGGGGCACTCCACTTGGAGGGGGGGTTAAGGTGATTTTAAAAGATCTTTTCCCTTTTCTCCATTAAGAGTTAAGCTAACCCTTACTCACAAGTTACTTTTTAAGTTATAAAATAAAAAGATATTTTTTATAACTTAAAATTAGAACCAATGTTTTAGTTTTTTCCCTTTCCTCCCTTAGCCTGGGGAAAGCACCAAAAGAACTAGGCTAAAAGTCATGTTCATGCTTAGGCCAAAAAGGGGGACATGATAATCCTTCCCGCCCAAAATTGCTTGTCCTCAAGCAATAGCAATATCTATGGAGCTGTCCCAACACTTTTCTTCATGCAAAGTCCACCTGTAGTTGTTTCCCATGGAAAAAAACCCTCATTATGTACCCTTTTGCTGTTGTACCTACCAAATAATGTATGCCCATATGTGCTGGAAATAAAATGACAGCATAGTGTACTCCTTTTTCTCTCAAACAAGTGGCTGCCCTGGCTGTTCCTTTCATTACTAAACATGGAGCAACTGCTAGTACCCTCAAAACTGCCTTCCCAGCTCACAACTCCATACATCCCATGGGCGGGAAGCTTCCTCAACACAACGGCAACCCCTTCCTTCACCCTCATACTCATGTTTTCTCTTAACTTGAAAAATAATACTCCAAAAGTAATTATGTATCTGATGTTTATAGGACTGTAATTGAAGATTACTGCCTTGTGTTTGTCAAAAAACTTAAAGTTACTCACCCGCAACTCATCCTTTGGGAGTTCCCTCATGCATCCTACCCTCAAACAACATATTATGAGCCTACAACTCTTCTTAGAGGGACTGGAATAGTCATGAAAAGCATTATCGGAAAATGTATCATGGCTGCCCATTATGGCAATCTTCCCCAATGTGTGGACCTTGAAATATGTACTTCCTTGGAATGGATCCCAATGCCCCTTAAGGCCCCCAATGTGCCTCAAAGTTAACATCAAACCAAAGGTAGGGTTCACCAGTTTTCATGAAAAAAACAACTTTGAGAACATACCTCTTGTGTAGATAACATGGTGAAGTGAACAACCTTGCCATGATGTCCACATGAAGGCCCATTGTTTATACACATGTTTTCTCCAAATATGCTTCCAACATGCATCATGAGTGCAATAAATTTGACGGCTTTCTCCCTCTATGGGACTGCCCCTATCAAGTCTTCTTTCTTCCATGAATTGAAGACCATTTGCAGTAATCCTACTACTTTTCCTTTCACATTTCTAAATTTTCTTTTTCGTTGCATGCTCTACCAAAATTAATTGAATACTCAAATTCAATCCTTGCTGCCCTAACACAAAGTTCATGATGTTTGGGGCACATATCAAACCTTAAAAAAGCCAAAATTCCATACCTTGGAAGGGTTGTTCCTTCTTTGGAAACCCCAACTTCTTGTCACTAGGGAAGGGTTGAAATTCTTCATCATTTCCAGAATTCATTAGGGCCTGTATTATACCAATTTTTTCAAAAAAAATTGTGCCTTCCTTGGGCTGAGTTTCCATCATTCTTTCAGAGTTTGTTACTACACAAATTTCAGAACCTTTGATGCAACTAACAAACAGAATTTGCACACTACTCAGAATTTTTTGAGTATGTCAAGAGCCTATGCCTTATGAAAATTTCATGTTTCCTCCTATCGTCCCCACGCTGAATTTTTGCCCATTTAGAAAGCTGCCCAAAATCTTCATTTTCAGAATTTGAATCACTTACTAAACACGAAATGGGGTGGATCCCCATCCGTTGTAGTGGCTGCCCCAATTTAGAAATTGCAGTCTTCTTTGCCTGCCTTGTTGCCATTGCAATCGACCCAAGTTGTGATCCTACACATAGAGCAAACATGTTAGTGAAAACAAGAGTGTTTAGCAACACTTTTTTTATCACCTTATCAAGCCTTATGTTCATGATATGAAGTCCTCTTCGATGTCTTGCTTTTCCTTTACAACTCCTCACTCGGATTCCAAAAGATTTGTTTATGTCATCTTTCTAATGGCTGTAGCATGTGATTTTCTTCTTCAAGCTCATCCTTACAGTAGCTGGAAATCCACTTGCACATGCTTGGATCACCAGCACGGTGTTGAGGGGTGGGAAGTACATCTTCTTGGGGCCAATATTCACCTTGGTGATAGTAAAGCTTAGAGGTAGCAAGCTAAAAATGTGAAAACAGCAGTCATCACGTTACAAATAGCCCTCCCAATGATCCTAAGATCATGATATCGATTGCTTGCCACCATCTCTATGATTATCCAAACTCTATCCCTTGTCCAACAACATAAAATAGAGTGGAAGTGGGCTGTATATTGGTTGTAACAGTCATTAATTGCTCAGTTTCCCTTTGCAAACAGCGATGTGTACATTTCACAAATTGTACTTTGTGGCCCCACATAGCCAAACCTTGCATACACAACACTAATCAAGATGTTCTCCTTCATACCATGGCTGTTAAAATGTGATTTCCTGCATAGAGTTTGATTTACAAGAGCTGGAAATAAATCAAAAACAGCTGTACATACCTCAATTATGGCCTTGCATGCTTCCCTTGGTCAAAACCACTTTATGTAGTATTTGCAATCTAGCAAGCAAATCATGATGCTTACCATGATTTGGATTGGTTTGCATGCTCTTCATCATGCTCTTCACCTTATTGTTCTTTTTCATAAGCCAAAGGCCTTGCCAACCTCCTTGCAAGGGTGCCAAAGAACTTGGAATTTGTATGACAGCAATGTTAAGCTTGTAAATCTCATCTGGATCCCACATCCATATTTGGAATTTGCAACTCCCCGTCCTTAGATTCTCTTGAGAAAATTCCTTCCTCCATTCAGTGTCTTTCATCTTAACTTCATTGTTAGCATGATCTTTATGATGTTCAAAATATGGTAAAGACTAAAGAGTTGATGCAACAAACCCTTGATGTGAAGATTGTCAAAATGCTTACCCTTACTAGCTGAAGTGAAAATTACAACAAGCTGAAAATGAGCAAACAGTACCTGGAACCTTGACTTTGGCCATCACTTTTTTTCCATCCATATGCAGAATGGATTCATCTTCTTTTAGCTCATGCTCCACGATTTCCTCTTCTTCCTTCACCACTATGGAAGGACTCATAACACAGCTCTTAACAAGTGTTATTTCAAACCTTGCAATGTTTGCATGAGAGTTCATTACTTCTAGGGTTGGAACAACTTCAACCTTGGATGTTTGACACCCCTCATGTAAAGTTTGTTCTTTCTCACAAATGGCTGCCTCAATTTGCTCTTCTTCCTCCATACTCCCTAAAATCACTCAATTAGGTTCCTCCTCACCTTTGTCCTCTATTTGCAGCGCTTTTTGTTGCTCATGAATTTGTTGGAAACTTTCATCTTGCTGCCCTAAACATTTTGATTTTTGCAATTCAAAATTTCTAATAGTTGGTTGCTTTGTCATGTCCCCTTCTCAAATAAGATAAAAATTACCTAATAATAATGTATAAGTTATTCCCCCACCGTCACTTTATAATTATGACTTAAAAGGGAGCACTTAGTCATTATTATTAATTGAATGAGGCCAAAAGTATGTATTAATTATAAGCCCAAGTAAAAAATTTTAAAAAAAAATAATTATTAATTATTTTTTGGAACAAAGTAAAAATTAGAATAAAAAGAAATTTTAAATTATTTTTAAAGTTTTGTGTGGAAAAATAATTATAAAAAAGGTGAAAAAGAGAAAAAAGACATCTATTATTATCATTCAACTTTCAAAATTTATTGGAGAGCTTGAAGCTACCATACTTTCCACAGAAAAATCTTCAGATTTACAAGTACGAAAATGAAACCCTTCATACCCATTTGGTAATTCCATCCATGGATTACAACGGTGCTACTAAATTCAAAAAATATCAGTTTTAGAGATCCATTCAACTAGGGCGTCACATTTCAAGAGGCAAAAAACAGAAGAAAAAAAAACTTCATAGATCTGAGTAGGTTTTGTAATATCTATGTGGAAAAACTCAGTTTAATACTTATTATATTATTTAATTTCGACAAGCTTTGCATAAAAATTTATTTGGACAACATATGAGCATTTGAATTATTTTATCATAAGTTTTGAATGAAACTTTAAGATTGAATTGTATGCAATAAATTAATCATCTATTTTTGGGGTTTATCTTCTATTTGAAAATTCAGTATTTGCTTGAAAGGGATATATATTATTGTGCTTCACCTATTATATGGGGGCATGCACGAACAGAAATTACAATGAAAAGATTTCTTCATAAGGGTTTTGATTATATTGGGACATGCATGAGCAGTTATTGCGATGAAAAGATTTCTTCATGAGGGTTTTGATTTGTATTACCTGAGTTGAATTTATTTCTTCTAAGAGAAATTTATTTCTTATAGGGAAACCTAAATTATTTTATAAGAGTTTACGGGAAATCCAGAATTGTTAATATTTATCCAAAAAGAGGTATTTCAATGGTATCAGACCCTGTCTCTGGCTAGCTTGTGGAAAAGATTTATTTTGTAGCTTCTACTTCATGCAAGCAATGACAAAGAAACCAAATATCACGAAAGGAAGAAGGGTCCAACACAGCGAAAGGAAGGTTTAAGACAACCAAATCCAGAATCACTTGCAGGGAAAGAAAAAGAAGCCATGGGTAATAGAGATCCAAAGGATGTTCATTTTGAGAGGCTCGTACAAGGCCAAGAACGGTTAGCTGACATGATGGCTCAACTAGTCCAAACTATGCAGAATAACAATATACACAAGCCTCACAATGGTGAAGGTAGTTCTTCAAGGGCTAATAATCAGCCCATTCAAAGGACAATCATAGGCTCTATTGCTAGGCCTTTCCAACCTACCCTTATTCGTAAGAAAGAGGCAGTACTAGAAGTGGAATTACAACGACCAATAGGTGATGAGATTGCAGCCAATTACAGGGAGTACAATGCCCTACCAGATGAAATTAGGGAGGCTATCTCTCTCACTAATTCATGAATTTAAAGAAAATAGGGGTGGTCAAAGAGTTGACACAAAGCCACAAACAAATCAGAGAGATCTCCAACAAGCAATAGGGAAAATTACTCTTCCAAGTTATGATGGCTCTGATAAGTGTTCAGCGCATTCTTGGATTCAAAAATTAGATACATTTTTATCATTGAGGCCAATGTTGGAAGAGGAAGCCATCAAATTTGCCACCCTTCACCTAGAAGGTGTAGCACACGAGTGGTGGTACCATGAATTAATCACTCAAGGGCACAATCACATCCACTTATACATGGAATTTAGTCCTAGGTTAATTGAAAGATTTGACAGAGTTGATTTGGAAATCCATTTTCGAGAGTTAGCTCAACTCAAACAATCCAATTCAGTGGACTTTATTGCTGATTTTCAAAAGCTTTCAGTTATGGTACCTAATGTGACTGAAAAGAGACTTGTTTTATTTGTTAAGGGTTTAGCTGAACCACTCAAGGGTTTGGTGAAAGCTTTCAACCCTATTTCTCTTCAAGAAGCCATAAAAAAGGCTTTAGATTTGGAGACATCAGCACCTAAAGGTAAAATTCTGCCCTATGAACAACCAAAAACATCTTATGGGCAGCCAATGACATCAGTTTTTTAGCAACAAAAAAAGCCATTGCAGCAAGGGGTTTCTCTCCAATAAGAGTTGTCACAAAAGCCACGTATTGAAATAGAAACACGAAATGAACTCAAAAGGAAAAAACTATGCTTCACATGCAAAGATCCATGGGAACCAGGTCATAGGTATCTTCCAAAAGGACAGGTGCACTACAATGAGGTGATATCTGATGATGAGTTAGAAAAAGTACCAAAACCTGAAAGAGGAGATGAGGATAGTTCAAAAAGCACCCTTGCCACACTTATTACAGCAAGCATATATGTTGCACTTTCTGGTACACCCTGGTATTACCCTTTGAGAATTCGTGGAGTTATGCAAAGACATAAACTCACAATTTTGATTGATAGTGAGGCAACCCACAACTTCATTGATGAGGGTTTGGTAGCCCAAAGAGAGTTGAAATCAGAAATTTTTCAGGGCTTTAATGTGATTATAGCTGGTGGATCTACTATTCCTTGCACCAAAAGGATTCAACAGCTGGAAATCACACTTGATAATCACAAGGTGTGTGATGACTTCTATGTTGTGAGCATAGGAGAAACATGTTTGGTTTTAGAGATGCAGTGGTTACATTCCCATGGAGAATTTACACAGAATTACCAAACCTTGGAGCTGAAATTTGAATATGATAGAAAAGAGGTGGTACTTCGTGGTACGACCAATGGAGCCCCTATAGTTGTTGCAACAAACAGAATGGAGTGTGTCACTATTGGTAGTACACGCTCTAGATCACAGCTCATTCATGATTTTGCCATCATGGATTCACTCATTGAGTTTGTTGGAGGAGCATCGATGGGTTCATGGCTTTCAATTTCTAATTATATCAGAGTAGTGCGGTAGAAACCTTTTACATCACCAAGAATAATGGTAGAAACAACAAGATTGATTTGGGATCCTAGTATTTGCAGAACGGTTCAAGAATTGTTTGAGGGCAAGCAATCTTTGGGAAGGGCGGACTGTCATGTCCCCTTCTCAAACAAGAAAAGCATAACTTAATAATAATGTATAAGTTATTCTCCCAACGTCACTTTATAATTATAACTTAAAAGGGGAAACTTAAATCATTATTATTAATTGAATGGAGCCAAAAGTATTTATTAATTATAAGACCAAGTGAAAAATAGAAACATAAAAGTAATTATTAATTACTTTTTAAAACAAAGTGAAAATTAGAATAAAAAGCAATTTTAAATTGTTTTTATGGTTTTGTATAGAAAATTAGTTATAAAGATGAAAAAGAAAAAAAAGACATCTATTATTATCATTCAACTTTCATAATTTATTGAAAAGTTTGAAGCTACTATACTTTTCCACAGAAGACGAAAACTCTCAGATTTATAGACATGAGGACAAAACCCTTCATACCCATTTGGTAATTCCATCTAGGGATTACAACGATGATACCAAATTCAGGAAATATCAATTTTAGAGGTCCATTAAGCTAGGGCATCACATTGCAGGAGGCAAAAAATAGGAAAAAAAAAAAAAAACATAATAGATCTGAGCAGATTTTGTAATATCTATATGAAAAAACTCAGTTTCATACTTAGTATATTATTTGATTCCGCCAAGCTTTGCATAGAAATTTACTTGGACAACATATGAGCATTTGAATTATTTTATCATAAGTTTTGAATGAAACTTCAAGATTGAATTGTATGCAATAAATTAATCATCTATTTTCGGGGTTTGTCTTCTATTTGAAAATTTAGTATTTGCTTGAAAGGGATATATATTATTGTGCTTCACCTATTATATGGGGACATGCACGAGTAGGACTTACAATGAAAAGATTTTTTCACAAAGGTTTTGATTATGTTGGGACATGCACGAGCAGGAATTGCAATGAAAAGATTTCTTCATGAAAGTTTTAATTTTTATTACCCGAGTTGAATTTATTTCTTCTAAGGGAAATTTATTTCTTCTAAGGGAAATCTAAATTATTTTATAAGAGTTTACGAAAAATCCAGAATTGTTAATATTTATCCAAAAAGGGATATTTCATGCTCACTAACCTCTTTTACTTCTGAATTTGTACCCTCTTTTGGTGATGGATCCCATAGGGCAATTCGCTAGACTCTTCCTTCTTTGCTCTTATACTTTTATTTCTTGTGTACACCTCTAAAAATTCTTCCAAGATATTATAGGTTGCCTTCATATCAGCCTTCCTCTCATATTCATCAAAGGCCATAAGTTTGTCTTCGTCTTCTTTATTTTGTTCCTCCAACCGTGCCCTTTGCATAGGATCATTCCTATGCCTTTTCTTGAATGATGCTAAGGCCGCATTGCTAATAGTAAATTGTTGCACAAGTTGATACTTAATGTCTTGTCTCTTCATTCTATCCCTATCTCTTTTTTGCACACGCATCAACAACTCCCAAATAGGATTCATTGTATACAATTATAAACCTTACAACTAGCCAAGATTTTGACTCTAATACTACTGTAATATCCCTAACTTGGGACAAATCTAAAAATAAGGGTTTTGCAAGCAAACCCTATCAATATGAAATAAATAACTAAAAATTACAGGAAACCCTAGTTTGCCAGTAATGCACTCCAAACTGAAAATAATAATCAGCAAACCCTAAGCGCCACAATGCCACAACAAGGCTGCAATAAATCAATTAAAACCCTAATGATAGCTTCATCAATTTATAAGAATCAATTAAGGCATGAAAGAGTATATTCCGCTCCCCACAAACCCCTAGACACCACAAGCTGAAAAATACATAATTATATGCTTACTTCCACACATCAAATATGCAGTTTTTAAGATCAAATTAATTAGCCCAAAAATTTCTAGATATATTCCTGGAATGAAAGCCTATTTTCCAACAAATTATGAAGCCAAAATATTGATAAAAATGCCCCAATAAAATAGTAAAAATATCCAATGTCCAGTTCTGAATTTTAGAAATAAAATTTGATTTTCCCAAGCATGAAGATTGGAAACTCCTTACAAAATTCACCAAAAATACACAGCTGTTGTTGTACCTCAAAATTGGCCAAAATAGGCCTCAGAACTAGCTCGCCCAGCCCTAGGGAGGGGTCGTTGACCCTCCTAAGAACTCACTGCCCTACCAAAGGAAATTGCTGAAGTTTGGAAGCCCCCTTTGCCTTCGTGGATGCCTCAAACCTGATCGCCACACTCGCTGCAATGAAAATTGGTGTTTAAAACACCCTTGGCTATCAATTATGTTCGATACAACTTCCTTACGAAGTTGCCAGAGCTGGTCTTAAGGGTTTTTGTCTTTAATTTCAGTTCACCTTGAAGGGTTTCGTCCTCAATGAGAAAGTCAAGCGTTTTCGTGCTTCAACTCAAAATTCAATTATCAAAATATGCATGGTAACCCTTCAATTGATCATCATAACCCCTCTTATACTATATTTTCCACAAATTCTCTCTTAAAAGGGGAGCCCCACTTGGAGGGAGGGTTAAGGTGGTTTTAAAAGATCTTTTCCCTTTTCTCCATTAAGAGTTAAGTTAAGCCTTACGCACAAATTACATTTTTAAGTTATAAAATAAAAAGATATATCAAAAAGATATCTTTTATAACATAAAATTAGAACCAATTTTTCCCTTTTTTCCCTTTCTTTCCTTACCCTAAGGAAAGCACCAAAAGAACTAGGCTAAAGATCATGTCCATGCTTAGGCCAAAAAGGGACCCTAAAAAGCTTAAAAGAAATATAACAGAAGGCCCATGTGAAAAAAATGAATACTCAGAGTCAAAACAGTGGCACAGACAAAGTAAAAAGGAGAATAGCAAGGTGCCGACAGGATCACAGACGGTAAATGTAATGTAGAACGATATTCCAGGTTTCCAATGCAAATCTACAGAAACCTACACTGTGCAGAACGTGAATTTACAGAAACCCTACACTATGCAGAACGGGAATGCCAACAAATCCAAAATCATGACTATGTTTTCGAGTTGTTTTCGAGCTGCATGAAATGGAAATTTCAATCCCCAAACTTGTGTTCTGGCTGCAAGCCTGCAAGAGCATTATTGATTCATCATTTGTTAGAGACCGTTTCAGCTAGAGCTGGGACAGCATTTTATTTGGCTGCAATTTCTTAAATAACAATTGAATTTACCTTTTATGTATTTCCCGATTGGGATCTTCCACAAGCCTCACTATTTCCCTTTCTCATCATTTTTTAGGCATTCCTCAAATTGCACAGCACATGACAATTTAATGGCATTTGGAAAAAGGGCATCCACTAAATTAAGTAATTAATTTAGTGATACAAAATGACCCACCATTGGCCCATACAGCCACATTGAATTCAGGCCTAAATTAATCAAATAATTCTCAAGGTAAAAATGGACTTCGACATGGACATGTGTTAACTTGTGGGGTTTGTTAATAATGTTCTTGGCATTTCCATAAATAATATATTATATTTATTGACCATAGATATAAATTCGATAATAGCTTTAAAGTCACATAATATCTTATATTTATTGACTAAAAAAGATATTACACGTTTCAAGCTATTTAACTAAATATAAATTACTATTAGAGCATAGCACATAAATTTTATATTGGATAAGTTTATTTAAATTGAAATTTAGTTTAAACTTTAAAATTCTAATATTCTATTATTATTAGTATTTAATAACTTAAGTTATTAACTAGTTTAAAATTATAATTATTTTTGTTTGACTTTGTATTACCATTTAGTTGATAGTTTGTATTTATTTTAAATGCATTTTAATTTTTTACTAAGCTCGAAGAGTGTGTGTGTGTGTATATATATAAGTTATAATCTTATAGGTATAACTTTATGATTATTTTTTCTATATATTTTTTAATTTGTAAAATTTCCGAACTGAATCTTTTGCGAATTTCCAAACTTCCAAACTTTTTCCCCCTTCCAAATGACCTGAACTTTTCGAACAGGGTAACTATGGTATCTGGTATTTGGTATGCCCCTAATTCTGTAATGCAGCTTGAAAGTGACAGTAGTCATATGCTAACGTTTAAAATGCCTGTAAGTCTGTTAAGAGACCTAGTTTTACTAGCAGTTGGAAGAATCAGAGCTATATTGTAGAATTTTCTGGATAAAGCTTCATGATCAGCCCTGAAAGTCTTGTGAACTTTTTAAATTATGGCATTTTGTGAATTTTGCAGATGCTTAGCCTCAAATAGTTCACTATTTCTTTTAATTGTCAAAAACAACACTTGGATTCCTCGTGTACGACCATAAACTTGTGTAAATCCAAACAGCTTGTATGAGCAAGTGTAGTGAAAGCTATTGAACTTGCATTAATGGTCTTCTCAACTATGTGCTCTAGTCATTTGACAAATTCTTTAAATGCAGCTGAAATTTTAAAAAACAAAGAGACAACCATAGAGATGTTTTGCAAAAGTTTCACATTTAAGTTTCATCCATATTGAATTGCTTTTACAAGAAGTTATTTCTACTAAACTATTACACTTTATACATAATATTATGACAGACGAATGAAGTGAAAAGCAAGCAATTCTCATGCATAACTTTCACTTCTAGATTCATAAACAGCAATCAATGTCCTTAAAATTCTTCACAATCTTTTTTTTAATCTCTCTTGAAATGGTTATATGGCCTCCAGATTTGCTTTTTCCTATGTTTTAGCCTCATTTGTTGATGGGAAAAAAGAAAAAAGAATGAGCAGCACAGAAATAAGTCCACAACATACCAGTGAGCACAGTGTTAAGCAAAAGAACCCCCTGCCGAAAAAGGAAAAAAACCTTTGTCATGCATTCCTTCTACATAATATAACCCTTTTAATTGCCTTCCAATAAAGATAATACCAATGTCATGCAAATAAATAGCATGTGGACAAAAGAAGATGTAATCCTTGAAACAATGCCGTTAATATGAATGCAAGGGCAAAACCAAAATGCAATATATTTAGAAAAGCAAGCATTGATAAAAAATACTTTGATAAAACACAATAACAATGGCAAGCTTTGAAAGGAGCAAGCAACGAGATGTTCACGAAGAATAACTTTCTAAACTATCCTTTACCACAAATTCATACTTGTAAAATACAAGTTTTCTGAAGCATTCACCAGTAATTCTTACGTTCGCAACTGACACACAATATAAACTAGAGTAATGACTAAAGAATACCAACTCTCACACAATATATAACCTTATATATGACAGAAAATCGTCATAAAAATATAAATCAATAATGAAAAATTAAAAGGACATTAAAAAATGTGCACATACTTGCACAGCCCATCTCTCCAAGTTTCCATGTGAAGGAAGAGAACAACCAATATCCTGATGAATCTCTTTAAATATATTTACTAAGCTCGAAGGCGTCTTGATACCATTTGGAACAGAGAAGCAAAGCCCCATTGCTTGGCCTGGGCCATGGTAAGGATCCTAGAACAGCCACATGAAAGAAAATACCATATACAATTAAGACAGTAATGAAACTTTAAGGAACAAAATCATGGCAATCCCAAATCCCTGTATGGTTGAAATTGAAATAACCATTTCCCAGAACCAGTCAGGAGTGATATTGCTTTTGGTCCATTCATTGAGGGATGGAATTGCTGACTCGTATTCTTACAAGAATTATTTTGCTGTCAACTGTTACCTAAACCTATTTTGTAATTAACAAAGACACAACCTAATCCATTCATACACTTCAGGAATTTTGGTTAAGGGATAAATACATATAAAACAAGAGGGATAGAAATATAACTTACTTGACCAATAATGACAACCTTAATTTTGTCAAATGGACATGTGTTCAGAGCATTAAATACAAGAGCAGGAGGTGGATAAATAGGAGTGCCTCCTCTAGATTCCTGTGTTACAAATTCCGAAAGCTTTTGCATGTAGGGCTTCTGAAATTCACTTGAAAGTGCATCCAACCAAGTCTCCTCCACGAGAAGGTCTTCTAGCTTTGGAAAAAACAAGCCTTTTGCTAATATCAAAAAACAATAAAAAATACACAGTAAGCAAAAGCTGACTCATGCAATAACAAACTCCCAACTCCATTCACAGCTATTCTCACATATCAGTTTAATGCAAATATAGTGAAATTAATTATGATAAAAAATTCGTCATATCATTCTCTAGTTGCAAGACAGCGCAATTGCCATGATGATGGCACAGATTCAAGCCCCACTAGATATGATCTCCATGATAATGCAATCAGCTGGGTGTGAGTTCCAAATGAATATATACCACTTGGATGGGGCTTCATAGCTATAGATATTACCAACTTACCAGGAAAAAAATACTAAAAATGGCATAATGTCTTAATCAATGCCTGTCAAATCACACCTACAAACCCTAGGTAGGTGAGAGGATTCCTAATTTTTCATTAATGAAATAGAATTTTGAACATAACTTCTATCATTGTCTCCTTGATGGATGGGGATGAAGTAGAAAGCAAGAGAGAGGAGTTTTATAGTCATAGGAACAATCCCAAGGCAAACATCGATGCAACCCCCTTTTGCTATTGACAAGCACAGACCCATCACTCATTTTTTTAAGACACGCGGGGAACCACAAGATAGGAGGGAAAGGCCAAGCACAAGGTTACACAGACCAGCAGCTAATCTAGATATTGTCAATAGGGGCAAGCATTTCCATTGTGCAATATCAACTCTATTGGAAAAAGCTTCGTGGAATATAAGGTATCTTACATCACCACAGACCAACCCTCACTATCAAACCCACACTAAGATGAAGTTGGCCGTGTAATAACAAACCCTAGACTCCATTGCCATCTTTGTACCCCTGGCGTAGGTGGATTCAAAAGGTCTAGTTTACTCCTGGGATTGGTCATAAGCTCAAAAGATAGAGGTACAAAATTTGAATAATATATAATATAAACTGAAAACAATCCCCTTGTGAGCTTCCACAAGGGGCTGTAACCTTCAAAATAGCCCTTAGCTCTAGCACCCCAGGTGTAGATGGACTGGCAAGGTCTGGTTAACTCTTGATATTGGTAATGAGGTTGAAACTCTGGGATTACAAAATATGAATAATATGTAAGGTAAATGGAAAGAAATCCCCATGTGAACTTACACAAAAGGGGTCTCATATGCCAAATTGGAATCTTGATTGGAGGTGACCTAAAAACAATTTTTTTCTTTTTTGTCTTTAAATTAATTTTTCCACAGTGTAATAATAAATAGTGTTCTTCTGGAATCAACTGCAAAATAAAGTTATTTTCTGACGTTTCGGATCTCACTACTGGATGCATTGGCTTCAATCTTCTCTTCCTTGAAGATGGATCCAGTAGTGAGATCCGAAACGTCAGAAAACAACTTTATTGCGCAATTGATTCCAGAAGAACACTATTTAACCTTTAACCTTACATATAGGTTTAGTGCATATGAATTTTATAAAGTGAAATTAGTTTTAAAATGGCATAATATATTGAGCAACGGCTTCCAAACAGCACATATTAGAAACAATCTCAAGGCACCAACATAAACGAGATGCATCTATGTTGGTACCTTGGGTTTTTTCATCAATGTTATACTTAAGCTGCTGTCTGCACTAACAAAAGACTACATTGCCTGCTATTTCCATGTATGGATCTAAAACGTATGGATTCTTTAAAGAAAAATATGTATCAGACCCATTGCCTGCTATTTCCATTAGACAATATAGGACCTACTGAAAAATGTAGATGAATTACAATTCAATATTGTCTATTGAATGGCTGTAGACGAATTATATTTTCTATACGCTTTATTACATCCTATAAACCAATTTGGTGTTATGTGCATTAAAAGTTGTCAGCATTATCGTCATCTTCGAGTGATCATGGTTCAGTTGGTAAAGATGCTTAACTCTTGAAAAGCCCACCACTGTTTCATTTTTTTGCAGAGTACCGGCCCAAGACATCATAAGGGATGAGAACAGGTGCGAGCCCTGGACTTTGACGCAATAGATTACCCCTAGGGCCTTGGTTCCTTACTTAGGAATTCTTTCAAATAAAAAATTAAAAAAAGGCTCTCAAACCAAAAAAAAATCCCTTCAGCTGTGGCCGAATGGTTCAGACGGGGCATCGCAAGGTTTAAACCCTGGTAGCCTAGAGACAGCCCTGTAATTTAAAAGGTAGGAGATTGAACTCCCGGAGAAGTTAAGATTTTTCCGTCAACAAAGACAATTCGTGAACTAAAAGATAAAAAGGTATACGCCCTACCTTTGGCTTCTGCAACTCTCTCTTCACAAATCTTGTGAATTCGCTTGACCCTGGCTATTGACTGGTTCATTTCCGTGCGCATAACCTGCTGAGGACTTAGCTGCATTTCCGCAGCAGCCCCTTCTTTTAACCCTTGGCTGCCATTACGTTCGCAATTTAAATAAGAAGAATATTGGGTATCCGTCGTCTCAGACTCCGGAACTTCACCCCTGGGGTCTCTATTTTGCACATTTAAACCGACCCAAACGGCATTGCCGCCAGAATTGGCGGCTCTAAGGCGCTTGTGGGTCTGGAAAAGTCCATTAATGGTCTTGGAAGGTGGCATCCCGCCAAAATTAATCGCAGTGGGCTGAATTTTAATTGCCAGTGTTGAGGATTTAGTAGACAAATACAGGCGAATTTGATGGGCAGGGGTTTGCGTTAAGCAGGCGATTCTTCAGTTGATTTAACGTGTAAAAGTCTTAGTCCGAACTTGGCAACACCCATGAAAACTTTGGCGCCTAATTCCCTTTTGTATTGGAAAAATAATTTGTAAATAAACTAGCCCGGGTTATTTTATTTTATTTCAATTGAAAGCGCTCTTAATATTATTTAAAAAGAAAGAATAAGAATCGAAAGTTTAAATGAGTTTAAGATACACAAGTCTTACGAAGGAAAAAGGACTAACTAATGCTATTAAACACTTTTCATAATAGGCAACAAACTTAAATTGTAGTAAATATGGGGAAAAAAAAAATTATTTAAAGGGATTGATATATCAATTAATCAAAAAAATAATAAATTATATATATATTTAAAATTAAAAAAAAGTTTATATATACATCAACAAAATACACAATATAAAAGTTAAAAATAACATTAGTTAAACACGATTGTATGATAGCACTATTAAAATAATATAGTAAAATTTTAAGACAAATGTGAAATTCAAGTACAAGTAGCAACACTGGAATGTAATAGAGACGAATCACCCTTGAGAGGAAAAACAACCTAAGAAGAAAGTCTTCTCAAGGGAGGAGGTGGACGCATCATAACACTCCCCTGATCACTACCTTGGATAGACAAGGACCACTGAGACGGCCCTGTAGAGGTTTTTCTATGTGGCAGTGTACTTCAACCCCCTTTTGATGAGGAGGAGGGGTGGAGAAGTCATTGCAAGAGTAACTCCATCATCATCTTGGTGCCAGTAGAGGAGAACCTTGCAACAAAAAATTTGGAGGAGCTCTGTTCATGGTAATATAAACTCCTGATTTGGGTACAAGACCCTTTTCCCTATTTTATCACACTTGGTCCATGTGCACACATTTGACTATTTTTTGTACATTTTTCCTTGTGTGGGGCTCAGTATCGACATCCCTTGACATAAGTGTTCCTCGTATGTTTACTTTATATTCACTTTTAGCCAATGATAACTTGTTTTTTTGATGCAAAATGTTTGAAAACCTATATATTGACTATTCATTTTCTTTCATACAACCCTGGATGCTTCTAGAGTTGTTGGACCCCAAATTTTGTCAAAGTATGGAAGCATGCACTTCTAAAGATAACTTGGCACAAAGCATGAGTGCATTTTGAAGACTGCACGAAAGAATAAAGACCAACAATATGAAATGGCATGCAAGGATGAGGTTGTAAAAATATAGTTAAAAACCTAGGAGCACTCCAAAAAATAATGACCAAGTCATGGAGTGCACGTATGGCAACGCATTGGTAGGCATGAAACAAGGAGAGCCATGGTCAAGAAATAGGTTACACAAATCGCCAAATGTGAGAAAAGGAATTATAGGCCAACTTGGTAGAGCAAGTCCATCAAAAAAGAGTATTAAGACAACAATTTTGAAGTGAATCTAGCATAGTGGTATAGATATATGGCATTGTTAGGACTTAGACATTCAATATAAGTAATTATGACTACTAAATATAGAAAATTTATTGCAAATTTTCCATGCATACATTTATGTAATGTAACTACAAGGTGGTGCTTGAGTTCTATAAAAGTCCCTCCTTCCTTTACTCTTGAGATATATAATAGAGTTGTTAGTGTTATGTTGTTGAAATTACAAGTTATTATTTCTTAGTGAAATTGCACAAACTTGAGTACTATTTTGGGAACATGAATGAAGGAATGTACAAGTTTTATCTAATGATTGTGTACTTTCATAATAGATTTGTGTAATATTTATTGCTCTAGTCTAAAATGGTTTATGAATATCTCTGTGTGGAAGGATAATCATGTCATCTTGTGATTGATTTATCATATTGTTTAACCCTTTTTGTAAATTAAGGGTTGGGGGGAATATGTTATTCAAGAGTGAGATAACATATTCTTAAAAGTAGGCCAATTAAATAATTCAGTTTATGATATTTTATTTAAGTGTTGAATTATAAAAATAATAAATATAAAGAGTACAATGCTAAATAATATTTGGTTGCAGAATCGCAAAGAAGAAATAATACTTAGCTTATGCAATGATGCACAAACAGATATGAGTTGTATAGGTTTAGAAACAATTTTTTATGTTCATAAAATAGTCGTCAAATTATGGAATTTTTTTTTTCTTGTTGCCTAAACAGTTGTGTCGCCTTGTGGATACTTACATCGATGTTATTGTCCAAATCCTGATGTAACTATCATATACAGAATATTCATTGTATCAAGATGTGATCACCTGGGTCTTTATGAGTTTTCTATCGCCTTTGTCTGATGTATTTGAATCTTGTGCACACGTTGTTGATGATTATTTGTGGCTCAAACCTTGGCTTTCCACTTTAGGTTAGGTTACCTTGCCAAAAATGGGTTGTGGGCTCACGGTGTTGAGCTGACCCCAAAGACCCTTATGTTAATGATCACTACCTACATAGCCAATACTCCAAACAGGGCCTCAGACTTATGTAGTACTCCCTTATGTGTGGAAATGTGTGCACAAGGGTGCAATATACTATATGACAATGCATGTAGTGATTTAGTAGGTAACTTGAAAAATATGGCTCGTAGGTTGCCTTTTGACTGATTCAAACTTGTCATATGATTGATATGAAAATATGAAAGAATATGGTAGAATATCTTAGTTGTACAATTGATTGATTGAGCTTGAAGGTGTGATTACTTGGTAATTGTTAGATGTCCAAATGAAATTAGTTTTGACTTGTATTTATATTACCTCTTTTGAAATGATCCTCATGGAAGGGTTAATGGCATTCTTAGGTTGACTCGTACACTTTGAAAGATTTGAAAATTTGAGAATTTATAAGGTAAGGGCAATTGTGTTAGAGTAGGGACAGCAGCGTCAACATTGTTGTCTTGTCCTAAACGCAACTATCCAAGATGAAGGAAAGTTATTGAAGTTTTATAACTGACTGTGAAGGATATATATTAGAGTTTAGGTGTTTTATGGTTACATGAGATTTGGATAATTAGAATAATCAGGGATGGACTTAGAGGCAAGTAATTAAACCCAATGAGGTGGCAAATTTGAGCCTTTTGGCTGCAAGGAAGGTTAAACTACAAGGTAGAGCCTTGAAATACATTTTTCAAGTGTGCAAGACAATTTAACATATAAATCTAGATTTAAGCATCTACATTTGCCCCCCCCCCCCCCGCCTTAATCAAGTAATGCATAAGGATGAAATTACTAGGTTAAAGGAAATAAAGTGTAATGTGGTGTGTACAACACAGCTTATCTTTACTTGAACCCACTTGAATTTGATGTGCGTGAATGACTTGCAACCAAGAGCATGTTACAAGTGTAATTAGTGCATATAATCTGAAATTGAATAATATAAAAATACTTGAAAGAAATAGAGCAAGGAAGGAATGCACTTGTGTGTCGATACAACCATGTTGCCCCTTGGTAGTTTATCTTGGTAAATATGCTTCTTAGCTAAAGCATTAGATAGAGGTTCACAACTGGACCTTTGATATGTGAAGAGAGAAAGTTGGAGGGTGATCATGCCCACAATTTGGTATAAGGATAAATTATGTCAGGTCCATTGAGAACACAAAATCTCAATCACACAAGCCAATCTCACCCGTGTCAAATGGTGTAACCATATCAATATGTAATAATAGAATCATAGTGCCAAGTCCATCAAGGGTGCAAAATGTTGATTGCACTAATAAAAAAGAGCCAAATATTGCAAGAGATAAAATCCCAAACATTGCATCTTGGTATGGTCAATGCATAATGTATGCATAATTTTGAAAGTGTGTCTATAATTAGGTACATGTACACCTCAAATATGTCTCAATTTGAAGTATATGTCAAAATTTAAACTATGATCTATAACTTATATATAATATGTACCATAAATTTGAAAATATATGTCCCAAATATGTTCCCAATACATAGAATTATGTCCCACATGTATATTTGAATCATGTAAACTGAATAAAATTTTGCTCATTTTATCAAATGTACGTATGTGGAGTCACATCTTATATAACATTCCCCTATTGTATGGCCCTCTTTTGAGGTGAGGGGATCGCAAAAGCAATAATCACCTTATCTCAAAAGGATAAGATAACTATGTCATATCTATATGAATCATGTGGTAAAGAATCATTTAGTAGTGTCAAAGTAGATGTATCAATGAAGCTTATAGTATGCATACATAATAAGCCCTAAGATGCATGATAAGAATCATGGCAATGTCTAGAAGATAATAAGCTCTGCAAACAATCAAGCACACACACAAGAGTACTCAAACACCACATTAAGAAGGGTCCAAGAAGACCACAAATAAGGGGAATGTTCAAAATACATACACTTGAGTGGAAGTCATGTGCAAATGTCTACACACCAAATAAAAAAGAAACGCTTGGGTCATTGTGGCCAACAAGAAAAGGAACATGTTGAAAATGTTCCACAAACAAGAAAAAGAAGAGAACAAGAAGTACATACACATGTGTTAGCAAAATGTCACATTTAATAACATATCAAATACACTATGTAAGATAGCAACACGAGTATAGGCATGTGTAAGATATATAAGCTTTATAAGATAATGGAAAAAGATCAAAAAATAATAAAACATGTGTTAATCGTGATCATATAGAAGTAAGATGTCCCCAACGTAGTATATCACACTAGAAGAGGAAAAGTCTAGCATCTGCATGCTTAAGATATCACGGGACTAATGCATGCCTATATCACACTCAAGTACCCATGAAACAAGATTGTATAGAAATGATATATTGTCTACTAAAAATAGATGCAAGAGCTAGTAAACATGTGAAATGTTATATATTTTTGATATTTTTGAATTATTTGAATGTTTTTGTATTTTCCTGAATATTTGATTTTTTGGGATTTTTTGGAATGTTTATGTTTTTTGTATTTGTTTGGATTTGCAAAGCTTAATTGGAATGAAAAGAGATGATTCTTCCCTTTCAGAAGATAAAGGGTTGTCTAATGGCCCTTTTGTCTCTTTTGGCTATCACCAATGTATGTTTTATCATTGTCAATGCATCAATGTTTTCTGATAATGTAGTTCCAATTGTTATTGTTATGGGTTGATCATTTTATCCATCATGTGGCACACAAATTTATTTATCTTCAAATTGGAAAGTGAGGCACAGATTTGTAGTATTCACCATAGCAATCATATTAGTTAGCTAATATTGGCTAAGATAAAGGGTTAAGTTTGGTTTTAGCTTCAATAACTGTAAGAGTATATAAACAACCTTTGGTCCACATGCAATGGTGTAATATGTCCAAGAGATTCTAGCATCAACGATGAGTGTTTTAGCTCATTGATATTATGTCCTGAATTTTGGAAAAATGTAACACTATAAATGGTGTCCCAATTATTTTTATCAACCTTGATATGTTGATAATGGATCCCATCAACATTTCTTGTAATAGTTAGATCTGCATGATGTGGGTAGTTTGAAGGATGCATTTATTTTGAAATATTGGAAGTATTATGTCATTTTCACATCTTATGTGTAATTTGTAAATGACCATCATGTTTGTATTTTTGAATTTTACTTTTTAAAACACCACAATGGTTAGTATTATGACCAGTGATATGATGATAAGTGTAATATGGTGATCCTTATTTTGGGATAAGTCTATTTTATGAGTGATGTTGATTAAGAGGTAATGATCCACACCATGGGGACCAAGACCAAGTGTGTGAGGACAACCAAGTTTGGTTGTGTAGAGTGAATGCACAAAGATGTATTCAGATAATATAATTAAAACACATTCAATGGAGTAGAAGTCTTATTTGTGTGATCTAGGAATTTGACTCAAGAGAGGATGGTTAGTATGGTGTTAGTTCTAAAATGACAACAAAATGAAAGAAATACACTAATAACATAACATCTCTAGGCCTAAACACTAGGGAGAGCTTAGTTAACAAAAATAAATGACAAACACAACTAAAAAGTAAAGAATAAAACACAAGAATTCCTTCACCTTCCTTGGATGCTCCAAATGCCTTCGCAGTGGTGGCTTGCTCGACTTGTGCTCATGAAGTCCTTGGCAATAGAAGCTTGTCTACCTCCATCCTGGAAATTTTGGCTTGTGGCTTAGCTTGGCTTCACTTGAAATCAATTTGGAATTATAAATTTGCATAATCAAGTCCTTGAAAATATTTGAGCATAATAGCTTTGCACCAAAATAGATTAGAAATGATGTTCATGGCCTCTCTATATATAGATTTTTGAGAATGTCTAGAATCAGCCTAAACCATCCATCCCGAGATTAAGATGCGTGGTTGAGGATTAATTCAATTTTTGGAATTAAGTTTATAATTATCCTCATCATGACATTGGAAGAAGGGGCAATTAAGATGCATGGAGGGTAGCATGGAAGGCATTGATGAGGCATGGAGGGCATGAATCCTGATATTTGTGGCATTTATGGCCTGGGATGTCTTCCCAAGAAATGAGGTCCCTTGATGATGCAGATATTCAATATTCATTTCTAAAAACAAATATTCAACAAGTTTCCATGGAATTCTTGATTATGCCTTGATTTGGGTTAATTAGCTCTTAAGCATGATTCAAGCAAATTGTGCACAAATTACTCAAATTAATCAAAATGCCTTGTTATTAGTCTAAAATTTGACTGGATTGGAATTAGAAGGTAATTTAAGGTGTGTTGGAACCGTTATCCCATTTAGGATGTTACCAATACCAAATAACAAAAGCATGTGTGTTGTGCAAGAGATTTGATAAGAAAGAGCAATCCAGAACACTCAAGTGCAAATTTGGCATTTTGACTCAAAATGATTTGATCAAAATTAGCTAGCACATAAATTGCATTGCCCCATTTAGGGATACCCTAGCCAAAATCATCACTTGAATATGTCAGTTCCACTTCATTTAGTGTGTTTTAGTGTTTTTAGGCCAAATTGTGTATTTTGGGTGGAAATTGGCCAAAAGCTTGATTGAGGGTTATCGGTGGGCAGTTTTAGGTGTCTACAATTTGCCCCTATTTGGGAAGGCATTGAAAGCTATAATCATAGTAACATCTTATAAAAGAATGAAAAGGTGATGTATGCCTATAACTATAATGATGATAACTAATTGTATGATGCCCCCTCGAGGGAATGGTTGGCACAAGTAGGTCGGCAAACAGTCCCTTGAAAAGAAAGAAGTGAAACAAGGGGACCAAAGAAAGGAAAGATGATGGGATGAAAACATAATGATATTGAAAAAGTAGTCAAAATCATTGAGAATGCAAGCAGGACAGTGTATGATGGTTTGCCCAAAGGCGGTTATAAGCATTGTATGCTGATAGTGGCAACGTGGTATGCTAACACAATGATTTGCCCAAAGGTGGTTATAATCATTAAGAAGATGGAGTTATCCCAATTAGGACAGAAAAATAAGACAATAACATGCCCCTGTATAGGCATAAAAAGTAAAGTGGTGACAACACAATGATTTGCCCAAAGGTGGTTATAATCATTAAGAAATGCAAGTGGGACGGTGTGCAATGATTTACCCATAGGCAGTTATAATCATTGGACCTCGATTATAGCAAACATGATAAACTTGGTTGAGGATGATGATAATTGAACACAGAGGGTAATGATGAATTGGAACAACTTACTAGTAGGGAGATACTCGTCTGAACTAATAAAGATTGAGATTCTTTAATGTTTAATTACTCTGTTTGGGATATGATTAAGATAGAATCGGGATGTCAGTGCCAGAGAGATACTGCGATTACTGAATATACTTCTTGAAGCTTAGGTTTGTTGTAGCACGTGTTGGTAGGCATCATGGTATAACATCATGAGGACTTGGCCGAAATATGCATGAGGACTTACTCCCTTAATCCAATACTCAAAATAAAATAATGCACTAATGATAGAAACCATGATGACAATGTAAACATATGAATATGGATGGATTCAAGTGTAAATGTGTGCAAGGAATCACCCAATAAACACACATAAACTGAATCAAGGCAACAGTGTTAAAAGTAAATAAATAAGCAAACAAACAAATAAACAATGCAATAAAAACCCTACGAATATCACCCTTAGAAAATAGGTGACAACTTAACAAATTAAAAAGGGGGGAATAGAAGAAAAAGAAGGGGGTGGTCGAGTTATCTTCATATGCACTAGGCAAGTGGACACTGCCTACATAGTTTCATGGATGTAATATATAATAAAAACTTCAGGTCAAATGTAGTTCTCCCAGGGAATGGGAAGAATGTGATAACTGATGAAAATAAACAGAATGGCTGTGATAGAAGAATAGGAATGGTCTTGTAAAATGACAAGCGCATGAGAGAAAAAGGCCAAAAAGGATGGGGAAAATAAATGACAAGTGATTTGTTTGTGACTTAGTAATGGTTCCCAGAATCCCTAAGACAAATAAGTGGTCAATGTTTTTGTTCTTTTCTAACAATTTTTCAAATATTTTTAGAATTGTTTTGGAGTGTCTCAACTCAATCGAGAATGACAAGACACTAAATGGTTCAAGTTCATAAAATAGTGAGAGCGTTCAAACTTGAGTTGCTCATAAAATGATGAGAGTGTGTCTTAAGTTGCTCACAAAATGGCAAGAATGTTGTTTAGGTTGCTCGTAAAATAATGAGAGTGTGGCTTAGGTTGCTCACAAAATGGTGAGAGCGTGGCTTAGGGTGCTCACAAAATGGCAAGAGCGTGGCTTAGGGTGACTGAGTTGACCTCAACAAGTGTTGAGCATTGCCTACATAATCCTAGAGTAGGACCTCAAGTCACTGTAGTTCTGCCCTTATGGTGGAAGAACTCGACTAGTGTAGTAATCAATTCAAATAAATTAGGCACAATTGGTAAAAAGGCACAGTGTGGTATAAGAAGTGGCAAGTTGGTATGTCAAGGCTTAATGTTGCCCTTATTTTTCCCATAGTCGATTATAACTAAGACACAATGACATAGATCAATGGTACTAATGTGCCCAAAGGCAGTTATAATTAGTAACAAGACTGATGGTAAGAAAGGAATAACAAATGAAGGATGCAACTACCAAAACTTTTGTCACACTATCCCAAAATACGCTTTTTGTTTGAATTACTTGAACTAACTGATGAACTAATCATATACCTCTATGCTAAAACTGTGTCACGAATGACAAAAACTAAGGTCGAATAGGGTAGGTTTTAGAAGATATTGGGTCAATAGAATGGAAGCAAAAAGTGCATACAATGAAGAGACGAATAAGGATGGTATTTGTACAAAGAAGAGTAGTGTCACAACAGCATAACTGAAATGGTCCTTATAGACAATACACCTTAGCGCTCAAGTATAGTACCACTTGAGATGAATAATATTCATCAGCTCAGGAAGTTCATCTCCATATGGGGTAGTGAACCTGTATGATCTTGATCCATAATCTACAATGATGATAAAAGGCCCTATCTAGTTTGGTTTGAATTTCCCTTTATGTTTTTTTCTCATATGTGGTATTCTTTTGGTTTTCTTTAAGAACAAGATCGCCAAGTTCAAATGTTCTATACTTAACATGTCAATTATAGTGGCCTTTGAGTTGATTTTGATATGCTTGAAGATTGTTGAGCACAACTATGCATTTTTCATCAAGTAGATCTAGTTATTACAGGTGAGCTACTCGATAGTCATGATCATCCAGGACATGCCTGAAAGAGATGCGTAATGAAGGTAATTCAACCTCAATGGGAAGGATGGCTTCAGTACCATAAACAAGTGAGTATGGAGTGGCCCCTATGGAGTACGATGATTGGTATGGTATGCCCAAATGGCAAGGAATGTCTGGAGGTACCAATCATGACTGGCATCATTGACAATATTTCTGAGGATATTAACAATTATTTTATTGGATGCCTCAGCTTGGCCATTGCCTTGAGGGTAATATGCTATAGAAAAATATTGGGTGATGTTGTATTTAGTACATAGTTGTTCTACATCTTTATTCTTGAATTATCCTCCATTATTAGATATAATGTCAAAGGGGATACCGTAGGGGCAAATGAGGTGGTTAAAAATGAATTTAGAAATTTGCTTTCTAGTCACATAAGTGAGGGGTATAGCTCAACCCACTTAGTAAAATATTCGGTGGTAGTAAGGATATGTTTATGGTCGTCGGATGAAGTGGGGTTAATCTTCCCAACGAGGTCAAGTCACTATGTAGAAAATGGCCATGGTGTCAACATCAGTTTTAGAGTTTTTGTTGGGGCATGAATTAGATTAGCATGTCGTTGACATTTATCACACTTCTTTACATATTAGTGGCATTTGTGTCCATTATGGGCTAATAATAACCAGTACGTAAGAGATTTTTAGACAAGACTACCTGCTAGAATGAGCACCACATACTCCTTCATGAATTTCTCTTAATGCTAGTGTAGACTCTGTCGAGTTTAAACAACAAAGTAGAGTTCCATCAAAACTATGATGATAAAGGGTGGATGCAAGTATAGTATAACGAGTGGAATGATGAATGAAGGCTTTGGTTTGTTTTTAAGATAAGTTAGGTGGCAAAACTTAGTCATTAAGGTAGTTGTAAAGGTCTGAGTACTAGATAGAATTAGGTCCAACAATATCACAAATCATTGCAACAGTTGAAGGTTCATGAGCTGGTGCTGATAGATTCTTGATGAGGAACTAATACTATCTAGCTTTATCTATTTGTCAAATCAGATAGCTAATAGTAGCCATGGCATTTGCAATTCTATTACTAGCCCTCAATATGTGCTCAAACTAAATATTGATGATTTGTTGTTTAAGAGTGTCGACTATGGCTTTATATGGAACCAACTTGTCATGTTTGGTCTAAAAATGATTTGTGACCTGGTTGATGATTAGCTTAGAATCATCATAAACTTGGAGATGAGATATGGTCTAATGTACCACTTATCAAAGTCCTACGACAAGTACTTCATACTTGGCCATGTTGTTTGTACAAGGAATGCTGATTCTGAATGATTTAGGGATTAGATCCCCTTGTGGTGTAATAAACAATAGGGTTGCCCCTAATCCATGTGTAGTGAATGAACCATCAAAATATAGTTTCTAGGGCTGCTCCTCAAGGGGTGTGTCAATGATGGTCATGATAGATTCATCAGAAAATTAAAACGTGAGTGGTTGTGTCTGTGAGAGGTGCTTCAACAAGGTGATCTACAAGAACTTGTCCTTTGATTGCTTTATGATTGACATACTCTATGTCAATTTCATTGAGAAACATGATCCATTTAGCCATTCTTCCTTGAAAATCTATTTTAGATAGTAGATACTTGAGTGGATCTACTTTTGAAATAACCATGGTCTTATTATTCAACATATAATGGTGCAATTTTTGAGTTGTGAAGACCATGGTCAGACAAGCTTTTTCAATAGGTGCATAGTTATGTTCATATGTAACCAAAGTATGACTTAGGTAGTATACGATATGCTCTTTTCCATTATCATCATGTTGAGCATAGAGTGCCCTCAGGGCATGGTCAATAGCTTATAGGTATAACAAGAATGGCTTTCCTGGCATAGGGGTAATAAAATAGACGGATTAAAAAGATAGTATTTGAGTTGTTGAAAAGCTATTTGGCAGTGATCATCCTAGTGAATTGCAACTTTATTTTTCAAAAGGTGTATAAATAGATGGCACTTGTCTACTAAATGAGAGATGAAGCATCGAATTGATTGAATCTTACCCTACAAACTATGGAGTTATTTCAAATTGGTTAGTGGTGGCATCTCAGTTATAACATGGACTTTAGTCGAATCGACTTCAATACCTCTATGAGACACGATGAAGCCAAATATTTTGTTTGAAGTTACACCAAACACACATTTCTTTGGATTGAGTCTGACTTTGTACTCGCATAATCTTTCAAATATCTTACGCAACACTATTAGATGGTTGGCCCTAGTTTTGTATTTCCCTAATATGTCATCAATATAGTCTTCAATAATAGCATGCACCATATCATGGAATATGACACTCATGGCCCTTTGATATGTAGCTCTAGCATTCTTAAGGCCAAATGGCATTACTTGATAATAAAATGTTCCCCATGGAGTGGTGAATGTTGTTTTATGTTGATATTTTGGTGCGATTTTGAATTGGTTGTATCTTGAAAATCCATCCATGAGTGAAAGCATTTCATAACCTATCATAGAATCGATGATCATGTCGATATAGGCAAGGGAAAATCATCTTTAGGATAAGCTTTGTTGATGTCTCAAAAATAAGTACAGATTCTGATCCCTTCAGGATTTTTACTAATAGGTACAACATTAGAGATTCATTCAGAGTAGTCAATGAATCGAATACATCCTACTTCTAAGAGTTTTTCCAACTCTTTATTTACTAATACAATAATGCAAGGATATATCTTATGTAGATTTTGTTTTACCAATTTGGCATCAAGATTAACCACAAGGTGGTACAGAACCAAGGTGAGATCTAAACTTGGCATGTCAGAGTAGGCCCATGCAAAAATATCCACAAACTCTCTCAATAGAGCTACAAAGATGTCACATTCCTCCTTAGTGAGGGATGCATCTAATTTTATCCATTTCAAGTTTGATAGAGTCCTGATATTTACCTCTATTGTATATTGACTAGAAGGGTTGAACCATCTTCTAGGATAGTAGGCAATGACTTGAACTATTATATTATGTCAGGATCCTCTGTTAGGACTTTCTCTTTAACTTCTCCTAGGCATGATGAATCTGAGTCTCTTAATGGGAGATATGGCCATGTAATAAAAATAGTCAAAAATTCTTTAAGAATTTGATCAAATACTTGTTGTTGCTCAAAGTTGAACTCTAATCCAAATGCAAGTTCATCGTTGGTGGTCTCCTTGAAGAAGAATGAACACCCCCATCTAATGGTGCCTAAAACAAGTTTTCACCACTAGACTGGCCTTTATCTTTACTTTTTCCCCGATCAAAAAGTGCCTCAAAGAGGTTTTCACTCACTCTTCAAAATAGGCTACAAGATCCAATGCGATTGAGAATCCTGATTTGTGATCTCAATAAAACATTATCTCTAAGGCCTAAGAAATCATAGAATGCCTCATCATTCTAGAACTCATCAATCGACAGACTAGATTCTTATTGGTCCCAATCTATTAGTTGGAGATAATATAATGGCAAAGGGTTGTGATGAAAGGCTAGGGTAAAGGTACAAATGGCATTGTTATCAAACAAGTTGGTTTCATCTGGGTCATTAAAGGTGAGGCTATGATCAGACTCTGCTTCATTGTTGGCATCATCATGACTAGTGATTGGTGATGGAGTTTGAATAAGATATGTGGGGTCACCCCCAAGCAATTTAAATCTAAGTCCATAAGGTCTTTCATACTTAGTCATGGGAATTAACTTGATGGTTCCTTGTTGATTCAGTTTGAGGCTTCTTCCTTCATAATTGTGACGCTCCATGATCCTATTAGGAATAGGATACTTGGCATTTTTATAATAATCATCATGGTTTTCATTATATAACCATGATTCATCCCCTTCAAGAGGGTCAGGTCCTAGGCTAGATGCTGGTACAAATGTGATAGGTCCCTTATCTTTATTCTTTTGTTACCAATGCATATGCGAGAGACTTTAGGTCACCTAAAATTTTTCAAATTCTAAGGAAGATTGACAATATGAAACATATCATGGGTCACATATTCTTCCGATCCATTATCTAAAATGATGAAATGATTAGAAGCTTCAAGAGACGACATGTGGGAAAGGGAATCCAAGGTATTAGGATCTATGTAATTATCTGATGAAGGATCAATAAGTATAGTTTTTCCTTTATCCCACTTGGAACTTGGATTCATACCGTACTGATAATTATAACTTTGAAATTCGACCTCAAGATTCTTATAGTGCTCATATGGGTGTAAATCTCCTAGAATATTCACTTCCATCCCTGAGTGGGAAAACTTGATACATTAGTGTAGCGTTAATGGGACTACACGAAACTCATGTAACCAAGGCTTGCCTAGAAGCATATTATATGATAACTCAAGATCAAGCACATGGCAAAGTGTATCATGGGTCAAAGGCCCAATGATAACTGGCAAACTAATGGTGCCTTGTGATTCTCTTTCTTGATTATCAAAAGCTTTAATGGTTATTGTTTCTAGTTGGAGATCTACCATTGTGTACTCAAGAAGCTTGATGAGCTTTAGAGACACTATTTTGATGTTAGATCCATTATCTATAAGGACACATTTCACTTTATGCCATTTGATACAAACTTCTACGTACAATGGGTTGTTATGGAGTGGGCGAAGGGAAGACATATCACTTTGGTTGAATGTGACTTGTTGGGCTGGAGCTAGGTGTCCAACCAAAGCTTGAAATTTATCAAGGGATATGTCACTAGCAACAGGGGATTGGGTTAAAAACCATTCAAGATATTCTTATGGATTATTGACATTTGGAGAAAATATAAAATAGAAATTTTTGCTGGTATCTTTTGTAATTGTTCCACAATATCAAATTTCTTATCTTGGTCAGTAGTGAATGGTTTATTCTGACGCTGAACGGTTGGTTAGATCATAGGCAAAGTGGTGGATGGTAGTGGGCCTGGAATAGTAATCTTTGACCTTTGAGTTATGATTGCACAATCAAGATTAAATATTGGACTATTATTACTAACAAATTTTTGGAGTGGTGCGGGCCTAGACATGACAAGTCTCAGTTGCTGGTGCACTTGCATGTGGTCACGTGGCAAGAATGAGTTGTCGATATAAGGTCCAAAAGAGGAAGTCCTAGTTTGTTGGTTTGCCTATATGCACTCTTAGGTCAAAGAAGGATTATCCATGTAATTTGGCTAAATATTGTTGTTTAGCAATGATTTAGGTTGATTAGTGCTTGGTCTGAGATTAATGGAGATGGTATTAACGCTACCCCCTACAATATGACCTACAACCCTATTGTAGTCATGTGCAACTGCATGGTAGGTTTGTTGGTTGTTACCATTCTGACCTTAGTTTTGTCCATTATTTTGTCATTATGGATTTTGTTGTTGATTTTGTTGGTTCAGCCTTTGATTTTGATACTATTGATTTTACTGCTGCACTAGTCATCGTTATTGTTGTTGTTGATTATTTTGTTGCTACTAATTGTTATGTTAGGGAAAGGGGTTTTGATAGATCCCAAGAGTTTTATTAGAAGTAGAATCACCATTATCCAATTTTAGTTCCCCATTCTCCAACATATTCTTAATTAAATGCTTGATTTGGACACATCTTCATAGATTATGCCCGTTGACCTGATGATAGTCACAAAATTCATTTTCATGGTACTAATCAGGATAAGGAATGCCTTGCAGATAATGCTTTGGTATAGGCCAACTAATTAGATTAGCAGCAACAAGCTTGTGAAATATAGACTCAATATATTTTCTTAGGTCACTAAAGACATGACGTGCAAGCACAATTCTTTTAAGAGGAGGAGTTTGCAATGGTAACGACTATTGTATTTGTTATGCAAGTTTTGGTTGTTGTGCTTGCGACACTAGTTGAGTAAGAGTAAGTTGAAAAGGTGGTGTAGATGATGTTTGTACCATTTGCACGTCATGGGATTCAATTACTCCATTTCCCATAATATTCTTATTGCAGTTGAATTACTTCGATCTTTTATGGTTATTGGCCTATATCGATTGTGATGCTTGCAATTGGACAAGATATTGGTCATTTCCCTAATTAGTACCTTGATTTTGATAATTTAATTAATCTTGATGACTCCTTTATTAATGAGCATCCTCTCGATCAACAAACCTTTATCAATGATCTCCTTGAACGTATGTGCACATTGTAGTTCCAAATGATAAGCTATCTCACTATGCAAATTTTTGGTAAACACAATAGGTAATTGTTTATCTGGTAAAGTATGGGTGAAATGGTTCACAAGGGCTCTCCATCACTATAAATAACTTGTAAAACTCTCACCTATTTTTTGCTTTGCTTGCATTAAATCCACCAATGAAATCTCATGCTCAAGATTATCAGAAAAGTGTTACACAAACTTATTAGAAAGATCATCAAAATCTCTTACTAAATTTTTGGGCAACTTCAAAAACCACTCCAAGGCTTATTCAGCCAAGCTTCTTGGAAAAAACAACAAAAGTTACATGTCGTTATATGCCACTGGTTGACATGCAATGAAGAATTCGATCAAATGAGTCTTAGGGTCACCTTTTTTTTTATATTTATTGAATTTTGGTGGTTCATATTTTGGAGGAAATAGTATTTGTAAATACTCCATGTTGAATGGATAAAAACATACGTCATCTAATTTGAAATTTTTAGTTTGTTTACCAGTTGGAATGACAACAATTACATCCTTCATCTACTGCAATTCTTGGGATAGGAAACCAGAAGGAATATTGGTTTGAGGGAGAATATAGGTTTGGATAGATGGTTGAGAGGTTACAAGTGGAATACTTTGACCATGGTATAATGGAGCTACTTGTTGGGGTACATTGGTTTGGTTGGGGAATGGAACAAGAATACGCATACATGGATTAGGATGTGCTTGAAATTGCACACTTGGTTGTGTGATATTCTAGTTTGGGTTGGCAATAAAGGTTTGAGTTAGAGGATTTTATGGTTGGAATGGAGGGATATAACTATATTGTGCCTACTATGGTTGAAAAAGGACATGTTGCTGACTAATCAAACCTTACGATCAAGTAGGAACTTATGGACCAAGACCTTGTCTTTAGATTTGTGGCACATTTTGGACCAACAGTTATCTAGTAGGCACTTGAGAAACATGGGGACCTCCTTATTGCAAGAATCCCTGTGAGGAAGTGAAAGTAGGTTGCAAAATTTGGCATCTGTCATTGACCAATATTTACACATTGTTAACTAGTCATTTCTTGGTTTTGGATTGGCATATTAGTTTGTGATTGAAGAGGTGCATTCGTCATTACTTGGTGAGGTGGAACATTAGTTACCCTTGATTGAGGTGGTAATATAGTTGTCCTTTGTTGTGTTGATAGACTAGATTATGCTTGTTATTATGGATTACTACTTATTACTTATTGAGGAGGAGTAGGATTCATCACATTCTATCGTTGAGGCATGACATTGGCCATTGTTTGATTACCTAATCCCATAGGTTGTATAGTTGAGGAAGCAACTAGTTGAGGCTGGGGTGTAAAAACCCCTACTCCCTGGTATGATGATATACTCATGGGATTAACTATAGGCACATGTTATTGGCTAGTTGTTTGTGCATTAGTACCACTTTGATCAGGATTGGCCGTTATTTGCACATTATCTACTACGTTTGGCTCACTATTCAATGTAGACGTTGAATACACTTCTTCAATAACAAGCATATACATCAAGTTATCTTTTGAAATGGTTTGTATGAATGGGTCGAAACTCAGATTCTCTTGTCTGGTTAACTCATTTAACACTCATGTTGAAGGAACTAGGTCAATGAGAGGCTTACTTGCCATGTTCATCTGATTGAAATCATGCGCTAGATTCAGATATGTTTGATATGTTGTTTGCATTTGGTTAAAGTGTTATTCCATGATGTTTTTGCCTTGATCAAATATATTAGGATCTTGGTACTCTGTTTGGACTAGAGCCATAGGATTGCTAGAAAAATCCTGTTGATCGTAAATGATATTGTGGGGCAGTCTTACTGGACTTGGTAAATTTTCATAGGTAGAATATGCTAGAAACTTAGCCCCTACCTCTATGGCTCTAACCAAATCTCATATTTTTTCTCTAACAAATGTCGCTCAAACAAAAATGGATCATACGTGGAAGCTGTATTAGCATAATATGACTATTGAAGTATTGGTTCATCCACTGCAGGTATTGTAGCTAGGTATTGCGTGGTTTGTTCTTGGTTCTATTTTGAATAAGTTGGTGTGTTAACTAGATATTTGACCAATGGATCTTGGCTTTGTGCCCCTAGTTGAGTATTATAAGAGGGATAAAAATTCATCTCATAAGCAATGTTATCTACATAGGGGTCTTGCACCATTTCTTCCTGCACAACCACATCACTAATCTCTAGATTGTATATGAGTCTACTAAGAGTGTAGGAATACATGATGGGATCCATAGTCAATGCTTTTGAAATAAAATGTCAGAGAGTTGTACAAACTCTAAAAAGGACAATGTCTAAAATAGATGATGTTCCGACTTGGTCTAGATTTGTCAAAAGGATCAACATGTTATGTAAAGGTTTGTGAGGAAACAAGCTAGCATGAAGTATCTAACATTTCACTGTTCACACAAAGGTAAGAAAATAAATGGTCCTAAAAATAAAAATGCCAAACTCTAAGGTCAAAGTGTTTTAAATCAGTCTAATCTAAGAAATTAAAAAGGTGCTAGGTCTTTTGGCCAAACACGATGTTAAAAGCTGGGCTCAAACAAGGCATGTGCTAGGAATCTTGGCCAAACGACATCAAAATATAGACTTTAAAAATAGATGAAGGTTTTAATCTAATGGATTTGAAACACTTCTAACAAACACTAGGCATTTAATTCTTATACATGAACTTGATCAACTAGGTATAAGGTATGAAACAAAAGAAAATTTAGAAATAGTTTATTTTCTCACAAAAAATGGTATAAAATTGGGTTCTTTTGACAAACAAGCTAGACAAAAGTGAATAGTATAACCACTTTAGACAAAATATCACAAAAAGTATACTCGGATTGGTCTGAAAATGCAGGAGCAAATTTGAACCCTATGCAAGAAGGTCTATGAAACAATATTCAAAATGTTTTGATAATGATTATGAGTCTTAAATGACCTTCAACCCAAATTAGAAATTAAACCTAAGTTCCCTCAAGTTTAGTGTAAATAGCTAACCCACTTAACACATCAACCTTATGAACTTATAAAGGTGCAATTCCAAATTTAGATTATAAGTGAAGGACTTAAACAACTTTGGTAAAGGTTTAGACTTAATTGGGCAGCATAACTATACCAAAGTGGATGATATGACTCTCAAGATTTTGATGAACTTTTGAACAAGGCAAATTGATGATCTCATGCAAACAACATAATGCCTCTTTGTTCAAAGGGAAATTTGGACTATGTGTTTGGTTTGGATTGTTTATTTACACCAAGTTTTGACTCCAAACAAAACTTTAAACTAGGACAAGACCAACTAATTAATCACCCTTAGATCTTAAACTAACAAGGTTGCTTGGTATTATTGGAATCCATTTATATACATCATTTGAGAGGATTTTAAGTGTTCATCTAAAAGTAAATGCACATTATATAGTAGGGTTTCTACACCCCCCTTCTCTCAAATGACAATACTACAACATGGACCTTGAGGCACACCTTGCACCAATAATACTTATGTGGCAAGTGGGGATTTGTCTAAGATCTAACAAGTTTTTGAACGATCTAGGGGAATCAATTGCACAATGACTTTCACATCAAATAATGCAAAAGAAAAGCATGGATTTTGGGTCCGTATCACTTGGCTTGTTGTAAAAAGGTCTAGTTCTTTTTGCAACCACTACATCCTGCTATTTGCTCAGTGTAGTATGATTTCCAAAGTGCCACTACGTCCTGTGTGCAACTCTAAAGGAGCCAAATGAAGTCAATGCCAGGAGATAAAACCCCAGGTTAAAGCTTTCGTAAAGAACTTGCGGGAGGTGATAAAGTCCCCCTCACAAGCCAATATGCATAAAAATAAAGAAAGCATGAAAGTAGAAAGACTTTAGGGTTGTTTTCAAGGTCACCTAAACTTTGACAAGTTTTTGGGGAGTGTTTTAGATAACTTTATTTCTAAGCCTTGGACTAGGCTACTTGTAATAAGAATGGTGCTTTTGATTCCAAAGGTTCCCTATAGGGGACAAATGGAAGAGCATACACGCAACATTCCTATTTTTGCTAAACAAAGATTTAATTAAAAAACTATTGCAAACAAGAATTAACAAGTGTGTTCAATTTTAAACCCAAAATGAAAGATTTGGTGGTGTTCATTTGACCCCTTGGTCTTAGTTGCAAACTTTGAAAACATTCACCAAAACATCTAAATTATTTGTTAAACACCAAAACAAGGTTCTTAATTGATTTTTAATCATGCAAAGGTGATTTAAACATGTTTTGAACAAATATCAAACTTGGTCATGTAGCAAAATTATTAGCATGTCCTTTTGCTTTGAAGCTCTTTTTAGCTTGAAATAATGAACTTTGAAAAAGTACCTCTCTGGTTTGTGTTTTTGGAAAAACATGGTGATCGACGTCGGTTATTATCACCAATGATGGTTACCCTAGCTAACCGAGATCTAACCAATGTCAGTTTTACTAATTGATGTTGATTAAGCAAGTAACTAATGTCGATATTCTTATCGACGTCGATTACTGTGTAAAACCCTGGCAAACAAAAATAGTAAAATAAAGTTAGAAAATCAATTTACAATAGTTTTAAAGGCTCAAATAAATATTTTAGAGTTGCAAAATGATATCTTTTAGGTGTGAGATACGTCTTGTCCCATCAAGCATGCCATTATGTGATATAGGAATTCGACTGAAGAGAGGATGGCTAATATGGTGTTAGTTCCAAAATGACAACAAAATAAAAGAAACACACTAATAGCATAACATCTAAGGCCTAGACACTAAGGAGAGCTTAGTTAACAAAAATAAATGACAAACACAACTAAAAAGTAAGGAATAAAACACAAGAATTCCTTCACCTTCCTTGGATGCTCCAAATGCCTTTGTAGTAGTGGCTTGCTCAGTTTGTGCTCATGAAGTCCTTGGCAATGGAAGCTTGTCTACCTCCATCTCTCCTTGGCACCTTTGGCTTATGGCTTAGCTTGGCTTGTAATCAATTTGACATTATAAATTTGCATAATCAAGTCCTTGAAGATATTTGAGCATAATAAATTTACACCAAAATAGCTTAGAACTGATGTTCATGGCCTCTCTATTTATAGATTTTTGAGAATGTCTAGAATCAACCTGAACCATCCATCCTGAGATTGAGATTTGTGGTTGAGGATTAATTCAATTTTTGGAATTAAGTTTATAATGATCCTCATCATGACATTGGAAGAAGGGGGAATTAAGAGGCATGGAGGGCATCATGGAAGGCATTGACGAGGCATGGAGGGCATGAATCCTGATATTTGTGGCATTTATGGCCTAGGGATGTCTTCCCAAGAAATGAGGTCACCTGATGATGCAAATATTCAACATTTATTTCTAAAAACAAGTATTCAACAAGTTTTCATGAAATTATTGATTATGTTTTGATTCAAGTTAATCAATTCTTAAGCATGATTTAAGCACTTTGTGCACAAATTACTCAAATTGATCAAAATGCCTTGTTATTGGTCCAAAATTTGACTAGATTAGAATTGGAAGCCAATGTTAGATACGCTAGAACTATTATACCATTTAGGATGTTACCAACACCAAATAACAAAGGCACGTGTCTTGTGCAAGAGATTTGATAAGAAAGAGCAATTCAGAGCACTCAGGTTCGAATTTGGCATTTTGACTCGAAATGATCTGATGATAGTTAGCTAGCCCATAAATTGCATTGCCCCATATAGGAATACCCTAGTGAAAATTAGCACTTGAATATGTCAGTTTCACCTCATTTAGTGTATTTTAGTGTTTTTAGGCCAAATTGTGTATTTTGGGTGGAAATTGGCCAAAAGCTTGATTGGGGGTTATTGATGGCCAGTTTTAGGTGTCTACAACTTGTAGGAAATTCAAGTTATATTCAATAGTAAAAAATTGGGGAAATGGTATGATGTGCTACAATTCATGTGTTGCATAATAACTACACAGATCATGTTATCTATGTTATGATTTTGTATGGCATCGACCTCCTGGTCAGATGTGTATGTTATTTCTTTAACATGCATTATTACAAGGGCAGTCATAACAACCATTGTAGAGTATAATGAAGGCAAAGTTAACATGTCTCACCCTCCTTGTATGTTGATGATAGATCTTTCAACTTAGTGGTGACCATTGATTCAATCATGTGATTCCAGGTTGTTCACTAATAGTCATGATCCTGAGAATCCTAATGGAAATCAATCCCAAGAATCTTAGTTGGTCTAAGCCCACTAGTTGAAGCACATGATCAGGGTAGACTAACACATGGCTATGATAAAGTGGGGCCTAATGGAGCAGGTTAATTTGTGAGCAAGTCCTAGTAAGGCATGCTGGACTACGAGATGAGGAGTGCACAATGAGATTTGTAGGCTATGATCTAAGGTGATCACTACATGAAAGTATGTGAGTAAGCATGGGAATTATGCATGAAAGTACGAGTAAAATTCATGCAGAGGAGTACACAAGATTAAATAAGAGGTGTGATCTATACACATAAGAATAAATGAGGAGTGTGTTTAGCTTCGTAGAGGTTGCACATAGATCATTTGCCCTTTTTTGAAGAGAAATGGTCTCCATTGCATCAGTGTGCAATTGAGGAAACTACACTCAAAATTTTTGAGCAGTGTACCACTTGTTTTGATCAGCATATTGTTTGACATTGACCACTTGGAAAAGTTGATGTGTGCCATGGCGGGTGCATATGTCTGTCACTTCATTGATTTAGTCTTTCTCTATAGGATGTAAGTGTTTGGGATCCAAATTAGAAGGGTGTGTCATAGTTAGATCAAGAGGTGGTGAAGTGTAAGGCTTGATGAGTTCCACATTGAAGATTGGGTGCATGCCCAAGTACATAGGAAAATCAAGAATGAATACATTCTAACCACTTGCATGTATAATGGTGTAAGAACCATATCACAAAGACTTGATCTTATAATGTGAAACTTTGAAGTGCTCTTTTTTAAGGTGCATCCAAACTTTATTGACAACTTGGAATGTATGAGGTGTATGATGTATATCTTAGTGCTCCTTGTATATTGGTTATGTTCAAGAGAAAAACTACTGAGATTGTTGATGAATAGATTGGATGTGTCGCATAAACTTCTCAGCTTTGTATGCTTCTCATTTTTATGCGTATAAGTCAATGATGACTAGTGCATGGTAGGAAATGTCTAGAGGTGCTGAAGGTTGAAACCTAAGTCATGTCTGTAATGGACTGTGACTCATAGAGTTATGAAGGGCTTTGTTGTACTCATTTTGAATGTATAAGATATTATCATCCTAAGTGAGAACATGTGTGTGGTTATACATTCATAGAAGATGAATAAGTATGTGATTCACCACTTTAGTTTTCCCATCTTTTTGTGGATGAAAAGTCATCGACATATCTGATTGGGTACCCATCAAGTCCCATAATGCTTGCCAAAAGTGATTTATAAGGCACAAATCTCTATCAAAGATGGTGGATGTTGGAAGCCGAAAATGAACCCAAACATGGTTAAAGAAGGCTTATGCAATGCCAACTGTGTCAATGTCTTTCTTGCAACCGATTATGATAAGAAATTTGGAAAACCTCTCCACTACAATGAACACAATGTCATGTTGGCATCTCATCTTAGGCAACCCAGTAATGAAATCCATACTGATAGATTCCCATGGTTTGGATGAAACTAGTAGAGGTGTGTAAATTCCTAACTTCATGTTCATAGGCTTGGTGATGCATCAAACAATACAAGACTTGATATGGCATTCCACATATGTGGACATGTGTGGTTAGAAGTATGACTGCAATATGACTAGATTCTTTGTCATGCCAAAGTGTCCTGAAGTCCTAGCATAATGCACCTCCTAAATGAGTCATTGGCAAGGTGTCCCACCAAAAACACATAGATGTTTGTGCTTGTAGAGAAGCTGGTAAAAAAAGTAGGATTTTTGAACTTATTTACCTTGCACTAGACTAGTGTAAGTCATTGTGAAGTTTGGATTAGATGAGTAGAGGGATACCTAGTCTATGAAGTTGTGGCCATACATGTCTAGCAAAATGATAAGTGTGTGAATTATTAGTTGATTAAGGCAATATGTTGCCTTATTGTCCTTCATTTTTTGTGTGTTTGATCACTAGATGGAACTGCTATAGGTAAGTCATCCATTTCATGTGTCGTGCATTCTCCAGCTTGTTATGCATCTATAAGAATTGAAGTGGCTTATGATTTGAATGAATAACTATTTCCTTCCTTGGAATGTAGTGGTGCCATTACTTGATTGCTTGAATAATATCATACATTTTTTTATCATAGATGGAGAACCTTTGCACCATGTTGTTGAACGTCTCTGAGTAGTATGCAATCAAATGTCCATATTGCATGAGCACTGCACCAAGTACATAATTAGATGCATCAGTGTGAATTCTGAAGGAATGTGAAATGTTAGGAATTTCAAGAACAAACACTTCATAAAGTCATTGCTTGAGTGCCTCAAAATCATGTTGTTATACATTAGTCTAATCAAACTTGGATTTTGCATGTGTTATTTGGCTGAGAGCCCAAGAGATGTGCAAGAAACCAAGGATGAACCTAAGATAAAAGTTAGCAAGTCTAAGAAAACTCCTCAATTATGTGAGATTATGCGGAGTAAACCGATCATGGATCATTTTTATCTTATTTAGATCTACACATATTCTTTTGTGATCAATGATGTATCCTAGGGACTAAATCTATGTAACACTGAATGTGTAATTTATCAAGTTGGCATATAACTTGTGTTAACACAAGGTGTCTAAGACATGTGAGATGTGATCCAAATGTTCCTCCCAAGTATTGTTGAAGATGAGAATGTCATCCAAGTAGATGACAATGAAGGAGTTGAGAAAAGGCTTGAGTAGATCACCCATCGAGTGCATAAAAGTGGCTATTATATTGGTTAGGCTAAAAGGAATGACCAACCATTTATATAATCCTTACCATGTCTTGAAATGTTGTATTTTATACATCTTCAAGATGGACTAGAACCTGATGGTACCCTGACTTCAACTCATTCTTAATGAAGTATTATGCGCCTCAGAGCTCATCCAAAAGGTCATCAACGCATGGTAGTGAGTACCAATTCTTCATCATTATTTTATTAAGTGTGCAAAAATCTATGTAAATTTGTTAAGACCCATCCTTCTTAGGTGTGAGGAACATCATACTCCCACAAGAAGAAGAGCTAGACTTGATCTTGCTTGAATAAGGAGATATTGTATCTGGTGTCAGATTTTGTCATTCTACCAAATTGCTCTGTGATACAGGGGACTATTTGTAAGATGAGATCCAAGACCTAAATAAATGTGATGTTTTACTATGTAATGCATTGAAAGGATTTCAGACTATATGAAGACTTTTATATGTTACTCCAGTAACTTGTCAAGTTACCGTTGATGTGACATTGTGCAAGTGGTGTGTGTTGTTAGAGTGTGCTTTGTCTTCTACATAGGTGTGTTAGGGAAAACCATGAATAACAAAAATTTATGCACATGCAATATAAGTTCATGATATTTCTTGGCAGAGACCAAGGTGACTTTGGTCATGGATGCTGACTTAAAGAAATTATTGAAGCGGTCTTATGCATTAATCGTGTAATGTTATGTCTTGGCTTGACATGTAACTTTTCAATCATATAAATACAATCTTCCCATCAAGATGTCACTAATCTCTAGAGGTACAATGTTGTAAGTGACATTATCCTCCATCGGATTGACTTTGTACTAAAAGGTGTATTGTTTTCAAACTATATATCTTTCTTCTATTATACCCACCTTGTATAATATGGCTTGGGATGCACAATAATGGAAATACTGAGGTGTTAAGCTTTGGATTATGCAATTACATTATTCTGACTATCACTATCTATGATACCATGAAGAGGTTGACTCTTCAAACAAAACTTGGTGTGGAAGAGGCGTTCACGCTCCTCAGAGATGTCGATCACAGTGGTGATGGTACTTAGATAAGAGGCATTCAGATTAGTGTTATCCATCGATGTGGCTCCTGTTGTAAATTGTGCGAGCAAATATTATTGTGCATGACATTCATAATCATTGGCAGTGGATAAGCAACAACATTGGCACCACTTCTCTCCAAAAATTTTCTTGCCTTTGTCTAAAGCAAAAGTTTCTGGAGCTTTTAATTATTGAGCAGTCTTATGAGGTTGCTCATTTTTGTGATAAGTGTTTTACTTCTGCATATAAGGCTACAATGTGGAGTTGTGTAAGGGTTAACCCTTATGCATTATGTTGGATATATAGGTGGAATGTTATTTCATTTTTGCCTTAGCTTCGATCTTAGCAACTTTGTGATATGTTTTCCCCAATGTGTTAAAATTCAAGAATTGCATCTTTGTATGGATATAAGGTGAGAGTTTGTTGATATACTTGTTGTCAATCAGACTTACACCCTTATGAAGGTAGTTTCAGGCCTTCACAATCTATTGAAACATGGAATCAATCCTAGGTTATGGGTGGCCTAATCAATAGATTGAGTCTCTAGATTCCAAGGGCTAGCTCACTTTGGTGTTTCAATTAGGATCTCTACTCTACACTACAAACTATTGGGAAAAGGGAAGAAAGAAAATTGAAGGAAAAATCCTATCTAATAATAGTGTTACACCTATATTTTGGTTCATCCACTCAATTTGAGCTTCTAAAAAAACTGATTAGACAAGAAAAGACTGAATCTTCAACTCCAAATGACTCCTATGCGTAAGTATTTCATGAAAAGGATTTATCTAGTGATTAAATCTTGAAAGAAATAATGGAATAGGCCTGACTCAAGGCACTAACTAGCCACTTATATCCACTATAACTTCAGTGAAAAGACATTAAACATAAAACATGACCTGCATAATCTAATCAGCTAGTAATTAGGTAAGAATCAAGATTTGACAAGGAAGAAAAATTCTATCACTTATGCAAATCATTGACATAAATATACTATACCAGCATTCTATAATCTAAAAATAATAGTCCATCTATTTATCTGAAAAGGTTACAAAACTCAATCTTTGGTAGAATTTGGTCTTGCCAAAAAAGGGATATTAATTCAAGGCTATAAATCCAATCTTATATAGAAAAATCATACACAAGCAAGAGATTGGCACTGAAAATAGAAGAGGAGACCAACTCCCACACCACCCCAAGTCCAACTTTAGCTATCAAAAGATAAATAATCCTTCAAATAATATATTTTTGTCTTATGCCTTGCATGAAAAGCTCTTTAGCATTGAAAATGATGCAGAGCCCTTTTCATAATCCTTATTTAGAATAAAGATTAAATTTGTCAAATGTGCATGGATCTTTGGTAATTCAATTTTCTTCATTCATGATGCTACACCAATCTTCAAAGAGAAAACTCCACTTGAATTTGAATTGGAAGTGTTTGAAAAGGCATTGATTAACAAGATAAATAAGAGTGCATGCATGAAATTCTATGTTAAGCTCTCTTTGAACAACCATCCAATGTTAAACTCTTTAAGCCCTTTATGAATTAAAGTCTTTATTTTAGAATTGAAAGAGTCATGCCTGAAGGCAGCTACATGTATTTTTTTCTTGCATGTTCTTGCTCCAATTGGATGCATCTAACCTTGATTGGGCCGTTTTGCATGTTCTACATGTATGGCATTTGTTTAGGCTCTTTATTTCTATCTATTTATTACAAACAAAAAGTCCATGTTTTATCCCCCTGTTTATTTCCTTTGGACAAAAGGTCTGAAGGAATTCTTTCAGAACCTTTCCTTCATTCATTTCCTTCAGACAGAAAGTTTGAAGGAATTATTTTCTTTTAGGCCTTCTTTTTGGCTGTTCCCTTCAGCATTTTCTTCAGACAAAACGTCTAAAGGAATTCATATGTTTTGGTTATTTCTTTCAAGCTTTTGGCCTTAGGTATTCCTTCGAGCCTTTACCTTAGGCAATTTTCCTATGGGAACTGTTAACTGTCCTTCCTGAATGGGAAGTATCCTTCATAAGTTTTGAAAGGACCATCAAAACTTTTGAGAATGCCCATTTTAGAATTCAAAGGTGCCCCTTGGATTTTTTAAATTGAACTTTTTCCTTGGAAAGAACCCTTCAGTATTGTTGGAATGATCCACTTGGCCTTCAACTTTTTGTAAAGGAATTTAAAAAAAAAATGAAAAGCCCTTTTACCTTTATGAAATGTGCCCTTTGGACTTTTTGGAAAGTCCTTTCGGGATTTTTGTTTTGGTCCACTCGTCCTTTCGAAAGACCCTTTTTTTTCTTTTGAAAATACCCTTAGGCTTCATGAAAATTCCCTTCAGGATTTTGGAAATTGACCTTTATAAATTTTGATAAGTGACCCTTCAGAACTTTTGTAATCGTCTTTCGGTAACTTTGAAATGTTCTCTTGCCCTTCAAAAAAGTTGGAATGGTCCACTTACCCTTTGAAAGAATTGAAAAAGACTTTTGAAAAAGTTGCAAGATACCTTCAGGATCTTTGAAATTGACTTTTAGACTTTTTGGAAAGTGCCCTTCAGAATTTTGCAATAGACACTTTGAAAAAGTTGTAATGAACCTTCGGCTAAAAGAAATGACCCTTTAGAACTTTTAAAATTGACTTTTTCAAAGGAAAAAAACCTTTCAGAAAAGTTGAAATGTGCCCTTCAGCTTCTCAGAAAGAATCCTTCGGCTTTTTGAAAATGTCAATTCCTTTAGACTTTTGAAAAAGGTCCTTTCAAAAGAATTAAACCCTTCGACCCTTTGGAAGAATTGTCATGTGCTTTGAGAAAGTTGTCAAGGTCCTCAGAACTTTGAAAATGACCCACCAAAAAAATGAAAAGTGCCCTTGCTTTTGAAGATGCCCTTTAGGCTTTATGAAAAATGTCCTTCAAAATTTCTACTTGGAAAATCCTCTCGAAAGAGACTGTTTGGACTTGTTGAAAAGGGCTTTAGAAACTGTTTGAAAAGACCTTAAAACTAAAAAAAACTCTTCAAAACTTATGAAATAGGATTGTTTCTCAATAAAAGAACCTTTTGAGGAAATTGTTTCTAAAGTCCTCCTTCCATGAAAGCCCAAAGCATCTTCTACTTGTCTTCTTTTGAACTGCTTAGAGCAACATTAATACCTTCCTGTAAAGAACAAGACGAGTGAAAGAAAAGTCCCTAAATCACCTAAACAACCTCAAGACCTGTTAACCATGAATTCTTCAAAGACTTTTTAGGACCAGTTATTGGCTCACAAGACAAAATGGCATGGTATGCAAAGTTTCAAATGATAAGGGTGGCAATTTGACCTATGGTGTCAAAATTGTCAACAATACTTTAGAACCTTATGTTGTTCATTTGAGTTCCTCTACAAGCACATAAAGTAGTCATGGAATGTGTTGGTGTAGTCCACTAACTGATCCTTGTAATGATGCAATTATTAGAACTTGATGTATTAATCTTCAAAGTTTTAGAGAGGTTAAAATTGCTCATTTAGTGCATCAACAAAATCTTCCATGATTCGATTATAACACAATCTTGTGCACGTTGCATACTTAAGGTTTCCCACTAGTGAACAAATAGAATCGACATCTTCAATATTATGAAGGTGATATTCTTAGCATCAATGAAGTAGTTGATTAATAAGTACACCTTGTGTTGTAGAATCTATGCATCCAGTGCTTTGACATCGATCTTACCTTCGAACACAGGGATGTCGAGATTGACATGTACTTTAAAGGGTATTTTTGTTGAAATTGTTGTTGAGCATACTGTGGAGATGGATGGAAAGTCATCGGGTTGAGCTATATCATCAATTCATAGAACTAACAAAAATTTTAGTGTGTTTTTCCTCTAGTGTATCAATGATGATCATTCAAACATCTAGGGCTACCTTAGGTTACTTTTGGGAATCAACCATATTGTTTTTGCTACGACATTCTTCTATAATTTCTAAGACAAAATCAAATATTTTAACTTTTATCTTTCATTGTGCTCATATGGTTACATGCATGGAAAGTAAAAAAGTAAATTTATTTGATACTAATGATTCATACGACATGGCCTAAGACCAAGTGTGCAAGGAATAATCGAGTTTGGTTGTGCATGGTGAATGTGCATAGATGTATTCAAACAAAATAATCAAAACACATTCAATGGATCAAAAGTGTTACTTGTAGGAAATTCAACTTTTATTCTATAGTAAAGAATAGGGAAAATGGTACAATGTCTACAACTCATGTGTTACAAAATAGATATGCAGAGTATGTTATATATGTTATGACTGTGTATGGCATTGACCTCCTGGCTAGATGCGTATGTTACATATTTAACATGCATGATTACAAGGGTAGTCACAATAATTGTTTAAGAGTATAATAAAGGCAAAGTTGACATGTTTAAACCCCTTTGCATGTCAACGGTGGAGTTTCCAACTGGGTGGTGACCAATTATTTAATCATATGAGTATATGTTATTCACTAATAGTCATGATCCCGAGAATCATTACTGATAAATAATGACAATCAATCCTGAGACTTTCAACTGGTCTAGGGCCACTAATCGAGGCATTAGTTAGGGTAGACTAGCACATAGTTATGTTAAAGTGGGGATCGATGGAATAGGCTAGTCTAAAAGTAGTTACCAATAAGATGTGCAGGAATGCGAGCTAAAAAGTGCACATTGAGATGCATAGGCTATGATATGTGGTGATCATTTCATGGGAGTTTATGATCAAGCATGAGACTTGTGCATGGTAGTATGAGTAAGCTTCATATATAAGAGTACATAAGATTTTGTGAGAGGTTAAATATATGCACAAAATAACAAATGAGGATTGTGTTTGGCTACATAAAGGCTATGCATGGATCATGTAAATATATCATCTTAGTTTCAAGTAACATAGAAATAATTATATGCATAACATCTTGGTTTACTGAGATATGTAATATTCCATGTGAATACTTATGAGAGGACTCTAGATTGTTTATGTGGTGGATTTGCATTTTCCCTTTACAAGGTCGACTTAAATCTTGCAACCAAGAGGGATGACAAATATAGCAAATATTCACATTTTCATCGATGATTTTTGCCTTGCCCTTTTCACATTTATTTTTGTATCTACTAATAATGAATTAAACTTGTATGTAATAAGGCCCATAGGTGTGAATATATTGTGTGATAGATGCTCAAGTGGATCAAATATGCATGTGTAGCTTTTCATCATTCATATCACAAGGGAATTCATCATCACTATCATAATAATATAAAATCTTTCCATTTTATTTTTCTAAATTTACCACTGAAGGTAGCCAATATGTTTTGTTTTCTCATGGTTGTGATATCATCATGTAGATACCCATATTTGGTACAAACCCAATTTCATAACTTATTTTCACAACTTTTGCATGTAGAGGCCTCTTGACTAAGAGTTGGATATCTAGTGGAGTGGTCTCATATGGACCTCTTCAATTCCATCTTATTTTACTTGCTTTATCCACCCCTTTAGGCCTATATGATGTCAAATTTCCTTTTCATCCAATATATTCTAGGGATTCCTTCCTATTTTTTTATTATATATGTGTTTTTAGCCTTTGGACACTTATATCTGTGCTGGACTCTCACATCGATGCAAGTGTCCAACTATGATGCAAGTGTCCAAACTTGTATTTTGATCCTTTTTTGTACTTTTCACGTTGTGACTATTTTGTTTAGTCCCATATGTTTATTCTATTATCATATTTTCATGCACCAGTAGGTCTCAATTCAAAATCAAGAGATCTTTATATATGCAAAGACTATGGTCAAATTACATCACCGAGCATTTTGATCAAGCAAGTTTCTATTTGTCAAGTACTTTGAATTCTAAGCTATCAAATTGCATTACATTAATGAATTGAATATCTAAAGAGTTTAAAAGGCCACTCTACTCCTACACTACTTGTACCAAGTGTTATAAAAGGAGAAAGAGTATATAGTTACACAATCACAATTCCCCACACATGCTTAGGAGGGAGAACTACATGCAAGTCTAAGGCCCTCTTTAGAGTAGCGGCTATGTAGGCAACACTTGGCAATAGTCAAGATTCTTAGTTTTAGCTCGACTCATGTGCTAACCCATTTTTACCAAGCTATAAGAGGTCAAAGTCAAGAAGACCAGATTTCATTTATTTATTGGACTTTGTGCATAGTCAAACATATTTTGAAAGATAAAACCACCATACATGTGACAATGAAACTTTAATTGGATCTATTTTTATACATATTCTAGGGTAGACATTTGTGACAAATGTGGACACCTATGTTGATGCAAGCATCTTAAGGGTAAAAATAGTAAAAACACATGGTGAGAAATATCCTATATACTATTCACTATTGTGAGGTCATTATATATCATTGTAATTGTTTGAAACATAACATGAAATAAGATACACTCTCTTTATCCCTTAGTTGCCTAGCATTTTACTATATTTATTACACGTGTAAATAGGTAAATTTCCATAATTTGGCATATATGACTTATTTCTAAATATTATCATATTGTATTCAAATAATTTTATTTGCTTAAGTGTGTTTGTGTAAAAACCCAAATATCATAAAACATTATGGTGAATCCATCCTTTGTATTTTGAACTAACCCTAGTTTGCATGTAGGGTTGTCTCCTTCAAAAGTTTATTTCAGATTCCTTTGTGGGAATAGCTTAAGAATTGTTTTTTCATCTTGCTTTAGGCCTTGTGATTGATTGATTTATGATTATACCTAAACTTAGAGTCCATATGGGTTCTCTTTTTATCGGCCATGGAAAGCCCCATACTTTTGATAGTTTGTTTAATGTTCCTAATGATTAATGCATTAAATATGAAGATCTTATGGCATATCAAAAATAGGTTTAAACCTCCTATTTTGATTATAACTATGATATTGAAATAACTAATGATGAAAATGCTAGTATAAGTGAATATGTTGATAATCATAACATTCTTTCATATGGTTAAGAGTGTGATTTTTTTCCTCTTGAATGTGAATATGAGGAGACTAATTCTCCTATTTATTCATTTTCCAATGATGAAAGGCCTAAAAAATAAAAAATTATCAATTTCATTAGTGCCTCAAATAAGGATGATACAATAGATATGAATGAAGTTAGAATTTATGATGTTGCAAGTCAAAATGTTTCATGCATACATTCTCTAGATGAATCAAAAATTGAATGCCTCTCTTCTCTTCCATTTGATGCAATTTTTGAAAGAGTTGAATGTTCCTCTCCTATTTCCAATGATTCAAATGTTGTGAAATATTGGATGTGTATCCTCTTTTCAAAATGATGCCAATGTTGAAAATATTATTCCTTTTTTGGATCACTCGTATGAAAGTAGTGAAATTACTTCTCTTTTTATATATTCCAACTATAAAAATACATGCACTAATTTTTCTCATATCTTATTAGAATGGAAAAATGAAAATGTGTGTGAAAATCCTAAGAAAGATATTATTAAAGATGCGTTGTTTGGAGATATAGCTAAATTTCCAAGTTCATTTGATTCATCTCTTTTCAAACTAAAGTCCTATAAATCAAAGGAAATCAAAAGTGCATTGCATGACAAAAAGGAAAATGTTGCATTAAATATCTCTTTATCGCATGATAATGATATACCAAAAGTAGAAAGTAGCATTGAATTTTATTTCCCTTCTTTGGAAAGTACAAATGAAAGTGAAAATTGCATCTTTCCCTCTTTTAATATTTCAAATGAAACAAAAAATGTTTCCTTTCTTTCCTCCATATTTTCTACTAAAAAAGAACATGTTTGTACAAGTGAAAGTATTTCTCTTACTTCTGTTGTATCTCATGAAATTTCAAGTAATATAACAATTTAAAATGATAATGATATCAACCTTTTTACCATTCAAAAGGATATAATTACCTCTTTACTAAATGTTGCAAAACCATGTGATGATTCTATTTTAGAGGGTGGTAAAGAGCCTATCATTCCTATGTTTCATATGAATGGTAGTTTACAACATGTAAGTGATATTCTAATCTCTTTGATAAATAAATAGGCATCACAATAATGTTTATTTTTCTCTTGAGCAAAAGCTTACACAGTTAGTAGATCAGACTTATTGCATTTCAAAAATATACATCTAGATACCTTTCCCCCACTTTTTCTAGAGGTTAATATAAGAGGGTTGAGACATCCCATGATGACTTTAAGTAACACATGGTCCATTCACCTTTGGAGAAGAAAATAATTAGTGTAAGTCCTTCTCCTAGTGTGCCCTCTACTAAGACTGATCTTTCCCACATTGATCCTACCTAGGAACCATTGGTTGATCAAGATATCGATAGAGGGACACATGGAGGATTCATACCTACACAACATATTTGGGTACCTAAACCAACACATACAAATTCACTGGATATTTCTATAGATACATCAACCATAGAGATAAAAGTAAAATCAAAATTTTTATTATCACATGATCATTACAGTTGAGTATTCTTATTTCCAACTAGGTTTCATTGCATATGGTGTTTACCCCATTATTATTAAATTACAAGTTTCATTAAATTTAAATGTTTTATACTATTTTAACCTATTAGGACTTAGATGAATGTAAATCCTATGTTGTTAAAGAGTTGAGTGATGTAAATTAGGGTATAAATATGCAATAAATACAACCACTAATTTATTACAAAATTGACTTAATTTGGCATTTCTAAAAATAAAAATAAATAATGTAAATAAGAACTTAGCTAGAAAATGATCAAGACGGATGATCTAGAGGATGAAAACTGAGATAGAGGTTGTTTCAAGTGTATAAAATAAGATCTAGGTATCAAAACCCCTCCTAGATAGTAGTGCCCTAATTATAAAGTAGTGCCATGTAGCACTAGTGTCCCTATTTTCGTGGTAGTGTCCTCTGTGCAGAACTATTTTGAACTTTTGGATGCACCTATGTCTGGGTCTATCAAGCCTATTCCTACATGCACGAGTTCTAAATCTCTACATATGACTTGTTTTGATTAATTTTATGAGCAAACCCTAATCCTTCATGTTACTAAGGCATCCAGTTGATACATTCAGTAAAGTGTATTTATTAATGGGGTAGGTTGGACATCCTCAACACCCCACTTTAATGAGAGTTGCCTACATACCAATACTCCAAGGAGAGATAAAGACCGATGTAGTTTTCCCCACCTAAGTTTTAGTGTAAGTACAAGTGAAGCTAGTATGATTATGTCCCTGAGTGGTTTAAATGTGCTTGAGATTAGAAATTCGAGTAATCTAAACTTAGGAATGTTGTAGATGGTATTATGTATAAGTAGGGTAGAGTAAGGATTGATAACCTTAATTGTGCATAACTTGTTCTAAGTTTGTATGTGTAATTTGTATCTAATTTCCATCTTGTGGTTAGAGGGATAAAAGCCATGTATATATATTGTTTTGGTGCTTGAGCGGGTGCTAAAATAAGTCTAAGCCGACCCTAGGAGGTCTAAGATTTGAAAAGATATACGTTTGTGGCAAAATAAGGGAAAGGACAATAGTGCCAAAATTGGGACACTAGCGCCATGTGGTGCTACCATCCCTATTATGATGTTAGTGTCCAGGTGGCAGAACCTAAAGCATGAAGGGACAAGATGCAAGAATGAGGTTCTGAGACTACTTTAAGTGTGACTAGGGATGCATGTGGCCCACACAAAGGCTGGATAAGTGTGAAAATGGGCCCTAAAATAGGTCTAGGGCTAAGTTAGGGATAGGTGGTCTCAAGTAGCAATCTTAGAACTCAAGTGTCATTTTTAGGTGATTACATTTGACCCCCTATATTTATTCTAGAAATGCAACAAAGTGAAATTACCAGGATAAAGGAAAAATAAGCGTACCCAAACTTACCTAAGAGTTAAAGCATGAGTCTGGATCTAAATATGTGAAGCATGCTCCATTAGATGTCCTATAAGTGAAACATACATATATCAATCCTTACTTAAGAGATATCAAAGAGAAAGAAAAATTCGAGTAAAGAATTAAAATTGAGTAAAGAGATAAAAATGAATAAATAGATGAGAGAGAGGAACATAAAAAATACACCTCACTGGGTACACAAACCAATGCATAAACCTAGTGGCAACCTGTGTGTACATGTGTATATAGTGATCAATAATGAATATCTTTGATTGAGCTAATGACTTAGTCAATCCCTATGTTTAGGTGGCTCAAAAACTCAATTCGATTTAAATCCATCATTGCCCACCCCTACTTGATGGATCATGATCTATGAATAGCTTGTATTGGACTGATTGTGTGTCCAAATCTCTCATTTAAGTTTCTCAAGAACTCAAGTAGACTATAACTCCATCATTGCCTACCTATGTGTAGTAGATGCATCTAAAACTGAAACTACACAATGTAACTAGAAATGTCTAACTAGAGATATCTAACTAGATATGTCAGCTCTGTGGCCACTCAGGTATATTAGGTGGCTCTAGGCCATTCGAGAATGCCAACCACTATAGATGGAGTAAGGCATGAATCTGATGTGTAACCTAAAACATAGTGTTTAATGTATACAACATAGAGAATGACATATAGTGTGTCATTCCATCTTATCAATCGATGTGTAAGTGAGCATAAAAAAACATTATGATGTGCACATGCCCCCAAATCTGATATCTAAGCATATGGATTATGGACTGAGTTGTATTAATATATATTTGAGTATTTGAACTGAAAATGGGAATGGTCATGTTATGCATGATGCCTTCATTATGAGAAAAATGGTATGATTTTGAGCTAAATTGGGCCAAAATTAATAACTTTGTAACTAAACCTATGTAAACCTAAACTGTACTTGCTATACTTTTTTGGCCAATCTATATTTTTCTAAAATTGTGGTTAATGGACAATGACACCATATCTTGGATAGTAGTTCCATGTGTAGACACCAAAATTACGTCACACATGTGCATAACTCCCTGTGTTGAAACCCCCTCAATCCCCTTTTAATAATTAGCCTTCCTAACCCATGCTTTCACCCCTCATACATTTAATTAATTTAAAAATATTTAATTAAGTTAATCAAAAACTAATTATGCCACCTTACCTGGGCACCTCGTCCTAAGACTAATTCTTACCCTCTGAGTCACCTCAAGACTTAGTCCCCTAATCCTAACTACACATGGCTTGTTCTCACCCCTAACATAAATTCCTAACTAACTACATTCTTCTTAACCTCACATTTGTACCATTTTCTAACAAACACCACACTTGGCAAGAGAATGAACATAAAATAGCCTAAAATTAGCCCTTTTACCTATTCTCATGCCATCGACATCGATGAACCCTCAGTTGATGTCGATGGGATCATCGACATCAGTTACTTAAGATAAATTCCAAGCTAATATTTGGGTCAGCAAAAATTAAAAAAATCAATCATTTGTATATAGGCTTTGGCATTTGACTTCCTACATCCAGGCTTATTGTTACTCTACATAAATCAGTCTAGATTGGGAATTGATATACTAGATAGAGCTTAGATTCTTCTACATTGATAGCATATGCTTGTATTTTCTATTCACGTATTGCTTCAACACGCCTCATCAAAGCCATCTATCCATGCTCACGGTTCATCTATTTCACCAGCTAAGTATATCTCTGTGTTTTGTAATCCCTTTAAATAGTCATTTTATAATTACTTTACATTATACTATTTATCATTTTATGAATGTCTTGACTCTCCCTGTGAAGTTGTACCATTCCTCTTGTTTCCCTCTACTTCAAACATACCAACCCTCTATTTAGACCCATCTAAGTCTTACCTACTCCATTACGACTCTTTTCAACCTCACAAACCTGACCAACATCTACCTCCCAACTCAAAAAAGTATCTTGCAACCTTCTAAAAACCTACTGCCCCTATTGACATTAGTCAGATAACTGACATTGATCATATCTTATCAAGATCAATAGCTTTAACTAATGTCAATGATTGTCTATTTCCACCAACTTCCTTAAGCTTGCCGAAACAATCTCCAAAAACACAAATAACTTACATTACCTACACTATGTCACTCTTTGCTGCACTCAGACTACAAGAACGGTATGAATATCTCTCTCTTACTCTCTCTTTCATTTTGTTATTCATTACCATTTTTTTTTTCACAAAGTGGACTATCATCCCTAAGCAAGTTGGACACATCCAAGAATAAGTGCGTAGCTTGGCAGCCCACTCATATATCTACTAACAAATATTTTAGGTGGTAGTGCTTTCTTGTTCATAGGTAGTCCTCCCTAGCCAAAGAGGAGTGCTCAACATCTTCTGGATACAACATACAACCAATCTGGGTTCTCTCTAATCTTAATCCCTACCCTTCATCTCTGTTTATCCTTAAACATCAAATAGATTCAAAATTTAATGAAAAATATCTGACATGCCCAGTGGGACCCTAGATTTTTCCTTATGTTCATTGCTTATTTTAAGCGTTCATATAGGTGAATTATAGTGAAAATTTCATTCTTTGCACTTTCTCCCTCTCTTTTTCCTCAAAATAAAAAATTCAACATTTTATTTTATGTTTAAAGGCAATAAACTGAAATTTCTTCTTCCTTGCCACTCTTCTCTTTCTTTTGCCTCTAAAAGAAACATATCATTTTTCTTGCAAGTTAAAAATAATCTCTTCTTTATATCTTTCTTACATGCACATTAGGATAGTGAAATTCATTCTCTTCTCCTATTTCATCATTATTTTCATTCGAATCAAAACACTTCAAATTTTGGTTTAAAACTCATTGTTTGCTTGCTGCATATTAGCTCACCTAGTTAATTATAAGTATTATGAATGAATTGTAGTACACCAATGTTATACTACCAAATCACACTCATAAAAACAAACATCTAAACTCATATGAGACAAGGCCCATCGAGATTTCATCACTTGGTGGATCACCTTACCCTACTTGTCTATCTTACTTAGATTTCACCACCAAAGAGAGAACCCACTCCATTCTTGGTTGGAGTATAAACTCTAGACATAAGGTATATTTTGGCTAAACAGTCTGGCTTGGCTTCAGATCTGTGAAGTGTAGGGAACAAGCCCGTATAACAAGCCACGTATCTAGTTTAACATTGATTTCCTCTTGAGCACCAAAACTAACTTAAAACTAGCTCTAGATAATTTTTTAGTACCTTTGGTAACCATACTCTCATCTCACTATTTGATTAAGGCATAAGACAACACGAGACTAAAATTAATATCTAGGAGTTAATAATTAGTGGTTGTATGTTTTTTTTCTACATTTTGATTGCCTTATGTATTTTTGAGTTGGTAAGGACATTTTTCCATTTATTTACAAAATTAACACTATTCATAATACTCAGGTTATATAACCTATTGTATCAAGTTTTTTGGGTATTCGTCCTCCTTATACAGACCTCTTACATCCTTTGTTTTGCCTCTAGGTTTCTAAAATGTTGGATTTTTCATCTCCTGGGACTCCATAGTGACCAACATTAGTTAAATCCATCGACGTCAGTAGACTTTAACCGATTGACATCGGTCAAGTGATCAACATCGACAATTGTGTAATTTGGTTATTTTTAATTTTCTCAAAACAACAAGCTAAAACAACCTACCTACCTGCACACAAACTTGGTTTTTCTTCACTCTGTCACTAATACAAGATTTTAAGGCTATTTATACTTCTTCTTACATGGTATTGACATGAAGCCAATCCAAAATTCTTGTTGATTATGCAAGCCAGTAACCACTTCCACCTTCCCCTCTTGTCGATGATTCTATCATGGAGCATACTTCAGATACAGAGCATACTCCTAGCCCCAACCAAATTCCTATTGTACTTGAGGGAGATCAAGATTTTTCTAGATTTCTTGATCACAATGTGGTAGCCCTTTAGCATTACCTTGCCATGAGCCAAACCTGTAATTCTTCAGGTGACCCACTATATGGTATGAAAACTTCTCTGATGGAGACAACTTCAATTTCAATTATCTCCACTATGCTCCCCTTGGTTTCTCAAACCACCACTTCGACAAATAACCCAAGCATAAATAATGCCCAAAGTTCAACATTGCCAATCATCCAGTCTCACCTAACCCCTATTGTGACTTCCCTACCTTCACAACCATAAGCAATTCAGTCAAGTCTAACCCCATTTCAAAATTTGGTGGTACCCATCCTGTCTACTCTCACACCTATAGTTACACAAGTTACAACTCACCCTTCACCCAGTATAACCATGCCAATAACCCAACTTGCAATAATAATATTTAACCAAAGCATGGTCTCTAACCAAGTGGGACAAGCCCCTTTCATTTTTGTCCCCCAGCCTATGACTCACTACCCCTATGTTGTGTCAACACAACTGTAACAAGCCATGTCATACACTACCTCTACTTATTATCAGGCTCCCTATAACTTAGGGGGTATTTGCCAAACCAATCCCCCTCTAGACATCATTAGGATGCTGATGGACAAGATGTCTAGTCTAGAAACATTAGTGTTAGGTTAAAACAATGTGTTATCTTATGATCAAATATGTAATGAGCCCATCTATCCTTTTGTGCCTATTCACCCTTATCTAAGCCAATGGGAACTCCCCAAATTTACTCACTTCTAGAGTCAAAAGGACCCACAACAACATTTATGAGTATTTAGACATGATTTTAATTTAATAGGGCACAATGATGCATTACTACTTTGCACCTTCCCTATGTCTCTTTCGGGTGATGCCCTGGATTGGTATAAATCTATAACTCAACACTCCCTTTTCTCATTTACCCAACTCATACAATTATTCCTAGACTATTTCTCTATCAATATTTCTAAAAAGGTTTCTATTACGGACCTTTATTCTATTAAACAATTTGATGACAAGTCTATCATATATTTTATCACTCACTGGAGAGGCTTAATCAATCAACTCTCCTTCTCTTTACCCCAAACTAAGATTATTGAGCTCTTCTCGAGGGCATGCACTAAGAACATTTAATCCACACTTTGAGTACAAACTTTTTGCATATTTTATGAAGCCTTTACAATGGTGTAAAAACTCAAGATCCAGGCTATAGATGAAGACATAGTCAAGTTGCGTATTAAGAATGCCAATTCTAAATCAAATAGCTCCTCTTCTTCTAAACCTTCTCCTTCTAACCAAAAATCTAAAGACTTCACCAATGCGGTGGCCATTAAATCAGCTTCTTCCACAACCATAAACCGACCTAATTCCTCGACCTCATAAAATCAGACCAAGTAATTCCAACAATGGTATGAACAAAGATGATACACTCCCATTGGGAAGTCATACACTTCCATTTTAGAAAAACTATTGCAATAGGGAGACATAACCCTTCCTCAAGTCAAGCCTCCTATACGGTTTGATCCCTCCCATCCTATTCCTACTTGGTATAATGAGGATGAGTTTTGTGGTTACCATCGAGTCAAAGGCCACAATTCTAATAACTAAAAAATACTCAAGAATATTGTTCAAGACATTTTTGATAGGAGTGATCTCGTCTTGGATAACCCTAATATGCCTGCTAATCAAAATATGGATGTGTTCAAATAGCCTTTTCCTAATCATTCACCCAATCAAAATAATGTTCAGACTATGACTGATAACTCATGTGATCATAATATCCATACGATCAATATGGTCTTTTCTTTACCTCAAGTCTAACCTCTCCCACAATAAGAGGCACCCATTTTACCTACTTCTCCTCCACAATCGGTGGAGTTTGTTTTTCCCATCTTTCTTCCTCGGGTAGAAGATCCTACTTCACCCATTCCACTCCCACGTGAGGAAGGGCATCCTTTACCTCTCCTTTTACCACAAGAGGAGCCTATATTGCCAGTTCTTTTTGCACCTATTTTACCTATCCTCTTACCAGTAGAGGACCATGCCTTACCCGTTCCTCAACTAAATGTTGAGGGGAACATTATTCCTGTGCTATACCCTCTTGAGGAACATCCTTCACCTACCTCTCCTCCACCGATGGAAGGTAGTACCCCATCCACTCCTCCTTTATACCTAGAGGGGCCAGTGTTATCTACCCCTATATTAGATGAGAGACTATTGTGCCTACTATAATTCAACCAATTTTACCACTTCTTTTACCTTTAGAAGATCATACTTTACTTGTTCCTTGCCCACATGTTGAGGGAGTAATTATACCTATGCTCTACCCCCTTGAGGAGCCTACTTCACCTACCTCTCCCCCACCCGTGGAAGACCATGCCTCTTCTCCCATCTCTGTCGAAGAAGACCTCATTGTGGCTCTTTCTCATCTTTGGCTCGAGGTATTAGAGGCCAAAAATTTCCCTCTTTCTCAATCACCTAAGCCTTTTGAAAAAGCAACCATAAAGCCTATATCGACTTCATCTAAACCCTTCTCATGGTTAGTGGGAAATCTAGAATTTCTTGACTCTACAAAGCTAGATCATGTGACATTTTGGGATCAACTTAAAACTCCTTATCCTACACAACAAGTGTCATCCTATATCACCAATCCTCTCTCTATCCTTTACCCCAAGGTCTTTGACAAAGTCAAATCTTCTTCACTAAAATCACCAAAATCTCATCCTTCTATATCAGAGCCCTCACCCTCATGGATGTATGCCATATTAAAGTAGATCAGGTCTTTAGGCATTTTCTCGATCTCTAATCTAATTCATCCATAGGTGAAATTAGATCTGACTCTCCAACCACAAGTTAGATTTTCATAGCCTAAACTAAGGAAGAATGTTAAGCTGCTTAGATCTCGTCGATCCTTCCCTCTTCCACCCTCAATTTTGCCTTCAATTTTGGGACCACATCCCTATACTTTAGTTGGGGTATCACCAATCAAAGTGAAACCAAAGGCTAAGTTACCTCCACTACTACCTCTACCACCTAGTAGGCCTTTCATATCTGACATCATGACACCTACCACTAACAAAGTGTCAACAAAACATGTGGCTCCATCACCACCTAAAAAGGTGCCATGCAAAATCACCCCTATGACTCTTAAACCAAAGAAGGTGTCCACCCCTATTACAACAAGTGCTAGCCCACTCATAGGCTCTTAGATCTTTTTCCTATGCCATTTTTTGTAATCCTCCACAATAACTCTTCCTCCCATTAAGCCTTATAATATTCTTGGACCGAATCCATCTTGGTTCAATGATACATAAGTGTGTCTATATCATCGTTCACCTAGACATGATACTAAGAGTTGTAAAGCTCTGACGGTAGTCATTTGGCAACACTTTGATATCAACACTCTCTTTATTGATACTCTGATTAAACTTCTTGCTATTCCACCCATGGCATCCTTAATGCTTCATAATGTTCCACCTAAATTCAAACCCCAAGATGTTGTCATACCCCCTTTTCCACCTCCTTCACTTGTGTTTCAGACCAACACGGTTAATGTGGTCACATGATCACAAAATCAAAAGGATAAAGGAATTGAAAAGGTCACTACCCCTTGGGATGATCCATTCTCCAAAGACATTCCTCCTTCAAATCTCAAGATTTCCATCTTGGGTGTCCTAAAACCAACATCTTCAAAAGTTATTCAAAACTTGATGGTGAAAAAACTCCACCAAACCCCTATGAAAATGTCCTTGTATGAGTTAATCCAAAACTCACCCCAACTCCGTCAAGTTTTTATTAGTGCCTTACAAGTAGTTGAGGTACAACTGGATGATCCCCAATGTCTTGTAGCTTTGGTCAGCTCTCTTAACACCATCTCCCTGATTTCCTGTAGTGATTCAAAAATTCCACTTCAATACCTTGTAGATCAAGATTCTACCCTTTTTATCACTACATATATCAATCAAACTCATGTCAAAAGAGTCAATATCGATGAAAGAGCTAGTATTAATATTATCTCCACCCATGCCTATAAACAACTAGCCCTTCTCGACAGGTGCTCCACTCCTTTAATGATACCATAGCTACTATAATGGGTACTATTGTCTTACATATCTGTGTGGGTCCCCACACAATTCTTGAGCTCTTCTACATTTTAGAAGGAGAGTTTCAATACAACATATTGCTTAGACAACCTTTCATACGTGCTATGGCATGTATGCCCTCGACTTTGCACCATTGCATCAAGTTTGAACATTATGGGCAAGTGCATGTTATTCCCACTAACCCACCTCCTTTCAAAACATGCAACATGATGTATAGCCCCAATGATGTTTTCATTCCATTAAAGACATCATTTCCTCCACATTATACTTTTGAATCTTCCACAAGCTCCACTACCCTGGTTACACATAGACTGGCAATATAAATTCTTGATAAAGACCCCATGGAGAAAAATTTCAAGCATCTATCGCTCAAAAAATATCATTTGTTGACATTCAACATGGTCCATACTCCACAAGAGTGTGAAAAGCTTCATATGCACCCCAATTATGATCCCTGTATTTTGATGGCCATCCCGTATGGTCCCCCTAGCCTTCAAACTAATTTCACATATGGGGCAATTGATCAAGCTCTTGTTGTTAGAAATCCATCCTCTTCACCACAACCATTTACCTGTGACTTCTCTTTCTTGGGCAAGCCTAGCTTTAGTCACACATATCTTTATATGTGTGCCTGGAAAGAATTTGGTTTGGGTCATTACGAGCAGGGTGTTCATACACCCATTGAATATCCCACCAAATCCATTAAAAATGCTAAAAAGTGACATGGAGTAGGTTTTGATGAATAATAAAACTCACCAAAGCTTCTCATATACCAAAAATCAAAGAGCTAGTCTCTGTTTATCCATCCTCTTCTCCACCATCACCTACCAAATCGAAGGTATCTATACCTCCTAATTTTTTTTAATAAATGCCATCCATTTGGGCCCCCTCACCTATCACTTGGGTAAGGAAACAAGGTCCCTTCCTCTCATTCATCCTGAAATGATTGATGAAGACTCTCCCACTATAAACAGTGTCTAATGTCAAGATGATGATGTTATTATTACATACATGGGTGAAGATGATTCTTATATCTAATGATCACTCCCATTTAAAACACAAGATATGTTAAATTAATCAACCATCGACATTAATTTTCCCTCTCACAATAACCTCCACGTCCTTAAGATTGGCCAATCTTTGGATTCTTTTGAGCAAGCAAATTATGCCACATTTCTTAATGACCATAGCAAAGCCTTCGCTTGGTGTTATAATGACATGCCTGGTATCGACCCCTCTATCATCACCCACAACATTGTCACCAACTGAGATGTCAAACCTGTTAAGCAGAAGCTTCACAAAATGCATCCTCATATTTCTCTCCTTGTCAAAGAAGAGCTCCAATGCCTCATTTCTGTTTACTTTATTGAACCCATTGACTACCTGTAATGGGTTTCTAATATTATTCCTATCACAAAAATTATAGAGGGAATATGCATCTTCATCGACTACCATGACCTAATCCTTACTTGTCCAAAAGATGACTTCTCTTTGCCAAGTATCGACCAACTTGTTGATTTAATAGTTGGCTATGAGATGCTATCACTTATGGATGGGTTCTTAGGTTACAATCAAATCCTAGTTGATCTCGAGGATCAACACAAGACAAATTTCATTACCCTATGGGGGACTTTCTGTTATCGGGTCATGCCCTTTAGTCTGAAGAACGCTGGTGCCACCTACCAAAGTGCTATGACTTACATCTTCCATGATCTCCTACACAAAATTATGGAAGGCTACGTAGATGACTTACTAAAAAAGTCTAAAACTATCCAAGATCACTTAACGATTCTCAAAATCATATTCACTCATCTCCTTTAATATAATGTTCAACTAAAACCAAAAAAATACATCTTTAGTGTCCTTTCTGGTAAGCTCTTAGGCTTTATCATTTCTCTTTGTGGTATTAAAGTTGACCCTGCTAAGGTTCGAACAATACTAGACATGCCTCCATTTATTAATATCAAACAAATATGTAGCCTTCAAGGAAATCTTCAGTTAATCCGCCGCTTCATCTGCCAATTATCGGATCATTGCCAACCCTTTTACCGTCTCCTCAGAAAAGATGTCTCCTTCCATTAGAATACAGATTGCCATAAAGCTTTTGATGCACTCAAACAATATCTCCTTTCCACACCAATTCTTATTCCACCTAAGGAAAACCAACCTTTCGACCTTTACATCTCTTTAATAGACCATTCTTCAGGTGCTATGATTGTACATCGAGATGATCACATTTGAAAACAAGAGGTTTACTACATAATCTGCACACTTATTGATTATGAAATTTGATATACCCATACCAAAAAGCTTTATCTTGTGTTGGTATTTACGGCTTCCAAGCTTTGTCATTACCTCTTTAATCACAAAACCTACGTTGTCACCCATACTGATCCCCTCAAATACATGCATTCCAAGCCATATCACAACCAATGTGTAGCTCGATGGCTCATGCTTCTTGCTAAATTTGACTTGGAATTTATTCAACAAAAGTCTATCAAGGGGAAAATAGTTTCTAACCAGTTAGTTGCCACCCCTTTACCTAAAAACTAACCTTCAAACCTCAAATTCCTTGATGAATCTATCACAATGCTCTCCATCGATGACATCTCATATCAAATGATGATGTTCTTTGATGGGTCTAAATGTCAACACGATGGGGGTGCGGGGGTCATCCTCCTCCCTCTTGATGGTAAAACTATGCCTCTGTCATTTAAACTAGATTTTGAATGTACTAACAATATGGTTGAATATGAAGCTTTTACCTTAAGGCTTCAAATGGCTATTTTCTTGGGTGTTAAATTAATAACTATTTTGGGTGACGCCTGGCTAGTGGTTAATCAAGTTAATGGTTCCTACTTATACAAAAATGAAATTTTGCAATGATATAAACATCATGTAGATACGTTATTAGAATCATTTGACTCCTACCTCTTGTAAACTGTTCCTCAATCTACAAACAAGTTTTTTGACACAATGGCTTCTCTTGCTTCACACATACCCTCTTCAACCTCTTCCTCAAAAATCTATGTCACTGTACATCACTTAACATTGCCCTCCTATGTATCAACTAACATCCTTTTTATGGGCAATGTAACACACAACCCACATGACTTATGGTATAATTAACTCATAGATTACCTCTCCTTTTCTATTACCCCTTCTAACCTCTCTAATAATGGGAGACATGCCTTCATGAAATGTGCCGCTTGTTACACTATGTTAGGGGGACTTCTCTACAAGTGAGGTTTTGATGGTCTCCTCATTAGATGCCTCACTAGTACTGAGATCCCCTTCGCCTTTAAGGAAGTCCATGACAGAATTTGTAGTGGACATTTCAATGGTAATGCACTTGTCAAATGTATCCTTTAACTCGGTTACCATTGGCCAACACTCCATCAAGACTATAGTGATTATGTTTGGCATTGCATTAAATATCAACAACATGCTAACCTAATTTACATTTTAATCCATGCCTTACAAGTCACCAAATACTTCTAGCCCTTCTCCTAATGGGGTTTGGATCTAATCAATGAGATTAACCTCATTCATCTATCCATCACCATTCTATCATTACTGCTACTAAATACTTCACCAAGTGGGTCGAGGCTATTCCTCTCATCTCTACTAAGGCTGACAAAATTATTGAATTTATCAATCACACATCATTTGTCATTTTGGTGTCCCCCATAAAATTATAACAGATAATGACAAATCTTTCAAAAACAATACTGTCTAAAAGCTTTGTGATGCTTTTGGAATCAAATTAAGCTTCTTATCATCATATTATCCATAAACAAATGGACAGGCAGAAGCTTCTAACAAAACCCTAAGCAAAATATTCTTGAAGGTAGTCAATGATATTGGCAAGGATTGGCACGCACACATTCCCTTTACTTTATGGGCTTATCACACTAGCATTCAAACCCTTACAGGTGCTAAGACTTTTTCCTTGGTCTATGAGATATAAGTTGTTTTGCCTCTTGAGGTCCATATTTCTTCTCTTCACATCTCTCTACAAGACATACTTACTAATGATGAATTTCACCAAGAACATTTGGCTCAACTTGTGTTGCTTGATGAACGTCATCTCATAGCCCTCAACCACCTCCAAATCTATCAAGAGTGTATTAAACATGCTTATAACAATAACCTCGAGGAGCGAGATTTCAATATTAGAGATCTCATCTTAAAGGAAAATCAACATGTGACGAACATGGAGAAAATCAAACGGGGTAAGTTTGCTCCTAATTAGCTTGGACCCTACATCATAACTCACAAGTATGGCTCAGGAACTTATCACTTATCTTCTCTCGAAGGAAGTCTAAAACTCGAGCCTTTAAATTTTTTGCACCTATGACCATTATTTTTTTAATGAAGTGATGCTTCACCTCATGTTTAACTTGAGCTCATCCCTTGAGCAACCTATTACATTCATCTCCCTTCCTTTTAACCCTTATTCCTACATACTTAGTTAACCTACAAAGTGATATGGTTTTGCCCTCAAAGTGGAAAACCTCTAAGCCTATATAGTCTTGTCCATGACTAAAATAAAAAATGAAAAAATGGGATACATAGACAAGTTATAATCTCTCAGGTTATGATTCTCAATGTAGACTACTCCCTTGAAGGACAACTACGTTACTTCCCATTGAGACAATAAATAGACTGCTCCCTTAAAGGACAACTATTAAAAATCAAAAATAAAAGCTTAGACCACTCCTTTGAAGGATGCCTTAACCAAGCTTTGTTATCAAGGGAAATAATGACTTCGAAGCTTCTCGTATTGATCAGCTTCATATGACCTCAACATAAACAAAATCCCATTGTAGGCTTCTTGCATTAATCAGCTTACACAACAACAAAAAAATAAAATAAAACTTTAAGTCATGGGCTTGCCCATAGTAGCTCTCGGGTCACCCACAAAAGGGGCATACCATCCCTAATAAGAAGGTTATGCTACCCAAACATTCTCATTTCTTTTACTTTTTTCCCCTCATACTCTTTCAAGGGACTTTGAACTGACTTGACACAAGGTGAGTACAATGCTTCTCTAATAAATAAATGGTCAAATGATGAAAACCATGAAAGAGAATCATACTCCTAAGCCTATTTATGTTGTGATTTTGGTCTTTGCAAATATGTGAGCATCCTGCCTTTTTTTTCCCATCCCAATCACATGTCAATTTCTTTTCTGAGATCGCATATCACAACAAGATTTAATCACCTTCTCACCTTTTTGCCAATCTTTCTTGATTCTTAGAGTTATGTGTTTAACAAATATTATCACTCACATATCCATCTCAAGCAAAGATACTCAAATAACTACGCAAAACCATACTGAAACTAACAAACCATTGCCCATTAATCTGTTTCATATAATCCCATGTGAAATACACCAAACATGCAACCATAGTTTCTCTAAACAACAATAAATAGGACAACTATCAAGCCTATGGCATTTATTTTAAGCATACACCATCACAAATATGGAAAAATGTTAAGATGAAGCTAACCAATCAACTATACATATACCATCACACATATGGGAAATACTAGTCTAACTCAACTAACGTGCTCAGCATTAACATAACATAAACATCCACATCATTATAACAACTTCGACATCATCACCATCACATAAACACATCTCAAAATAATAAACTCTCATATATATATACCTTGAATATGAATATACATCCATGAATAATATTAGTATCATCTCTCTCTCAAAAAGTACATCTCTCATCTTCGACTGGTAGGTTGGTGTGTATACAACATATATAAAAACATCATAAATATCATCGGGCCCTCAGAATACTCAAGGTTATAGTCATGGTTGTGAAGTAGTAGTGTCATCACCACCCTATGCTTATCTAAATCTATGTGAGCTAGAAGTCATGGCATGTGTCACTGATCTCTCCTACTCTCTAGCCTAAGAATACCTCTAAATCTATGGGAACTCCTTGATGGCTCTCTCATAGTATGCAATCTCATCTAAAGTAATGTAGTACCTTGTTAGAGATACAGTCTATGACAGACCCAACAAACCTACTGTAGGAACTTGTACTAGTCCCTGTGGTAGAGGAGGAGTAGCCTATCCTGCTGCTCTCAAACTATCTCTCTCTATTGTCAGTGTAGTAACTTGACCCTATAATGGCCCGACTTATCCCATCAGTGTAATCACCTTCCCTGCAATGTCATAACCTACCCCTATAAGACCAAAATCTATGCTTGTGCTACATCTTAGGCCTATACAACTACATCTCTGGAATATATAGTTGCATCTCTCTCTCTTGTCACTCCCTGTAATTTTGGTGGTGGCCTCCTGACCTCAACCACAAGATGCAGACCTATCTACCATAAAAGATAAGCAATTATGCATCTAGGATCTACCACACCCGAGCCTATTGACAACTCCTCAAAATTTGACCCATCTGTTTCCTGGGGTAAAGGTAGGGGTGCCTTTATATCATCCCTCCTATATAGAGGAAAGGTAGGAGGCACATCCTATAACAACCCAAACTATCTCCTAACCTATGCCCCAGGTATCATCTCTAACTCTCTAGTTCATTTCCCTCTGACCCATAACATGCTCTGTAAATCAACAAGCTACTCTGCCTATCCTCTGAATGTAGGGTATGTCAAGTAGGGCCTCCAAACAATATCTATGGGAATCAATCCATCTATCACATGCCTATAATAATTAATGTCCTAAACTATGCCATCTACTCATGTCTGGGCCATACCCTCTCTCCACCATCTGAACTCGACCTTGAAATTAGTTATAATCATAATGAGTAGCCCCAATGGTCATGTCACCATGATGTGCTCATATGCCCAAAAATAGATTAAATCCTTAACACACAAATTATACCATCATTATAGTGTCAAACCCAATAACTCTATATAATTATATTAGAAAAGCTGGTCCCCATGCATACACTGTTTGTTGCTCAACCATCTGTGCTAACACACCTGTTAATGCATTAAAAAATCTCCACCACCACATCTAAAAGTTCATATATTATAATTCCTATAATCATCAAGATAATCAAGTGATGTTGCTCCTTATCAGTAGTGTATAATGGCTCATATGCAAAGCTCACCGAATGATAGGTCACCTCATTAACATGCTCCCCAAATAATGTAGCCATATGAATATCATGCTCCTCTCTTGAACATGAAAAAAGATCCTCACCTTGGAGTGGTATTCATAAAATCTTATATACATCCTATTGTGTCACTGTCAACTCTTTGATAGGCAGATGGAAGGTGTTGGTGGAGTGATCCCACCTCTTTATCAAAGCTATCATTAAGCTAATATCACGTACAACCTGGCAATATCATCACACTCCTCCTAACTCTATGGATTTCATGTGCTCCCACTCATCCATGGTGACATCCATCCTCATCCTCATTAGTAGCATATGTAGTTGATCTCATAATGTCAACTCCTTCCTAGCCTGCATCCACACACACAAACCTCGAGTCACATACTTTCCAATATAAACCTCCAGCCTTTTTCCCTTCTCTCTAGGAGAACTACATAGACCTAAGGCCCACATTTGGGATATGTAGGCAACACTTAGTTGACACAAGGTCTTCTGAGGTGAGCTCGACTGTATACCCACCTAACTCTTTAACTTGTTAACCCACCTAAACCCTATGCCCAATGCCTATCTCTAAACCCTAGGCCCAACTGCCTATTTCTAAACCCTAGGCCTAACTGCCTATTTCTAAACCCTAGGCCCAACTACCTATACCCTAGGCCCAACTACCTATATTTCAAATCTAGGCCCCACAACTTATATCTTAAACTCTAAGTCCCATGGCCTATATCTCACACCCTTGACCCCACGACCTATCTTTTAAGCCCTAAGTCCCATGACCTATTTCATCCTACCTATTCCTAACCACTTCCCTTAACAAAATTTTAACCATACCTCACCCTTTTTCCCTATGCATTGGGAGAACTACATTAGCCTAAGGCCCTCACCTAGGCTATGTAGGTAGCACTCAGTCGACATGGGGTCTTCTATGGCTAGCTCAGCTATTAGGCTCATTGACTAACTCAACTAGGGATCTAAAATTGGCCTTTTTTTCCTATTTGGGGTTTTTTGTGATCAACATCAGTATTATATACCATATCAACACTGGGTGTCAGCGGACATTGACATGAATTGTTAGCTGACATCAGTGAGCCTTACTGACATCAATGACTGGTTCAACCCTAGGGTTGAGTAACCCACCTCCAAAATTTAGTTTTCTTTCTAAAAATGACCCCCAACCCCTCCTAAATTCACCCAAACCTACCCTTACCCCATTTACTACCCCTCTAATTACACTCTCTCCCCCCATACATTCAAATTTAGCCTAAATAACAAATTAGCTACCTTAAATTAAAATTCAACTGAAAGAGCATCCTACTTCATCTCTCTGTCTCCTTTGAGCTGGAATGGCTAGCACTTGTGGTGGTGCACCTTCAACTAGGTCCCCTCCTACCTTTGCCATCTTTGCCAACACTGACACTCTCGATCACACTATGGCCCACCAAGTGCTCAATCACACCCTCACTCTCACATACTCTTCTCAACCATTTATATCTCACCAACTCACCATAAATAGACATGCTAGGGATACCCTATGCCCCATAACACTCATAACTCTTTTTCTCCAATCAACTATCACAAACGAATTTTAGTGGGCCACCAAACCCCTTTTTGTTAGATTTGGTTGCCCACTAATTTTAGAAGTCTTAACCTAAGACACTGATGTTGGCAATACTTACTACCAACATCAATGACATAACTAACATCGACAACCTTAAAATTAAAGTTTTCAACCCCAACCATCATCCTTTGGACTATACCCTAAGTCCAACACACCTTGGAGATCACATATATCTCCCCAACCATGACAACCAACCTTGAAGATCACTTAAATCTCCACCTATGATGACTCTAACTAGAGATCATGAATATCTTCTCGACCATTGACCCTTTTGAATCAACCTTGCATTGCTTGTCTTGACCACTTATGTTACCTCATTATAGTTGGCTATTATACACACACATGTATATTAGGTGTTTTAGTCTGTGACTAAGCTAGTCCTATCATCTATAACCTTTTGTGTTTACCAGGAACACTTCCTACATCAAATCCCTGAAACACATGGACCATTAGAGCTATAACTTTGATCATTTTAACTTTATCAGCTATCACTTACAAGCTATGATTTGGTTATTTATATTTGAGTCCTCCTTGACTTTACCTATTATTGATTATGTCGACTATAACTCATAGTAGTATACGTACAAACAATAATGTTAGCACATTTTCCCTCAACATCCACCCACCCAATTAACTCCTTATCAAATCGGTACTCGATTCTATATTCTCCTCCGTCGGTTCCCATTTTGAGGGGGGATACCTCATCCAATACTTAGATCATCCAACTTCTATTTTTGTCTTGCAACTTGTCAGTATAAATTACAAGATGAAAAGGGGCAAATGTAGACACCTAAATTATGTCACACACGTGCATTACTCCTTGCGTCAAAACCCCCTCGATCCCCTTTTTATAATTAGCCTTCCTAACCCATGTTTTCATTTGTCACACATTTAATTAATTTAAAAATATTTAATTAAGTTAATTATAAACTACTTATGCCACCTTACCTGGCCACCTCATCCTAAGACTAATTCTTACCCTCTGAGTCACCTCAAGACTTAGTCCCCTAATCTTAACTACCCATGACTTGTTCTCACCCCTAACATAAATTCCTAACTAACTATGTTCTTCTTAACCTTACATTTATACCATTTTCTAATGGACACCACACTTGGCAAGAGAAGGAATATAAAATAGGATAAAAATAGCCCTTTTACCTATTCTCATGCCACTGATATCGGTCAACCCTTGGTCGACGTCAATGGGATCATCGACGTGGGTTACTTAAGCCAAATTCCAACCTATTATTTAGGTCAATAGAAAGAAAACAAATCAATCATTCACATACAAGCTTTGGCATTCAAATTTCTACATCTAGGCTTATCATTACTATGCACAAATTAGTCTAGATTGGGAATTGATATACTACAGAAAGCTTGGATTCTTCTAAATCAATTGCACACGCTTGTCTTTTATGTTCACATATTGCTTCAACATGCCTTATCATAGCCATCTATCTATCACTCATGGGTCATCCATTTCACTAGCTAAGTATATCTCTATGTTTTGTAATCCCTTTAAATAGTCATTTTATAATTACTTTACGCTAAACTATTTATCATTTTATGAACATCTTGACTCTCCCTGTGAAGGAGTTGTAAAACTCCTTCACCTATTTCCCTCTATTTAAAACATACCAACCCTCTGTTTAGACCCATATGAGTCTTACCCACTCCCTTACGACTCTTCCCAACCTCACAAACCTGACCAAAATCTACCTCCCAGCTCACAAAAGTATCCTACAACCTTCTGAGAACCTACTGCCCCTACTGACATTGATCATATCTTACCAACATTGGTAGCCTTAACTAAAGTTGGTGACTGTGTATTTCTACCAACTTCCTTAAGCTTGCCTAAAAAACCTCCAAAAACACAAATAACTTACATTACCTGCACTGTGTTACTCTCTACTGTACTTAAATTACAAGAATGGTACAAATATCTCTCTCTTACTCTCTCTTTCATTTTGTTATTAATTACCATTTTATTTCAAAAAATTGACTGTCATCCCTAAGGAAGTTGGACACTTCTAGGAATAAGCGTGTAGCTCGGTAGCCTACTCATATATCTACTAACAAATATTTTTGGTGGTAGTGATTTCTGATTCACAGGTAGTCCTCCCTAGCCAAAGAGGAGTGTTCATCATCGTCTGGATACAGTGTGCAACCAATCCAAGTTCTCTCTAATCTCTAATCCCTACCCTTCATCTTTGTTTCTCCTTAAACATCAAATAGATTCAAAATTTAATGAAACACCATGTGGTGCTAGTGTTCTAATTTGGGTGATAATGTTTGACTGCTATAATTATGTGCAACTGTAACTGATTTTTGTGTCACTATTTCCCACTATATTTACCTGAGTTTGATTTATGTAATCTAAGTCTGTGTGCTAAAAATTATACTTTGAGTGCATTCTAATAGCCTGATCTCTATGACAAACCTATATGAATGCCCCCTCTTTTGAAGGGAGTTGTTGAACTTGTTCAAGAAATCTCCTCAAAATAAAAAACTCTACAAAAATTGTGTTAGCCAAAACATATATGATATCTGCATAATAATCCAATATAATGTGCACATATAACATCAAAATATTAGATAATTTGAGTGTAAGTTTGTAATGTGCAATGTATGTTATGTCTAACATTCAAAAGGCTATCAAGATAGATATAACAATGTATGTAATAATAAATCTGAGTAATAACTAAGTAGCTACCTAGGGGGATGGGGCATGATGTCCATCATGGCACCCAAGTAGGAAGGGGGGATACATGAGGTCCCTCATGGCATCTAAAATTGTAATGTGTAACAAGTAAGAGACAAGTGTCATGGCCATGATGCATACAAGAAAGCATACATACAACAAATATGAGGCACACATAGTAGGCCAAGGGGCCATAATATAAGGGACATGGGCATATGCCACTAAATCTAAGAAAGCAAGACACACAAGGACATGTTCAAATGTCTACATATGCAAATAACAAGCAAGTTGGCTTAGAGCCACATAGAAGGATATATTCAAATGTCTACATACACAATCAAAAAATCACACACAAGGACATGGGCACATGTCCAAAGCATACATACTATGAAAAGAAGTGGCGTAGAGCTAAAGAGAAATGGAAAAATAAAATGCCCTCAAATAAAAGAAGCGTAGAGATACAATTAAGTCTAAACTAAGAAAGCTAGAAAGGAAAGCATACATGAATATGTAATACAAATATGTGTAAGAGCCAAGAGGTATATATGTTGAGTCTAAAGTAGTAATAGCCAAAAAAAAATCTGAGTACGTGTAGAATGATCAATATCAAGATATAACAATGTTAAATTTGTGATGAGAGTTTAGAAAGATATAACTTGGTAATCAAAACTATGTATAGGGTGCCCTCAAATGGGTGAATGTGTGAAATCAGGAACCCACATGTATGTGTATATGCCCCCAATGGGTAAATAATAGTGAATCTGGATCGGTGTAGCGGACCTGAGTCCTGTAGTAATATGTAAGCACTCAATAAGAATAAGTAATGCATGCACATATGATAAAATTAACTATACTAAGATAACTAACATATGTAGTGTCTAGAAAATATAAGAAATGTAAACATGGGAATCATATAATCTATAAATTATGTTTTATGTGTAAATATATGAATGTTTTTTTTATGTTTTTGACACATTGTATTGTTTTTGTATTTTTGGGATATAAGCTATGTACAAGCAACATGAAAATGAAACTATGCACAAGGAACAAGAGAGAAGGAAAGTATGTACATGAAGGGAAGAACAATATTAATTGACGAGTCTCATGGGAGACTTTTTATTAATGTGGCATGTGTCAAATAAAGGAACAATGATCATGTGCGCTATATGAAAAGGTAACTGAGATCCCATAACCTACTATACTAAGTGATATATAGCTGACACTAACTATGAAGTGGTCCTAAGAATCTATGAAATTGACTGTGATGTCGTATGAACTCTAGGGGTCCTACGAACCCATCTAGTAGAAGATGTTATAGCTGGCATAGGTGCCTTATGCTGAGAACTCTGAGAAACTAATAATACTAATCTAAAAAAAAATTAGTAGAGGGAGGTCATCTAGAATCTGCAACATATCTCTAATTTGAGGGTCTCTCTAATAATGGTCTCCATGGGAGAGCATGTGTAAGTGGAAACACTATAGGAGTAGACCTCACCTACACTGTTGGCAATACTAAACTCTATGGTGTATTAATAGGAAATGTGGTAAGAGTTGTAATTGGTAATTGTGGTGTAACTACCTATGGGATGGGTAGAAGATACTCATATGAAAGACCCTCAACTATGATCACCTAATTTACATGTAATATTTGTGGCATCTATGCATGGTAGATGGGATGGCTTCTAGTTTTTTTATCCATGGCCTACCCAATAACATGTCAAATGTACCTGTGCTGGGTATCGATAAGAATCTAGTGGCCACATGTGTTAGTCTAACCTATAGTGGAAGTACAATCTCCCCGATGGAACTTTGAACATGGCCACTGAAGCCATGAATAACTATCTATAGGAGATATATCATGTTATGAATACCTTAAATGTTGTATAAGTGTGATAGTGCACATGTTAATACTTGACCCATTATCAATCACAACACTCTGAATAAGATGATGATCTATGTAGGCTCGTATAAAGGGTGCATATAAATCTGAATCATCATCAATAATATCCTCCTTTGAGAAAGTGACGAGTGGTCTAGCTAGAACTATAATATGGTACACACTAATGTTATTATGTAAGAAGTGTGCATCCTTTGTAATGGTGTGATATGATGCTAGTGGTGGATATGCTTGATATGTGTAGTGAACTCCTATAGTGCCCCTTGTCTCATCTGTTTTATGCTTTGGAAACAAATCTAAGAATATTTTCAATGTCTTAGCTTTTGTTGTTGAACTTTGGGTGCCTCTGTGGGTGTGCTCACATCAATTATGATGGCTTCTATCAAATCTTGTATATTATGTTTTAATGTGATGCATCAGTTTGTTATATGTCTTGGTGCCTTGTGATATTCATATAATGCATTAGAACCATAGATTTTTGGATGAGGCAGTGTTGTATCAACCTCTTTTATGTGAGGGAGAGATATGACATTACATTCTAGGAACTGTTATAAAACACATGTTGGTGATTATGGAAGGTTGGTGAAAACTATCCATGGAGGAGATGATAAAACTAGGTGAGGAGATGGCTCTGAAGATGCGTTAATTGTGGCCTTAGATAACTCTTATTTTTAGTGGCCCTTACCTTTTATGGAGGCTTACTATAACTCTTACTAGTTGATTCTAATCCAATTATATATTTCAATTTGCCCATAGAGAGAAGTTTGACTTCTCTTTATTTCAATAAATGGAATAAGTTTGTGAAGGTTGGAAACTTCTTGAACAAAATAGCTTCATGTAATGCTGGTCGTAGCTTTATTTGAATATGTCCTGGAGCTCTCTATCTGCCATGGGGCTAGTCAACTTGGTTAATATAGTCTTATATCTCAAAATGTATTCTAGAATAGGCTCATTTTATTTTTGTTTTAGTTGTTCTACTTGAGAATATGAGATCTTATCACTAATTTTTATTGAGAAGTGTGTTAAAAACATATTTTCCAACGGATTAAATGTAGTGATAGACTAGTTTAGTAGATCATAGAACCATTGTAAGACATAATCCTTTAGATTGTATGGGAACAACTTAGTGAGGAGCCAATTATTTGGCATGTAGTCCAAACATGCTATGTGGAAATCTTAGAGATGGTGCTCTGGGTCATGCTTACCATCATATAATGTAGGCTTAGGTGCCAGAAATCTAGTTGGCAAAGGAGTTGCTACTATGTGATGTGTCAAAGGTGTTTGTAAAAAAACATGAGAATCCAAGGTATGTGATGACATAACAACTCCCTACTCAAAATGTAACACCTTACCCTATAGATAATTAACCTCATGCATAAAGAATTATACATTTGGAGAGGAGGAACTAACCATATGAGGTGTAGTTGTCACTGAACGTTGTTGAGTTAAAATTGATTGTTGTATTAGTTGAGTTAGCCCCAAAGTAGGTGTAACAATGTTATTATTTAGGGGGTAGAATATTGACCATTATTTGATTAGTTCTTTATTTCCATTATGACTTGTAAAATCTATGCACGATCATGGGGTTGTTCTCAAAGTCTATCTCTGAAGCTTTGTAGAATCTCATCCTTATTGACAATCATATTTTCATTGTTAAGTGGGGGGAGAGTGTCCCGATTCTCATGTTGTGTATCATCTTGATCTTGATTGTATTTCTCATATTCAAATGCATTATCATTGAATTCAACATAATTAGGATGTGAAGGATTAATGATGGGAGTTTTAAATGATTCCTTGCCCATGGTATAAGTTTGAATGAAAGGAATATGAGTATGCTTAATAGGATTACCGCTAAGCCTAACACTTCTTCTTAAGGGAAGAGATATAGCTTTTTAAAAAGGCATATAGTGAACAAAGTGAAATAGGGATGCTAAAACAGAATGTATGAAATCTAAAAAAGCTTAGCACAAATAATGAAAATAGGAAAAAGAAGGATACAAACCCTAGTAACATCTAGGGTTAGGGTTTGAATAGTATTCAAAATAAGACAGGTTCACCAAATGTTTTAACCTTTTAGGACTTAGATAAATGTAAATCCTATGTTGTTAAAATGCTGAGTAAAGTAAATCAAGGTAGAAATATGAAATAAATATAACCACTAATTTGTTATAAAATCAACTTAATCTGACATTTCTAAAAATAACAACAAATAATGTAAATAAGAACTTAACTAGAAAGTGATTGAGATGGACGATCTAGAGGTTTAAAATTGAGATAGAGGTTGTCTGAGTGTCACAAATAGGATCCAAGTGTCAAAACCCCTCCTAAACATTAGTTCTCTAATTATACATTAACACTATGTGGTGCTAGTGTCCTTGTTTTGACAATAGTGTCCTCTATGCATAACTGTTCCAAGCTTCTAGGTGCACTTGTGTATAGGTCTGTTAAGTCTGTTCCTGCATGCACAAGTTTTGAATCTTTGTTTATGACCTATTTTGATTGATTTTATGAGAAAAACCTAATCTTACATGTTGATAGGGCATCCAATTGATACAAACAATAGTGTGTTTGTTAGTGGGGTAGGCTGGACATCCTCAACACTTCGCTATGATGAGAGTTGCCTACATACCAATACTCTAAATAGGGATCAAGCTAAATGTAATTCTCCCTACCTAAGTGCTAGTGTAAGTGCAAGTGAAGCTAGTATGATTATAGCCCTAAGTGCTTTAAATTTACTTGAGACTATAAATTTGAGTAATATGATCTCAGGAATGTTGTAGATGGTAGTATGCAGTAGGGTATAATAGGGATTAATAACCTTAATTGTGCACTTGTTCTAATTTTATATGTGTAATTTGCATTTGATGTGCATCTAGTGGTTATAGGGCTAAAATTCATGTATATATATTATTCTAGTGCTTGTGTAAGTGCTAAAAAAGGTCTAGGCTAACCCTGGGAGGTCTAAGATTTGAAAAGATATTTATTTGTGGAAAAAGGAGGGAAAGGACAATAATGCCAAAATTGGGACACTAGCACAATGTGGTGTTACTGTCCCTATTATGGTGCTAGTGTATAGGTGGCATAACCTGAGGCACGAAGGGTGAAGCTATAAGAATGAGGGTTTGAGACTACTTTAGGGATGATTAGGGATGCCTATGGCCCATACAAAGGCTAGATAAGTGTGAAAATAGGCCCTAAGATAAGTCTAGGGCTAAACTAGGGATAAGTGGTCTCAAGTATCACTCTTAAAACTAAAGTATCATTTTTAGGTGATTACATACACAACATAGTTGATCATATCCAAATATCCTTTACAAAAACAAGTGCAAGTAAAGTGTACACAATTAAAAAAAAACTAAAAGTATACATCTATGTGAAGAAAAATATATCAAATGAACATCATCATATATATCAAAATGGTAATTTTTTAATACAAATAGAAACATCATTCATACATTTGGGGCATATCCTTAGGTGTATACTCCTCATCACTATCTATGTCAACCACTCTAACTTCCCTCAAAGTGGTTACAATTTGGTCCAACATGGGCTCGCGTGCACGAGATAGCTCATATACTCTCTCATCAAATGACCATAATTGATGTAGGTTCTCATCATTCTCATGATGTAGTACATCATACTTCTCAATCAACACCTACATTATCTTAGTGGTGCTATGCTACAAGATGTCTTATATGTCAAGCTCTGCATGCAACTCCTCATGTTTGGTGGTTGTGCTATGATATGTGGTCATTGCTCTCACTACAGGACCAAATAAGGGTACATGGGAACTTACAATATCAAAAACCCTCTTAATAAAAACCTTGCCAACTATATCCATGGACACACCCTGAGTGAGGGTGCACATTGTAGAATCTACCATAGTATCCCACTCTTGATTGCCTACAAAAAAGACATACAAAATATAAATTAGCTACTTTTAATACATTGTATATTATATCAACCGAATATAAAGTCAAATCATGTTACTTACATGTGGCTTTCATATTCGCCTCATATATGGGTTTTGGTCCCATGGGAGCACCACCACCTCCATCTCCTCTCTCACCTCCATATGCCACAAGTATGGCATTAGGTGGGGTGACTATAAATAGAAATAATAATGGCCAATGATCCCCTACACACCACTACAAATAACCATATGGACATCCTACATCATCCCTATAGCCTTGGGAACCACTTGATCTCACTCATCACCATGTTGAGGGGCTAGATCCACATGTTTTAGTTTTAGCCTATCATTGGGCCTATGCTCAATCTTGACTGTATGATGCCATGGGTAAGGAGGTGATGATACCCCTTGCACTACATCAAACTATTGAAGTACATGATCATACTAAAATAACTCATATATATTGGGAAAGTCATCAACCAACCACACACTCACATAGATCCTCTACAACTCATGCCCAACCTTGGGCCATCCAATAAATGTCTTATATGGACACCATAATTTGATATGATGTCAATCTATTCAAAATAGTGTGATACTCCACCATGGTGTGTAGTTTTCTAAGGTGAGTACCCACTACTCTATCAATGTTTGAAGATGGGCCCACCCATCTAGGGGTCCACCAACCAGCTGCACTACTGTAATATGCTCATAATCCAAAATATGTAAATAGGTCCCATCTCTAATACCTTTACTACAACTCTCCAAACACAATCTATAAAGGTCTCCATATAAATGGGCAAGTATTCTATGACCCCACAAATATATGGTACCCTCCACCTCAATTTTTCATACAATTTGATACATGTAATATGAAATCACCACTGTGTTACCTTATACTACTACAAAATAAGCCAATAATACATAAATAAATTTTTTCAATCATGGAAATTCACCTCTAATAATATTATCCAATTGAATCACATTACTCAACTCTGCATCTATGACCCTCTAACTAATGAAATGCATAAAAACCACTGAATATAGCCATGGATGCCATCCCCAACAACCTATGCTCTCTCACCTATGATAGGCAACTGAAAAATGTGATACATGTCCTCCAAAGTGACCATCATTTCTTTTATTAGGAGCTAGAAGGTACAAGTATCTAGGTTCCACCTCTTAGATAGAGCTGTAATGAGGTGGACATCATATGGAATTTTCCCTAAGCGGGCCACATGGCCCAATCTAGCCTAATCTATCATGGCCCAATCGACTGCACCTAGACTTGGCTCTATTAAGGTGGATAAATGCCTCCCATACTAGAACTCTCAAATATATATATGCATATATATATATATATATATATATATATATATATATATATATATATATATTCACATAAATGATAAAAATCAAGTGTTATCCATTACACTAAAGCAAAAATACCTAGGTTTTACAGATAAAAAGATAATAGCATTGGATGCTACCATCGATACATGACATAAACATTTGACTTTCTATCAAAATTTGGACACTAATATTGAGGTACTGGCTGTACTATCCAAAACTTAGACAAAAGTGTATGTCATCCCATAAAAATCTATTTTTTTGCTAAAAATGTTAATTTGAAAATTAAACATTACCTCTCAATTCATAAGTAAACCTTCTTACTAGCTCATAAAAAACTTGGCCAACTAGGGTTGTCCGGAGCACATAAAATCGTAGTGGTCATGGGGTTATTTCATGCAACATTATTAATTTCTACCCAGAGCTCAAATTTTCAAAAGATTTAAAGTGCAAATAAATTGAAATTTCTATTCAAAACTCTTAATATACAACTTATACAAGAACTTCAAGTGCACATATCCTGATCACTGATTGTCCAAATCTAAAACCATAAAGTACTTTGGAATCCAGGAAATGAGATTTTCAATATACTAGCTGCATAATTTTGGGGTAAAAACAAAAAATCACCTAAAACTATGTTTTTACCTAGACCTTATATCAGAATCCAAATACAATGTTATATTTCAATTTAAAACCTTTAACAAGATATATCACCAATACATAATCAATCTCTACTCACTCAATTTATACATTATATCGATACATTATCCTTTTGTGATAAGATGACTCATAGATTCTATTTCCATCATCCCAAAAGGGGGCATATCAGTGGGGGCATCTTACAAAAATATGTCTTCCATAATCATATTAGTGCACACATTTTCTAGATTTAGTGGGGGTATGACATGATTACATGTCCTCCACATTTTGTTTCACAGTCTTAGATTCAATGGAGAATGTTATGGAAACATGTTATCCACACTTATACCAGTTCTCAAATCCATATTATAGTGGGGGCATGTTATAGAAACATGTCCTCCACACTTGCACCACTTTTAAATTATAGATACTTTGTTCACATTACATGGCTTAGATATATATTTGGATCAACATTCTATACATTGGTATTACCATTATACACATATTACATAGTAGTGGTGCTTATGTTAAGCATAATATACCAATCTATATAGAGTAATTTTATTCACTCTAGATACGATAGGGGGAATGAATAAGGGTTCAATCTTTTTATTTACTCAGACACTAATTTATCTCCTAGATTCACCATATTACTATGGGCTATTACTATATCATGAAATTTTATAGCATTATAGACTAATACCTATGATGGAATTTTATAGACAATTATTAAGCCTTATCTATTTGTAGTGGTTGGTTCCATTTATATATTAGAGTGATTAAATCATCTAATCTCATCAGGCTAGACACTCGAGTTATGTTAGTTGGGAAACGATACTCTTCATGACCAAATCACCACTCTTCCTATACTAGGTTAGGGAGATGATCACCTCCTAACTCTCCCCATCCCAAATATAACACTACCAAGGTGCAATGCAATTGAACACTTGTGAGCTCACTCATATTCCTAAATAGAATATGGATGAGGGATCAAGTACCCTTCTACTTCTTTAGTCTCCATTCCAGATCCATCACTATGCAACACATACACAAGTGTATTCTATCCATGTTATTTTTTTTAGTTTTATTTCTATTATTTCCCATCTACAAATTTATACAGTGATTGCTTTGTGACATACTTTTGGTTGTAGTTAAAAATTTGAGTAAAAGGTTGGAATAAAATTCAAGCAAAGACAAGGTGTGTTGTACACACTAAGGTACACATTTTATTTTATTTTAAACTAGTAATTTTAGTTTCATGCATTATTATATTAAATGGGGAGGGGGGGGGGGTGCAAAAATGTAGAGATCCATATTTAGTATGAGCATAATTTCATAGCATGTTTTCATAACTTTTTCATGTATAGGTCTCTTGATCGAGAGTTGGATATATAGTGGCATGATATCGTATAGACCTCTTCAGCTCCATATTATTTCACTTTCTTCATCCACCCCTTTGGGCCTTATGATGTCAAATTGACTTTTTATCCAATATATTCTAGGGATCCCTGCCTATGTTTTATGTTATCTCTATGTATTTAACTTCTAGACACCTGTGTTTGTGTTGGACTCTTGCATTGACATAAGTTTCCAACTACAATGAAAGGGTCTAGACTTATCTTTTGATAATTTTCCATACTTTTTAGTTTGTGACCATTTTATTTAGCCCCATATGTTTATTCTATTATTGCCTTTTTGTGCACCACTAGGTCCTAATTCAAAATTAAGAGATCCCTATATATATAAAAGCTATGGTCTAATTACATCACCCTGCATTTTGATAAAGCACGTTTCTATTTGCCAAGTACTTTATATTCCAAGCTATCAAATTTAATTACATTATTGAATTGAATATCTAAAGAAGTGAAAAGGTAAATCTAATTTTGCATTACTTTTACAAAGGGTTACAATAGAAGAAAGAACATATAGTTGCACCATCATAATTCCACACATGTTTAGGAGGGAGAAATACATGCAAATCTGCGGCCCTATTCAAAGTAATGGCTATGTAGGTAGCACTTAGCAATATCTAGGGTTAGTAGGGTTATCTCAACTCATGTGCTAACCCCTTTTTACCAAGTTATAGGAGGTCAGGTAAGAAAACTATGGTTGTGTTTATTTTATTCACTATATGCACAATCATACATATTATGAAAGATAAAATAGTCATACAGGTGACATCACAACTTTAATGGAAATTTGGATCTATTCATGTATATATTCTAGGTTGGACACTTGTGTCGAAGATCGACACCTACATCGACACACCTGTCAAGACTCCATGCAAGCATCCTGATGGTGAAAATAATCAGAACACATGATGAGCAAATCACATAGACTATTCATTGTCATGAGGTGATTCCATATCATTGACATTGTCTATAATAAAACATAAAATAAGATACGGTCTCTTTATCCCTTGGTTACCTAGCATTTTACTATATTTATTACATGTGTAAATAGGTGAATTTCCATAATTTGGCATATATGAATGGATTCTAAATATTATCATATTGTATTCAAATTATTTTATTTTCTTAAGTGTGTTTGTGTAAAAACACAAATAACATAAAACAAATTACTTCCTCTTATAATGGTATTTATTCTATATTATTGTCTTTATGTTCATCCATAAGTACTTGGGGTGTTAGTGGTTTATGAATATCACGAGAGACATGCTCTATTTTACTTGATCAACCTATTTCATAAGCAAATATACTATTAATTGGAATAATTTTTTTATGTGGTGCTATTTAAGGAACTATCAAAGTGTCTAACTATAAGATTTTACAAATTTTAAATGGCTCATCATCAACAGGAATAGTCCATAGTGTCCCATCATGTATGAATTTTACACATCCATGTAATCTATACGGTGTAGATTCCATAAGATGCATCTAAGGTCTACCTAAAAACATGTTATAATGCAGTGATCAAGACATTACTTGAAAAGTATCTTGTATTGTTTTTAGCCCCAATGTTCATTTTATGTGATATGACCAATAGGCAAGTTGCATGAATTATCAAATCCTTTGATATGTATATCTGATTTTGTAAGAAATTTTGGAGTAATACCCATGATTTGCAAAATTTTTATACTACAACTGTTTAGAATTGATCCATTATTAATGAGTACTTTCTTAATTGCCTTATTTTGAATATTGACTTGTATAAACAAAGGAAAATATTGATCAATCGTGTCCTTTAAGGGTGAATTTGTGTGATTAAAAGTTACGAGGTTGGCATTATTTTTAAGGAATTGTATGATATCTGCAAAATAGGCTAGTTTAATATCACTTTGTACTTGGGTGTCAAGTAAGCTTCATATAGGATATCCTTGTAAATAGTTGATTGCTTCAAAATTTTAAGAATTGATATCTTGGCATGGGTGTTACTTAATTATTTAATTATACAATACCCTTTATATTAGATGATAAGCCTAAGCTTAAAAGGAACATGTTGTAGATTAACAGGTGGTTGAACAGGTTGGGCACCCTTTCCTTTTCATGTAGTGACAACATGGATTGTAAAATCCAATATAAGTTGTGAGTGAATAATGGGATCATAATGGTATTTATCACTTGAATAGGATTTTTGTGGAATAAAAGGTTGAGCACATGCACGTTGGCACTTAATAAATCTATATAAGGGCTATATGGTATTGCAATAAACATTACAAAAAGGAGTTAGATGTCTATCTTATTTTATCTTGCTATTTTTATTTGTATCAATTTGTTGATTCCATTTAAGCAAAATTTCAATTAATTTCATCATGCATGATATACAATAAATAATGAATATCATGATGTAATTGACAAAGGAAATAGTAAAATATCTACACTTTTTTCTAAACATAATTTATTCCTTTGAGTTTTTAAAACAATTTGATTTTTACGATATTTAAAAAAAAATTAAATATAAAAAACATAGGGCACACTAGGATTGGATAAGAAGACTCAAAGATCGGGTTCACTAAATGCTTAACCCTTTTTAGGGGGAAGGGTTAGGGGGAAAGGTTATTCAAGAGTGAGATAACCTATTCCTAAAAGTAGGCCAATTAAATAATTTAGTTTATAATATTCTATTTTCAGTATTGAATTACAAAAATACTAAATATATAAGCTACAATGCTAAATAGTAGTTTGATTTCAAAATGATAAAGAAGAAATAAAACTTAGGTTATGCAATGATGTGTATACATATATGAGATGTACAAGATTAGAAACATGTTGTCTAATGTTCAGAAAATAATCATCAAATTTTGAAAATATTCTTTATGGATACTAGGACACTCATGTTACCCTATGAACACTTGGATCGCCCTATGGACACTTGCATCGATGCTATTGTCTGAATCCTGACATAATTGTCATGTATAGAATATTATTTGTATCAAGATGCAACCACCTAGGTATTTTTGGGTTTTTAATTGCATTTCATTTGATGTATTTGGATCTTGTGCACAGGCTATCAATGATTATTTTTAACTCAAACCTTGACTCTCCACCTTAGATTAGGTTACCTTGCCAAAAATGGGTTAGAGGGCTCACAGTGTCAATCTAACCCCAAAGACCCCTCTATCAATAAACACTGCCTACATAGCCAATACTCCAAGGAGGGCCTCAAAGTTATGTAGTTATCCCCTATATGTGGTAATGTTTGTACATAAGGGTGAAATATACTATATTACAATGCATGTAGTGATATAATTGGTAACTTGACAAATATGGATCATGGGATATCTCTTGAGTGATTTATACATGTAATATGATTAATCCTATGATTGATGTGAAAATATGAATGAATATGGCATAATAGCGTAGTTGTGCAATTGATTGATTGAGTTTGAAGTTGTGATTGTTTAATAGTTACTAGATGTCCAAATGAATTATTTTTGACTTGTATTTATACTAGATCTTTTAAAATGATCCTCGCATAATGGTTAATGACATTCTTAGGCCAACCCATACACTTCAAAATGTTTTATTATTGAAAAACACACTTCTATTAATTTAACAAAAAACTTATAATACAAAACTCATCTTAGAAAAAAATGGGTGGAAGTCACACCCCAAAAGCCACACTAAGCTAAGGAATCCTTAGGAGAAACAAAAGTCCAAAATAGGCCACAACTTGACCAATAACCATAGTTAAGCTAACTCAAGTGCACATCAATCAAAAAGGAAACAATTGAGCAACAACTATGAACATGATGGCCGATGGAGGAGGTAGAGGCAAATGATCATGAGGATTTCCTCCCTAGCCATCTTGGGTTGGGGGATATTCATCAACTAAGAGGGGGTCCCATCCATCATCCTACTGGTTAACTTCATTATCATGTTGCACCTAAAAATCTTGGTGGGGAGGAGATATGGCTAATGCCAACTGTGGGAATTTATCCTGTAGAGGGGATCTCCACCACTTACCTCTACTATGTTTTTGGCCTTTGTTAGATCCTCAGGGAGGAGATGGTCAGCAAGATTGAGGAGAGGAGTTCCGCCAACTTAAATACCTATGATTTTAAGAGTAGTGGTGCCTATCCCAATGCCCATAACCCTAGGAGGGGAGTAGTGAGGAGGGGGATCAATAGGCTCACAACTGACTATACAAGGAGCATTTCCCTAATGGTTTATGAGGAGATGTAGATGGTGAAGCTAGAACCAGACCTTATATGTTTGAATTTATATCTAAAGGGTAGCATTAGCAATCAAAACAACTTTATTAGTTGTAGAACATGCTTGATTTATAGATTTCCAAATTTAAAACAAAATATCAGTAGGAAAAATCAACTAGAATATGTTATATCTTGCAGGTAACAGGTCATAGTCCCCTAGGAGAGCCATTTTATAAGTGAATATTTCAAGCCTAAAGGGTTTGAAAATGGTATGATCCATCTTCAGGCTGATGGGCATGAGGATAAAACCAAAAGATGTGCTTGATAGTTTTTGGGTGATGATAGGTTGGGCAAGTGGGATTTCAAAACCCCCCGTGTGTTTGAGCCTATTCCCCATAGGCAGACCTTTGTATAGGATACACTAAAAGAAATGGGATTTTTTGTCCTTAATACAAGTCAACCATATATTATCAAATCTTCATTCCCAAACCCGATGGAGAGATTAGAGAGACCACTGCCGATTGAGGGCATCCATATCAATATGTTTCCCTTCAAAACCTACTTTTACCTTAATCTAAAACATAGGCCAAAGAAGCCAGTCCCTAGAGTTATTACAAAAGAGATCACCAACTGTGAGAATACCTTTCTTGAATAGCCCTAATATTTTGATTTAGGGGACCATGGCAAAGGGGACATTGTGGAAGTTTAAATGGGGAGACCACGATAATGACTGAAAGTTTAGAGAAAAACCACTTCTAAACCCATCCCCCACCCAAATGATGTGGGGTTTGAGCTTTACCCAGGACTTCCAAACACTTTACATGACAAAAATGCCCCCTAATTTGACTATCACTGGAGAGATAAGCATGATATGAAAGCCAATTCCTTGTTAGGCTTTTCTACCAAGTAGGCAACCTTGAGAGATGTAGTGCCTTAACAGAATTTTCTAGTCTTCGTTCCCTTCTAAGCTTATGATGATCTATTTAACCCCAAGAAGATTTTAAAATGTAAGTGTTTGTAAGGTAAGGATACTTACATTGGTGTAGGGATATTTTGAGTTATTATCCTATCCTAAATGTAGCTATCCAAGATTAAGGGAAGTTGTTGAGGTTTTATAACTGACTGTGAAGGATATATATACATATCAAATTTTAGGCATTTTATGGTTATAGGTGATTGATATAATTAGAATATTTAAGTTTAGAATAAGAAGTAAGTAATTAAACCCAATGAGGTGGTGATTATGATATTTTTAGATACGAGGAAGGTGTAGATGATATTTTGTGATTATGTAGCACCTCAGTCTTGTACACTTGGCAAACTCAGACCTTGGTTGTTCCTCTTAGTTCTACACATAAATTGCTTCTACAAGCCTCACATCTACTCTATCTTATGCCCCTTGGATTATTTCTCATTTTGGCTAGCCTTATATTAATGATACAAACATATTATCTTGCCTAAAATTCTTAAATTATGCTTATCTTACACCTATGTAAGTTCTAAACATGTACCTACTCTCCTACTCCTTGGATACTAACATCTATGATAGACAATAACATCAATGTTATTGTCTTACCTCGACACAAGGGTTTAGTGCCCTAATGTCATCCAATTTGAAAATGACACATATTATAATAGTCAGCCTAAGTGCTTTAATGTGAGTTATCTCCTGATAATATTGATAAAAAGACAATATCAACCCTTATTAATTCCTCACTTATGAACACCTAATAATCAGATTAAAATAGAATTCAAGAAGCACTAAAGTTATGAAAATCTTTCCTATTCTAACCTATTTTGATACCAATCAAAATAAAAACTTAGCTACAAGTTTGAAGTACTAAAGTAGCAGTCATAAGGTCTTATTTGCTAAGTTATAAGTTAGGTCACTATTGTACTTACTTTTACATATATTACATGATTCACATACAAGCCAACACATAGGGGAGAACTACATGAGTTTGAGTCCCTCTTCTAGAGTATTGGATATGTAGGTAGTGCCCTTTGATAGTCGGGTCATTATGGGTCAGCTTGACACCATGTGCCCACTAACCCATTTTCCCCAAAGGTCACGTTGAAGATGGAAAGCTAAGGTTTTGCCATTTCACTAGGAGTGACAACCCATGACCTAGATCTAAATGCACCAAAATGAAGGTAAATTAAAAATCATAAGAATTTAGGTGGACACATCTTGTTTCAACTAATATTCCATATAGGACACTAGAATCAAACCCAAACATTAGCATCGATGCAACTGTCTAGGGCTGATGTAATTATCTTGAGAATAAGAGGCACCAAATCCAAAATATGAAAATTATTATAGAATTTCTTCTAACTTGATTTTAGACTGTACTAGATCTAGATCTATATTAACATCAAAACAAGCTAAGCACATCACTTCTTTTTTATTTCCATATCTAGCATAGTTGTACTTTCTATTTATAGCTTATCTCAATTTAATAAATTCAACATATGATATATTTGAGTTTATCACATTAATTAACTCATTGTAGATTTGATATTCACCCTTGTGCCCTATCATTTATATATACTTAAACCTATCTACTTAAGTATGGTCGACATCTGAATCAGGGTTAAACATTTGGTGAACCCAATCTTTGAACATCAAACCCTAGGCTATCTAGGGTTTTTTGATTTCTTTTCCTATTGCTGATTCGTGATTAATAAATCTTGCAATCATGTTTTCCATGGACATATTTGTAAATTATTTCATGGTCTAATACCTTATACTTGTTATGGTTTTCTATGTTGCTTCTCTCTTAAAAACTCTTAAGCAAATTTGTGTGCATAATGATAAAGTGTTAAAATGGAGATAACATTTGCTATCTATTCAAAATTCCTCTTATAATGCTATAGTGTTGGTATCTAGATGCCAACATGCATACTCTCAACCATTTATTCTACTAAAGCCTTATTTGAGTGACAGTTACCATTCTACACCCATTTTTTGCCCATGAATTATATTAGATTTTGCGGTCCATATTATTACTACTTGAAGAGTTAAGATTGCTCAACCTACACCACCACTTATTAATATACAATAGGTGCCTCCTAATCCTAAAATCATGATAAAATTTAAGGGACATGACATTATTGACAAATTGATCAATACACATGATAAAATTTTAGTTCTTGAGCTCCTAAAACAATCTAATGTTTACAAAGACATCTTATATGAGACATTGCATGAAACTCAAGTTCTAAATGATATTGAGCCTGCTTATTTTGTAGATATCATGAAAGAGCTCAAGAACCATGCCAAACTTATTACCTTTGATCCAAATGACTTACCATCCAAATATATTGTTGATCAAGAGTTACCTTTGTTCATACAAGTGACAATATAAAATAAGGGCATCAAAAAGATGCTCATTGATAGTGGATCAGGCATAAAGATTTGTAGTATCAATTATTTAACCACCACAAGCATTAACACCAATCTAATTCAAAAATTGATTATGTGTATCTAAGGGTTAAATAATTCACAGTCCTCTAGTTGGTCAAATTACATTAGATTTGACATTAGGACCAAAAATTGTTTCAACTACTTTTTAGGTAATGTCTCGATCATTGCATTATAATTTACTTTGGTTCGACATTGGATACATTTAATGGAAGTTATCCCATATACACTACAAAATTATTTAAAATTCATACATGTTGGGACTTTATTAACATGCCCACCAATGATGAACCATTCAAATTTTATAAAATGAGATAATCCAAAATTGAAGGCATTCCTATAGTGGTACCACCTAAACAATGCATTCCTATTGAGCGTATACACACTTATGAAATGGGTGACTCAAGTACAATGGATCCTTCATCTTAATATGTAACTAAGGTACCACATATTGAGGTGCACATAGATTCACATCAAAAACAAGAACCATTACCAAAAGAACCATTAAAACCACAAGAACCTCCTTCATTTGAGCTTTCTTTATTGGTCAATAATGAGCAAAATAATGGGCATGTTTTCAACTACTATGATAGTGATGATGATACCAAACATGATATGATAGATGAAATAATGTGTGTACTAAATTTTTATCCACTTGATCACATTTCACATAACTTATTCGAACCTATAGGCCTTGATACATAAAGGATCAATCCACTTGTAGAAGAAATGACATTGAATCTAGATATGGGGAACACAACCATAACAGATGAGCATGTAAATGTTTGTCACTAAATTCACCCCCCTTGGTTAAAAACATTGAGCTAACCTTATAAATTTCAAATGCAATTATACCATGTGAATAATGTGGAGTCTTCTCCAGGAGCTTCAAAACCTACCAAAAGTTAAAATCTTTCCTATCTTTTGAATGAGAACTATTTTTTCAACTACCTTAATTCATGCTAGGAGGCTTTAATCCTATTGAATAATGCTTATACCACCCTCAAGGGTTGAAAAAGACATGAAAACTCTTCTAATCACTCAATGACCACATGACCACTTAATACATCACCCAAGGACTCAAGACAACCATGACTTATGATGATCTCTGTAGTAGGTTCTAACACAAACATGAAACCTTAATCAATGCTAACAAGGTTCAAAATGAGACCAAAGAAGACATCACCATGCAAGAAGATCACTATGTGCAAGCTTGGGTGCGTGTCATGGGGAAGCTTTTGGTTTTAGGGGTTGATATTTGGCCTAGGAGGCCAATTTGTCAACATTTTTGGCAATTTATAAGGGGTGACCAGCCTGCTAGTCAAGGGAACCCACTCACTCTTAATGACAATGACAAGAATCGTACATGTCATCATGACTTGGATGACCACCTTCTTGGACTGCCAAACAAATTAACACCTTATAATACCTTTTAGGACTATAAAAAACCCACAAAACACAAAAAATGCACCAAAGAAAATAACACCTAACACCTAAGAAGCAATAACACAAGACACCAAAATAACTAAGGCAACTACTTATGTATGACATACTTATTGAAACAAGACAACAAAGTACAATAAACAACTAAACTGACTCAAAATATTTTCTCCTCTAGGATCAAATGTAAATGTTCTTTGATCACTATGGCATCATGAGGTCTGGTTGTCATGCATTAAGTGGAATCTAATTAGGGATTGGTTACTGAATGAGGATTTCCACTTGTAGTTGGAGACACTATCATGCTGATGCCTCTTAGGAGAGCAACTAAACCCTCTTAATCTACCCTTAGGTGCATGGGTTGGCTATATGAGTCTAACACCCAATCATATCCATTCTATATCTATCTATTTTGCATGAACAATGCCAATTCTACCTCAATTATGGGTTGTTCATGATTTTCCATGTTCACATGTAGTGATCCTCTTGACAACATAACTAGTATGCCTTAGTCTATGCCTTAATTCTATTGATATGAGATGGTGACTTGTCAAGGCCTCCAACCTCTTTACAAGCATCCAAGCATGGCTACCATATATCACCATGGACTTCAATGTTTTCACCTTGATCCTCATGAGGCATACTAAATGGCAATATATCCTCACTTGGTTTGTATTTAGGAGTGTCAACTTGAGGTACTATTGCAACAAACACTTCATCCTTCTTTTCATCATCTTGGGCCTGCTCTTCTTATAGATGACAATTGATAAAATCAACAACTGAAGCATCCTCATTCTACTCCATAAGAGGTGCAAGTCCTATAAGATTTTCATGTTCCTTACAAATGTTTATGTATTACTGCCAAAGATCTTCATCATCTTCTTGAAATTTCATATAATCATGATCACACTTTAAACTCTCATCGACTATTTGGATGTCATGCTCATCAACAAAATCATCTTGGTAATAAGAAAGGGGTATTTTGTCTTCAATGAAACTATTTTTTTTTTGAACACATACCTTTTCTTGAAAGTTTGAATACCCTTGGAGGTTATCTCCTTGCCTTGCAACTGCTACAAGCTGAACATATACTTCACTTTCCCACTCTTCAAGACTATCATGACAAAGAGTGGCTACCATGTCATCAAGGAGACCTTGGAAAACATCTTATCCTTGTCCAAATAAAACATATTTTTCTTGTGGCTCATCTTGCATCCAAGTAACCTCTTAAATCTCACTCTCTTTTGTGTTATGGAAGACTGATTCATACCTATCCTTTCCAAGGGCTGTCCTAATGGTGATTTCTTCTTCTTGTTCACTTACATCACCTTCATCATTTATCACTCTAACTGGATCTTATTCATTTATCTCATAAATAACAACCTCCTTCTCAAGGAGTGGCATAGAAGATCCTTGAAAGAGTTCAAGAAGAGAAGTCAAATCTGGTGGTGCCATATATTCTTCATTCTCCTCACTCAACTATTAATCTTTGAGAACCATCACCTCCTCTTTCTTTTGCATATTTTCTTAAATATATTTCCATGATGGAAATGCCTTGTGTTCTTCAGGGGGGAGGGGTGGGAGCTGAGTGGTTTCAAAATTGCCTTTCACTTCAACACCTTGGCTCATATCTGTCTGAGCTTCACTTTCCCTTGACTTTAGTACTTGTTTTCAAGTTGGAAACTTAGATGTAGGAGCCTCTTCCGTTGTATGTGTTACAAATTTGGGTATAAATGAGGGTATCTTAAAATGGGATGGCATTGTTTTTGCTACCACCATTAACTGAGCTATATGTTTATTTGAAAGGTCAACTTGTCTAGCAAGGTGAGTCTCAAAGTCAAGTATCATCTAATTGGAGGCATCCTCATGCTGATCAATCCTCTCAATGCATAATTCTTCCCCTTTTTTCACTCTCTCTTGAACAAACCTTTAAGTAGGAAAGGTTAGAAGGACTTGTGAGGGATTTGGAAGGTTTTGGCATTCATTTGCTTAAGACTTTTGAGGAAGGGTGTGTTGATTGAAAGAGGATTGATAGGAAATGGAGGAGGGTCCATGGGGCTAATAACTCTGAATCTACTACCTCTCATGAACCATCAACTTATCTTCTATGCTTGAAACCAAACCACCTATATCTAACATCTCATTAGTTGGCCTAGACTGATTCCCTTTCATAAGGAAGGGCCACTCTTTCTTGGCCTGTTCCAATAAATTTCTCATGCTCCCAATAATATTCCTAGGAATCTCTTGGCCATAACTCTTATGTGTGTCAATCCCTACCATGTGTCTTTCATAGCCCAATAATGTCTATTTAAGGCTTGAAATGGATTGGCTTGAGACATGGCTAGATTGACTAAGAATATTTTGAGGCTACTAAGATTGATTAAGAGGATAGGTGGGCTATCAAGAGGGTTGATGACCTTCACAAAGAGAGCAAAGGTGATATTATTGATAACAAAGATGCTCATAAGACTGAGGTAGGTCATCATGTGGTTGGTAGGGGTTTAATGTAGGATCATTAAGGCTCATAATGGGGTTGATATGGGTCACAGGGATGCTGCTAAGGAGGTGTAGGATATAAATAAGGTTCATATACAACCATTACACATCATGAAATAACTTAAGGATAGAGTGGATTACCAATTAAAAAGATGTTCTTACCATGATATGATGACCTTTCTCATGAATTTTGATTATAAATCTACTCTTAAGGTATTTAAAGCTCTTTGAGATGACCAAGTGTTGCAAGTGAGTGCTCTAAATGCTTGAATTTGGTCCCACTGGGCATGCCATAAATTGTTAGCTCTCCAACCTACACCCTTGGAGGAGGTTGTTTAGTCCTACCTCTAAGGTTGAGGTAACACGGGAATAACCCAAGGCTATGGGTGACCTATGGTTGGGCTAGACATCTTGTTTATGGGGCTATCTCCTCTGGTACATCTACTATTGGCTTAGAATCACTAAGACCTACTGATTTTGGGGTGAAAATGGATAGAGAGTGCATAAAAGAAAACCTAGTCTAAGGATGGTGATGCACCAATATAGTTTATTCACTTTATTTGAACTCTTATCAACACTAATAAACAAAACTAAATTGAAATAATTTCTCCAAGGCTTCTATTTAATAGTGTTTCACATGGAGGTCATGGTGAATGGCCACAAATTGAAGGTGATGAATGAGAGGATTGTCTTGAGACACTTCTAACCAGGTTACACTTCAAGTATAGTCATCAACCCTTAAAACATCATATGACCTGCATCAGATAACCTATTAGCATCTGGGTGTGGCAAGGACCTGAAAAGGGAGAAAATATAGCACTTATGCATATTAGAATAAGCATATACACACTATAAACTATCATGAAGAAGCTTCAATAGTCTATTAATCAATCCAAGAGGTTTACAAAGTACAAATCTAGACATAGTTTCCTCGTACCCAGGTGAGGGACAAAAACAAAGCCCTTAAGGCCTAAATATATAGAACCACTATCAAGAAGGATATGATAATTGAATGAAAAAATCATGTAGTCATAATTATCATCATTTATTCTATAACAATCACAAGAAACCATAATAGTCCTTATTGCTCCCTCCATGCGTTGGTGGTCTTCAATGAGCTGTTTAGACATTGAGGTGGAGTAGTGGAGGTTGGGTCAGACTTGTTTGACCTCATCATGATGATTATGAGAATGCCATTTATGGTTAATCATCTCTTTTTCCTTATAGTTACAACATTAAAGTGGCTCAATTAGGCCAACACAAGCTACTAAATAGCCCACCTTCCCTTGTTTATTGACTAAGACACAAAAAACTATTATACTTTTCCATTATGACTATGAATAAATGTCTTGATCACATTAAATCATTAGTTACATAGTGTAATTAATCTACATTAACTCCTACAACAACTCTCTACGCCAATAAGAAACTTCCTTGTTGACCAGGTAGGTCTACTAGGCTAGTTAAGCCTAGTTACATAGTGTTTGTTGTTTGGATAACCATAAGACATTGAAAAGGACCTTAATAATAGGTATAAATAATCATATTAAAATATTAAATAATTGTTACACACCATTAATTAAGCCTTATAAGCACTACACACTTGTAACTTTGCCTCACTTAGGTGACTAGGCCACCTCCTATTAGGCTCCCTAGATTGGCTCTTTTATAAAGACCTATAGGAGACTTTCCATGGAAAAATATGAGTGGTTTGTGATATAGAAAGGTGAAATAAACCTAAAACTATCTTCCCCAATGATCTAAAACTTCTCAAACAACCTTGTACCCTATTTTATGCTCAAATATTTATAAAAAAACACATTTTTGATAAGTCCATATAGTGTCAGTATAACCTAATACCATGGATGGAATATTATCTAATTGTACCATGTGATCTAACTATTTATCAGGTCAACCCAAGGTCTTTGACTAAAAATATCTCCATTTTTCCTAATTTGAGTCTATTTTAGGGTTTAAGCAAGGTTTTGGAGGTCTACCATCTTAACGATGGTTCATAAAGATCAGAGCTCCAATCCAAAACTTATGGTCATGGATGTTTATTACATAAACCCCCCAAAATATCATAAAAATCTTTATGTCCCTCTTGTGTGTGGAGATATGAATGCAATATGATAAACTTCAAGCTTCTTGTAAACCTTCTAGACATGGTTATAGTCTTAACATTTGTTCATAAAGATGGGCTCTTGAATCACACTCTCTCCTTCATGGATTTAAAGTGTATTATGTTCCTCAAATCCTCCTAGGAGTGTTGGCTCTGAATCTTTATGCTATGAAATATCTAAGCCCTTGAATTAGGGACTTGAGATGGCTATTAAGGACTGTGAAGCTTAAGGTGGGTCTTAAGACCAACTTGACCATTTTTTTAATTTCCTCTACCTAAAACCACTTTATTAGGACCTTTATAAACATCCTACACCTTCTTATGGCCATCAAGATGAGCATGGGGTCTTGAATAACCAAGAGGGGCTTTAGGCTTAATAGGCCTAGTATGAGTTCCAAGACATTAGATGACTTATGGATAGTCATTGATGGATTTATTGATGTCAGAGTATCCTTTAAAATTTAATTTATAATTTATTCACTAGCCCTTATCACCTTAGAACACCATCTCTGCTCTTTTTCACCTATAGGTTTGCCTAAGTCACTGTTTATCCTGAGTCTTTGGGCAGCTGGTATTAGGAACATTTGTGATTTACTTTCTTCACTTCAGTGATGATGGATATAAAAATCCTATAACATGTATTTAGGGTTGAAAACATCCTTAGGGTCAATTTATTTCAACTTTTTCTTCTGCTTTCCCTCATCTCTTTACTAAGGGTTTGTTGGCAGTTAGGCCTGTATGGCCTTAAGGACTGTGTTTGGATGTATTCTTACCTCAACTGAGACTCTCACCCTTATATAAACCTTGTCATGTTTCTCTTACTTCCCATTTAGGCTATTTCCATACCTTAACTAACCTCCAAATAAGTGAAAAGTCTCTAGTTCAGGCACATGCCTATTTAGGCCTAACAGACAAGTTTAGATCATTAGGCTCCTTTCCTTGCCTCCTAAGGCTGGGCAAATTTAATGAAAGTACTGAGAACATTCATAAAAAAAGTACAATAGCCTATTACATTTATCAATATTCATTTTTGTGTAATTTTTAAAGCTCACTTTCCTTCTTAAAGGACATGCATGTAAGTGGCAGCTATATGCAATGAGAAATGCATTAGATCTATAAATCAATCCTAACTCAAATAAGATAGATCCTACTTACACTTCTGATTGGGGATACACTAGATTATCTAGGTCATGACCAATATGGATCTTCTAGACTAAATTATGGGATCTCTTATCACAATAATATCACTAGGGAGGGTTCCAAAGCCTCAAGTCAAGTAAAACTATGCAATAACCCTAGCTAAGTCCTATATTTTCATATTCACCATACTAATAACAATTAAAGAAAAATCTAATTTAGTGATAATGAAATATTGTGACACAAAATGCGGGTAATAAATAATAAAAATAAACATGCATAAGAGAATCCTAATTAAGATATGTATAGGTAAAACCCTAATGCATGGAGAGAGAATATTATTCAAAAGCCATTACTTATGCTACTTCTATCTACTAAAGAAAGGAGAAAAGTTAGAGATACTTACCTATAATATAAACCCATAGAGACTCAATCTCTCCCTTGGCCAAAAGCATTTTTTAAGAGGTTGTTGTGGTTCATAAGGATCACTAAGAAAGGCCAAATCATCCAAGACTTCTCCATAATACTAGATTATTCTCCAAGTAGAAATCCTAAGCTAAGACTCATCAAGTAGAATGGTGGAAGAGTAGATTGTAAAGAAGCACAAATGAATAATAGCTCATGTCTACTCTCTCATAATGGCAAAATGGATGTGTTTATATAGGTAGATCTAACCCTAAACCCTTCTAAAAGTTTTGATCGACAAGGTCAACCCGGTCTACTTAGTATTGTAATTGACAAAAACTCATTAGGTCACAGACTAGGTCAGCCAGGGGCCAACCTAAACCCTTAATAAGTTTTATCAATAAGAATACAAGGTCGACATAGTTGAAATAGTCATGTAAACTATCAAAAAGGGGTTTAAGATAGGTAAAGGGCTAATGAAGGTGGTAAAAGACTAGAGGAGTGTGTAAAAGAGGAAACAAAGCTTTGAGGAATGGTTTTAGGAGCTGGTTGGATTGGTATCTAGTGGTAATAAGGGATAACAATTATATAAAGTACCAATGGTCTACCCACCCCTTTCTCGATGCACCCTTTAGGGTGTGCACTTAGAGAGATTGAGACTCGATGAGTTCCTATAAGATATAAAGCATTAGTAATTGATAAATTTTAAAAATATTATGTGTATACATATGCCCCACTCAAAGATCATCACATATCACTTTGGTGTAATAGGGGATGGTGCTTTGAGAAAGAACATGGTAACACACAATCCCGAGTCTAAAAAAAAGTTGCAGTATTTTAAAGCAAAAATAACTAAAAATTTAAATGATGGTAAGGGAAATAACTAAAAAAGTAAATGTATGCGTACCTTGACTTACATTTATCACTGGATGGTTGTCTGTTGTGTTTGTAATTTTGATTGTGAAGGGCATATAGACTGCTTTTTACAAACCTAAGAATACAAAACTAAAGAGTAAAAACAAACAAATGAGGAAAAATTGGGGTGACAAGTGTTTTTTTAGAACAAATGACCAAGTCAAAATTTAAAGTGAATCATGTAACCAAAAATCAAAGGCTACTAAAGACCCAAAAACTCAAACAAGTAAATTTTAGGTAGGAAAAGGCAAACTCACCAAGTCAAACCAAAGATACATGTCAAAAAGTTGGTAATCAAACATCAATGTAAAAGTAGTAATAATCCTTACTTAAAAAAAGACGGGGAAACAAAATGGTAATATAACATTGATGAATAAGCAATAACAATCCTTACTCAATCATCAATGGAAAAAGTGCATAAAAGGGAAAGCAACATTGGTGAGTGAGAAATAACAAGCCAAATAACAAGCCAACCTCACTCAACAATGGAAAAAGTACATGAAAGTAGAAATAGACTTAGGTGTCTACAAAAAAGGGGTGGTACAAAAATGATAAATGGTAAAAGAAATCAAGGCATATCTATAAATGTAGAGACATGGTGCAAAGAAGGTAATCCATAGTTACTCAAGCATGTTATTTTGTTCTAAAGATAGATAAAACTGAAACAAAGTAGTTTTAGCATGTTTTGTAATATGTGAAGAAGTATAGAAGAAGGGAAAACATATTTAGAATCACACTTGCATGTCAAGGGAGAAATGAAATGGGTAGAGGGGAAAATGAAGAAAAAACCAAGGTAAAGGAACTCTTTATTGAAGTTAAGACACTCAAATTAGGTTTGTCAAAATATGAGGACTTTCAACCTTAAGGACTCTAAAGAACTCCTAGCCACACAAGTTTTATGTTAATAAATGAAGTATGTAAATCATCCCATGAAGCTTGTATGCATGACAAGTAAAATGGACCTACCTTCTCATAATGCATTCCCCATTCCTTAGAACCCCTTATAAAAGTCATCAGTATACTGTGAAGATGGGGTACTTATGTGAGAAAGTAGGTAGTACCATAAAGTTTATTGAATTCTCCTATTCCAATTTACTGGCCTAATGCACTGCAATGGACCTTGGCTCTATTATGAGGCCAACTATGGAGTTTGAGCTTCAGTTGGATATAAAATATGTGCTCGTAATCACATATTTTGGTATGATTTTAACTTTTGAGATTTCTATGATACCTTTTATATATCATTGCCTTTTATTTCAAATGATTTGGCTTTTGACTTTCTTGATGGCTCTTTCTATTCCTCCTCTATATGGATTTGGAAAACCGAACATGGGTGCTAAAGATTACTTTCATTTGAATACTTGGGACTTTGTTTCTAAGAAAGAGAAATTCAAAGAGCATGGTGTCTAAGAGTCTTGTTAATCTAGATAAAATAGAAGTGCTATCTTACATTTAACCTCATTTTATCCAATGTGGAGTGAAATAAAATGAAATCAAGAGGAATGAAACATGAAGCAATTTAAATTACTTCAAATCGTAAAAAATGTGATAAAAGGTAAAAAAGGGATAGGATGATAGAAAGGTGTCATTACTTATCATAATAATGAGGGAATTGGAGGAAAGCATGTTAACACAGGTTATTATGCAGATTTTATCTATCGAAAGAAGCAAAAGCTAAAGCTAAGATCAAAGATCAAGAACTTTCAAAACACATTCTAGAAAAGGAATGAAACGATGGTGATTTTATGAGGAAGTCCAAGTCTTATCCATGGTCTTACACTGCAACTCATAAAAGAGAAACCCATGAGGGTGTAAAAAAAAGCCTTGGAAAAATAAATGAGATAAGAGAAATATGGTATTTGTGAGGAAGGCCAAGTTCTATCCATGGTCTCACATTGTAATTCATAAATGAGAAACCCAAGGGGTGATAGAAAGTGTGTAAAAAGTATGAAATCAAAGAGAAAAAAAGTACATCATGATGAATATTGGGTCCTATCCATGGTTTTACATTGCAACTCATGAGAAAAAAAGAAACCAAAAGACTAAAAAGGACTAAGGTTTGTGAAAAGTGAGAATTGCTACAGAGGGTGAGACCCATGTAAGTATCTTATAAAAAGTGTTAGATAGATAGCATATAGAAAGCATGAAAAGAATAGAAGGATTTAGGAAAAATACTTTTTGAGGAATTGTGCATTGGTGGGTTCTTTGAAAATATGGCCTTCATTGGTCTAAAGGCGATAGATACTTAGACCAAGAATATCTTTGACTAAATAGGGGCGCCACTATTTTTGGGCATATTTACCTTATTTGTCATGAGTGTAGACTAATTTAAGGACAAGATCACCAACATAAAATGTGTAAACTTTAACTTGTTTGTTATGTTGTTTGGTAATATGGGCCTTGTATTGGCGATTATGTTTCAAAGTAGAAAGATGATCTTACTCAAGGAGATCGAGAGCATGAAGGTGAGTTACATGTAATTATTCATCAGATATGATACCATGAAGAGATATACAAAGAGAAATAATCTCAAATTCTAATGGAAGGATTGATTTAGAACCATAGACTAGAGAGAATGACATTGCCTCAGTAGTAGTACGTATGCTAGTGTGATAGGCCCAAAGAGTAGGATAGAGATGAAGGTGCCAATCCATGTGGGTTTCACGAATTGTCTTTTGGAGAATTATATTGATAATTTTATTTGTGGCCTCATCTTGGACATTAAATTGTGGATGATAGGGTGTGGAAACTTTTTGATTGATTTTAAATTTAGCACAAAGGTGTTTGATAGCTTTGTTTTTGAAATTACCACGATTATCAGAAATGATACTATGAAGGACACCAAAGTGGAAAATGATTTGGTTAAGGATGAATTTGGAGATGGTAGTACCAATAACATTAACAAGGGCATATCCTCAACCCATTTGGTAAAATATTCAGTGACTATGATTATAAAGACATGCCCATCTTTATATCGAGGTAATTTGCCTATGAGATCTAATATCCACATGGAGAATGGCTAGGGAGATTCTACAGTTTGAATTTTGGTTAGATGTGAATGAATTAAATCATAATGAATTTGGAAAGGAGTATATTTTTTAGCAAATTGAATGGCATCCTTTTCAAGAGTGGGCCAAAAATATCCCATATGTAGGCATTTATGGGTTGTATCATGTCTGTTACAGTGGCCACCATAAATGCCCCCATATGCTTGTTCAAGAAGATGAAGAACCTCATATTGCATAACACAGTAGACCAAGGTACCTTAAACATTATGATAATATAGAATGTTATATAAAAATACATACTTAAAATCTTATTTGTGAATATAAGTCTTTTAGTGGGAATCTAGGTTAGAAGGATAAGTTTGGTGTTGCAAAAATTGAATGATGTATTTATACCATGGGCTTTGTCGAATGGTGATGAATTCAATGTGATAAATAAGTGAATCTTGTGGTGTAATATAAGATAAATATTTTATTATTTGGATAAGAAAAGTGGGATCGGTAAGAAATTGGTGTAGATGAAAAAGAGATGCTAAAGAAGCAAGTGAATCAATAATAGAATTTTGATCTCGAGGGATAGGCTCGATGGTGAAAGAAATGAAATATTTGGTGAGAGTAGTTGAAATTTAATGAAAATAAATGAGATTCTCAAATTTTAATTGCTAATCACCATTGACTTGGTATAAAATGAGATGGGAATTGTCTTAAAGCATGCAAGTACTGGATATCTAAATCAAGGGAAACTTTCATGCCTAAGATTAAAGCTTGATATTCTACCATGTTTTTAGTGACTTTAAATTTTAAGAAAAAATATAATACAACCTACCTCAGCTCCTTGAAGGCATTTAGCACCATCAAAGTGAAGGGTCCAAATTTCCTTATTTAAATTGACATTAATTTCAAGAAGTTCTTAAAAAACTACTTTTGGTTTAGTAGTATCAGAGAGGATAGCAGATTTATTTATATTACTTGCTTAAAGATCAACAGTGAATGTTATGGAAGTAATCTTAAAGAGATATGGCTTGGTTGAGACCTTCAATATAAAGAATATTATCATCAGGAAGACTATCTTAAAGGTGGTCGATAGCAGGCACAGGAGCTATGGCAAGTTGATCAGTGATGATTTATCCTTTGATATATTTTTGAGTAATAATTTAGAGACCAAATTCCATGAAAAGGACCATCCACTTGCCAATTCTATCTCTAAAAATAAAGAATTTGGAAAATAAGTGAAGGGGATCATAATGGATGATAACATAAGTGGTTTGATAAAGCATATAATGTCAAAGTTTTTTAGCTGCAAAATATATGGAAAGACAATCACATTCAACTTTTGTGTAACATTTTTCATATTCAGTGAGGCCTCGACTGATATAGTAGATGGCGTATTCTCTTCTAGTATTATCTTTTTGGGAAAGTATTGCCCCAATTGATATGGGTGTGGAATAAGTATATAAGATCAGAGGTCAATAATTTGAAGGGAGATGAAGAGTAGATGGGTAAAGCAATGATTCTTTAATATTATCAAATGTTTTTTGACAAGGATTTGTCCATTTTAGAGTATTGCCTTTTTTAAGAAGAGAATTTATGAAATGGATACGATAAGCCATTTTGGGGATAAATCATCTAGTTATCCCAAATTTATTGAGATAAGTGCAAATGTCTGGAATGGATTAAGGGATGGGCATGTTGACAATAACATTTATCTTGGTAGGGTCAACATCAATGCCACAAAGAGAAACTAAAAATCCTAACAATTGTCTAGATGTGACACTGAAGACACATTTATAAGGATTTAATTGAACTTTGTATTTAAGAAGACGGTTGAAGATGATGGCAAGATCAGAAAGATGAGTCTTTCGGTATTTAGACTAGCAATGAGGTCATCCACATAGGTTTATATAATTTTGTGAATAAGATAATGAAAGATATGAGTCATTACTCATTAATAAGTAGCTCTAGCATTTTTGAGTCTGAAGGGAATTGAGCCATAGCAATAGGTGCCCCATTTTGTGGTGAAAGTGGTCTTATGTTGATCTTTGGGGGCAATGTGAATTTGGTTATAGCCCAAAAAACCATCTATAAGAAATAACATTTTATAACCAACTGTAGAATTGACAATGGCATCTATTGAAGGTAGAGGGAAATTGTCCTTAGGACAAACAAGATTAAGATTAGGAAAATCAATACAAATGTGAATGACTATGGTGACATTTTTTTTGAATAGGAACCATGTTAGAAACCCATTCAAAATAGTCCACTAGTTGATAAAATTAGCATCAAGAATTTTGATAATTTCTTTGTGATATAAGGTGGAAACTTCAGGTGGAAATTTTTGTTGCTTTTGATGCACATGTTTGGCATCAAGATAAGTGATGATATTGTATACCACAATGCTAGGGTCAATACCAGGCATGTCCTCATAGGACTAGGCAAAGATCTCATTATATTTATAAAAAAATAAGCTAAATTTATCATGTTCAATGGGTATGAGTTTATGATAAATTATAATAGGTCGAGGGCATGATGGAGTACCATATTCAATGTGATTAGTTTCTTCAATAAGCATAACATTGCCAACTTAGAAGTGGTATGGTTCATTTGGAAAAGAAGAAATTAGATTAGCTTTAGGGTCAATGCTAGCGATGAAGCTATTCAAACCAGGGGATTTGTTTTTGAAATTCCTAAGTTTGTGATGTTGTTGAGGAAGTTGAGGTTCTCAAGCATGAAGTAATTCAAGAATAGATTCATCACTAGGCAAAATGAGAAGAGGGCCAAAATACTCAATATCTACTTTGAGATCGAGAATTTGATTACCATGGATATCATATTTAGAATGTATCTAATGAACATATATGGCCTTGGCATATAATGAGATCTTGGGAGTAGGAGGAGTAGATTTATCAGATGAGATTGGTATATCATTAGTTTATTTGATAGGGAAAGAATCAAATGAAATAATGGGATTTGTAGGTGGTATAGAAGATGCAAGAATTTTTGTAAGTTTGGAAGGTAAGATTTGTTATACCACCCAAGGAGTATCAAGAAGTGTAGAATTAGCAGGATGTACATGACCTTCAGGAGCTAGGTTAGAATCCATGGAAATGGAATGAACATCCCAATTGAAAGCCTCTATTTGAGCTAAAGTTTTTTGATAATGTTAAACATCTAAGTCTCGAGATTGAGCTTAAGCCATGATGTAGTTATCATTAAAGGTTGGAGAAATGGTACATGATTTGGGTTCATGGGGAGTTTTAGAAGGTGTAATTATAAGGTTACTAAACTTCCATGGATACATAATTAGAGTATCTTATAATAGTTTATCCACTCCTTAATCATTTTATGTGAAAGCATTTTCTGGATAAGAAGGTTCTTGAGTATTACACGGAGGGGGAAAACCAGTGATCTCATCAATGAGAGGAATAATGAGATCATGAAGAGATAAATAAGGAGGAATCCACTATGATATATAGGGTGGTATCTTAGTAGTGTTGCAAATTATTAGGTTTATCATCATCTGAATCGGTGAGAGTGACCTATAGGTTTGGATTAATGTTGATGAACTCAGGCAAAGGAGCATTATTGATGGTAGGAATGTGATATTGAGTTTTTGGATTAGGAAGTTGAATACTCCAGGTGTTGGGATCATCCTCATGCTTATACCATTTAATATTATGTAGGAATTTGATACATTGGATACTAGAAAAAGTAATGGCCCTCATCTTATGATTCCAAGGGTGACCAAGGAGTATGTTATAAGACAAGGGTAAATAAAGGACCATAAGTTTAGTTTGAATGGTCTTAAGTCTGATTTTTAGAGGAAGCCAATTATAACCAAGTGATTTTTGATTAGTTTTATCATATCCACAGTAGGTAAGGTTACTTTTCTTGAGATTATTCTTATTATAACCAAGTTATTGGATGAGCCACAAAGATGTCACATTAATACTAGACCCTTCATCAATTAAAACTTTATGAATAAGGGTAGTATTAATGGCTATTTTAATGAATAGTAGTGGATCATCAACGCGAAAAAGGATCTCATCATTAATCATGTCCTCTTCAAGAAATTCAATATATGGTTTGGAAGGACACATAGATTCAATGGTGTGCACATTGGTAGGTTGAGGCTCCATGGAGGGTAATTATTCATCTATAAAAGATGGATCTTCAATTTATTATAATTATTGCATAAGGAATTTGTGATGATAAGGGGAAGTATGAACTAACTTCATGAGTGGAATATTTCAAGGCATGGAGTTAAGTTCTTAGAGAAATTTCCAATGGGATTTCGAAGAAGAATTAGTGCGAGGTTTAAAAGGCAAGGTAGATTTTGAACGAATAGACATTTTGGGGGGTTCAAAAGAAGGAGGTGGTTCCTCATCGGATTCCAAATATAAATTAGTGGTTGTGATATCTTTGAGAAGTTATTCCTCCAAAGATGGTTTCTTAGGTTTTATGATAGGATCTTTGTGAGTTGGCTTATGATGATAATTGACCTTAGCAACATTAACATATTAACAATTGTTGTAATATTGGTCCTAGTCAACATTAATAACATAAAAATCTTTGGTATTTTGCTGATTATTAGATGTGGAAAAATATTTTTAGTTATTATAAGAAGAAAATTTGAAACTTGTCATTTTTTAGAAGCGATGTTGTATTCTTGATGAAGAAGTTGGATCATGGATTCATGATTGAAGGAATCACCAAGCATTTAAGAGATAACAAATTTAGTGAGCCCTCAACAAGTTTAATGGGAATGACCAATGTCAGCATAGAACCAACATATTTGATTAGGATCATACCATTAAAGAGGATTATTAGGATAAGTAAAGGGTTTAGAGGGTAGTAAAAATTATTTCATTTACTACACAGTTAGTGGTATGTGAGAAGATGGGGGATAGTTGGCTTCAGTAACTCCTTATTTGGTTTGAGGACCATTGTCGATGATGGCATTGGTATAAGTTTGAAAAGTGTTAACCAATTTTGCCCATAGGCAAAATTTCGGTCACCTTCTTCCCTTGTTGTTCGAGGACAGTCATTTCCAGGTTACACAAGTTCAATGCCAATGGTTTTCTGCTTGGTTCAACACGTTGGTTCAGTCTTTTGGCTTAACTAGTTGGTTTATCAGCATTTGTTTTATCTTCTTCAAGTTTAATGGCCTTGTTCCAATTTGGTTCAACACATTGGTTCATTGGCCTTGAATCTCAGCCTAGTTCATTGGCGCGCATGGTTGCATAAGGCAGGCACTTCAAACATTTGCAAAGGGAAAGGATCCGGGTAAGTTTTTCAAAATTTGTCTAAGTCCCAAATTCTGTCAAAATCTGAAGAAAGTTAGGCGCGTTTCAAAACAAGGCAAAAGTCCAGGCATAATTTTTGTGGACTTTTTATTTGTGGGAAATGTTCGCATACAGAAGTCCACAGAAAATACATAAGGCAAAAGGCCCAGGCAAATTTCTGTAGACAAATTGTCTGTGGGAAATCATCCACGAATAAAAGTTTGTGGGGAAATTGTCTGTAGACATAGAGCCTACGGGAGCCCGGGAGATAATCCAAGGCATGCAAGCGACCTGCCAAAGGACCCCAAAGGGTAGGTGCCCTTGTGGGGAACTTCTGTCCCAAATACAAAGGGTACTAAGCAGAGTCGGAGGGGTGCCAAGAGGCAAGCAAGCCACAGAGAGGCCAGTGATGGGCCTAAGAGTGTTTTGACAGGGACGAGCACGTCTTGGAGGCCATCAAAATTGACAAAGCAAAATGGCCATTTATTTTCAAAGTAAAGAGAGCATTAACCGGAAGGAACCTAGAATGCAACGACCCGCTAAGAATTTGCCTCGAGGGCCGAAGGAGTCAGAAGAGACAAAATTGAGAAAAGACAAGTGACAAACATGGAATGTGTAAGCAGTTAGTCCAAAGTTTGAAAGGAAGCACCAATCCAAGATGTGACCCCAGGAGGTGAAATAATAGCTACAATTTGACCATTTGAATACGTGAACTGCCAACCATGCACCCTTTTTCTTCATTTTACATTTATGAGGAGACAAGCTGTATAAGTGCCTTCAAGAAGGAGCCTTGGTTAAGGAGAAAAATGCATGGCTATGTCAAAAGGGACACCCAAAGTCAAAGCCAATGGGAACACATCATTTACTTTCCTAGGTAGTCTGCTCTTCCCAATGAAAAAGCACGTATGCCACTTGTACACAAGGAGCGCCAAATGAACCTCCTTGATTTTCCATATATATTGTGAACTTGTCATTTGTAGAGGGATCTTCCACAATTTTACAAAGGCAGCCCTGCTAAAATTTCTACTTGAATCTATAAACGCAGTTTTTACCTCTTCTTGGATAGAGATTCTGTGTATGTCCTGAGTGTTAATTTGTGTTTAGTCATTGTCTTTTGATGCTCTCACAGGTTCAACACCAACACACCAATTATCTATAAGGTGCCATCTCTGCAGCTGAAAGGAGGAGAGTTTTATTTGGGGTGCAAAAACAGAAGGGATTATTTACAGAGTGCCTTTCACAGCGCCTTTGGTGAACCTCTATTTTTTTGTATTTTCATTTAAACCTCGCTGTCAAGTTTGCAGACTGGTTCTTTTGCCAAGTGTGAAGCATATGAATGTATTTGTCTGATTTTGAGAGTGGATGTGAGAAGGTCATTTCATTTTGGTGCATCACCTCCTTAGAGTAGTTTGTTTTCCTGCATCTTTCTCCCTTTTCATCCCCCCAGTTTATATATCTATATATATTGTCTATATTTGCACTTGCTGGAACACACATGATGCATCAAAGGGAGCTAGCCCTTATCTAGAGACTCTCCCCTCTAGCTTCACCAGTCCCACAGATGAGAGGGGAGTTTCCATGTTGAGAGGAGAAGGTAGGAGTTTGACTTCTTGCCAAAGGGTGCAATTTCCTACGTCAACAGTTTTGGCACGCCCGATGGGACTCACAGTTTGATAACTCAGTAAGGTTTTAGGATTGATGCTGGTCCTGTCACAACAAATTCAAAGTTTTCCAGCATCTGGTAACTCCACTAGTAAGAGTTTCAATTTTCAAATTAATACTAGTTTCTTAACTTTCTATGCCTAAGGTCACCACAAGGTCTGCTTCAAGAGGGGTTCCTTTCGATTTCATTGAATTACCTTTAAACTCTGCTAAAAGATTATGATTTGAGAGGACCCATCCTTATCCAACAAGCAATCCTCCTAGACCTATTGTAAGGGATGTAAACATAGCAAAACCCCAGTTATAGACAATCCCAGCCATGGCATTGCCTTTTGTGGCTTTTCGTGGTGAGAGCCCCTTGAATCTCCCATGCTATGATCCAATTCTGGGAACAACTCTAAAAAATGTGCCTTCTTTCAATGGAGCAAGACCCATTACAGCTATCGAGCATATTAGGAATATTGCCAACCTCTGCAATATTCATAATGTAACAGAAGAAAATATTGCCATCAAATTGGTAGCATTGTCTCTGAAAGGCAAGGCTCTTGACTGGTATGGGACCTTGCCTGTGAATTCAATACATTCTTGGAATGAATTGGGGACTCAGTTGAAAGATCATTTTGGGGAAAAAAGTGACGGCTTCTCACTTGCTGAGCAGCTGACGACCATAAAAAGAGCTCTGCATGTGTATATGCAAGACTTCAACACGCGTTTTCAAAAGACTTGGGATAGAATTCCCATCCTGGTAAGACCAACTCCCAGCTATGCTTTCTTGTACTATTTAAAGGCATTAAACAGTGATATTGTTGTGATGATCCAATCTATAGGAGGGCATATACTGCCTGCTACTTATGACATAGCCATAACAACCAAAAATTTCTTGGTTCAGGTTGGGAAAATTGCCCTAAGGCCTCACATGCCACTTTTCCCAGAAATGCTGCCCCCAATCCAAACTGTTGCTCCCACATTGGCTCCTCTGCCTACCATTGAGAAAACAACTGTTGTTCCATCTAATGAATTAAATGAAGTTAAGAGTCTATTGTAGAGCATGTCAAATGAACTTGTAGCTCTCAAAAGGTAGCAAGCTCAAAGCAATAGGCCGAACCAAGGATATCAGCATTATGGTCAAGCCCCTAGACCCCGTTTCATCGTCTAAAGTCATGGTGCTTGTTCAGAACAATCTAGTACAAGAGCAACCAAGCTGTTCGACCATGGGATATGGTCAAGAACAGGCTGTTTACACAAATGAGATGATGAATTATTTTTAGAATGTGGAAAATTAGGTAGCTGCTCATTCTTAGATTTTTGAGGCTCCAACTCAACCCAACACAAGTAGCAATTAGGTCCAGCCTGATTCCACTCTCATGAATCATATGGAAGGGGAATTTTATCCAGTTAATTATGTGGGTACTGCAGACAATCAGGCTGACTGTGTTGCAGCCAACATAAGATTTAAGAGAAGGGAAATGGGAGAAGCCCAGGCTACCACTCAAGCGGCAGCAACACCTTCTCTATCACACTCAAATTTGAAGGTTCCAAACTTTAGACAACCATTTGTACCTTCAGTCCCTCAACCTACAACTCATATTGGAATTAGCCCCAAAGAAAACTTGAAGGGAGGCAGTCCCCAAGTCAATATAGTGGACCAAATGAAGAAGCTGCATATGAACATCTCCTTATGGGATTCATTGTCTCTTTCAGGATAGAAGGATGCACTATAGAAGGAATTGCATGAGTTGGATCAGCAAGCTGTCCCAACAAGTATCGATAATGTCTTAATGATGAATGGATAGCCTTCCACTTCAGGTCAGGTAAAAAAAGAAGAGAAAACTCCCCCTTTCTATGTATCCTTGGTCATAGGGGATTTCTTGGTACATAACTACATAATTGACAGTGGGGCTAGTACCTCAGTGATGCCCAAGTGTATTGCTGACAAGATGGGACTGAAGTATGAAGAGATGAACAAAGGAGTCCTACAACTAGATGGGACACCTACAAAAATAGTTGGGATTGTGAAGGGTTTAGGCTTGACATTGCATGCTTGCCCAACCTTCTCAATTCCACATGATATAGTGGTAGTAGATGTTCCTCCTTATTTCACAATTTTCTTGTCTAGGGATTTCACATCAAAGATAGGTGGCTATCTAGCAGCGAATTGGTCATATCTGGTTTTTAGAACCAAGTATGGGACCAAGGTAAAATTTGAGTATGAGCCACTCTACAAGGACTATCTAGAACCATACTCGCCTAAGACAATGAATGTTAGTTACACCATCATCGACCCAGAAGAGTCCCAGATAGACCAATCTCCGTCCTCTGCTCTTAAAGGAGTCATAGACCTACTCTTGGATGAGTGGGGAAATGATAACTTCGAACATGATCCTTACACATTCATTGAGGAGGCAGACCTTGGAGTATACTACATACATGAAAAAGGTGCCTTCATACCTAATATAATGAAGGCAAGCCAAGATGACCTTGGCCTATGGCAGCTGTACTTTGATGGTTTCAAAAGTAAGTTGGGAGCTAGTGGTGGGGCGATGCTGGTCTCCCCTTCAAAGGAAAGGTACTTTTCTACTTTTCATTTCCAATTTTCTTGCATAAGTAATGTTGCAGAATATGAGTCCCTTATCCATGGGCTGGAATGGGCAAGAAAAAGAGGGATCAAGGAGTTACAAGTTTTGGGAGACAGTGAGCTGATTGTAAATTAGGTGAAAGGCCAGAATCTAACCAAAAATTCCTTGCTAAAGTCCTACAAGCATAGATTTTGGGATTTGCTGGAAGATTTCCTTGCTTTCAACATTGCCTCCATTCCTAGAGAATAGAACAAACAAGCGAACAGGCTGGTAGCAATTGGCGCTCAGTTCAATGTTTCCAAGGAAATAAGTTGAGACTGTGGTTCACGCCACTTGAAAGTGGTAGTTCGGCCCTCTGTCCTGGACAACATTACAAATTGGCAAGTCTTCAAAAGTGACCAGCAAATATCTTCCTTTTTACAGGAAGAAGCTAAGTTCGCAACACAAAACCAAGCGAAGTTACAGCAACAATATGGCAATCAGATTGTTCAGTTGAACAACAATAAACTCCCAAAAGGTCTGGTCATGCTTGAGAGCATCTTCAATGGAGATGACCAATTGAGAAATGACAAGGCATGCATCATGACTAAAGAGGAGAATTATGAAAGGGTTGAGATCTTCAAGGACAAGCTGTTTGCACTTGGAAAAGTCTACACGGTTCAAGAAAGGTGAGCTTTCATTCTACTGTGTCAGGAATTCACAGATGTTTTTGCATGGGATTACAGTGACTTGAAGGGCTTCGACCCAAGGCTTGCCTAGCACACCATCAAATTTGAAGAAGGTGCCAGGATAGTCACATAAAAGCAAAGACCTGTCAATCTGACAATTGAGCCCCTCATGCAGAGGGAATTGGCCAAATTGATTGAGTTTAAAATTATATTTCCAATCAAACATTCCTCCTGGCTGGCCAATCTTGTTCCTGTTAGAAAGAAGAATGGGGAAATCAGGCTGTGTGTCGACTTTAGAGACCTTAATAAAGTCTCTTTAAAGGATCATTATCCCCTTTTGAGCATGGAGTGGATCCTTCAAAAGGTAACTGGTAGCGAGCGTTTCTCCCTCCTGGATGGTTATTCAGGGTATAATAAGATTCTAGTGCAAGGCTGTGATCAGCATAAAACAACCTTCACTACTAAATGGGGGATGTTTGCCTACAAGAAGATGCCATTCAAGATATCTAACGCTGGTGCTACCTTTCAGCGAGCCATGGACATGGATTTTGGGGGCTTGATAAACAACAACATGCTGGTCTACCTTGATGATGTGACAGTATTCTCGAGGGAGGCGAGCCAACACATAGAACACCTCAGGTAGATTTTTGAAAGATGTAGGGAGTTTGGCATCTATTTTAATCCAAAGACGTGCATGTTTGCTATTCATGAGGGGAAACTCCTTGGCCACATCATGTCCAAGGAGGGCTTATCCATTGACCCTGAGAGAGTTCGCTCTATCCTGGAGATGTCCCTACCAAAGCACAAAAAAGGCCTACAGAGTTTCTTTGGCAGGATAAACTTCATTCAGAGGTTCATTCTAAATTTTGTTGAGATAGTCAAGCCCCTGACCTCTATGTTGAGGAAGGGTGAGGAATTCAAGTGGACAGCTCAAAGAAAAGACAGCTTTGAAGCCATCAAGCAGGCCATAACCCAGGCTCCCACTTTGATCAACCCTGACTTCAATAAAGACTTCAACCTCTACACTTTTAGTAATGAAGAGGTGATATCTGCCATGCTTACCCAAGTAAATGGTGATGACCTCGAATAGCCACTTACTTTTTTTAGCTAAGGGTTAGAGGACTTCAAAGTTAGATACACGTATGTAGAGAAGCAAGTCTTGGCAATAGTGCAGAGCTTGAAGAAATTCAGGCATATATTGTCTAACAATAGGATTCACCTAATGGTTCCACATCCTGGCATCAAAGATTTCTTGACCAATCACGACTTAAGTGAAAAAAGGGCAGGGTGGATCACCAAAGTGATGGAGTATGACGTAGACATCAAGATTGTCAGGGAAACCTCAGAACAATAAACATGCTCCAATCCCTACTGAGTCAGGATCTTGCTCTACCAATTAGAACACATGTGATTACTTCTTGTATTAGCAACTAAACACGGAATTATACCAGAATCAATAAGTAACTAGAAATATGAAACAACACAGGAATATGAGAGACAATACACAATTGTATTATATACATAGAAGAATATACAATAAGGAAGATGCCACTTCTTCCTCCACCTCAAAGGTTCGCCACACCTCAAGACCTTCTTCCCTCTCTCTCTTGGTCCCAAAAATCAACTCCAATATAGAATTGATGTTCACCTCTCCAACCAGTCAGTAACACGCTGCCAGTTCACCAAGTACACAACCGTACTCCAAGTAGATCCCCTGCTCTCTGCTACCTGCAAATCACTAGACCTTACTCACCATGTAGACATCTCTACACCCCTGAAGAACCCTTGTCCTTGCCTCACCAAGTCCTTATGATTCTTCAACCAATACCCCAGTGGATCAGCTCCTTGACCTTGCAGACCTTGCAACTCTCCCTGATCATACACACTCAGCACCCCTTTGGAACTAGGAGGAGCTACACTAGCTCTCTCTAAAAGCTCTATGGCTTTCTAGCACACATTTTACAATACAGCCCATGAGTCCATATATAGACCTCATGTTTACAATAATTAGACTAACCTAATTACAATAATTAGACTCACAACTCAAGACTACGACTAGCCTTCAACATGCAAACTAACAGTCTCAAAATAGACTCTCCCAGATTCGTCATGCAAACTGCCTGTTCTCGCACAGGCTGCCGACGTCGGCACCTCCAAGACCGATGTCGGCCGACTGGTAATCGACGCCAATTGCTTCCTCTTGCTATCTGACTGACGTCGACTGATCAAATCGATGCCATTTCTCCTGCAATTGATTCTGCAACTCTGCATCCTCCGTAACTTCTCTTGTTTGCATCCTGGTGAAGCTTTTAGCTCCATAACATAACAATCTCCCACTTGGAGATAAATAGCTACACCTGTACCTATACTTGTACACCATCTAAATTATTCCTTGGCTTGTATCCCTCTTCAAGATCCATCCTAAAGACCAACCACCACGCAACTGTGATGCTATACCTGTCATTCAAGTAACCTGCCGCATCTGAACCTACACATCCATGTAGTGAAGAACTTGACCCTGCATAACAAGAAACCCTGCTGCTAGTCCCACTAAACTGCCCTCCAGTACTCCTTCCCTGAATTGGCTCCATACTTTCTGACAACCCCCACTGATTGGGAAAACTCAGGCCTACAATAGACCTCATGTGATTTCGAACCCTGTTTCAAGCTAAGCTTGAACTGTCCAGCCCTTGGTGTGCTTACCGATTCTGCATCTTGCGTAATGAACCTCGCCAACACCGTCTTCACATCAGCTCCCACTGGAGATACAATCTCCATGTCTCTTATGTCAAAGAATTTCACTTCTCCAAATTCTTCATGACACACCTCTGAACTAACCTTACCCTTAGCTCAACAAATACCTGTATGTACAAACCTACTAGTAAATCACCCACATATAGTAACAAAATGATGTTGCGACCATCATCTACCTAGTAAGATAAACACAATAGTTACACTGACATTGACTGAAGCCATGCTTAGTCATCCACCTATCAAAACATGTACCACTGTCCTGTAGCTTCCTCAAGACCATGTGCCTTGGCCTTCTGTCTCTTGTGTCCATCCACTCTCTTCTCTAAAATGGGAATCCATCTCTCTCAGTGCTTACTTCTAGCTGACAACTCTACCAACAAATACCTGTTTGGTTCTTCTCCAAGGACTCACACTCCTCATCCATGCCAAGCTCCCACTGTATCTGGACTCTACCTGCATTGCCTCTTCACATCCTCTTGGTTCTTGACCATCAGTAAGCAATATAAAGAAGGTGAACAATGAATATGAGGTTCACTTACCCTTTCCTGACCTCCACATGAGCGTTTGAGACTTGCTGTCTGCCCAATATCCGTTCCAGTGACCGATCTCGGCCATCTCCCAGTCTGCTCTCGACCGATGTCAGTTCCCTGCATTGACCCTGACTACTGACGTCATTTCCCTGGCCGATGCCGGTATCCTTTCTATCGACGTCGGTTCCCTCATGACCGACGTCAGTCTTCCTGTTGTCGATGTCAGTTACTGTGTGACCGATGCCGATACCTGTGTTCGTCTGTGAGTGATAACTTTTTACTCGCGAGCTCTCCATGGATCAAAATTCTAATCAAATCAACCCTGCTCTGCTCAGAATAATTCAGTTCTCTCACCTGATCTCTGTCCGTCATCTCCTCCATGAACACCAAGGCTTTCCAGTTCTTTAGCTTGTCAAAAACATCTGTCTTCCGCTTCAAAACCTGCATTCTCCTTCTACATATGTGACTAAGCCTATGAAACCACATCTCTGCAATAGAAGGTGAATCAGCAATATAAGTAGATAGATAAAGGATACCTACTTTCTTACCACCATCTAATTCAAGTGTGTCCGCTGTGAGAGTTACAGTGCATCTCTCATCACCAAAATTTCCTGAAGAAATTAGACCCATCTCCAAGACTGGTACCTGCATGACTTCCTTCAACCACTGTGTGTCGTCCATTTGCAATTTCAGCTTCACTTCCCCTTTGCCAATTCTTTGGCAAGGCTCACCAGCTCCTCTCCCTGGGGCTGCATGGAAAGAGGCAACATAATCTGTTATCCAAGACTCAACTTTATCCAAGAAACCTCCCAGAGCATCCTGTGCAACAACACTTGCAACAACTGCATCTTCAGTTCCTTCATGCTGATCTGCTACCAACCAACAATATCTTTTTCTCTGCTCTTTCTTTCCATCAATCAGACCATTCGTGCTATTCAGTTTCTCCATTCGTAGCTTACTTCCTTTTGCCATTGCTATACTCCCACTCAATCAGAAACCCCTGTGAGCAACCTGTAATCAACAAACACTACCAGATCTGAAACCACCTGTTAGTAACCCAACCTGAAGCTCTGATACCACGTGTCAGGGAAACCCTAGAATAATAAACATGCTCCAATCCCTACTGAGTCAGGATCTTGCTCTACCAATTAGAACACATGTGATTACTTCTTGTATTAGTAACTAAACACGAAATTATACCAGAATCAATAAGTAACTAGAAATATGAAACAACACAGGAATATGAGAGACAATACACAATTGTATTATATACATAGAAGAATATACAATAAGGAAGATGCCACTTCTTCCTCCACCTCAAAGGTTCGCCACACCTCAAGACCTTCTTCCCTCTCTCTCTCGGTCCCAACAATCAACTCCAATATAGAATTGATGTTCACCTCTCCAACCAGTCAGTAACACACTGCCAGTTCACCAAGTACACAACCGTACTCCAAGTAGATCCCCTGTTCTCTGCTACCTGCAAATCACTAGACCTTACTCACCATGTAGACATCTCTACACCCTTGAAGAACCCTTGTCCTTGCCTCACCAAGTCCTTATGATTCTTCAACCAGTACCCTAGTGGATCAGCTCCTTGACCTTGCAGACCTTACAACTCTCCCTGATCATACACACTCAGCACCCCTTTAGAACTAGGAGGAGCTACACTAGCTCTCTCTAAAAGCTCTATGGCTTTCTAGCACACATTTTAAAATACAGCCCATGAGTCCATATATAGACCTCATGTTTACAATAATTATACTAACCTAATTACAATAATTAGACTCGTAACTCAAGACTACGACTAGCCTTCAACATGCAAACTAACAGTCTCAAAATAGACTCTCCCAGATTCGTCATGCAAACTGCCTGTTCTCGCACAGGCTGCCGACGTCGGCACCTCCAAGACTGATGTCGGCCGACTGGTAATCGATGCCAGTTGCTTCCTCTTGCTATCTGACTGATGTCGACTGATCAGACCAACGCCATTGCTCCTGCAACTGATTCTGCAACTCTGCATCCTCCGTAACTTCTCCTGTTTGCATCCTAGTGAAGCTTTTAGCTCCACAACATAACAAAGATCACCAAGCTGGTGAGGGGAAGAGGCTTGTGTGAACAACTGGCTACAGACTTCAAGTAGAAAAGGGAAGGCAGCTTGCTAATTCATGATGCAACCACTGTAGAGGAACTAGCTATCATAAAGGATTGGATGCTGGACATGAGGCGTTTCCTTATCATTGGTGAGTGCCCACAGGGTCTTGATAAGACCGAAAGAAGGTATTTCAAACTTCAGTCTCTCTTTTATGTCTTGGTTGATGAAGTATTGTTTAGGAAGGATCTCTCTGGGGTCCTTCTAAGATGCATTGACCCAAACCAGGCTGATAAGGTACTGGATGAGTTCCATGATGGGCCAACAGGCGGTCATTTCGCTCCTAGAGCTACTACAACAAAGATAATGAGAGCTGGCTATTTCTAGCCTACTCTTTTCAAGGACACCCATGCTTGGGTATGATAGGATATAGGCTCACAAAGCTCTGATACCGATTGTCAGGATCCCTGCTCACTAAGAGCACACTTGATTACCTTTGTATAAGCAACTAAACAAGGAATTTAACCAAAAGTAAAATTTAACTAGAAATCAGAAATAACACAAAATTTGAGAGACAATACACACTTGTATTAATACTCATCCAGAAGGAAATAAAATGAAGAGATCACACTCTTCCCACACCTCTTGGGCATACCAATAATATTCCCTCAAGAGTTCTCTCTCTCAATTACAATCACAATCAACTCAATAACCAAGTTGGTGTTTCAACCAGTCAGTAACAATACTGCTAGTACCACTGAGTACACACACATACTCCAAGTCTGAGTACACCACGTACTCCAAGTAGATCTCACCTGATCTTGAAACAACCTGCAGATCAACCTGGTTTTGCACACCTACAAACCTAGATCTTACTTACCATGTAGATCTCACCTGATCTTGCTATATCGCAGATCAACCTGGCCTTGCACACCTACTGACCTAGATCTTACACAATCGGAAGAACCCTTGTCCTTGCCTCACCAATTCCTTATGATTCTCCCTTGGATATAACCCCTCTGATCTACAAATTACAATACAGCCCCATGAGTCTATTATATAGATCCCATGCAAACAATAATTAGACTTCTAATCACAATAATTAGAAATGCATCTCCAAGACTAAAATTAGTCTTTACATGCAAACAACCAGTTCGTTAAATAAACTATTCATGTAGCTAACAGTTCTGGAACCGCACAGGTGACTGACGTCAGTCACTGTCTATCTAGAGATGACCGACGTCGGCTGATCCATGACCGATGTCGGCAGCTTCCTGTCCACCTCTGACCGACGTCGGTTGGCCTGACCAATGTCGGTTACTGTGACACTCAGCAACCTCCTCCATGTTTGCATTAGTGAAGCTTTTAGCTCCACAGCCTAATAGGGTAAGAAAGTGCCATAAGTCTGCACTTTTTAATGGGAAACAATGGTTAGCTGCCATGCCTCTATAGCCTATTCAGGTGGAGCAACCATTCATGCAGTGGGGCCTAGATTTCATAGGGATGATCAATCCTCCCTCCAGTGCTGGACATAAATGGGTCTTGACTGCTATGGATTATTTCACCAGGTGGGTGGAATCTGTTGCTCTGAAAGAGGCGAATGAAAGTGTAGTCTTGGAATTTTATGAGGACCTGGTAACAAGATTTGGGGTCCCAACTACCATAATCTCAGATAACGCCTTGGCTTTTTTGGGAACCAAAAATAGTGAATGGGCACTAAGGTATGGTATATATCTCAGCACTTCATCAAATTATTACCCACAGGGGAATGGGCTGGCTAAGTCCACCAACAAAAATTTGATCAGAATCATAAAGAGGACCATAGAAGAAAATCAGAGGACTTGGCATGCCAAGCTGAAGATAACTCTGTGGGCTGATCGAATCACTCTGAAGAGAGCAATCAAAAATTCTCCATATACGCTTGTATATGGAAGGGAAACTAGGCTTCCCATGTCACTTGAATTACCAGCATTGGATCTCGCCCACCAACTGCAATTAGAAGAAGGAACTAGCATGGAGGTTAGGCTGTGTGAGCTAATGGAGCTCTAAGAGATAAGGGACCGGGCTATGGCTTCTATGACTAGTCACCAACAATAAGTAAAAAGACACTTTGACAAGAAATCTTTGTCAAAATATTTCTCTGAAGGAGACATTGTCCTGAAATGGGACAAAGATCGAGCTAAGCCTGGAAAACATGCAAAATTTGACGCCCTATAGAGCGGTCCTTACATAATCACTCAGTGCAAGTAGCATAATGCATTCCAACTCTCCAGGTGGGATGGCGAAGGACTGCACATCCCAGTTAATGGGATACATCTGAAGCATTGCCACTGAGTAACCATTCACTTGTCCATATTTTTCCTTGTTTTCTTTCTTATTTTCCCTAAGTGTTGTTGCACAAGTAGTAGTTTTCTTAGTCTTGTGTGTGTTTTTATTTCCCTAGAGGTAGATCTACGTCTTTGGTTCTGAATTATTGGGGCTGTTACTAATTTTAAAGTTACATCTGACTCCGTGCCCAATGGAATGCAAGGTAACTAGTCTCTAAGCATAACATGCATGCTTCCCCTATGAGTCGCTAATTTGTTAACCAATTTTGCCCACAGGCAAAATTTTGGTCACCTTCTTCCCTTGCTATTCGAGGATAGTCATTTCCAAGTTACACAAGTTCAATGCCAATGGTTTTTTGCTTGGTTCAACATGTTGGCTCAGTCTTTTGGCTTAACTGGTTGGTTTATTAGCATTTGTTTTATCTTCTTCAAGTTTAACGGCCTTGTTCCAGCTTGGTTTAACACATTGGTTCATCGGCCTTGACTCTCGGCCTAGTTCATTGGCGTGCATGGTTGCATAAGGCAAGCACTTCAAACATTTGCAAAGGCAGAGGATCTGGGTAAGTTTTTCAAAATTTGTCTAAGTCTTGAATTCTATCAAAATCTGAAGAAACTCGGGCGCGTTTCAAAACAAGGCAAAAGCTCGGGCAAAATTTCCACAAACTTTTTGTCCACGGGAAATGTCCACAGACAAAAGTCCATGGAAAATACACAAGGCAAAAGGCCCAGGCAAATTTTTGTGGACAAATTGTCCGCGGGAAATCATTTGCGGACAAAAGTCTGTGGGGAAATTATCTGCAGACATAGACCCTGCAGGAGCCCGGGAGATAGTCCAAGGCATGCAAGGGACCCACCGAAGGACCCCGAAGGGCAGGTGCCCTTGCAGGGAACTTCTGGCCCAAATACAAAGGGTACTAAGTAGAGTCGGAGGGGTGCTAAGAGGCAAGCAAGCCACAGAGAGGCTAGTGATGGGCCCAAGAGTGTTTTGACAGGGACAAGTACGTCCCAGAGGCCATCAAAATTGACAAAGTGAAATGGCCATTTATTTTCAAAGCAAAGAGAGTGCTAACCAAAAGGAGCCCAGAATGCAACGACCCGCTAAGAATTCACCTCGAGGGCCGAAGGAGTTAGAAGAGACAAAATTGAGAAAAGACAAGCGACAAACATGGAATGTGTAAGCAGTTAGTCCAAACGTCAAAAGGAAGCACCAATCCAAGATGTGACCCCAGCAAGTGAAATAGTAGCTGTAATTTGACCATTTAAATATGTGAACTGCCAACCATGCACCCTATTTCTTCATTTTACATTTATGAGGAGACAAGCTGTATAGGTGCCTTCAAGAAGCAGCCTTGGTTAAGGAGAAAACTGTGCGGCCATGTCAAAAGGGACACCCGAAGTCAAAGCCAAGGGGAACACATCATTTACTTTCCTAGGTAGTCTGCTCTTCCCAATGATAAAGCACATATGCCACTTGTACACAAGGAGTGCCAAATGAACCTCCTTGCTTTTCCATATATATTGCGAACTTGTCATTTGTAAAGGGATCTTCCACAATTTTACAAAGGTAGCCCTGCTAAATTTTTTACCTGAATCTATAAACGTAGTTTTTACCTCTTCTTGGATAGAGATTCTGTGTATGTCTTGAGTGTTAATTTGTGTTTAGTCATTGTCTTTTGATGCTCTCATAGGTTCAACACCAACACACCAGTTATCTACAAGGCGCCATCTCTACAGCTGAAAGGAGGAGAGTTTTATTTGGGGTGCAGAAACAAAAGGGATTATTTATAAAGTGCCTTTCACAACACTTTTGGTGAACCTCTATTTTTTTGTATTTTCATTTAAACCTCCCTGTCAAGTTTGCAGACTGGTTCTTTTGCCAAGTGTGAAGCGTACGAATGTATTTGTCTAATTTTGAGAGTGGATGTGAGAAGGTCATTTCATTTTGGTGCATCACCTCCTTAGAGTAGTTTGTTTTCTTGCATCTTTCTCCCTTTTCATCCCCCCAGTTTATATATATATATATATATATATATATATATATATATATATATATATATATATATATATATATATATATATATATATATATATATATATATATGTCTGTATTTGCACTTGCTAGAACAAACATGATGCATCAAAGGGAGCTAGCCCTTATCTAGAGACTCTCCCCTCTAGCTTCACCAGTCCCATAGAGGAGAGGGGAGTTTCCATGTTGCGAGGAGAAGGCAGGAGTTCGACTTCCTGCCAAAGGGTGCAATTTCCTACATCAACAAAAAGATCCTTCAAGGATTTGGTGTTAGGTTCAAATTGTTTCATGAGGAAGTCTTGACGTTTGGCTTGGTCAAGATCTTTGTTAAGCATTTGAGGAGCAAAAGTTTGAACCTTATATTGAAGCAAAGGAGTTAAATCAGTTATAAAGAGTTTGAATAAACTATCATCAACCATGTTATGGTTGATTTTATGGGCCAAAGATTTCCATCGTTTGATAAAATCATGAGCTGATTCATTGGGAGATTGCTTAGCATTGATGAAATGGCTAAGTAAATTTTTGGGAAGGTCATTATGTTGAAACTCTTTAACTAAAGGATTAACTAAATCCTCAAGTTGCCAAATGGAATATTGGGGAAGTTGGTTATACCATTCCAATACATTATTGATGAAGGTTTTAACTATAAGTTTAGTTGTGGTGAAAGTATTAGTTTGAATCCACTCTTTATAAATATTGTAAAAGGCTTTGAGAAAGGATGCAAGATCTTTAATCCCATCATACTTAATAGTTGGAGATATATTACCAAAATTAATGGATATGATGAAAGGAGCTAAAGGATAATTCTGGATATTTTGAAGCATTTTTTTATTCATGATAGGTTGAGGAATAACATTTCCTAAGGCATCTCTAAGAGGTGGAGGAATAAAATTTGAATTGGCTTGAAGATTGTGAACCAGAGGTTGATTAGCCATGTTGATCAAATGACATTGTAATTGCATCATTTAAAATGTGTTATATGTTTTCATTATGTTCATTTGTTATATGACTTATGCGAGAAGTTGAGTTGTATCAATGGGTGGGTTGGTGTTTATAGGATAATTCCCCGAATTGGTATTAGGGGGAGGGTTATCAGAAGGTGGATTACCAGTGGGATTGTTGGATAGACTTGTGTCAATTGTTCCCACATTACATTGAAAATTTTAAATATGAGAATTATAATGATAGGTACAAAAAAGATTGGATCCACCTACTTCATCTTGATGTGTGATTTAAACCATGTTACAATCCACAGATAAAGGAGGGGAAGAGGTGCTCCAAGAGTAAGGTTTCTCTTGGGAAGAAAAAAGAGGGATGAAAGAATACCCCATATAGTGTCTAAATGGATTTAAGTTGTCCAATAAGATTCTAATAAGGGACTTCATGATGATTTGAGAAAATACAAAAAATGCTGAGGAAAGAGAAATAAAGAACTAAGTCATCAAGATAAGAGAGCTAAACAAAGAAAAGGTAACAATAAGAGTACATAGTCAACCAGGTTAACCTTGTGCTACTAGACAAGGCTTGAGAAGAGTATAGAGTTGACTAGTTCAACTGAGTATTGTAAATAGGGAAAAATATAATCTGATAGGATATAGAGTTGATTAAGTTGACTTAGTAATATAACCAAATATGAAATAAGGAGTATAGGTAAATTTTTTGAAATGTAATTGAATCAAGAAGTGAAAGCAAACACAAAAAATTGGATCGATGAGAATGGTCCAATTGGTCCACAACACAAAAACCTTGCACCAACCCTAGCCAATACAAGTCTTTTCAATACAACATACAATGAGTAGAGAGTAGGCAGTCAACTAAAAAGTAAATGCTATCTAAATGGTCATCTTGAATGTTATTAGATTATTATAAAGTGTTATTTTAAGTGTGATAAATAAGTTGGTTGAAAGTAGGGAACTAGAAAGCATTCTATGGATGGTTTTTGGATGTTTAGGTTGAAAGGGATCTGTTTTGGCAATGGTATTGGCTTGGTATTGGGACTTATCCCCTCACTTCACAATCCCACAATGATAAGGGTTTCAAGTGCTTTGCCAATATATACCATTAACCACATGTTTATAATTGGCTAGAAAACCAAGTTGGCTTCCCCCTTAGTGATGAAATCCAAGTAGGTAGGCTTTGGGTAGACAAATATTTAAATGTATTTTGAAATTATGTGATTTGGTAGTGTGTGCAAAAAGAGAAAAATATTGTAACTAAATAGTATATTGAAAAACCACCTAATTAGACTATGTGAGCTACTCTAAGCATGCAAATAGTTGAAAATGAAAGTGTGAACTAATTACTATCATATATTTATTAATTCCCAAATTAAGAATGGTACAAAGTCAGTTCAGAAAACAATATATGAAAACATTACAAAACATACTCAATAGGGTCACTCCTGTACTGTAGATGCAAGAGTCCTTAAGACTAAGCAACTAGGTTGACTTAATCTTTTAGATAGAAGACATACTACAAAACTAGGTCAACTAGGTCGACCTAGTTTGCTATAGGATTGTAGTTTTGAAGACTATAAACTTGTGCAAAATAGAATTGTAATGAAGATCTAAATTAAAAGAGAGAGAAAGAAAGGAACCTTGGTGGGTTGGAAGATGCTAAGGATTTTGAAATTTTTATTGAAGTGCCTTGAATGTTACTTGCAAGTTATGCCAATTGTATCAACTGGGTTGATCTAGTTCTAGGATAACCTTGTTTGCTAAAGCCTTTAAAGATGACTAAGTCAACATGGTTGACATAGTTTATTATTTGGATGCTGATTGTAAGATTAAGTCAACCTATTTGACATAGTTTGCTATTATGGGACTGAATAAGAGTACTATGTCAACCTGCTCGATCTAGTAACCTATATCTGATGAAGACTTATATAGAAATAATAGAGTCATTTTGATGTGACTGTGTGTTAAACATGTGCACAAAAGCTAGAACTATACCAACCCGGTTGACCTAGTATCAAAAATATAGAAACATAATAAAATGATATAAATGAAAAGCATGAAAGAAAACCTGCAAGGTTTTGATTCACATTGAGTTTACCAGGATGTATGCAATGAGAAATGCATTAGATCTATAAATCAATCCTAACTCAAAGAAGATAAGTCCTACTTATACTTTTGATTGGGGATACATTAGATAATTGGGTTCAAGACCAATATGGATATACTAGACCAAATTAGGGGATCTCTTATCACAACAATATCACTAGGGAGGGTTATAAATCCTCCAATAAAGCAAAACTATGCAATAACCCTAACTAAGTCATATATTTTCATATTCACCATACTAATAAAAAATAAAATAAAAATTAATCTAGTGCTCATGAAATCTTGTGGCATAAAATGGGGGTAATAAATAATAAAAGTAAACATGCATAAGAGAATCCTAATTAAGCTATGTATAGGTAAAACCCTAATGCATGGAGAGAGAATATTATTCAAAAGTCATTATTTATGCTACTTCTATCTATAAAAGAGAGGAGCAAAGTTAGAGATACTTACTTGGAAGATGAAACCATTGAGACTCAATCTCTCCCTTATCCAAAGTGCTTCACAAGAGGTTGTTGTGGTTTGTAAGGATCACTAAGAAAGGCCAAAGCATCCAAGACTTCTCCACAAGACTAGATTCTTCTCCAAGTAGAAATCTTAAGGTAAGAATCCTCAATTAGAATGGTGGAAGAGAAAATTATAAAGAAGCACAAATGAATAATAACTCATGTCTACTCTCTAGGAATGGAGAAATGGTTGTGTTTATATAGGAAGATCTAAACCTAAGCCCATATAAAAGTTTCAGCAGATAAGATTAACCTAGTCAACCTAGTATCATAATTGATAAAAACTCACTAGGTCACGGACTAGGTCAGCCAGGGGCCGACCTAGACACTTAATAACTTTTAACAATAAGAATAAAAGGTTTACACAACCAACATAGTCATTTAAAGTATCAAAAATGGGGTTAGGTTAGGGAAAGGGTTAATGAAGGTGGTAAAACACTATATGAGTGTGCAAAAAAAGAAACAAAGCTTAGGGTAATGGTTTTAGGATATGGATGGATTGGTATCAAGTGGCAATAAGGGAAAATAATCCTATGAAGCACCAATGGTCTACCCACCCTTTTCTTGGTGTACCCTTAGGGAATGCACTTAGAGAGATTGAGATTAGATAGGTTCTTGCAAGATAAAAATCATAAATAATTGATAAAGTTTGAAAATATTATGTGTATACAACAACTAAGACCTTAACTATGCTTTAGGTGTAAGTGACAAGTCATTCCCTCCCCAATTTGAGGTCCTAACCACCATGAAATCCTTGTTACATTTACCTTACTTCCCCCTCAGATATCTTCATACCTTTAAGCAATCTCTAAACCTATATATGCCTTTTAACATTTACACATAATCCCATTTAAGCCTATCTAGGCCTAATAGATCATTAAGATCTCTTTCACCTATCTAAAAGATCAAATTACTAGACAAAGGGATTGAATGCCTTTAGGAAACAAGCCAAAGACCCTGTTCTTCCTTTTCGCCATCATGTTCATGTATGGTTGGTCATATTCTCTTTACTTTACCTATAGGTGGCATACTTGCCCTTTGATTGCATAAGCTCATTTGAAAGATTAGTTATTTCCTTTTTAAGATATTATCCTTACTCACCAAATTAACCTTTAAGGGAGTTATTAGTCATATTTCACCTCATGTACTTAAAGATAAGGTGGTTCTTTTGTCCAACTACCCTACTTATAATCGTTAGCTTGTAAGTGTTATTTATAAGCCTTTTGGCTGTGTATACTTCACTTGAGGGGTGGAATGATGATCTATTATCCTAATTAGTGTTATCAACATGTTGGTGGTCTCCTAATATTCTTATCCACCTCTAGAAGTTAATCAAAACCTCACCATTTTACTAGGACTCTTCCCAGCCTATAGTCAGTTTTATTTTCATTGGGGTCTTGATTAAGTTGTGAACTTGGGGTGGTTGAGAGTGTTGATCCTACCTCTAACCCTGATTTCCCATTTCCATTATTCTCATAGGCCATTATGAATCCTCACATAGGCATCTCAACCTTCTACACTCCATCATAATGACCAATATTCCATTGGCTTGGTTTGCCTCAATAGGCCTATTTTGATTGTTAGGACTTGTCTCTACATAATAGGATGGGGGGAAGGGTTAGTCTATGTTTATCCTTAATTTACCATCATATTAATACTTATTCATATGTGTTTATGACTCTTCAATTCTTTCTGAAATCTTTTTCAGTCAACACTCCATCTTCTTTAGTCTGCACAAAAGCCTATAAGTAGTCTTGTGAGGGTTTACTTTTCAAGGCTTAAAGTTGAGAATGTGTTTGTTCATATGATAGTGAGGGGGATGTGATGAAAACACCATAGAACATGAACATAATATGGGGCCAGTACATATTATACTTACCTTGATACTTCTCATAGTCATTATCAAAGACACACATATTCACACTTGCAAGAATCTTCCATTATACACATGGTAGTCACATGGGAGCAGGTATGAAATGGGTTGATGGCCTAATGGTCACTCATTTTAGTGTTTGGGAAAAGTATAGGAGGATTTGAAGGCTTAAATATACCCACTAAATAACTTAAAACATTATCAATGCTTCCATCTTATGCACGAAGGAATCTGTAACCTAAGAAACTCTATCTATAGTCTACAAATGGGGGAATCATGAAGACTTGCTTACTCCCACACCTTTAAACATGTGAACCAGGGGTGGTGAGTATCATGGAAGGACCTTGAGGAAATATATAACACACATCAAACATTTATTTTCAAAAATACTTCAAGGATGCACTAAAACTGATGCCACTTTAGCCCCTTACATAGATGAGGAAGAGCATTTAAGTGCCTAGATTATTAGTGTTTGTTCATAGAATATAGGCCATGAATGTGTAGACAAATGCCAAAAATTAGAAGGTTAATAGACCCCATTCCTCTATCCAAAAACTTATATCTTCATTTTTTCTCTCTTATATGGACTAAGTACAAACCTAAAAGCTTGCCTAAACTGCCAAGGAACTCGGTGAAAGGGAGAGGTCAGTTTTGGGCCTGTTTTAAATCCTTTCATCATGAAACTTCTTTGGAATACCTAACATGATCCTTGATGCAAATTTTGATCTTTCCCTATATAAAACTAGCCATACAAGTTTGTACAGTCTGTAACTCCTTTAAAACCTATAATTTTCCTTCATTTTCTCATGATTCAAACTCTAAAACACCATTGGAGGATGGGAGGAGGGAAATGGAGGTCAAATAATATTTCAAACTTGGTGGTATAGTTGGTGAAAAATGAAGGGATGCACTTTCCCATGTGTGAGACCCATTTGATGAGTAGGATTTTAATTTGAGTTCTAAAATGGGCCTTTATGGATATGGAACTATATGATGAGAATGGGAGTTTTAAATACCCTTATAATGTAATTTTTATCAAAATATTCCACCCTTTCAAAGGTTTTCAATGAAAATAGACTCATATGAGGGATTTGAGGGTCTTGAAAGGGATAATCAAGGTTTGAGATAGATTTAAACATAAAGACCATAGAAAATGGATTTGAACACCTCACTAGGCTTCAGATTAGAAACCAAGCATAACTTATACACCTTTCACATTGATTATCAATGTCTCTCTCACAAGGGATGGCTTGGAACAGGCCTAAAACCATATAAACTAGCAACGTTAATCTTGTTAAACTACCTTAATTCCTGCTAAGAGATCTTAATCCTATCAAATAATAATTAGACCACCCTCAAGTCTTGAAAAGGATATGACAACTCTTCTACTCACTCAATGACCACATGACCACTTAATACATCACCTAATGACTCAAGACATCCATAACATATGATGATCTCTACAACAGGTTCTAACACAAACATGAAACCTTAATCAATGCTAATAAGGTTAAAATGAGACCAAAGAAGACATCACCATGTAGGAAGATCACTATGTGCAGGATTGGGTAGGTGTCATAAGGAAGTTTTTAGTTGTATGGGTTGACATTTGGCCTGAAATGCCAAATTGTCAATAGTAATTTCAACTAGGATTATATGCACTGATGTTACACTGTAACATGCTCTTAGTTTCAAGTTAGTCACTAGTAAAGGAATCAAAGTTAACTCTAGTGAAGCACTCAAATTCAATTCAAGCAAAGATAAGGTGTGCATACACACACATGTACTTATCCCTTTCCTTTAAACTATAAATTTTATTATTATATTAGGGGGGGGAATGTAGATGATATTTTTTTATTATGTAGCACCTCAGCGTTATACACTTGGCAAACTTAGACCTTGGTTATTCCTTTTAGTTTTACACATTCCTTGCTTCTGCAAGCCTTGCATCTACTCTATCTATAACCCCTTGGCTGATATGTTAGTCCAACCAACCTTATATTGATGACACAAACATCCTATCTTACCTATAATACTTAAAATATGCTTATCTTACACCTTTGTAAGTTCTGAGCCTATACCTACTCTCTTACTCCTTGGACACTAACATCTGAGATAAATAGTAATGTTGACATTACTATCTTACCTCAATGCAAGTGTCTAGTGATATAAATTCATCCAATTTGTAAATGAAATGTATTACAATGGTTAGCCTAAGTGATTTAATATGAGTGATCTCTTGATAGGATTTGTGTAAATATAATATCAACCTTCATTCATTTCTCACATATAAACACCTAGTAATAAGACCAAAAGAGCATTCAAGAAGCACTCAAGTGATCAAAATATTTCCTATTCTAACCTATTCTAATATAGGTCAAAGAACCAACCCATTTTCCCCTAAGGTCATATTAAAGATGAAAAGTTATAGTTTTACCATTTTACCAAGAGCAATAGTCCATGAACCAGATCTAAATGCACTAGAATGAAGACGGATCCAAACTAAAAAACATCTAGGCGGTCGCATCATATTTTTGATATTATGTACATGATACTAGTGTCAAACCCAAATAATAACATTGATGTAACCATATAGGGTTAACATAACTATCCAAAGTTAGAGGCACCATAACCAAAATTTGATGATTGTTCCAAAACTATCTTCCCACCTGATTTTAGCTTGTACTAGATCTAGGTATGTATTAACATAAGAACAAGCTAAGTATATCACTTATTTGCTATTTCTATATCTAACATAGTTGTACTTTTCATTTATAGATTATCTAATTTTAATAAATTCATCATATGGTACATCTAAGTTTAACACATTAATTGGCCTACTATAGATTTCATATTCACCTTTATGCCCTATCATTTCCATACTCTTAACCCTATCTACCCAAGTAGGATCCACATTCCAATTAGGGTTAAACAGAAGGTCAAATTAAAGGGTATGGCCTTGAGATGTATTTGTCAAGTGTATAAGACTAGTTTAAGATATAAATCCATATTTAAGCATCTACACCTATACATATGCATTAGGAATAAGCCAAGTAGTGGTATATGCTCACATTGTACTGAGTAATAGATATTATGTGAATGATATATTCATGCAATTAACACGACTATAAATTGGTGTATTATCTCTCAACTTTACATGAACATGTTATCCTTTAGTGTGATATGATGGTGCGGTGAAGTATTTAATGTATAGGTAAGTGTGTGGTGTATAACTCATGGAGTATACAAAACTGCCCAACATTTTGGTCCATTATTAGGACTAGTTAAATGACTTGTTGATATGGTGGGTGGAGAATATCTACAAAATCTCATTTGAAAATATTGAGTGGTGGCTAGAATAGCTAGAGCATGAGTTTTAATTGCATCACCCTAACATTGACAACTGATCCTCTAAAGAGTGGGTGGAAGAGAATTTTTACAAACCTATCTATGAAATATTTTTTTGTGAATTACCAACACATGTATATGCATGGCTAGCCACATATGTAATGGTCAAGATTAAAAAATATGGATGAAATCAAACTTGGATGGATGAGTGTTTTGAGCAGTTACATCAAGCTAGCAATGTGTGAATGAGAGAAGTTGATGTGTGGTGGTGAGGTACCTTGAATAGTTACATATTCAAGTTTATAATATCTACTTATTCCCATCCATAAGAAGCTAAGAATTGATTTTTTCATGAACTAATGGGTTCATACATATCTCACTTATAGTTAGAGATCAAGAAATTAATGGTAGACTGTGGGATTAAGAGCTTTCTTATGGATGACTAAGTTTCTTTCATGCATGGGCTATTAGAGGATATAAGGTAAGAGGTGGGTATGATTCATGTGTATAGGGAAGGAATGAGCCATACAAATTTAGAATGGATAACCTAGGTGACCATGAATTTAGATGATATAAATATGATGAGACTTGGTAAAAATCATTACCACTAAGGACCCTAAGGAGAGGAAAGAGCTAGGTTTGATAGATGCCATGAAGACCCATACAAAATAAGAATGGAATGTGGATAAATATTGAGCTAAGGATATGCACTTCATTTAATATGAAACATGTGTCAGTGAACAAGAAGACAATTGGGAAGAAGTAACTAAATAAGTTTAAAGTGCAAAGAAATTTCAGAATAGTGCATAATAGGAAGCACCCACCCAATGTCTACCCGAAGTGTAAGCCCATAAATTTATTGAACATGAAAATTTAAGTGAGGAATGTGTTTATTTATCTCTAAATAAAATTTTTAAAAGACAAGAGGAAGAAATTAATATTCTCCAACAAATAGTACATTATAATCATTAGGACTAATGTCTACAAAACCCATAGAGATGAATATCATAGTTATATTGGGAATTCCACCTGTAAGGAATTAAACCCACTTGCCCATATAAATAATAATTCCTCAAGTAGAAAAATGATCATTGGAGACTTCACATCAAACTAAGTCACCAATATAGCTACGTTGTAATCTATTATTGGCACTGATGATGTAGTGCCTATACAAGGCATAAATGCATCATTAATAATGATTCCAATGAGGAAGATGAAGTATGGTTGAATCAAAATATGTGATATAATATTGGTAAAGAGAAGGTGGTACAAAATTAGATGACATGCCCCTTGAAGTTGCCACATATCATTTAAATCTTGAAATGTCTTATAGGGATGTAAAAGTGGTGGATGCCCAAGGATATGAGCATAACCACTACCGTGAGCAACTCAAGACTATTAAAACTAACATTATATACAAAGAGGAAGTTAATAACACCACAATTGGTGATTATTAGACAAATGAAGAATTAACTTGAATCATCGAGATCCAACATAAAAATCAAAACATTTTCCCATATAACTACAAATAAATGAAAGGCATGCACCCTTCTTTGGGGAAAATGTAGATCAAGCTCATGGATGGCAATAGACTATTGAAGAAGCAACTGTACAAGATGAACCCAAATATACACATGAAAGTGTAGGAAAAAATAGATAACATGTTGGTTGATGGAATCATTTATCCAGTGGAAGAGTTTGAATGGGTGAGTCCCATGATCATCAAGATAGAAGAATATGGGCATATTCAGATATACATTAATTTTTTAATCCTTAATGTAACATGTGTTACTGACCCATTTCCCACTTTATTCATTGAGGAAATTTTAGAAGGTGTGGCAGGTTGTGAGGTATATACCTTTATTGATTGGTTATTTAGTACCACCAAATCCATAGTGAAGAGGAGGACAAGCGAAAAGTAACATTTATAATTGAATGGGGCTCATTTACCTATAATGTCATGAATTTTGGGATAAAAATGTTTTGCTCATGTTTTCAAGAGTCATTGTGGAAACCTTCGAGGAATTTTTTCATCATTTCCTCTAGGTATATCTTGATAATTGAATAATTCATGAATTGGTCAAAGATCACCATGCTAATTTGCACCTAATATTTGAGCAATGCAAATAGTTATAAATTTTATTGAAATTGAAGAAGTGCATTTATGTGACATCATTCAAAACTCTACATGGCCATGTCATATGCATAGATGGCCTGCTCATCGATCCATCCAATTTTTCCATTATTTTACAATTAGAATCACCAAACATACATGGGATGTGTGCACATTTCTTGGTCGCACAAATTATTATATAAAGTTTATCAAGAACTATGTAAAACATGTTATATAGTTAGAATATTTGTTGCATAAAGATGACCCATTTTTATGGATTAAGTAGTAGTGGGAAGAATTTGATACTCTCAAGGAGAAGATCATGAATGCACCAATCTTAAAATTTATGGACTGGAACACCATGTTCCATGTCCATGTTGACATATAAAGAATAGTTATTGGTGTCATTTTGGCACAACTGGGGGATGATAAAAATGATCATCATATATAATTTTCCAATCAAAAGCTCACTCCATTCAAGATAAACTACACAAGAACTAAGCACAAAGTCCTTGTGATGATCTACATGTTTTAAATGTTTCACCAATACCTTTTATCTATACAATTTGTATTTTGTATAGACCATGAAGCACTCAAATATTTCATGAACAAGACAATCTTGCACAAGAGAATTTACTAGTGGATCATTTTATTTCAAGAATTCTAGTTCTCAGTAGTTGTTAAACCAAGTAAAAAAATTCTAGACCAAATCATCTATCTCTATGTTTTACCCTAATTTGTAGTAAGATGAATTACTTAATCTAATTAAGATAGAAACTTGTATAATAAGTTAGATATTAAGATATGGCATTCAATAATTATTTGAATGTAAACTTTTGAAACTAATTGTAATAATTTGACAAGTGGCATATGCTAAATATAGTAAATACAACAAAAGGATTATTACTTAGCTTTTATAGGTAAATATGTGATTGTGATTGTATTATGAAAGTGAAAATTAGGGTAAATCAAGGTCATAGTTTGTTTGGTTTTGGAACTAATTTTTTTTATCTAATAGGGTTAGTTCTATTAGATTGGGTTATTATCTCTAGTCAATATTGACCTATGCTGGTTAGTACTAACCTATAAAGAAATGAGGAATAGTCATTATATTTTAACATGTGCCTATCTCTATATGTTCTATATTCATGATTCAAAACTTTGATGATGTGTGAAGCTCTATAAATCAATCTCCTTTTGCATTAAAACTTTAGGTGTGATTATGAGGGATAAAAACTTAAACAAATTAGAAAAGTGTAATCAGTTGAGCTGACTCCAATCACCCCCATTTGATGATTGACCATTTTCTATGTATCTAATACTTTGAGAATGGAAATCAAGCCATACTTAGTAATCCCACCTAGTTTGATTGCACTCATTTGCTATATGTATGCAACTAATGATTTGATTTTGATACATGGGAATGCTTGCTTTGACTTGGATTTAGTGTTGCTTCAAAATTGGATTGTGACTGATACTAGTGATGGTTTACACTTTTAGAATAATAGGGGAAATTTGCTCAATATGCAATAGTGTATACATGTATGTCAAATAAGTGCCTAGTCCTTTTTGTACGAGACCTTGTGTTGTTTATATATGAGTCTAATTCAATATTTTCTCACATTATTTACATGTTATGAAAATAGGCTGACCCAAATGTGATATTTCATTTTTTTAAAAATCCATTGTTGGGAATGGGTCGATGCTAACTAGGTCAAGTCAATATCAATTGGTGATATTGATTGAATCTAGCAAAATCAACCTGTATATAGGAAAACTGAATTGAAAGTTTGGAGATGTTTGTGCAAGATATTTAGAAAGTTTGAAATAAATAGTGAGGTTCTTGTATATGTGTAATCTCATAACAGAAGGGTTAAACTCATAAGATAACATACAAGTATGAGAGAATGGAAGATTAGGACATTGTTTGAGTACTCAAGTCATGCATGGTAAATGTGTGTCAAATGTCATTTTCAAGTATCGAAGACCAAATTTTAGTATCTAAAAAATCCCCCTATTATTATAATAATGGAATTGATAGATTAAAAGGATAAAATGTACTTGAATGTGTACAATACACTTTATTTTTGGTTTAAAATTCTAATTGTGTAGGTGATATTGACCAAATTTTGACCTCAAGTCAAAATGGGTCAAACCCTATAAATTGAAACTTTCATAGGGTTTTCATGTGTTCTTTTAATGACTTATATGGTTCCTAAAAGTCTTCATTAAACCTTATTAGCGTTGTTTAAGGTAATTTTGGAGAAGTTAAGGTAATGTCTTGTTTTGGTCATATAATGGTCTAGACATGTCACGAAGAGATAAGGCTTGGTCAAGTGGTGTCATAGGTTGTTAGTGTCGACTAGGAATTTGACTCAAGAGAGGTGGTTAGTATTGTGTTAGTTCCAAAATGAAAATAAAATGAAAGAAACACACTAACTATCATAACATCTCTAGGCCTAGTCACTAGGGGGAGCTTAGTGAGGGAAAACCATTTGAAAACACAACTAAAAATGGAAAGAAATGAGAAATATGAACACAAAACATCAATTTCTTACCAAATCCTTGATTACTCCAAAAATATCCTTTTTTGGATTGCTCAGATTGTGCTTCAAGAGATCTTCTTCAATGGAGTGTGGCTACCTTCATCTCCTCTTGGCACCTTTGGCTTTGGCTTGGCTTGGCTCAACAATTTGACATTATAACACTAATTACAATGGCTTTTGTAATTATTTGTGCATTATAAATTTGAATTATCCAAGATTTTTTGGACTCATTTGTGCATGATAGCTTTGGATTATAAGAGCTTAAAATTCAATAAGGCCTCCTATTTATAGATTTTTGGAATGGTTTAGAATCAACCCGAACCATCCATCTCAAGATGAAGATGTGTGGCTAAGGATTAATTCAATTATGTAATTAAAATTCATAAATAGGCTCATCAATATTTGGGATAGAGGGGCATTAAATAGGCATGGAGGGTCTTAATGAGGCATGGGAGGCACTAATTTAGATATTTGTGACATTTATGGCTTGTGGATGCCACCCCATAAGATGATGCCATTTGATGAGGTAGTTAATGACAATCAATTTATAAAAATAAATACTCAAAAATTTCCATGGAAAATTAACTTAAGCTCTTGATTTGGTTTAATTAGATTTAAACATGATTAGTCAACTTTGATGCAATCCTTTGAAATTTGTGCACAAATTATTCAAATTGGTCAAAATATCATATTATTGGCCCAAAATTTGATTAGATTAGAATTAGAATGCAATGTCAGATGCACTGGATTCGTTATCCCATTTAGGATGTTTCCAACATAAAATAACAAGACCACGTGTTTCGTGTAAGAGATTTGATAGAAAAGAACAATCCAGAGTACCTAGGTGCAAAATTGGCATTTTGAATCAAAATGATCTGATCAAAGTTAGTTGGCCCATAAATTGAATTGTCCCATTTAGTGATAGTTTGGCCAAAATCATCACTTGAATATGTTAGTTTCAAAGCTTTTAATGTGTTTTAGTTTTTTTAGGCCAACTTAAGCATTTTGGTAAGAATTGGTCAAAATCTTGGTTGGAGGTTATTGGTGGCCAATTTTAGGTGTCTAAAATTAGGAGTTTATCAAAGCCATTTTATGTCTTAATAAACTCATACATGTATTTCGTGATGTTTTGAAAATTTTAAGGTTCATTTGTAAATTTGAAGGTGGTGAAAATGAGAAAAAAAGAGATTTTTGACTAACTCTAATGTATGTAAAAGTTCCCCAAGTGGTAAATCCATAAAACACACCTTACAAGGACCTTGGATCAGCTATATAACTACCACACTTATTAAAAGGTCATAGAAAAGTTAGAATCTTGAGTTTCAACTCTTAAGAGAGGAGTTAAGAGACTTGTACGGACTTGTTGAAGTCATTTGTAGGTAAAAACATTGAATAAGTGTCCCTTAAGCTTCTATGGGTTATAAAAAATCATGGGGGAGAAGTTTAAAGTCTCAAAGTTGTAGAAATCTCTCTCTCTCTTCTATCACTCTATATACAAGCTCATGAAGGCCATTTTCAACTACATGGTACTGGTTGTATAGGTGGAATTTGGGGATAAGATATTATAAATAGTTTTGGAACCCTATGGGATTCTAATTTATGGAATTGGTTATTAGATTTAGCTCCTTATCTTTATGAACAATCACTAAAGAGCTAAACTAATTTTTGAAGACTAAAATTCCCAGAGGCTGAGTTTTGTGCAACTTCAATGTAAGTGTGAGCTTGTTGTCTGCATGAAAATAATTGGAAAATGTCATCATAGGTCTAGATAACCTCCTCACATGTTCATTCATCAGGTTGGCACGTGTGGGAGGTGTTTTGACAAATAACGTGACTCTTCTACATGGTACAAGGGACTATTAGTGTTCTCCATTATTCTAGAGTTTATACAGGGTTAATTTGCATTCAAGAATTAGTTGAATAGGTTATCCATATTTTCCTATCAATAAAAGGTTTTCCAATATTTTAATGATGTCTGTACTGCTCTCTATGTGCCATTGTGCTCCTAGTTTGAAGCTTGAACATTTGGATTGCCTATGTATAGTAGTTAAAAGGTCTTGTTTTCATATTGTTTAGTCCATGGTGAAGGTGTTTTAACTATGGATATGTGGTAAATAAATTAATAAGACACTCACTGACCTTGTTAAAATCATATAACCTCATTAAGATACTCAAATCTTAATGCACATGCTTTGTATAGGAGTTAAATGTATGAACACAGTCTGTACACACAAAGGACAAGTGTGAAGTGGTACTTAGTATTTGGAAATGAAGTCATCATGATTGTTGAATAGAATTACCAAGAATTATATTATGATTTTCTACAATGTCAAAGTGTATAATGTTTAAAAATTGATCCTTTTAATAGCCTATGCAAACAAAAAAGTGACCTACAAGCCCTAAACCTGTAGGTCCTCTTTGGGAATATGGAGGTATACATTTTAATATAGGAGGAAAGTTTATATTTTGAAAAATGATTCAAACATAATAAAATAGGCACAAACTAATGAGAACATATTGATGAATGATTAGCAGAGGAAATGACCAAACATGGGTTAAAACATATAGGAGGTCTGTAGACCTAGTACCTCTACACATGCCTGAGTTTGAGGAATCAAGAAGGGGTATGCGAAGAGATATAAGAAATTTTAAATTGAATATTTTATGGAGTGAGAAAAATGCCTCAATGAGGTTTAATAATTTAGGTGTTATTTTAGCTTTGAAGACCTAAAATCCTTAAATATAATCAAACTGTCCCAATTGACACCTACACTCATCTATTAAGAAGGTTACCTTGGACAGTGTGTGTTAGGAAAATATGCAATGTTTTGGGTAGTTTGAGGCGTTTATAGTTTCTAAACAAGATGATAATTTTTTGGAAGAGAGAAGCTACTTACACCTCAAAAGCACTCATATTGTTCCTATAGAGACCTACAAGTTATTAGGGTAGTAGCTAGTTTCAAACCTAAACAAAGTGCATATGAAATAAAGGAATATGGCTCAAGTGATGATGTAAAAAGTGATTGATATAGTTTAATCCATGATATCAAATGGAGTTTCAAAATGAATGTCAAAGCAAAACCCTGAACCCTTTTTACATAGTCCCTGCATACATAATCCTACCTAAATTCACAAGAGTAATTACTTGTTTGAAAGGTCTAAAGGACTGAAAGAGGACTAAATTAGATTAAGGTATTTGAATATTATTGTATGGTGATGAAATTATTCTATAAAAGCCTCAGACTCAAACTTTAAGTGACCCTAATCATGGTAAAATCTATTTAGTCATACACATGCTTAATTGCATAGGCAGACCTATAAGACAAACCTAAAGAGATGGCTAGTTGGAGTTGGAGTTTGGGTGAAACAATGAAAAAATGCATGGGTCATATTGAGATCAAAGAGACCTAAAGAGGAGGTTCAAAATAAAATAACCAAAATTCTCTCTAAACCTTGCAATCACCTACAACCCAATCAAGGCATTTAATAAAGACCACAAAGTCATGTGCATCTCAAAGTGATGAGAAGATATTTTGTTTAGATAATGAAGCCTTAAGGACCTTGAGAATTTTTTTAAAATTTTAGTAAATCATTGAAAGAAGTCTTAAGACCTCCAACACTAAGAAAAGGGAGAATATAGTTATGAGGGTTTATTGCTTTGTATTACTTAAGAACCCCAGGCTTGACTAAAGAGAGTGAAAGAGACCTAATGGAGTTATAAAGGGTTGGATAACCATGGGGATAATTCATTAAGATTTTAATATACCCTAATGAAGTTTTCATAGGCATAGTCAAACTCAATGCAACTATAGGCCTCAATCCTTCTTAGACCTCATAGAACACCTAATGGTAGCCTGAGAGGCTATCTTCCTTTGCTTAGTATGGTATAGAGATGTTTCATGGGACCTTAAGATTATATAAAAATTTAGATACCCTAGTTTAATTTAAATTCATGGAATTTTTTGATGGATTAATGCCCTGAGATGTATGAACAATCGTTAAGACCTTGAAGCACTTTCAGGCTACCTAGGAGAGCCAAAATGACCTGATGAGAGAGAAATAGATTTATATGCCTCCATATGGATTAGATAAACTCTAAAATGACTTTAATCATGTCAAAGACTCCCATAAGCATCATCCCATGCTAGTAGTTCATACTTGTAGGTATGAAACTATATGAAATAGGCTAAAAAGGATTGTTTTTAGTTACTTTGGAGCTCCATACAAGGTGACATAACTTAAAAATTGACATGGATAATGGGGAAGAGGTCATATTATTTAATAACATGTTTATTATTGGGTTTGGAATGTGTGGGAAACATTTAGAGTCAATTTTTAATCTCTAGGTAGGGAGGCCTAATTGAGACCTAGTTAGGAGAGAGAAGCAATAAAAAAACACTTCCACTCACTCTCAGGACATGAAATTAAACATGAAGCTGAAAAGACATATTAGGTCCTAGAATATGCCTTCATATTCTTGGTACGATCCATAATTTTCTCCACATAAGGAGGTTTGCATGATTTTAGGGTTACAAGGAATGAGGCCTAATTGGAGCTTTTGGTAGAGAACAAGTTATTGGGGTTAGTTAGAGAATTTAAAATGAAGTTTTAAAGGTCTAATATGATTTTAATAGGCCATTAATGAAGATAGGATAAGCTGAAGAAGAGGAATTCAAGTTTTGACACTTGTATGCAAGATTGGCCTAAGGAGATGAAGAATTTTCTAGACACCTAGCAAGAGAATAAAGTGATGTGTTAAAGAGAATTTGAAGATAGAATTTGAGATGTGTGAATATTAGGTAAAATGTGTAAGATAAATTGATATAATCATTAATAAGACCACTTATCATTAAACAAGCCAAATCAAAGGGCAATTTTGGAGAGCTAGTTAAGGTGTAAAGCAAGTATTCTAACTCCTACACCACTTGGAGCAAGGGAACATCTTCAGAGGAGATACACATGGAATTTAGGACCTATTGAGGTAGTTTCATAACTCATCCATTATTTTAAACTCATGAGACACGTGTCAAATATCCCTCTCCTACGCCCTTCTCTTCTTCTCTCTCACTTTTACTATATATTCAACCTGACTTGGCTAAGTTTGTATCCTCCACTCGAGTATGGAGAAGCCCTGCCCATTTGTAGCCTTTGATAAATGAAGAAAAACCTAGTTTACCTTATCCATGGACTATTTTAATGTGTATTTTATACTATTTGATATTAATAAGTGATAAATTTACCTCCTTGGCATGTTGTCTTTTTTAGCATTCATATTCAATTTAAAAGTCCTTTTACAGGTCTCTTGAAGTGTTCAAATGAAGTGTGTGTGAGCTTAGTGAGTTGTCTCTTTACTGGTGTCATGCCATGACCTCTTGACTAGTCTTCTTAACTCAATATTGTTTCAAAAACCTTCATGAGAAATACTAATGTAGAGAGGTAGATTTGGACTAGTGTCATGTGCAGGTTAAGCTCTTATTTAAATTGCAATTGTAGTTGGTTGGTAGTGATCAATTAAAATTTGGTGCATCACCTCCATTATAGTAGGGTTATTTCCCTTTTCCTATCAAGTGTTAAAGTAGTGTTTGAGCCGAAGTGATTCATCAAGGGGAGCTAGCCTTTTAACCTAGAGATTCACCTCTCCATAAGGTACCCATAACCTTGGGGTGTTTCCATGTTACATCAAATTTGGAAGGCTTGAAATACCTCCCAAAGGGTGAAAATTTGATGCATAAAATTTTTGGCACACCAAGTGGGACATAAGGTCCAAAGTTGTGGAAAAATTCTTGGTGTGTTCTTCTACCTATCAGCCTTTAGAGGTATTCAACAAACACCAATGGTGACTCAGAGTGTAATCAACTGGTTCAGCAACCCAAGTACTTATTTAAAAAAGTATTTAATAATATTGTGTTTTCCTTTGACTCATGAAGTTGAGATGGATATACATGAATAATTTTTTTATTTTATACCCCCTTATTAGCCTTGTCATGACTTATACCATCCATATATCCTTCCTTATCAAGCTTGTTACTCTCCTTATGAGTCATATTAGTCCTATGAGCAACGTTCTTAAGCTCAAGATGTCCCTAGTTTCCCCTCAAACTAATCCATTTCAAGTTTGAAGAAAATCCTCTTAGGATATGAGAGGTAAATGTTAGACCTTCAAACACAAAGGGAATATGGTCAAGATATCCCTAGTCATCTCATTCATGACATGAGAGATTCATTACAATTATTGAAAGATGAATGGGTACCTATTGAGAGGGAAAATTGGAAAAGTATCTCAAGTGGAATATTGGATGTAAGTGGTCTCATTCAAAAGATAAAAGATATGCTAAAAGTTCATGAAGGAAAATATGTCTAATTCCATCAGCCCTATGTGTCTTCTTACAGTCCATCTTAGCTCTCATGTATGCCACCCATTCTTCCCCAAGAGACCTCTCCAAGTGAGCTTACAAATGTTTCAAGTCCTTCATGTGTCCCTCAAACTTTTCCTTCTTGGAATTCCATCTAAAAGATCATCCAAAAGGAGAAGGAGATTGTTGTAGATAAGCCTATTGATTCAAGCCTATTGTTCCCAAAATCTGTCACTAGTTTTTTTGGATAACATGTCGACCATTTCGGTCATGCAGGCCAAAATGGTCTCTTTCTTTCTCAAAATGTTTTGAGTATTCAAGTTATTCCATTGAACAAGCCTTTTCGGCTAAGGGAATCACAAGTTCAAAAGGTGGGCTTTCCCAAGGAAAAATCTCAAAACACCTAAGGCATTTCCTAAAAAATTGTAAGGATGGTTCAACGCCAAGGTTCAATAGTGGGGTTAAATAATATGGAATGAACCATTGAACCATTGAACTCTCCTCCAAAAGGTTTAAAGAGTTTAAAGGTTCAACGAGTTTAAAGTTTCAATGCGTTCAAAGGGTTTAAAGATTCAAAGTTCAAAGTTCAAACGAATGGTTCAAACAAAAGATTCCAGAAAAAGGTTCAACCAAATGGTTCAAATAATTAGTTCAATGATACATTGAACTCCTGAAGAAGACTAAGTGAATGTAGCTCTTTACAAAACATTAAACTATCAAATTGCTGAACTTTTGAACCATTGAACCAATGAACTCTGAAAGGTTCAAAGGTTCAAGGTTCAAAATGATTCAAGTGACCAATGATGTCCTCATGGATGTTAAATTTAGGGTGATGAAATAACCATTTATTTTCAAATAACGCAGACCTGAGGACAAACTTAGTGATCCATTGAGAAAGGAGCCGAAGAAGCTAGCAAAAGGTGAGAAGATAGCCCCGAGAGCTCAGATCACCAGGAAGAGACAAAAGGTAGCAAGAAAAGAGGGAAAGTTATAGAAAAATCCAAAATATTTGCATGAAAGTTATTTCAGTGGGTGGAGTAGTCCACCAGGTGTATATTAGAGAGTGCAAGCATTCAATGGTGCGGCCTATTTTTCTTTATTTGAGTAAAGACGAGTGGACAGTCATGTAAGTATCATAAAGAGGAGCGGCCTTACCTTTCAGAAGATCATGTGACCCATGCTTTGGAGAGGACATTTGATATGATTTGAACAACTCTAGCATGGCCCCTGCACAAAACTTCCTCTTTCCAAAGCATTCAATGCAGCATGGGCCATTTTGTGAAAATAAGCACCAAAGTCTTTCTTTGGAGGCTATATATCAGAATCTCTTAGTTTGTAGAAGGGGGATCTCTCTGTTATTAGAAGCAAAACTCTTCCCAAATTGAAATAAGTTTTTGAGACTTTGAGCTCAGACTGTTAATCATATTTTATCAAGTGAATGAGAAAGCAAGTGATCTTTCAGACTTTGTGTTGAAATAGCTTGTGTTATCTAGGAAATCATTCTTATATATTTTTCCTAAATATAGTCTTGTCCATTTAATAAAATAAGTAGAACAAATGGAAATAATCTGGAAGATGTCCTGAAGTTGACTGTGGGAGAATTTGTGCTGCCACAATTATCTTTATTCTGTGTGTTTTATGTTTCAAGATATTGGAGAGACTTTGAGCTCCCCTTATCCTTTGTAATCTTTTACTTTGTTGTAGTTTTCGGTGAAGACTTTATGTTACACTTCATTCTACTGTGTTACTTTGTCCTAAATCAGTAGGAGAAATAATGAAAGGCTATACTTTCATGGGTTTCTCATAGATCTAGTTATTACCCAAGAAGGATTCTTGTTATTTGCTGAACATCATTTCTGAAAGAAGAGAAATGCCTTCAGTAATTACTCAAGAATTCTCCTTTATTTTGTGAACATCATCTCTAAAAAAAGAGAGATGGATGGTATGATTTTACCCCTGAGTCTATTTTCAATTTATATTAGTATATTATAGTTTATAGGGAACCTCTCCTTGCTAAGAGGAGAGATTTATCTCATTATGCTGTGGTAACCACACCCATTTTGCCGTATAAATCTCATTATGTTGTTGTTGATATACCCATTTTTTCGTCAGTTAGTTGATGATAAAATATTCACCTAATAGTTTTTGGTGACTCTGCTGGGGAAGAATGTGCAATTTGAAGCCTCAAGCTTCAAATTGAAACATTTCTAGTTCTTTTCCATTCTACACTCTGGAAGATCCATGGTATACGTGGAGCCAGAGAGCTCAAGGTATTGTTGATCTTGTGTTTGAGTTTGTGCAACAAAATAATTTTGACCTTTCTCCTCCACAATCTCACCTTCAGTGAACCAAGAGTTTTCCTCTTACAGACATCAGGTCCCCAATACAAGGCAAAGCTTCTCTTTCCTCTACTAGTAGAGCTTTGTCTATACATACTCCACAAAGGTTTGTTATCCATCCTTTCAATCGTCATATCATGGTAGCCCAAGGCCCTTGGCGTAACACTTTTGGCCCTCTGAATCTAACCCCACTTTTATATGAACTACCTCGTAGTTCAAGAAAGATTTTTTTCAAGTTTTATGGTGATGGGAGAGTTCATCATGATGAACATATTTTAGCTTTTTGCATATCATGTGGTGTGATAGGAATTTAATTTGAAGATATAGCGGTTAGGGTGTTTGTGGAAATGTTGCAAGGTGCTATTGTAGACTAGTTTTATCATCTGCAAGCACAAATAGTAACTGACTGGAACACTCTCAAGGCCAAGTTTGAGGCTAGGTTCAAACTTGTAAAAGATTCACATGCCTTGTTATCCCAACTTACACAAATGAATAAGGAGCCTCATGAACCTATGCGAGACTTCATTGCTAAATTTGACAAGCTGAGGAATAGGATTCCTATAATTGCTCAACTGACGCCAAAAAATCTTAAGTGCTTCTTCATCAATTCTCAACTTCCTAAAGTGAGTTTCTTGTTGAGGTGGGCTAGCCACATAGATCTTGTTACAACTCAGATTTTGGCCACTGAGGTTGAAGATGATCTTATCTTGCTAGGAAAGATAAGAAGAGATCCTAACAGAAATAAACTTTTTTCATCTTCTAAAATTTTTTCTACATGCACCACTAATCCTATGGTACAAAAGCTAGCAAATGAATTGCTAGCTATAAAAAATCAAATGGTACAAGGGATGTCTGCCCCTCCTTCCTATTGAGATATACCAAGGAAGACGTTTCCCAACTAGTCATGTCAAGGTTATGCTTCCAGGAATCAAGGGCAACCAAATCATCTCTCTCTCCCATAGGGGAAGCTTGCCATTGAAGCAACACTGACTAACTTAGTAGTTGGTTATTATGGAGCTGAACATGATTTATCTTTCCAACCTAAATTGGACCAAGAATATGACGCTAATATCTTTGCAGAAGGAGAATAAGAATTAGTTGGTGACTCCAACACTAGTTTCATGAATTACCAAGATGAAGCTAGAAGTAAGAGAGAAATATTTGATGGATCATACGCTATTTTTACTAGGTCCCAGAACCAGTCAACTCAACAAGTTGATAAGGGAAAAATAGGAGAAGAATATTGACCAATAATTTCAATTTCTAAATGGGGGAGTTCACTAATTTTTCAATCAAAAGACCTGGTGATCAATAAAAAAGTAAGTACCTAAAACAACCCTACACCTTCTGCTTTAATTTCTCATACCAGTACCACACCCAACCAAACCCAGAATGATGGACTTCCTTCCTCTGTTCCTAGTTCTTTTTAGTCATTTGATATAATTGACCATACTAGGAAGACCAAGATCCAAATGTCTGAGTTTGAATACTTACAAGCCAACCCTGAGCAGTTGGATAGGCTAATTGAATGTAGTAAGAACAAAACCATCTCTGTAGGACAAAATGTTTCAAAGGTGACTCGTGATCCTCCAAAGAATGCATCCACCCACAACAATCTTGTCATTACTCCTCCTATTTCTCATGGGAAGATAAAACCTTCTATGTTTTTCTATTGATAAATGGTCATAAGTTGAACAACTGCATAATAGACTCTGGTGCCTCTGACAATGTGATGCCCGCCAAGGTGGCAGACTCTCTTGGTCTCACTCTAACTAAAACTTTTGGGACATGTCTCTCCATGGAAAATAAGTAAGTACCACTTTTGGGATAGATCAAAGATGCCTAATTTCCATTCACGACCTTTTAAAAAAAAATGATTAAAATGATAGTCTTGGTGGCTGACGTTCCAGCTTCTTATGGCATTCTGCTTGGATGAAATTTTTACAAGGATGTTGGCGGAGAATTGAACATGGACTTATCTAAGGTGAGGATACCTATAAAGGGCATCATGTAAAGGCTACTTCTTGAGAAGGAGTTAAAATACATTGTCACCCAAACATCAGCCCTTGAAGCTCAAATTCTATTTAAATTCTCAAGAATGGGTAACTATTTTCTATCCACAGAAGATGTTTCTATTTCATCAGATGAAAGTTATATAAGTGATAATCCAAAAATTTTAGACAAGACATCAGAAGAATTAGTGGAGCACAGTTCAAGTAAAAAAGGATCTTCCCTCTCTAATAAAGAGAAGTTTGAAAGGAGATCATATTATAATGATGTTTGGATTCTAGAATTTGATGGCAACAATTCTTCTACTAGTTTTGGAGCTGGAATTGTTTTGATATCTTTGCAAGGAGATATTTTTCCCTATTCATATAAGTTGAAATTCAACAATACCAACAACACCGCTGAGTATGAATCTTTATTGCTCAGATTGAAAGCTGCTCACGCTAAAGATATTAAGCTTCTTCACGCTCGAGGAGATGCTGAATTGGTGGTTTGTCAGGTGAGGAACTTGTATCAAACTAAATATTAAAGATTGTGACATTATCGCAATTTGGTGTGGGACTACCTTGAAAGTTTTAAGGCTTTTAGTATTTTTGCGGTGCCCAAAGAATTCAATGATTGAGCATATTTCTTGGCCGTCTCTGCAACTCTCATGGTTCCTCACTAAGATTTTAAAGGGCACAAGTACACTATTGAACTGGTCTTTTGACCAAGTGTACTTGATAATGTAAACCATTTGCAAGTGTTTAATGAGGAAAACCAAATCATTGCTTTTCTAGAATAGATGGATAGCTTTGAGGATATTTATTTTAAAGACCATAAATCTTTGTGATGAGAATTAGCTCCTGAAACAAATTTAAAAACCTGATGAAGAGTTCCTTCAACTCAAAGAGAATAAAATTTTCAAAGGTTTGGTTTCTCTTGAGAAGCTATTCGATAAGCATGATAGGTGTATCAAGAAGTGACCAATGGATTCAAGTTCTTCCAAAGATTTTGATCAAATAAATTTAAGTACAAAAGATAATCCCAAAATGGTCAACATTGGGAATTGTTGCACTCCTGATGAAAAACTCAAATTCATTACTCTGCTTCATCATTACATTGATATTTTAGCGTACTCTTATGATGATCTGAAATATCTCATTCCTAAATAAATTTGGCATGAAATTCCTCTTAAAATTGGGTCATTACCTCACAAGCAGAAATAAAGGTAATACAACCCTAAGATATTAGGTACTATTCTTTTTGAGATCCAAAAAATGTTAAATGTGAGGATAATTTTTCTAATCCATCATTCCACCTAGATTGTAAACATAGTCTTTGTGAGAAAAAAGAATAGAAAAATTCACCTCTGTGTTGATTTTAAAAATTTAAATCAATCCTCTTTAAAAGACAACTACCTCTTGCCCATCATGGATCAACTACTGCAGATAGTAACTCGTTGAGAGATGTTATCAACGTTAGATGGTTTTTTGAGATATAATCAAGTGGAAGTTGGTGAAGCAGACCAACATAAGACTAATTTCACTACACCTTGGGGCACCTTTGCATATCATAGAATGCCTTTTGGTTTGATCAATGCTGGCGCCACCTTCCAAAGAGCGATGGATCTTGCCTTCAAAAATGAAATGGGGAAGTTCATTATGATATATCTTGATGACTTGACTATCTTTTTCAAACATCATCCTAATCATGTATGTCATTTACAACAAGTGCTAGAATGATGTTGACAAAATGGCATTTCTATCAATCCTAAGAAATCAATTTTTGGGGTTACATAAGGGAAACTTCTCAGTCACACTGTATCCTGAGAAGGCATAAAGATCGACCCAGAAAGAGTCAAATCCATCCAAGAGCTTGCTCTTCCTGCTAGTAAGACTGCAATCCATTCTTTCTTTGTAAAGGTGAATTTTCTACGAAGGTTCATTCTTGAATTCATGGAGAAGACTCACCACATTATCAACATGATGAAGGGCAAAGCTACTTTTTGCTAGATTGAAGAAGGCAAGTCATCATTTCAAGATATCAAGGAAGCTATCGCCCATACCCTAATCTTAGTTTATCCAAATTATACCAAAGATTTCGTAATATATAGCTATGCTCCTGAACACATGATTTTAGTTATTTTAGTTCAGTAGAACAAAGAAGGTGTGGAATCCCCCATATCTTTCATGAGTTGTCCTCTCAAATCTCATGAGCTAAAATATTCAAACATGGAGAAGCATGCTTATGCTATAGTTAAGGTGGTAAAGCACTTCCATTTTTACATCCTGAACTCACACACTGTTGCTCTATTTCTTGATACAACAGTAAAGTCCATTCTAACTCAACATAAGTTTGGAACCAAAAGGGGCAATTAGATTGCTAAAATCTAGGAGTTTGATCTTGTTATCAAGCCCATGAAGTTTGTGTGAGGAAGAGGTCTCTACCAATTAATTGTTGATAACATACCAGAGGAAGTAGGGCATGAAGAAACAAAGGTTGAAGACATGCCTACAGTTCTTTTTGTCACTACTACGAATGAGTGGTATTCTAATATCGCTCATTTCCTTACTTATGGTGAGTGTCCTACCCACTTGTCTCATAAAAAAAGAGAACTGTTAAGTTGAAAGTTGCTAACTTTGTCTTATGGGACAATAATTCATATAAGAGGAGCCTTGATAGGGTATTTATTCATTGCATGGATAAAGTGTAATAGAGCAAACTTTTGGAGTCTTTTCAGAATTTGGCTTGTGGAGGAAATTTTTCTGCACCTATGACTACCCATAAAATTCTACAAGCTAGGTACTATTGGCCTACTCTATTTTAAGATTCATACACTTGAATGTGTAGATGCGATCTGTGTCAATAGTTCATTGAAAAACCCAAGTTGGCCACATTACCTCTCAAGTCAGTGGTGATCGAAGAGCTGTTTCAACAATGGGGTATTGATTTTATTGGCACTATAAACCCATCTTCGAGTGCTGGACATGACTATGTTCTCATAGCCACAGACTATTTTACCAAGTGGGTGGAAGCCATTCTAGTCAAGCATGCTACTTAAAAAGTGGTATGCAATTTACTCAAGGAAAATATTATTTTCCATTTTGGAGTCCCAACCAAGATTGTAATAGATAATGCAACCTATTTCTCTTCTGATGAAGTTACCCAATTCTGCTACTATTATGGAATTATCCTCTCCCACTCTTCTGACTATTATCTACAAAGAAATGGTCAAGCATAATCAAGCAACAAGAACCTGGTGACCATTATTAAGAAGCTGGTAGATGACAATCAGAGAACCTCGCATAAAGCATTGTTTGACACTTTATGGGCAGATAGGATTATACCCAAAAGGGTGATAGGTATGTCACCATTTCAACTTCTATATGGTTTGAATGCAGAGATACCAATCACCCTAAAACTACCAGCACTAAAGTTGGCAAAGGCAGTCAAAGATCAAACCTTTGAAGATTCTATCGACAAGAGGATCATGTGCTTGACTGGACTAAATGAGCAATGAACCATGGTCGTGGACCGTATTGCTGCACATCAAAGTCTGATAAAAAAGATCTTCGACCAAAAAGTAATGATTCATGATTTTTAGATTAGAGATCAAGTCTTGTTGTGGGACAAGAGGAGAGAACCAAAGGAATGCATGAAAAATTGGATTCCTTATGGAGAGGTCCATTTTCCATTCATCGATTAAATGGTGAAAATAGTTTTTTGTTGAAATATCAAAATAGAACGCTATTTTCACTACCTCATAATGGGCAGCATCTGAAGCACTTCAATCTTTAAAGTATCAGATACGTCCAGTTGTACATTTTTATAGTCTTTATTTGTTTTATGTTGTTCATTTAGTTTTTGAAATCTTTCTCTTTTTGGATGGCATGACTCCATATCCCAATGGCATAGATGAAGGCACTTAGAGTCTAGATTCTACTCCCTTCGATTATTTCAAAATACAATCAATGAAAGTTCCCCAACTGGAGCCAACTGTTGTTCTCAAAATCTGTCACTAGTTTTTATGGATAACATGTCAACCATTTCAGTCTTATAGGCCAAAATGGTCTCTTTTTTTCTCAAAATGTTATGAGTAGTCAAGTTATTCCATTGAACAAGCCTTTTCAGCTAAGGAAATCGTAGGTTCAAAAGGTGGGCTTTCACAAAGAAAAATCTCAAAACACTTAAGGCATTTCCTAAAAAATTGTAAGGATGGTTCAACGCCAAGGTTCAATCAAAAGGTTCAACGGTGGGGTTCAATAATATGGAATGAACCATTGAACCATTAAACTCTGCCTCTGAAAGGTTCAAAGAGTTCAAAGGTTCAACAATTTCAAAGCTTTAATACATTCAAAGGGTTTAAAGATTCAAAGTTCAAAGGTTGAGAGAATGGTTCAAACAGAAGATTATAGAAAAAGGTTCAACCAAACAGTTCAAATAATTAGTTCAATAATACATTGAACTCTTAAAGAAGACTAAGTGAACATGGCTCTTTACAAAACATTGAACCGCTGAACTACCGAACCATTCAACCATTGAATCGGTGAACTCTGGAAGGTTCAAAGGTTCAAGGTTCAAAATGATTCAGATGACCAATGACGTCCCCGCAGATGTCAAATTTAGGGTGATGAAATAATTGTTGATTTTTAAATAACGTAGACTTGAGGACAAAGTTAGTGACCTGCTGAGAAAGGAGCTGAAGAAGCCAGTAGAAGGTGAGAAGATAGCCTCAAGAGCTCAGATCATTAGGAAGAGACAAAAGGTAGCAAAAAAAGAGGGAAAGTTACAAAGAAATCCAAAATATCTGCAAGAGAGTTATTCCAGTAGGTGGATCAGTCCACCAATTATATATCAGAGAGTGAAAGCATTCAATGGCGTGGCCTATTTTTCTTCATTTGAGTAAAGATGAGTGGACGGTCATGTAAGTATCATACATAGGAGTGGCCTTACCTTTCAAAAGATCATTCAAACCATACTTTGGAGAGGACATTTGATATGATTTGAACAAATTGAGCATGGCCCCTGCACAGAACTTCTTCCTTCCAAAGCATTCAATACAACATGGGCCATTTTGTGAAAACAAATGCCAAAGTCTTTCCTTGGACGCTATATATCAGAATCTCTTAGTTTGTAAAAGGAGGATCTATCTATTATTAGAAGTGAAACTCTGCCCAAATTGAAAGGCATTTTTGAGACTTTGAGCTCAGACTGTTAATCATATTTTATCAAGTGAATGAGAAAGTAAGTGATCTTTCAGAGTTTGTGTTGAAAGAGCTTGTGTTATCTAGGAAATCATTCTTATGTCTTTTTCCTAAATATAGTCTTGTCCATTTAATAAAATAAGTAGAACAAGTGGAAATAATTTGAAAGATATCCTAAAGTTGACTGTGAGAGACTTTGTGCTGCCATAATTGTCTTTAGTCTGTGTGTTTTATGTTTTAGGATATTGGAGAGACTTTGAGCTCCCCTTATCCTTCATAATCTTTTACTCTGTTATAATTTTTGGTGGAGACTTTATGTTGCAAGTTATTCTACTGTGTTACTTTGTCCTAAATCAATAGGAGAAATAATGAAAGACTTTGTGCTTTTGTGGGTTTCTCGTAAATCCAGTTATTACCCAAGAAGGATTCTTGCTGTTTGCTAAACATCATTTTTGAAAGAAGAGAAATGCCTTTAGTAATTACACAAGAAATCTCCTTTATTTTGTGAACATCATCTTTGAAAAAAGAGAGATGGATGGTATGATTGCACCCCTGAGTCTATTTTTAGTTTATATTAGTATATTATAGTTTATAGGGAACCTCCCCTTGCTGAGAGGAGAGATTTATCTCATTATGCTATGGTAACCACACCCATTTTTTCATATAAATCTTATTGTGTTGTGGTTGATATACCCATTTTATCATCAGTTAGTTGATGACAAAATATTCACTCAACAAAGCCAAGATTCCACTTCTCCTTCTCAAAAACCCATAAGAAGTCTTTCAATATTCCAAGATGGAACCAAGTGGTGAAGTGATGGAGTGGGCAAGGTGAAACAAGTATATATTGGTGAGTTGAAGGTAAAGAAGAATATAAACCCATACAAGTCTCTCTCATCTCTCCTCAAGAGCCCCTTGTACTTCATATCAGCTATCTTATGTCCCTTATCTTCATTAAGCCACTAACCACCTTCAAGAGAAGCTATTACAAGAAATAATTGATAGGCAAATCAAAGAGTTTGAATTAAATATTAAAGGACTTGAAGAGAGCCAAAATCAAGAGGTTGAAGATAAAAAGATTTTTATGCCTTATCAAGACCCATTGTCCTCTCCCCAATAACCTATAGCTGGTCTATCTTGGAATTTTATCCAAGAGTGTATTCAAAATAAGAATGAGAATCTAATTAAGAAAGTTGGGGATGAATTTGTAGTTGTTGAAGAGCCTCAAGAAGGCTATGAGAAAAATGAAATTCTTGTTGAAGAAAACATCCCTTCCATTTCTCAAATCAACTTGCTATTTCTCTAAGAGTTCCTTAAAAAATCATTGATTCCCATGCCCATTTATGAGCCATCCACCATACCTCATACTCACTCTCCAACTCATGAACTCACCCATCACCCTCCCACCACATCCTTTCTTGAAGATAAATCTATCCTATGGGAGATAAGTGAAGAGGATCAAGCTGTAGTTGTAGCTAAAGAAGATGACTCAAGTGTCTATGATGAGGATTTCACTATTTATACTCCCCTTAGTGAAGATAAACACAAACTAGTCTTCTTGAATGAAGAAAGAGATGATCTAGATCAATTTGGAGCTACCAATGAAGAGGTTGATCAAGACATGGAAGAGGCAACTTTTGAGAGGAACATTATAGTGACTGAGTTTGTTGAGTCTCATGATCAGGTTTGAAGAAATGTGAAGGACATGTGGCATATCTATTTGCATATGTTTAAGGAGTATGAAAGTTTTTATAATAGGGCACTCATAGAAAAAGCAAAATCAGATTGCTGATGAAGGGTGTAAGGCTCCTATTGAGTAAACATGTCTTGAAGAACATCACCGAGAGTCTCAAGCCCATGATAGGTTAACCTATGATGACTATGCCACTCTTGAAAATGATCAAGAGATTGAATTTAAAAAACTAATAGAGGCCAAAGTTGTTGCTAACTCCAAATACCCAAGATGATATGTGGTAGAATTTCAAGGAGACATGTAATGAGTTTGAGGCTCTCTAAGGGCCTACACCCCCTATTGGACAGTTTGAATATGTTCTTGAAGATGTCTTGATTCTTGAAGTATAATATGATAACCTCATAGGTACCATGATTGAAGTTATTCTTACAAATCAAGAGATGGTCATGTTTGAGATAAGCACAAGTATCAAGAGAGGTCATGAGAAGATTGTTGAAAAATAAGATGAATTCACCTTCATAACTGATTGGTTTACAACTACCATTGCTTCATTTGAGATCATGACAAGAGGATTGACAAGCATGAATGAGATGAAGACATCAAGAATAAGGCTCAAGAGGCAACTCATTTCATGTCATCCTTCATTTCATGGAGCAAGAGATTATACCAACTTCCCATTTGATCCAGAAGGAAGAAGTTATTTTCAGGTTACAACATGTATGAGTCTTTTTACTTTACTTTGTGTATTGTACTTATTTGTGTGTGTTTAAAGGTAAAATCAATTTATTGTGTCATGATCAAGGTATAGTTAGGTTTGAAACTAAGTGAAAATGACTTCATTTCCCAAAGAAAGGACAAGGCTACTAGTCCATTTAGCATTGTAGGCATGCTACCCTTGTGAATCACCAAATTATTGACCAAATTTTTACCTCAAGTCAAAATGTGTATGTAGACACTAGAAAATTGCACACGATGGTTCTAGATGTCAAAACACCCCTAGATCAGACCATTACCCAGCCTCTAACCATGACCTTGAGTCAAGTTAGCTAACTAGATAAATCAACTCACTAACCTACCTTTTTCACCCTACTTAACCTTTAACGTGTGACCACCAATGGTCACCTCGATCATTGACAGTCATGTAGGGTCACCCTCAGGTGGTTTAAATCCAATACCATAAGTTATTTTATGTTTGGTCTTGGATATAGGCTCAAAAGTGCCTTTTTGATTTGCCCTAAGGCCTCTACCTTCATAAGTTTGATTAGCCATGATCTGATTAGGGATCAAATACTTTTTGCTCTAGTAATAATCAACTCGATCATCATTATAGAGCTATGAATCATCCTCATCAAGTGGTTCTTGTTCTTGAATAGTGGTTGGTGGGAAAATAATAGGATCTTAGGCATTAAAATTTCCTTTTTGTTGCTATCCCATACAAACAACCTTGGATTTGGGTCTTCCATAGGCTTTAGGGGCCTATGGGAGCTTGGTTATGTGGAACACATTATGCGTGAGGTATTCACTTGGACCTTTGTCAAAAATGGTAAAATGATTGGATGTATTAGGAGGGGGCACATATGAAATGGAAGCAAGGCTATATGGGTATATATAATTAGATTTTGGTAATTCAACAAGTACATCTTTATCCTTTTTTGTGTAGGGTCTAGGCCAAAGCAATAATTGTAACTCTTATATTCAACTTCTAAATGCTTACAAGACTAATATGACTGTAGGTGTACAAGAATAATCACTTCCATCCCAGAATGGGGGAACTTAATACATTAGTGTGATGTAGAAGGTATTGCCCAAATTTCATGTATCCATGGTTAGTCTCGGAGTAAGTTGTATGATAAATCTAAATCTAGAACATGACAAAAGTGTGTCATGGGTCAAGGGCCTAATTACCATTGGCAAACAAATTGTTCCTTGTGATTCCCTTTCTTCATTATCATAGGCTTTGATAGTAATGGTCTCTGGTTGGAGGTCAACTATCATGTATCCAAGATGCTTGATTTGCCTTAGAGACATAATGTTGAGGCCTAATCCATTGTCTATGAGGACACATTTAACCTTGTGTTTTGTTATGATAACTGCAATATATAATGGGTTATTATGGAGAGGGCCAAGAGATGACATGTCACTTTGGTTGAAGGTAAGTTGTTATCCAGGAGTTAAGTGTCCTACCAAGGCATGGAATTTATCTAGCATAATATCATTCAACACTTTGGATTGGATTAGAAGTTTGGTAAAGATGTTATTATGGATAGTGGAGGTACACAAAAAATCTAAGATAGAGATTTATGTAGGTGTATTTTGTAATTTATCCATGATGTCATACATTTTTTCCTTGACATTAATAATTGGTTTGCTTCTTGCTAGAATGGGTGTTTGGATAGGCTCATTGGTAGAAGAAAGTTGTAGACATGGAATGGTAAATTTAGTACATTAAGTTATGATTGCATAATCTAGACTGGGTAATGGACCATTATAATTAAAAAGAGGGGGAGAAGGGCTTGGGATGATAATCTTTGGGTACTACTGAGATTGGCTACCAACATGGACCATAAGAGAATTACCCACATAAGGAGGAGGTTGAGTATTATTTGGTATTGGCTATGCGTTATTGGTTATTGGTCTAGGATTAATGGCAATAATCATTATGTGACCACCCAAAATATATCCTACAACCTTGTTGTAGTAATGTACGATGACATGATACGCCCCTTGGTTAGATGGGTCATTCTGACCTTGGTTCCTACCATTATGTGGTTGTATTTATCATCATTACTACTATTTTTATTATTATTGTTGTTTTTGTTGTTGTGGTGGTTTATGCTATTGTTATTGATTATGATTATTGGCATTGTGTTGTGGAAAAGGGTTATGATAAATGCCTAGGTTTTGATTATAAGTAGGGGTCCTATACATTTTATAGCATATTCTCAATGAGGTGTCTTAATTTCACACTCGGTGTATGAAATACCCTTTGACTCAGTGATAGTCACAAAACCCATGTTATTTATACTAGTCAGGGAAAAGAACACCCTCAGGGAATAATTTTAGAATAGTTCAACTAATTAGATTGGTAGTAGCTAGTTTTTGAAACATTTATTCAATGGGCTCTCCCAAGTCACTAAAAACTTACTTTATAGGTGGTCCTCTTCTTGGTTGAGGCATTTACAAAGGAGGAGGTAGGAGTGAATATATAATTAGTATTGGATACATAAGTGGAGTTGGTTATTTTCACCATTTGTACATTGTGTGATTTAGTAACTCCATTATCTACAATGTTCTTTTTACAATTATAGACCTTGGGCTTCTCAGACACATAGGATTAGGATGGCACAATAACTTGCATTTGAATTGGGATTTGACTCTAGTTTGGGATTTGATTTTGTTTTGGATTTGGTTAGGAGTATACAACTTGATTACCCCTTTATTTATAAGGGCTTTCTCAATTTGGAGGCCTTTATCGATGATGTCCTCAAACATGTGGGCAAATTAAATCTCTAGGTGATAGGATATATCACTTTGTAAGTTATGGGTAAACACCACTACAAACTATTTATCTAATAAATTATGTTTGAAATGGATGACAATTTCCCTCCATTGCTATTAATAGTTTGATAAACTCTCACTAGGTCTTTATTGGGCTTGGCTTAAATCAACCATAGTAATCTCATGTCCAAGATTTTAAGAGAAGTGTTGCATAGATTTATCTGAGAAGTCATCAAAGTTAGGCATAGAGTTCTTTGGAAGTTAGAGTAGCCACTCCAAGGCTTTCCCAACTAGACTACGATGAAAAAGAAGAAGCAAATAGACATCACTAAAAACCATTGGCTGGCAAGTAACATATAATTCCTTCAAATGTTCCTTTGGGTCACCTTTCCCTTTGTATTTGTTAAACTTTGGTAGCTCAAAACCTAGAGGAAATGGAATATGAATATAGTCCATGTTGAAAGTGTATGAACATATTTCATTTAATTTAAACTTCTTCCCCTACTTTCCTATATGAAGAGAAGAAATTACATCCTTCACCTATTTCATCTCTTGGGTTAGGAATATAGATGGTATGGATGGTTGTGGTTGGGGTTGGGTGGTCCAAGGTGGATTAATTTGATAAGGGTATAATGGAGGAATGGAGTACTGAGGAATGTTCATTTGGTTTATTACCTGACTAAGGATACATATTCATTATTTAGAGTTATATTGTTAGTGTGGTACATGTTGTTGGTAAACATTAGAGTTGGGATTGGTAGTGCATATTTGACATGGAAGGAATTATGGTCTGAACATAGGTGTGTGGTATTGGGGAATGAACTACATGTGGTGGGTTTGGAAGGGGAATTTTTGATGTCTAGTCAAATCATATTGTATATGTTGTTGGTTGAAGGCTTGTTGCGTATTAAGTTTGTGTTGTGGATAAGGTATGTGTTGTGTGTGAGGTAACTATTTAACAGTAGATATTCATTAGATGTGAGGCACTTTTTATTGCTTGAAAACTTATTGGTTAGGCACTTTTTGTTGACTAGGTACTTAGTTTAAATTAGGCACTTGTTGTTGGCTAAGCACCTGACGCAACTGATTAGGCAATGTTTGAGGTAGATGATTTATCATTTATTGTGGAGGTATGTTGGTATGAACCTGCTGAGGTGGAATGTATATTACCACATGCTGTGGTGTGGTAATTTATGGTGGTTTATTGATTACTCCTTGATATACATTTAAGGAAGCAAATGGTTGTGGAGGGATAGACTCCTATTATGAACTAGATGTTATTTCCCTCTATTGTTATAATCTCATGGGTGTACTCGAAGGACTGATCTATTGGGAATTGTTTAAAGGGGTTTTCCTTGGTATATTAGACTATACTTTGTGTGGATTAGGTAACACTTGTGTGTTATCTGATACTATTTGGAAATGGGTTCCTAAAGAAACCACTAATTATTACTCATTTAAAGGAACATTGAACATGTCTACAAGCGGCATGGTTTGAATACACAGATCCATGTATACATTAGAAGAGCCTACCAAATTAGTTTATAATGTACCTGATGGAGCCGACTCTATACATGACATGTTTGGAATAGTTATGACATTAAAGTTTCTTGCTATATCAAGGTAGGTTTGATAGGCCTGTTACACTTGCACAAATTAGTCAGTAATTTGACCTTTTCCCTTAGCAAATTTAACAAGTTTCTAGTTAGGTGTTGGTATAAGGACCTGATTTTGACTAATAGAGGCCTAATCAAATGTTTGGATGAGAGGTACATGACTAGGTTACCTAATTAGGCAAGGTATACTTTCCTATGGAAAATCTGATGGGAATTTGCACCTACTTCTACTACTGTAACAAGAATCTCATCATTATGTTGTAAAAAGATGATGATCAAACAATTATGAATCATAACTAACACTAGATGATGTGTTCACATAATATGGTTGTTGTTATTGAACCATTTCCACATAAGGTAGTATGTTGTTATGGTATTGTGCAAAGGGGTCTTGTTCTTTACCTATATAAGGAGGTGTGTTTGTGAGGTATTGTGTAAATTGGTCTTGTTATTACCTTGTGTTAGGAGACACATATGTGGGATACAGATCTATCCCATACATTATGTTATCACCATAGGGATCATAGCTAAAGGGGTCACTTGTAAAATGTTATCATAATATGGATTATACATAGCCCCGCTATGCATATATCCAGGCATGGCTAAATCTATGTTGCTTGCCTTGGTAAAGGTTGGTCTAACATTTAGAACTTGGATTAAAATGATCTTGGTTTGAACACTAGAAAAGAGGGAATTGGTCTATCATGAAAATATTCTAGGTTTTTGGAATAAATGATTGAAAAAGGAAAACTTGGACTTGGTTTTGGTAAAAGGTCTAAGCAAACTCAAATCTTGGAATGAAAATTTAAACTAGGTCTTACTTTAGGCACATGAGATTTTGAAACTAAATGGAAAAAAAACTAGGTCTAGGTCTAAGCACATGAAATCTTGAACTAAGTTTTGGAAACAAACTTGGTCTAGGCAAATGAAATTGGAAAATAAACTAGGCCTGTGAAATTTTAAGTAGGTCTTGGAAACAAACTTGGTCTAGGCATATGAAATTGGAAAACAAACTAGGCACATGAAATTTTAACTAGGTATTGGAAACAAAATTGGTCTAGGCATATGAAATTAGAAAAAAACTAGGCACATGAAATGAAACTAATCTTATGTATAAATATCCTAATTTGAAATAAAAGGTATACTTGGTCTACGTAAAACTTGGAAACAAGGCAAAATGCGGTCTTGGGATAAAAACATAACTTATACTTATGAAATTGAGGCTCAAAATGGTGTAGTCAAAGGTCTTAAACCCAACTAAAAATTGATCCAATTTACACAATCTAAACACAAAAAGGTGAACAACTCAAGCCCAAGTTGTAAGCAAGACTCAAGCGTAAACCAATTATTTTTAGATTTGAACTTTGAAATAAAGATTTCAAACTTGGTTTGAGAGACTTGGATTTTTAAATGAATAATGATCTAGACTAAAATTAGTAACATAAAAATGTCTTTCATAAATTAAGGAACAAATTATTCTTCAAGTCTTTGGTCTAAGGCAAAATTTTCTACCAAATTTAGGCAACATAACATGTATTTAGTGTGAATATGTGTGTGTACCAAGTGTTTTAGTATCAGAATTGTTTGTTCTCATGAATGGTTTTGGACTCAAATACAAGAAATAAGAAGAATACAAGCATATGTTCCTATCTTAATAAATGACACAAGGTTTGCATAGTATCGACCAAAATTTCATAGATATACCAATTCTTAAGAGGAATTAAGTGTTAATCCAATAAATAAAAGTGTATAAAGGTAGAGTTTTTATCCCTCCTCTATCTCTCAAGAACTTGTATGTGGCATGGAACTTAAATAATAAAGTCAAATTGGCTTTGGTAGGATAATTTGAGGCAAGTGGGTTCAATTAATCTAAAATTTTTAAATTGGAATTCTAGATGGTCCACAAGTGCCTAAGAACACTTGGGAAAAATAAAATATTTGTCAAGTGGAAGACAAACTATCTAACTTGTTATGAAAGGGTCTAGTCCCTTTCACAACCATTCCATCCATAAATTTCTCATTAGAGTGAAATTTATGGACTTCTACATGTTTTGATACCTTATTCGATTGGTCAAGTTAACCACTCAACCTCTGTTCTAGCGAATACTATGCTCAATTTGTATACCCCACTAGATAAGTGGGGTTGGTACGATATTGGGATATGAAATTCCAGGTTAATGGACCCCTAAAAAACTTGTGAGGAGGTAATGAACTCCTAATCATGAAGCCAAAAAACATAAAAAATGAAAAAATTGATTTTGAGTCACCCGCACTTAAGAAAACTAGGGGCAAGCATACACAACTTGAACTTTGGGCTACAATGAATAAGTATCTTAGTCATGTTTTTGAGTCACCCTAAATAGGGGAGAACATGCACATGACTTTGCTAAACAATGATAAAAATGAAAATGATAAACTAAAAATGCAAAAGCAAATTATTTTTAAACACCAAAATGGAAATGTGTGAACGCCTTGCAAAAAAGCTTGAAATGAAAAACAAGAAATTTGAAAATATTTTAAACACTAAATGTAAGTTTGACAATGTTTGTAAAACACCAAATTTCAAATGTGATGGAGTGATTTTGGGATGTAATATAGGTTTTTCCTCGCTTGAGATAACCTACAAAAACTTGTTAGTAATTTTATTAGGCCAAGAGAATGAAGGCAACTTGCAAAATCAGCTCAAAAATCATGAAAATTGTGCTCTCTGAAATTATTTTGTAGTTACAAAATCAAGGTAAATTATGAAATTATTAGGTTAATGGAAATAAAAAAACCAAAAATAGAGAACTTACAGTGGTAATTTCATAATTTAGGAATGATTTCACTATTAACTTAGTTAATTTCATATTTATTTTGGTCTAGTTCACAACTCTTTTTGGCAATTTCATAACCCAAATCAATGATTTCATAGTTACAGTGGATGACTTCGCTATCTTGTTAGCCGATTTTGGAACTATGACCACTGATTTTGTAACTATTAAACCTGCATAAAAAAATATAGAGAATAGTTTCATAAATATAAAATAATTTTGTGATTCAGCTAGTCAATTTTGTAGAAATGTTAGATGATTTCATAATTGTTATTTTTTGGGTTCATGATTTCATAACTATCTCTTCCAATTTCATAAGTTTTGAAACCTACAAGAACAACACTAAAATCGAAAAGTTCAATTTCATGATTCTCATGCATAATTTCATAATTATATGTTCCAAATTCATAATTTTTATAGAGAGATTGGAAAACAAGAAAAATCCATGTGGTGAATTCATAATTTACCTAGATGGTTTCACAAAATAGTGCTATGAATTCATAGTTCTATAGAGCAAGGCTGAAATAAAGATAATTTCATACTTTTCTAGTGTGATTTCATAGTTTCCAGCAACAATTTCACTATTTTTAGCTTTGAATTCATCATTATGTAGTGGAAAAATTCACACTTCTATAGTCAATCATAAAAAATGACAAAGTTAAACAAAAAAATCTAAAAATGATGTCATTAATGAATTTTTCTCAATGTTGAAAGGTCCCAAAGTAATCATAGGATGAATGTGGGGTGCATAGTCCCATTGGGTATGCCAATATGTAACATAAGATTATAAAGACAATGTTATAAGTCTCTTGTTAGTGGATAAACCAAAATAATTCAATGACAACTAAAAATATAAGAATAATTACTAGGGTGAGCAATGATAACAAAACAAATAAATCTACAAAATTTGAAAGATAAGAACATAATTTACCTTCCTAGAGTGACTCCATCTTGTAATCAACATGGGAGAAAGCTTGTGATCGGTATTATGAACAAATGGTATTTGATAATGCTAATGCTTTATGGGTAGCACCTCCTCTTGTTCCCTTGGTAATTATCTCTTGGCTTGTGTTTCCAATTAATCTTTCTAGCAATAATTTTGCCTTATTTGTTTGCACATAAAAGCTTATTGCAGAATGGTCATGATACTTATATTTAAAGTTTTGCAACTAACTCTAACCCATGTGTAGTTAAGGTATGGTCAAGTTTGGGAGTCCAAATGTAATTAATGATGGCTTTCATTATGCATTTATGGAGGCATGGCTCAACATTTCTAATTTTTATGACATTTATGTTAATATTTTACAATTCTTGACTTTGAGGTTGATGACATCATCATGACCTCATATATATTGAAAATTCCTTTTAAAAAATTAGATATTCATCAATTCAACATGGATTTTTTACTTAAGCATTTAATTTTATTTGATTGGTTAATTAATATTTCTTAGTCTTTTGGTCATGTCAATAATTTGGTTAAGTGCCCCACTCAATTAGTCTAAAAGTGTCAGTTTACTAGGCTGCAACTTGACTAGGGATGAATCTGTGAGAGGTTATTATTGTATACAAGGTATTTCCCCAAATAGGGATGCCTTGACATGATAATGAGAATTTACATCTAATGTGTAGGTGAATTTGGGAGTTTTGATGATTTTTAGCTTAATTATGCATTGTTTGCTAGAAAGTGATTTGAATTCCGTTTAGACACAGAAGTGACTAAAAAAGGAGTGTCTAAAACTAGTATGTTTGTTACATAATTGAGTTTATTTAATGATATATGCTTCATTTCATGGTATCATACAACTTGGCATAAGTCATCAAAATATTGAAACTTGTTAAATACAATGGACTCATGTAAAGGAGCAAGCAAACTTTGCTTGAATATATATTGTAACTCTTTGTCTACCATAAGATTGGTCATTTTGACTAGCATTGTCTTATATCTCAAGACATATTCATTGATAGGTTCATTGGTTCCTTGTTTTATTTTGGCAATTTTGGCATAGGAAACCTTGTCAAAAATGTCAATGGAAAAGTGTGCTAAAAAATGGTCTGTAAGAGGTTTGAATGCTTTTATAGATTGGAGAGGTCAATCATAGAACCACCTCAAATCATAGTCCTTGAGACTTTTTTAGAATAATTTGCTCAAAAGTTTATCATTGGAAGAATATTAAAGTTATGATGCATATAAAGTTTAAAGATGTTGTTCAAGATTACCCTTGTCATCATAAAATGTGAAATTAGGTGCAAAAAATCTAATTGGAAAAGGGTGCAAAGACATTTCAAGTACAAGAGGGTTATGCAATACATCTTGTGAATCTCTAGAATGAGGGTATTTTAAAGCTTTTTATTCAATGTTTTTAATTTTATCTTCAAATAATTTTATAACTTGAATGAATGATTTAACTATAGGCCTAGTGGGATTTTGATTAACAAGTTGAGTAGTCACCAAAGGGGATGAAAACATGTTTTGAGAAGTAATAGGCATTGAAGCTAGAATTTATGTTGAAATAATGGGTAAGTCCATAATAGATGTATCAATAGTATTTTTAGGGAACAAAAGTTTAAATACATAATCCATGCCCCAGTTAGATGTATTTAGTTGTAGTGTGTTCAAGGGGAGGGATGTGTCCACTATTTTTTTTGATTTTTTTAATTCAAGTATAGTTTTTATGATCTTATCAAGATTTTTAGGATTTTGTCAAATGCAATCATGAAACAAGGCAATTGCATACACTTGATCATGGTTGACCTATTCATTTTCATTTTTTCCTAATTTTCATTATCAAAATCTTCTACTATGATAACCCTATTAACATTTTGTTCATTGTCCACATGGGTATCATCATGATCCAAGGTATGATATCCCTCATTAGTTTGAGACACCTTGGATGGGTTGAGGGGAAACTTAATATGTTCAATAGACACACCCACTAATATAAGGTTATGCCTAAGTTACATATAAAATAGTTAAAGTAGTTAATTAAAAAGTACAACAATCTAAAACCCTAGCTGGTTCAAAATCCTAGAAATCAAAAAAATTACATTCACATAGACAGGGTTCACCAAATGTTTAACCCTAAAATGAAATAGTTGTGGTATGTATTTGACTTTAGTCTTAGAGTTAAGAATATAAAATTGAAATAGCACAAGGGCAATAATCAGATCTATAGCAGGTCAATTAAATACTAAACTCATATATAAACATTTAGAGAATTTGTTATGCTAAGATAGTCTAAATATAGAAAGTATAACTATACTAGATATACACATGATAAAGAAGAGAAGTACTTAGATTTTTTTGATGCTAATGCAGTTCTAGATTTGGAACATGATGAAAATAGGGGGAATGTTGTTCTAGAACAAGTTTTATATTTTGGATCTGGTGTCTCTAGCTATCTAGATAATTATGTTAACCTTGGATGGTTATGTTGACACTACTATCTGAGTTCAACGATAGTGTTATGTACATAATATATAGTGAAATAGGATGCAACCACCTGGATGCTTCTGGATTTGACTTTACCTTTACTCTGGTGCATTCAGATCTAGGTCATAGAACATCACTCCTTGTGAAATGGCAAAACCTTAGATTTTCATCTTCAATGTGACCTTGGGGAAAAATGTTCTAAGTGTTGTCAATAGGATTCTAGAATTTGTTTACTCACTAGACAATAGCACCCCATATATATAGTAGCATAATGTTGTTATAGTGTCCTCAAAATGGTGGTAGTGTCCCCTTTGCAGGACTATTCCTATTGTTTAGGAGCACCTATGTTTGTGTTTTTAGGTCCTATTGCTATGCACACAAAAATTATAACTCTGTGTTGTGCCTAGAAAACTTGATTCAGTGTGCAAACATTAATCCTTCTTTTAAGTATGGAATGATCAATAATTATGTGTTCATTAGTAGGATAGGTTGGACATCCTCAATAGCCTGTTGTAAAGAAATTTGCCTACATACCTATTGACCAAATTTGAATCTTAGTCAAATTAGGTCAACCCATACATTTTGAAACTTTTTATAAGGTTTCCATATGTCTTATGGGGTCTCATGTTGTTCTATATATCTCACCTATCCTTGCTTTAGCCTTGGTTTAAGCCTAACTTCCTTATACTTGCCTAGTCCACCCAAGTCAAATCTGGTTAAACATGGTCAAAGGATTAAATTATTCTATAAATGTCCTAATGTGGTGATTTAAATGTTTTAATGTGTTCCTAAGTCATAAATTTGTCATTTACCATGTTTTATATGTAAAAATGCCTTTTAGTCATATTTTTGGCTTATTAAATGGCTTGTACAAATGAGTTAAGGAAGGAAAGTGTCACCAAGGAAGATTTCAATGTGAATGGGGTCAGAACATGTCAAGAATTAGTCATAGGTAGTCAAGAGGTAGTTTTATGCATGAAAATAGGGAGATCTTGAAAATAGGCCATTAATGGAACTTGTACAGACTTGGTGAGCTCACCTTTAGCAAAAATGTGGTCAAAGTGTCTCTTAAACTACCTAAGATCTTTACCATGCTTGGTGTCTAGAGAAAAGGTTAGATAAATCAAATTTTGCTTATGTTCCTTTCTTCTTGCCTTCACAAGCCAAGAAGGGTCCAATTTGAATGTTTGGTATAGTCCGTATAGTTGGAGTTGGAGGGAATTATCTTGGAAATTAAGAGGGTTATTAGTTTTATTTATATCCATGCTAATAAGTTTGGGTTTCATGACTCCTCCTTTATGAACCATTGTTAAGAAGCCAGGCAACTTTTTATGATTTTACATCCATGAGGGGTCCTTGTTTGAGGTTGTTTCTGAATCTTCTACTTTGGTTTGATAGATTTTATTGTTTAATGTGGTTCTCAAGGACTTTACATAGGTTTTCCCATGGTCTTTTGGCTTCTAGAGATCTAAAAATCTTAAGAAGACTCTTTTAGGCTTGTTAGTACTTGTAGATTGGTTCCTTCTTCATGGTGAATCTCATTATTGAAAAGAGGTTATTAAAGCTTATTTTAGGGTGATTTTGGTGTTTACCATGCATTTAGAAGGTTCATAACAAATTTGAATTACTTTTAGGACTTTTGTCAACACATATATTGCTTCAACTCTTCCCTACTACCTACAACATTTCAAGTGCACCTACAGGTGCCATTTATGAGTGTAAGCATGTAGGAATAAGTTTAGAAATGGTTGGAGGTCCTTAAAGTTGAGAATAATTCATTTTATAACTTGATGAATACCTAGAAGAGATTACAAGTACCCATAGCACTGTCTAAGGGTCAGGTTCACTGCCTATATATGCAAATAATCACCTATAGGTGATCCAAATAGGGGACTGAGGTATAGAATGGGGTTTTAGAGCATGAAATGAAACCCTTTTTTGAGTCTTAAGGTATCAAGAAGACTATAGCATACATGCTTCAAATGATAAGTAGAATACAAGAAAGAATGGTTATCCCCAAACATGAAATGATAGTATTCAAGCACCCTGTCCCTGAATTGAGCAAACAGAGATCCTTAGGTGTTTTGAGAATAACTTTTGGTATGACTACATGAACTCTTGATACCTCCAAATGTGTCTAACATGTAGTCTCTACTTTCAAGAAGCTCTATGCCAAGTTTGAAGGAGGAATAAAGGGTGGAAGATGGTGTTTGAGGGCCTCAAAGATGCCCATAAACACACTGAATTATTTCAATGATGTCTATAAACCTGAGTCAAATAGTGCCCTTTTCTTCCATTCAAATAGTAGCCCAAATTTATCTCCATAGTTAGTGGTTTAAATGTTTGAAAGGTTTCCTGTGAGTCCAAAGATCATCATAGGAAGTGATACACTATTGTTTAACCTCCTTTTTCATACCTTGTCCATACACAGGCCTGAAAAAGTTGCACCTACAACAAGATATAACAAATAATGACTTGAGCATTAGGGTGGTGTTGTTTTAGTTTTCTAAGGGTGGATACAAGTTTAAATATGATTTAAATGATAAATATGGCTATAAGGAGGATTTACAAATACTCTTTTCAAGGTCTCCTAATGCAAATACACCTATAGGAAGTTTTGTCTCATGTTGGGATAAATAATCAGAAGCACATAATTGATTACCAAGCAACTTAATATGCAGAAATAAACCAGAATACACAAGTAACTAGAATTCAAAAATAACACATGATATGAGAGACAATACACAACTTGTATTAAAACTCTTTTAGAAGGAAATACAACAAAGAAGGCTGCCACAGTTCTTCTTCCTTACACACCTCTAGGGCTCCCACACCTCTAGGGCATAAACAATAAATCTTCCCTCAAAGCTCTCTCTCCTAGGTCCCAACACCCAACTCAAACACAGAGTTGGTGTTCACCTTACACCTGTGCTCCACGCACTCCACAAGTGCTCCACGCATTCCACAAGTACACACACGTACTCCAAGTAGATCCTGCCTGATTCTACTCCCTGTTGTGTTGCTGTCCTATCTGATCTTGCACACCTAAAAATCAACCTGGTTTTGCACACCTGTGAACCTTGACCTTGCACACACATACACTTGCAAATCAACGATCTTACTTACCCATGTAGATCTCCTATAGAAGCCATGCTCACCTGATCACAAAGATCATACATACATGAAGAACCCTGCTGATTCTCCAATCCAGCACCCACACTTGGTACTATGGCACTAGGAGGAACACACCATTGCTCTCTTCTCTTTGAAGGAGCTTATTTTCTCTCTTAATCTCTAGCAATGGTTTACAATACAACCAATGAGTCTCTTAAATAGATCTCATGCAAACAATAATTAGACACCTAATTACAATAATTAGATCCAAAGCTCTCAGTCTAAAATTGGCTCTAAACATGCAAACACTTGGTTCATCAACCAACTACCCATAATATACTTGCAGCTCAAACCACAGGTGACTGACGTCGGTCCCTGTCTGCCTGGGGGTGCCGACGCCAGCCGACTTCTGAGTGACATCGGTTGCTTCCTGTCTCCTACCTGCCGACATCGGTTGGCCTGACCAACGCCAGTGTCTGTGACACTCTGCAACTCTTCTGAAACCTCCTCCATGTCTGCATTAGTGAAGCTTTTAGCTCCACAACCTAACATCTCAGTCAACAGGGGTCACTAAGAAAGTGTCTCAGTCAAGGAAAAGCATGGCTGGGTTTCAAATAGAGCATATATGTGATTTAAAGATGATATACACATTTTTTAACCTCATAGAGGTTTCAAATAACCTATTGAAATCATGAAAAATTAGATAAGGTCAATGAGCACCTACAACTAGCTAAGAAGGACTGAGACAACAGTGAGTAAAAAGAACCTAGTTAGGTGAACCCAAGTGTGAAGGAGGGGTTAAGACTTTGAAAATGATATTAATATGTTTCATTAGTTCTCATGGTTCATGAGGATATATATATACATCATAACTAATCCCAATAACTAAAGGAAAACTATAGGTAGGGGAGAAGGAGAGGTTGTCATGATCAGTTAGGTAGAGAGGACTCATTCTGCAAGCTTAAGGAGCATAAGATAGGGTTAATAGTAATGAAAAGTTGTGAATGATTTATAAAAATATAAAACATGATTATTTAACCTTGAAATCACTCTCACTAGTTCAAATTAACCAAGGAAAGGAGTCCAAAAGCAAACAAACACAATCCTTATGCCCTGCCTTCAAATAGTCTACCTTGGAAAAATTAGTCTTGGTTTTTGAGGTCTTTAGAGGGTCAAATGACTGAGTTAGGAGCTCATTTTTGGTATATATAATCCTTTATAGTTGGATAAAACCCTTAAATATTCATTTTTGGTGAGAAAATAGGGGAAGTGCCCCCTATTTTATCTCATTTAGGGGGCACTTTTTCCTTGCATGAACCCTAAAAACATGGAAAATGAAGATGAATCATGTGAAAAAATAAAAGGAAAACCTTAAGGAGGATTTGGAGAGTTGTAACACACATATTAAAACATGAAAAACAAAGCATTAGGGGGTGGAACCAACCAGGATGATCTGGACATCTAAAGTTACAGTCAACAACATGAAGGAAGGTAAAGCCTGTTGCTAGGTAGGAAGGTCATTTTAATCTACAGCCTTGGTGACGAAATATAACTTATTTTATCATGATTTAGGGATTAAATAAGAGGTGTTTGATCATTTTTTTTAGAAGAGTTCATCAAAGAGCCATTTCTTGGTCTGAAGGCTTTCAAACCTTGCAGAATGCTCAAAAAGGACATGAGTGCCCATCTTAGAATGCTTAGAACTCCCATGATACTTTGAATGGAGATTCAAGGTGTTTTTGAATGTTATATAGGGTCCCTAAGATGACCTAAGTGTAATTATTTTATGAATTTAATGTGTATTCTCTATGAACAAATGCCGAGACTTGAAACTTCTTGAAAACCCTCACAAACCCTCTCTAAGTACCCGATGGAGAAGATATTGCGAATGGAGTATCTAGATGGGGAGTAAAGGATAGGGAAATGATTTGGATCTATAGAGGACTCTCTAGGGACTTGTTACATGTGACTGAGGTGCATGTAAAGATGGTGTATAATAGGGATTTTCTTAACATATTTGTGTGTTTTGAAGGTATGGAGAAGCTTCAAAGGATGTAACCACCTTTAGGAGAGAGATTGGGACTTGTTATAAGTGGTCATGTCCATATATTTAGATATATAATATCCTAAGTTTTCCTATCATCTCCTTTATCTTAGCCAACCATAGTGAACATGTAGTGAACACTTAGTGAAAATGATGAAACTCCAATTGGGAAGCCTTTTAAGGATTTATTCATGAACTTGATCACATGGATACTATTGAAAAGTGTCATTCATCCTTGTGCATGGATTATATTATATAATTGGAATCATTTTATGTGCCAAGTGTGAGAGGTACATGAGAGAGAGTCATTTGTAACTATTAGAGATGATTGCTCATGGATAAAAAGATATTAATGGTTTTAGACCATTCCAATGCATGTAGAGGGTTGCTAATAACCCCTCCCCTTCATATAAAACATTAGACATAACCGTACTTAGTGATGAGGTATTCTAATAAGGGAAAATCATGAAGATAGTTTCTTATGCAATTAAAAGAGCATCTACACCACATATAAAGGGTTAGATAAAATTGAGAGACATTTGTCCTTTTTTTCCTTTAAGGACCTATCTCATTCTTGATTCTATGTTATTGTAACTAATTCTCCTTGATTGACAAGTGTCTTCGTGACTCTTGAGCTTCACCTTCTCTTTCTTCTCTCACATTTTCTATATATACTATCCTTTTTGTATGTTGCAGGGATCTCTCCACCTGAGTATGATGAGCCCTTGCTCAAATTTTGCCTTGAACTAATAAAGAATGTTGTTTTACCTCATTCATGATTTCATTAAGTGCATGTCATAGTTGTTGGTCTTGTGCAAGTGTATTTTGCTTACCTTGACATGGTATCCTTCCTAGTGCATTGTGTAGTTTGAAAGCTCTATTTTATAGGTTAGTAGGAAGTGTCAAATGTGGATTTTAAATATAGTGAGTAGATTATTCATTAGTGTTACTAGAATACCTATTGTATTCTAAGTATTCAAAAAAATTCCTCCTAGCCTAAGCTCTCTTCAAGACCCCATGCTTGAAACATTGATGTAGAAGAGGAGTGTTTAATTGGATGAAGTGTATGTGTGGGATTCTCTTTGGTTTTAAGTGCATTGTAAGTGGTGTGAGTAGACCATCTATTTAAAGAATCACCTCCTCTAGATTAGATTTGTTTACAATTATCTCTCTCCCTTTTCACCCCGCAAAGTTAGTAGTAGGTTTAATCATAAGTGGTACATCAAGGGAACTAGCCCTAATCTAGAGACTCACCTCAAATTTGGATCAGCCATAGCCATGAGGTGTTTCCATTGTGACACTTAAATAAGGAGAGTTGAAACATCTCCTTAAGGGGTGTAATTTCAAGTGACAACAATATCAATACTCTGAAGAGGGAACAAGCCTAATGTAGTTCTCCCACCTAGTGCTTGATGTAAGTGTAAGTGAATGCTAGAATGAGAGTGGACTTGGATGCCTTGAATGTGTTTGAGATTTGAAATATTTTCAAACTAGGCTTAAGGATGTTTTAGATCATAATATTCAAGTTTAGGGAAGAATAATGATCAAATACTTTTTTTTCTCAACTTATCTTTGGTTTGAATGAGCTTTTGCATCCATTTTCCATATAATGAATAAGGGTCAAATAAACTTGTATTTATAGAGATCTATAGCTTGTGTGGCTAATAAAATATGCTTAAGCCAACCTTAAGAGGGGCACATGTTTGAAAAATCATCCATTTTGAAGAGTTAGGGCTAATGACAGTAACACCCAGTTGGGGACACTATAACCATGTGGATGCAGTGTCCCAAATGTGGTGTTAATGTCCACCTAGCATACTACTGAGTAGACTAGGTTAGGATCTGAGAAAGCTATCCTAGGACTATGTTATGACTAACTGTAGGTGTCAGTGATCTACATAATGGATGGAAAATCATTTCTAAGGCTCTAAGAGTCTAGGGCTAAGCTAGGAATTAATGAACTCAAGAAACACTGTTAGCATCCAATTACCACTTGTAGGTGATTATATTTGCCCCCCATTTATGCTAAAAATACAACAAATTGAAATGACTAGTATAAAGGAAAAATAAAAGTACTTGGACTTAACTTGGAAGTGAATCCTATGTATCTGAGTTTGAGTATGTGAATCTAGGTCTACGTACATGAAATAATGATCCAAAGCAATGTCCTATAATGAAACATGAAAAAATTAGTCCTTATTTAAGAGATGATCAAAAGTAAAAGACTATGCTGAAATAAAGTAACTAAGTAAAGTTGAGTAAAAACAGAAGAAAGGAATGAATACACATCATTGGGTACATGAACCAGTACATGAACTTGGTGACAACCTATGTGTGTGAGTATACATAGTGATCATATCATTCGATAGTTTGGACTGAGTTGATGGCTTGCCTAGTCCTCATATGGGTGGATCAATAACTCAATATAGTTTTGACTCCATCATTGACCACCCCTACTTGGTGGATACTGATCTGTGAATGGCTTGGATAAGATTGTAAGTGTGTCTAACCCTCTCATGTAGGTGGCTCAATAATTCAAGTAGGCCATAACTCCTTCATTGCCCACCTATGTGAAGTAGATGCATCTATAACTAAACTACACAAAGTGCTAAAAGAATCTAACTGAGTAAATTTAATTGTGTATGTTAGATTCACAACTTCTCAGGGATATTAGGTGGATCTAGACCACTTGAGAATGTCAAACACTGTAGATAGAGTAAGGCATGAATCTAGTGACAACCTGGAATGTGATAGTAAGTATATATAGTGTAGAGAATGACATGGAGTTTGTCATTCCATATGATCAACTTGTGTGTAGCTATGTATATGAAAACTATGTGCCACATACATGCCCCCAATATGGTATCTAAGTATACTAAATCTGAATTGAGTATGTAACAACTAAATCTGCATATCTGAACTGAATAAAGGAATGATCATGTCATGCATGATGGCCCAAAATTTAAGAAAATGGTATGAATCTGAGCTGAAATGAATGTATCTAATAAAAATTTGAACATAACTATCAAACATGTGACTGTATATGTGCAAATTTATACTATACCTGGTGTATTGTTCTAGCTAATCTAAATTGTCTTGAAGCTGGGGCTGCTAGAAAATAGTACTATGTAATGGATAGTAGCAACCTATGGCACTAGTGTCCCAATTTGGGTAATAAAAATATCTACCTAGTTTGAAATATGGGTGATCTAAACTGACTTTTGAGTCTCTATTTTTTTATGTCTGCCCTGTGTCTGATTTATAAAATTGAGCATGTGTGTTTAAATTTATCTATGAATAGTAAATTAGGATCCTGATCTCTATGATAAACCCATATGAATTCCACCTCTTTTGAGGGGAGTTGTGAAATTTGTGTAAGAACTACCCTATAAATAATTAGCTCTACAAAATGTGTTAGCCAAAACATGTGCATAATATTCCAATACAATGTACAAACATAACATCAGAATACAAATGAATATGAGAATAAGTAGGTAATGTAAGATGTATGTTATAATATAGCATTGTACAAGGGTGTAAATATATATGTAATAAATGTGTATATAACCAAATCTAAGTAAATACCTAGGGGATGGGGCATGATGTCCATCACGACACCCAAGTAGGAAGGGTAGATGCATGAGATCCCTCATCGCATCAAAAACTTGTATGTGTAACAAGCAAATACAAGTGTCATGGTGTATAAGTATACATACAAGCACATGAGGCACATAAAAGGTAGGCTAAGGGGCCATAATATAAGGGAAATGGGCATATGTCACTAAATCTATGAATGGAGATATATAAGGACATGTTCAAATGTCCACATATGTAAACAACAAATAATTTGGCTTAGATCCATATAAAAATACATGTTCAAATGTACACATATAGAAGCATTAAAGCAAACACAAGGGACATGGGCACATGTACAAGGCATACAAATAGAGAAGTGGTCTAAAGTCAAAGAACAATGGCATATTCAAATGCCCTCGAAGATGGAAGAAGCATAGGATATATGATCAAGTCTAATCTAGGAAAACTATAAATGAAAGCATATATAATTATGTAATACAAATCTATGTAGATGCTAGGATGCATTTATACTAAGTCTAACTAGTGATAGTCAATAAAATCTGAGTGATGAATAAAAATGATCAATATCAAGATAAATCAATGCGTAAACTAGAATATATAGTATCTAAAGATAGAACTTGGTAGAAACAACTATGTATGAGATGACCCCAAATGGGTAGATGTATCGAATGTATAAACCTGGATCGGTGTAAATGCCCCCAATGTGTAGATGATAGTTGGTCTAGATTAGTGTAGTGGATCAGAGTCCTATCTGGAATTTGCAAGCACTTCAAAAGAACAAATGAAGCATATGTGTACGATAAAAATGACTATACTAGGATAGAGAGGAATATGCAAGATCTGGCAAGTAGTAGAAATGTAAAAATAACAATGTATACAATCTATAAATTATATGTTTTTGAAATAATTGAATGTTTTTTATTATTACATATTATATTGTTTTTGTTTTTTCTAAGTATAAGCTATGTATAAGAAAATGAAAATAAACTATGTACAAGGAACAATGTAGTAGAAGTAAATACTAGAAATTTAAATTAAATAGTAAACAAGCAAAGTGTAATGTCTCTATAGACCCAATATCACATCTATAAGATGTGGATAAAAATGGTAGATATGGTGGAAGATCATCTAGTGTTGGATACTAAGCCTATCCAAACTCAAATAATTCATCATCATAATGATCATCATACAATATATATGTATTAGTGGAACCTTATCCTTAGCATGAGTTTGGAGTCTATGCATTCGAATGGCATGTTGCTCAACTATGTAAGATGCCTCTAGCATGGTCCTAGGGTAAACCACATTAGACTACAAAGTGTCTATGTGAAAAATCTAGTTCTCATCAATGTCATCATGTAAAATGCAAATAATATGTCCATCATGAGTGAATGTCAAGCATTTTTTTGATTGATAAAATATAACATCCATCGCCTATAACCATATACTCCCAACTGCAACATGTATATTAGTGTCTCTATTCAAATTGAAGAATAATGTATTGGCCACCTTAGGGCCATATGTAATTGATAATGTAATATGTCTGTCAGAGTCCTAACAATGTATAACATGTTGTAACTCACTCTCCTGATAACCATTGTGGTGTAAAAACACCAAAGTGTAAGTATTAGGATCAAAATCCTCATGTATAGCCACATGGGGAAGATATATATTTGCTACAAATATCTATATAGTCAATGGATCATTTCATGAATATCTGTGTTGATGATGACTTTGTTATGATGCTCATATCTATGTAGTAGCTCATATCACTAGTGGTGGTGGTGCCTATGGAGGTGGAGGATGTATGATCTGAATAGTGCCCTTAGCCTTAAATTTATTTAGTTTATGTTTTAGTGCTACACATGTGTCTGTATCATGTCATGTGAGTCTATATAAGTGGAAAAATGGTTGCCCTTCCTGTGGTGACAATTTGCTAGCTAATCAATGTTAGACTATGGGTAATATCATAAATCCTCTATCAAGTAGTAGTTGTAATATCTAATGTGGTCTATCCTATGAGATCCCTACCTGAATCTATATGACTGAATTGATATCTATGGATGTGACCATATGTACTAAATGGATTAGGGGATCTGCTACTAACTATGGCTAGGTATGGGATCCCATAGCTGTATAATCTTTAACAAGTGAGTTTACTAGTGTAGGGTGAGGTATAAGTGCCTTTGAGTTATCTATTTATTTTCCTATGCCCACTAGTGTAAAAATCAATCCACATAAATAATTATTGATGCTTTTAGGTGGTTGATCATCCTTTGTAGTGGCCTATGAATCTGTGTCAGAATTATGAATGTAAGCCTCTTCTAGATTGACAAGTAGTGGTAACTAGCTTATGAGGATCTCATCATCTATCCTGGATGAGGATGTCTGTACTATGAGAGACTATTACTCTATCCTTGATGAAGGTAACTATGTAAGGAGAGGTTGATCCTTTATCATCGATGAAGGTGCCTATGCTGAAGGAAGATCTGAAGGTGGTATATGAATAGTCTTACTAGACTCTCCCACCTCATAAGTATGCATATGCTTAATGGGAATCCTGTGAGGTGGAGGTTTGATGAGAACATTAGGTGTCCCATTTGATGATGTACTCAATTTAGGAGGCTCAATCAACCTGCAATATTTAAATGATTGATTATCTATTGGACATGTGTACAGGTACCTATCATGCAAAAATTTGACACATCTATGAAGAGTGGAAGGTACAACCTCCATATCATGTATCCAAGGTCTCCCAAGTATCAAATTATAATGTAAATGGTTTGACATCACTTGAAAGTGTGTAGATAATGTCTTTGGTCCCACTGTAATGTCCAATGTGATTGATCACAATATCTATTTAAAAATGTAATCAAACCCTCATATCAACCCCCATGGTTTGTAAAAATGTGAGGTTACACATGTTGATCCCTGAATCACTGTCAATGAAAAATTATTTAATAGTTGTGTTGTTGATTTGAGCTTGAATAAAAAGTAGCAAGTTTTGATCACTTACTAATTGTGAAGGTAAATCCTCATTGGAAAAAGATATCACATCCTCCACATCTTGATAGTATTCATGATAGATGCAAAATAAGATGGCTTAGTGTCACAAGGCAAAAATGTGTGATTAAGTGTTTGAAATAGAATATCTTTAGAGATTTTTACTTTTTTTAGTAATTCCAATATAGATATTTTAGCTAGCGTATTCCTCAATTGATCAATAATATCAAATTATATTTGATAATATTTGGGTGTTATTAAGTGTGTTTGGGATGAAGAGAGATGATAGGGTTATGCTACTCTTGTATAGGCTAAGGAGGCACCATGTCTTGCCTAGTGATAGCTCAAACTACAAGATATACTATTTGTTGGGGGTGAGTAATAGAGGCAGGATGGGAGCGTAGACAATCAAGTGGTCTAGGTGGAGGCAAAACAAAAGGAGTCCTCTGATCCATTTGTCACCTAGTAGTAACTGGAGGTAGTTCAAAGTGGACATATAACAATGATCCATAGAAAAATGGGGCTCACATGATGGAGGACCAATATGTAAAACAACCTTAGCTCGAACTTAATCCATGATAGGAGTAACATACATGTGTACCTTTGTATAAATAGTTGGTAATAAACATGCTAAGCAAAGTACCAAGCTTTGTACCATGAAGTGAAAGATGGCTTCTTTCATGATAATCATGGTAATAAGCTCTAAATTGAGACTTAGTAACTAATGGAAATGTGAACCCTAGATTTATCTAGGATTAGGGTTTTTGGATATAGGGTTTCTTTGCACCAATTTAAGTTATATGTAAAATAAATTAAAAACCTAATGTGAAAAGTGATTTAATTTAGCTAGGTTGTATTAAAAAATCATAAATAAAAAGTAGGTAGCGCTAAATTATTACACAAAAATTTAGATTAATGAAAGCTAGGATTTGAAGTAATATTCAAATTAAGTCGGGTTCACCAAATTATTTAAATTTTTATGGTTTTATACATGTAAATCCTATGTTTAGATTAAAGGGATGAGATGCCTAAATCAATAAAATAATATGCAATAATTAAACACTAATTTGTTATAGATTTTGACCTTTTTTGACTTTATAAAAATAGTAATAAATATGCTTAGATAGAGACTTATCTAAAAAGTGATTATTGCAGATGATCTAGGTTCTAAAAACTGAGCTTTAGATAGTTTTGACGTCATCAATAGGATTCTAGAATATGTTTGCTCACTGGATAGTAATGCCCCATATGCACAGTAATGTCATGTTGTTATAGCATCCTCAAAGTGGAAGTATTTTCCCCTTTACGAGATTGTTCCTATTTTTTGGGAGTATTTATGCCTGTGTTTTTAGGTCTTGTTCTTGTGCGCATGAAACTTGAAACTCTGTGTTATGCTTAGAAAACCTGATTTAGTGTGCAAACCCTAATCTTATTTGAAATTATGACATGATAAATAATTGTGTGTTTATTAGTAGGATAGGTTGGACATCTTTAGTACCTCACTATGAAGAGAGTTGCCTACATACCAATACTCCAAAGAGGGATCAAGTTTGATATAGTTATCCCACCTAGTTCTTGATGCAAGTGCAAGTGAATGCTATAATGAGAGTGGACTTGGATGCCTTAAATGTGTTTGAGATTTTAAATATTGGAATACTGGGCTTATGGTTGTTACATATGGTAGTATGCATAATTAGGGTAGAATAGGGATCAAATACCTTAATTTTTCTCAACTTATCTTTGGTTTGAATATGCTTTTGCATCTATTTTCCATTTATTGAATAAGGATCAAATAGAATTGTATTTATAGAGATATGTAGCTTATGCAAATAAGAAAATATGCTTAGGCTAACCTTAGAATTGGCACACATTTTAAAAAGTATCCATTCGAAAGAGTTAGGGCTAAGGACAGTAGTGCCTAGTTGGGGACACTAGCACCATGTGGCTATAGTGTTCCAAATGTGGTGTTAATGTCCACCTAGTCGATTGCTAAGTAAACTAGGTTGGGATCTAAGAAAGCTATCTTAGGACTATGTTCTGACTGATTATAGGTGTCTGTGGTTTACATAATGGATGGAAAAGTGTGTCTAAGGCTCTAGGCTAGGTCTATGGCTAAGCTAGGAATAAGATAACTCAATCAACACTCTTAGCATCCAATTACCACTTTTAGGTGATTACATGGGCATACAATGTCAAGCTAACCCCAATGACCCCACTATCAAAAGATGCTACCTACGTAGCCAATACTCCAAAGAGAGACTCAAACTGATGTAGTTCTCCCTTACATGTTGGCTTGTGTGTGAATCATGCAATGTGTGTAAAGCAAGTACAATATTGACTTAGATTGTAACTTGGAAAATCAAGCTCTTAGGATACTCCTTTAGTACTTCAGATCTATAGATGTGTTATACCTATGACTGATATTGAAATAGGAAAGATTTGATCAATTTAATGTTTGATAAGAGTGATTTTTGACAAGTTCCTTGGTCTATTTTATCTTTTCTAGGTGAGAACTGAATGAGGGTTGATATTGTATTTATATCAATCCATTTAGATTAATAAATCACATTAAATAACTTAGGCTGACCATTAGGATATGTTTCATTTATAAATTGGATAACATTAGGGCATTGGACACTTACGTTGGGGCAAGACAGTAACATCGACTCTACTATCTGTCCTGAATGTTAGTGTCCAAGGAGTAGAAAAATAGTAAATGATCAAAACTTGCATAAGTACATTTTAAGTGTTCTAGGCAAGATAAAATGTCTGTGTCATCAATATAAGAACGGTTTGACTATGAGATAGGCCAATGGGCACAAGATAGAGCATATGCAAGGCTTAAAGAAGCAAGGAGAGTGTAGAACTAAGAGGAATAGCCAAGGTCTGAGTTTACCAAGTGTACATGACTAAGATGCTACACAATCACAAAATATTGCTTATGGGGACATAACTTTTGAATTGAGAGCTCTATGTGGACATTTTACCCATTATTTAACAATCTAAGAGGAGTTAAATTAATAAAATAGAGTAACAAATATGACTTGACCCTTGATAAAGATGAATACATTGATGACCTATTAGCCATCCAAGCAACAAGACTCCATGAAGCCAAGGGAAAAAATGATGTATTCATTTGCATTGATGTCCTCTTTAATTTTTTTACTAGTGGAATTCACCCAAAAGACACACTACATGCACCAAAAATCCAAGTTATAGTTTCATATATATCTAGTGTTGGATTCAATAAATACTATCAATTTCCTCAACCAGACATTATCTACAATTAGGTGGTTTTCACTTAATCATTCAAGACTCATGATGTTAGAGATACATTGTAGAGTTGGGCAACTAACCTTGTGATTTTTTTCAAGAAGAGGAATGTGACCTTTATCCCCATTTCCCAATGTAGATCAGGGGTAAGAGTTGGGATGGCTCTAATGAATAGGCTATATATATTTGAATCCATTACAAATGTGAATGAATTTTGGGTGCCCCTGCTATCAATGATTTTAGATGATAAGAACATCCTTGTCTTAGGAGAAATAATCATCCTTAATCTAGTTGAAAAATATCACCAAGTAGGATGGTAATTTATGTATTGTCTTATTTACTAGATGTTGTATATGCTTCAATAAACCTTCTAGATCACCTACATGGAAAACCATGGGTGACAACAGAGTCTATGATGATTTTGATATGCTTCATATTCATAAATTTAGACATTATATACAAAACATAGCTGATCAGTTTTACCAAATTATATACCAAGCCATTAATGTAAAACTAATGTTGAGGTTATTTGATGAAGTAAAGAGTTATTTATGAGTTTATGGTGATTACTGATTTTACCCTGATCACACATTCATAAGAATAGAAGGAACCATAGTATCACCTTTGTTCCTACCAAGGCACATTCTAACAAATTATCAAAATAGGAAATTACTTTTCAGCTAACCTATAATATAGATGGGGACTATAAGAATGCCAAGGTTACCCATGTTCATAAATTGCCAATCAGGGTAGGAATGACTAAATTTCAAAAATGGCCCCAATTATATAATTTTAGAGCTCATGGATCATATTTCATCTTGAAGGCTACATAATTCAGATGTTGGTACCTTAGGAAAAGAGTTTCTAACCATTTGGAAAGCCTTCAGGGTAAAGTCAAAGATACTTACTTCCATTAAAGGTATGATCATGAAAAAATATTCCTCAATGTAGAGGATGACATAGAAGTATATAAGAGGATAAAGTTCATTGGCATGAGTATGGAAGTTACATAGAGGATCCAATGTGATGAAACTTTAGATAAGATATTGGAAGAATTTGAGAAAGAAAAATCTCTAGAGGAGATTGATGAGCCATTAAAGAGAAGGATACTAAGAGGAATTCCTCCTCCCAAGGCTACAATCTCACACTCTTCTCCTCCAATGCCATCCAATGCACCAAAGTCTTCACTAGCTTATTAGATTACATGAGTTCCTCTTGTTGTTCTTCCAACTCCATCAACTCTATCAAGGGATGGTCATTAGGGCATATCATAATTTCAAGGGTAATTTAATTTTCCCTATTCTCCTGACATTGAAGACTCTTCTAGAGAGGACTCAGAGGAATAAAACATCATAATAAATGACATGAATTTATTGTTAAAATGATTCTTTGTCTGCAGTCCCTCAGGTACCTAGTTCTAGAGTGTTTATATTTCAAGTATTTCTAGTCAATCATTAAGTGTTCTAGACACAATTGTTGTCTCTACTATTTCAGTAAGCAGGATAGATGCTTCTATTACTTCTGCTATCTTAGGGATACCCCAATTGTTACTATTACTATTAGTGAGACTAGTACCTCCATTCGCATTGGATATTCTCCCACCACTCCAATAAAGGTTTTCCACTACATAACCCTCTAATTATTGACCAACCATTTCTTCTATGAGTGTAGATGTTTCAAATGCTTTCAATTATACAATATTTGAGGACTTGGTCTCCCAATCAATTTTTTCTGCCTCACTATTGTAAAAGCATATTTCAACATAATTGACCATACCAATGCCTATTGTAACTTTGACCACATCCTAGGTTGTGTTAATTAAAAAGGACTCACCTAATTTAATCATGTATATAAAAAAGAGTCGTGTTCAAATTAAATATTCAATAGATAAAATGATTAGTCCCTCATTTCCCACTCTTCCAATCTCCACACCTCTTGCCTCATCCACTTCATTAGACCCTTTAGTCCCTATGCCTCCATCTCACTCCACCATTTATTTTCCTTCCACTTTAGCCCATGACTCCTCCATTCCTTATGCCTCCATCTCACTCAACCATTTATTTCCCTTCCACTTCAGCCCATGATTCCTCCATTGAGCTAATATTGACACACCCATAGATGCTATAACTCTAAATTGAAAAGTCGCAAAGGTATAATTTGGTCTAAATTGAGGATCTTAAAGTTACTTTGGAATTCGAGGATACCACCAATAAGGTGATAATGATAACCAAAATGAAAATTTACAAAGGGTCTAAGGTCATAGAGTTTGAAAAGAAAGAGGATCTCTTCTAGTTGACTAAGAAAATAAAGTCAAGATTTGGAGAACATGATGAAGTCAAGGAATATCCCATTTTAGTCATAGAAGCTATAGGGGGCATGTTGAAGAAAGTACTAATTGCATTATAATAGTAAATAAATTACTTGAATCAAAGGGCAAAATTGAGATCCCTATTGATATCTCTAACAAGGTGCAAGATGTAATATAATACCTCCATAGTCTTTTGATTTTCATCTACAACACCATAGCCAAAAGGGCAACTAGAATGGTAACAAGTCATCAGCTTTAAGTGAATGGCAAAGAGTCATCAACTTTAAGAAAACTCTTGATCTTATTGAATCAAAATTGTAAAACATTTCTAAAGTCATTAGAAAAAATCTATTTCCTGAGTTAAACTTGATATCAATTCAAGACATAGTTCTAGCCCAAAGCTATGCCAATAATAAAAATCAAGATTTGACATAATGGCACAATGAAATGAAGAATCTAATGACTTAGTTTAAATCTTAAAATAATAATATAATTGAGCTATTTAAAGAGGTACATATTCATGTTGTATACATGCCTGATGGAAATTTGATTGACCAGAGTATGTTCGATCTTAAATTGCAATATGCAATGAGAAATTTCAGATTAAGGATCGATAATACCAGCCAAGGGGTTAATGAACTAGTTGTTTATTTAATGTCATTTGTAAAGGAGAAAATAGAAATAGCCTAGGCAATCAAAGAGTCATTCTAAGTCTCCTTGGAGACACATGCAGACTAATGAGAAAAATGAGATCATTGTTTAAAGTTCCTATAATTATTTTGGAGAATATTGAAGGAGATCATGAAGCATGTACAACAACTTTCAAGAAAGAGTAAGAGGCTATAAAAAAAATAGAGATAACTTGAAGCTCAAGCAATAATTCATTCTTCCTCTATGGATCTTTCATCCTCATTTACATCATCATCTCCAGTAGAAGCAATAGTGTCCACGGTAGTTGCAGTTGTGTTATTAGAAGCATATTCATCTATAACAACTGCCACTATACCATCTAGTCTAATTACTGCAACTTTAGTCACTATAACAATTACCTCATCTTCAATGACTTATTCTATTGTAGTGGATTCTACATTATCACTAGGCCTCTCCACATCATCTATGACCACATCACCAACTCCAATTGCTCCCATTTTAGATCATATTTATAGTCTTATCCAGTTATGATGGCATCCACTTGAGGTCCTACCATGTTAGAAGCTTCCATGCAGTTGTCCTAATGGCCTTTTATTTTATTTAACATTGGCTTATTTTAGATCTTTATTGTAAAGCAATAAATGTTTTACATGCAAAATATTTTGTTTAAAAATAGTTTTATTATATTTAGCTTTAATGTGTGCAATGAGATTTGAAGATGAGGCGGTGCCCATCTAAAGCCTATATATGCATGTCATTGTTCATTGTAAAAAACAAAGGAGAATTTTGGCAAGTTAATATAGGCAAGATAGTTTCAAGATTGTTTGTAAGTCATATGAATTGACTCTCTTCTCAAATTATGGTTATTTTGGATAATTTATGCTAAGTTAAAGTTATTATGTGAATTGATGCATGCACTATTATAGAGGTTAGATTAAACTGTATGATATTCTAAACAAATTTACGATTAATATTCATATTTTTCATCTTGTTTAGTAATTTGAACTTGCTTCAACAATTCATTTACTAACAATATCTTTCAAAGTAAGCTCATGAAGTCATTCTCCAAATAATTTTCTCCTTAGGCTCAATCCGATGTTTGTCCTATTTTGTGCTTATAACTAGGGTATGATAGACATTGGTAAATTGTGTGTGCTCAATCTCACATAACTAATTAACTTGAGAATGAAAGTTCATCTAATCAATCATACCATAACTTCTTTTCTGCCTAACCCTACCTCCCCCTTTAATTTTTTGACCAAATCAACTTTAGCCTAGATCATTTGTGTATAATCCATTATAGGTTGACTAGTTTTAGTTTATAAGGTTGTAGGTTAGACTTTCAGTCACATCTGAACCATCCAAAGTAACATTAACCACTAAGTTCCACTGTTATTACAACACATGGTTATTTGTAAAACTGAATACCTGTAACTCGTGCCTTAGGGTGATTAGTCACCAGTCCTAAAATAAGAGGGTGTATACCTTTGGAGATATAAGGGTGTGCATAAAATCCACATCAAGAAAGGGGAGTGTAGGTGAATCCCCAAAATTAGGTTGAAATTATAATCATCAAGCAAATCCAATTGGCATTAAAAGAAGGAAGGGGGGAAGAATTTCCTCACCTCAAGAGATCCTAATTATTGGGGACCAAAAGCCTTCTAAATAAGGAAGCAATAAAAAATATTTGAAAAATTAGCCAATTAGTTTACTACTCTCAAAAGATGTAATATTTTACTTGTAACCCTTCCTAGCTTCCTAGTAGCTATTTTCCTTGAAGTTGTAGTCAATAAGATTATTCAAATGAGTATAGAGGGATCTACAAAGATAGAGCCAGGTTTGAGAATATTCAAACATCTTAGATAAGAAGACGTCAGTGGGTTCATGTTGCATAAAGACATAATTTCATTAAAGGTGATGAAACTATTGATTCTTGTAGGCGTTGGTTACTAAACTTTCCCAGAAATTATGTAACCATCAGTTAATGTAGGCAGTGGTTGTATAACTACCTAAATAGTTATATAATTGCCATGGTAATTTCTCCTTACAATAAAAATTAGGTTCACCCACAAAAAATACAGAGAAAGTGTAATGTTTGCGAACATTACATCTTATATTTATTAAGCTTTTCATCTTCTTTCTCAAGCTTTTCTGATTGTAATCATGTGTAAGTATGCCTTTGTGGTTAAGTAAAGGGGGAAATGGATTGGATGGTTTGAAGTGTGGCTCAATTATGGGGTGACTCATTCCTTCATTCAATTTACTAATATTCCTAGCAGTTGTTATTCTTGATTGTATATGTGTTCTAGAATTGAAGTGTGATAAAGAAATACGAGTGAGCTAGATGCAGAGCATGTTTGGGTGTTTAGACATGTTAAAAATGTGAAGAGTGTCTATAAAGGCCTTGAGAAAGTAGTAGACCTGTATTTACAAAATGAGATAGTGGCAAGAGGAGGAGATCCCTCACTCTTATGGAGCATTTCTAAATTGGATCTCTCCAGGGTAATCTTGTATCATCTTTCAGTTTCATCTTATGTTATTCTTTCTCTATTTACATGTTTCAATAGTCCTTTCAATATGCAGTACTTCCAATTCTGAGTTATGCATATTTATTATATTAAAAAACAAACCATGAGCAAAACATCAATCTAATCTATCAAGAATTGTTAGGAGTAATATAAGATTTATGTTGATGATTTTTTTGTAGAATATCCATGCAAATTATAAATCAACATTAAACCCACCTCCTAATCAAATTGAGTATATCACTTTCAGTTTTTCAAATTTCATCTGATTATTATTATTTGGTAATCACTATGCTATGTGTAGGGGGAAAAAAAGATATATATATATATATATATATATATATATATATATATATAGTAGGGACATTGGATTTCATTCTAGAGCTTTAGGGGCAAAAAAAAATCTATCCATACTATGCTTTCATTTATTTTGATATATATGCACATAAACGTATCTAAGGGGGTAAAATGTAGACACCTAAAAATGGCCCATAAAATTTTATTAGTCGTTAAATTGCATGATATATATATATATATATATATATATATATATATATATATATATATATATATATATATATATATATAGTAGGGACATTGGATTTCATTCTAGAGCTTTAGGGGCAAAAAAAATTCTATCCATACTATGCTTTCATTTATTTTGATATATATGCACATAAACGTATCTAAGGGGGTAAAATGTAGACACCTAAAAATGGTTCATAGAAATTTATTAGTCGTTAAATTGCATGATTTGAGCATATTTTTATTCTCGTCAATTAATGGTCCAAATTAAGCGTTATTGGAATATTTTGTAGGTTATCATCATGTTCCCCCCTTCCCCTTCTCTCTATGTTTCCAAGGGTTTTGGAGTGTGTTTTTGGGAGCATCCCAATGCTCCAGGCCCTGTTTGAAGCATTCCGATACTCTTATAACACTTTTTTTTTGGGGCATACATATGCTCTTTGATATTTTTAGTGGCCCATTTTGGTCAAGATGCACCTGTCCTTTTTGTCCCATATGTTTTACTTTCAAGTTGTTGTTTTATAAGTGTAAACACCAATAAGGTCCTAATTTGAGTTACAAGCATTACTCACATATATCTATTTAGCAATTACAAGCATTTCAGAAAAGAAGTATTAGAAGAAGTATTCATTAGAGCATTCATAGAAGCTCACAAATTTATGTTTAAACACACACCCAAAGATATTGGTTTCCATGCTATTAAAATTATCGAAGTTTGTTGTTTTCTATATTGTTATAATTTATCACAAATATCAAGATAGTTCCACTATTCTCTCAAGCTCTTAAAAATACAATGTTTTCCTTACTGTTTTCAGGATTCTTGCCCAGTTAAGACAAGAAGGATAATTTCCATTTTGTAAGTGATCAGGGCAAAAGCACAGGAATCTAAGCGAGGGTTTTTTTAACCAGAAGCAGGTGAACGCAGTGGTTATGATTTAAGACTCATTCTTTGTCACAGATTTTTCTACGTCTCATTTTTTTTTATGGTTTAGTACTAGATTGTTACCTTCACTGAGTTGTTGCCATTACAAGATTGACCGGCAAATTCAAACCCATCGCGGCCCCTAGGATTTCATTCTATTTTAATATCTTAACTTCTTATTTCATTCCACTTATATTTTAACTTCCTAAAGCTGCAAACAAAATTTAATGTGGCATGCCAATGTCTTAATCAATAATTATCCGTTTCTAAACCAGAAGCGCTCATAATCTAAGTTATCTTCTTCCAAAATCTCAACTACGACATTCTCAAGGGCCTGCATTATATTCCTCTGTAATAGAATCAGCACTGTCACCAATATGAAATCTACAAAGCACTACCTTTAACACCCAACTGAACAACATTTTAGAGAATGATTTGAAGAAGAACCAGCATATGTTAATATAAATTTCTTGCCCAAACCAACATTAGCTAGCAGATTTCCATAATCAACTATTAAAATACCCACGGTGACAATAACTATATTAGATTCAGGGCATTAATTTTATGGTCAGTTGGTCCTAATATAGTCAGAAATGTATTTGAAAGATATATTCTATATACGGTGAAAATGTTCAAGTATTAAAGTTTTAGTTTTCAGCAGATGCTCTTTCACTTGGAATCTTCCACCTGAGTTCATCTAAGCTTTTTATAAATTATTTCTGGTGAGGATTTTCAATGTCTGCCATAAAAACTGAATAAACAGGTCTGTGGTCAGAAAACTTCGATTCTCCACAAGCACAGAATAGCTGACTTAAGCCTTTACCAAACCAAAGTATACGATCACACCTACAAATCAAAAAATGATTGAAAGCATAGTTAAAAATACATTGAACATTTGAATTAAAATGGCAAAATATCTGAAAAGTTATATATTTTCATAGGAGTAATACATCCAAACAAAAAGATTACACCACAAAAACTTGGTTGACATGATGCAATAATCCTGTTTTAGAATTTGTAGGGCCTCTCCAAATTTAACCTTTGCTATCTAAAGAGCATTTGCTTGCAAACTAATAAGTACAAAACAAACATTTTTAGGTTATTCTACAAGTTAGGAAGCTTTTAAAGGTTTATAAAATGGAAATGAAAAAATTATTTACATCTATCAGAAACTATTGGATTTATGGGACAAAGTACAATATTATATAACATAAGTTTTAACAGTTTAACTGTCAATTATACTAAAGGTTATTATTACATATCGTTTATGTAGTTTAAGCATAGTTATCAAATCCATTGAATCTGGACAAAATCCAGTTGGATCTGAATTTCTTAATCGAATTGAATAAGTTTGTTCTGATCACCTTTTTTTTTTTCAATTTTATTTTATTTTATTTTTATTTTTTAAGATTTTATATTAAAAAAAATTAAAAACTATAAATATAATATAATATTAATATTTTTCATTGTATTTATCAATTCTATACATTTATAAAACTATACTTACATATATATCTGTATGTATTCAGGATCGATTTTTCTTAACTTTTTCAAAAAAAATTCAGATTTTTTCATCCTCTCGAATGAATCCAGATTTCTGAACTTGGTAATTACGATTCTAAAACACGTTTAATCTAACTACCTACTTGCTTAGCCGATAAACTCAGCAAACTATTATGATTATGACTATGTAAAACTCATAGTTCACGGCTGTCCCCCATCTGCTCAGTTATGCATAACGAATTTCTATCCTCAACTCTGTTCTAGACCAAGACAATGAAGTACATTAAATTGACCTTACCATGCTGGTGTGCGTCGCTATTTTCTTGATCTGAGATTCTCTTCAGCATAGTGGTCTGAATTTCTGCAATACTTGTAGGTAGGAGGGAAATATATATTCCCTTCATTCTTCATTCCATCCTTTGAATATATGTCCTCCTTCCTTCTCAATTCGAAGCTACCATGATGCATCGTCCCAGATTGATTAGTTCACAAATATCATTATTGGGCTCTGAAAAATAATTCGAAGTTACAGTGAAACTCTAGTAGAACTCAGCTACTGCAATTTAACATCTTACATGAAGAATATGTACCTACCTGGTCTTTCACCAAGAGAGCTTCCCAGTCATTATTTTCCACAAGTTTTTTACTCAGCAAAATGAAGTGCAAGACGATAATTCAAATCCCCAAGCCAAATAACTCGACTGCCAAATCACAAGCACAAATAAGATAATCAGCATGCCATTGAAAGCACTGCATTATATGATTATAGAGGAGATTTGGAAGATATTTTCTAAACTTTTCTCATATATATATATATATATATATTCTCGGGGAGAGAATGGCTTAGTCTAGTGTTTCATCTCTTTGTTCCTACATATTACTGTGCATAAGAACACATAATTGAAGCTTACTCATGCTCCAAAATGCTTTCTGGAGTTTTCACTCCCAAAATCTTGTCAATTCGTGGAAAGCGCGTCTTCTTTATAATCTCCGTGACATCAGAATTCCTCCTTAACTCATCACCTTCCTTCTCTCCTGATGTCAAATGACTGCAAACAAAGCAGAAACTTGTCTGATGGAATAACATGCTGAAGGAAAAGGAGCCCTGTAAGCATGTACAATAGGAAAAACCCATTAAAGAAGTAACTATTGAGTGTTTCTAGTTGCAGGACAATGTAAACTTTTATATCTCTCTTTGCAATGCTGCTCTGTGCAGGGATTTTGAAACGATTATAGTAAATAACAGAGTCCGGACTTGCCCTTCAGTTTAAGGTTGAAAAATGTATCTTTTATAAATCAATAATCTACAACATTATGAGAATCAATCAAAAGAAATCGAAGCAACTAAATATGCATGCTTGTAAGAGTTGAAGTAGCTGTAATAAATTTATCTTTTCTTACCTTGTTGCCAAGATAACCCATTAGCCACGACCAACACGAGACTTTTAAATCCCGGACATGCTGTCTCAGATCACTACGCACCCAAACACAGAGGAACATGCCAACCATCTGCTTGCTAGCTGCCAAGCAATAATTTGGCTGGCTTGAATTGAATCTGTAATTCATCTCACCTGAATCAGACCTATATGATAGGGACTTATATGACATTGAAGTGTGCAAACCATTACAGGGTGAGTCTCTCCCACTAAAACCACTTTCGTCCTCTGATGAAATTGATCCAAACAAGGCATTGGAGTCTACTGTGTTAACTATTCCCAGGGAGAGATGATCAACAAGGCTGAAGTTTTGCTTTGGTTTTAATGATGGACTTTTAGGTTCACCGTTTGGTTACGAAAGAAAGTTTGAGGCCTGGAATGTGTTTCTCTGGTAAGGAAAAGAATTCTTATGCCTTCGAGAACTTCCATAACCAGAATCGAAACTGTAAAGTGATAAATCTGTTGGTTCATCCCAGCTACAAGGTGAAAAAAACTACTACTTTGACTTACGCTCTCGTTCAATGTTTGGCGAATAAGGGCTAGCCATTTTGCAGCAGGGTCATTGTCTTCTAAACCCAAAATGTTCCCTGCATTTAAAGGCACAATTTCCTGAAACCTGGAAAAAAAATTAGTTGCCAAATCCCGTTATGCCTACAGTTATGGAAACTTAAAACAAGATTATTAACATCTTAATTAACCTTCTCAAATCCAGGCAATCTATGACTTCCATCTTAGAAAGAAAAAATTGCATAATGTGTGTGCATGTTATTGAAATGCAATGAAACCTGGAGAGAGTCAGATGTGAAAGCATATCATGGTAGCATTATGCCCACCTTAATCAGAACTATCAACATCTTACTTTTTCCTCCTCAAAACCGGACAATCTGTTTTAGCTTTTTCCTAAAACCCAAAAAGCTGCATAATATGTTTATGCTGTGAGTAGGTTCCAGTCTACTCGTCTAATAATTTTGTTTTTCTTCTTCAGAAGTAGGTATTCTGGTTTTTTGTCGACGAACTCGCATGGTGGATTGGAGGAAAGCTGAAGAAGATACAATTATCCAATTCAAAGCTGAATGAATGGTCTGGAACTGGAAGAGTGGTCCGTAGAGCAGGAGACTTATGGCTTGTATGAGGGCCAGCTTTCTTCAAGCATGCTGGATGGAGGTAAGGAGAAAGGGACTCTTAAATGAACCCAGTTCTAGATTTCAGGATTTTGGTGCACAGGCTTCCAGCTTCCAGGTAAGGGTTTGAGGCTGTGGAGAAGACTTATGTAAAGGCAGTTTTTAAAGCTCAGCTCCAGGCCAGACATCAATTTGGTGTATGATGGGATTGTTTTCCATCGATCAAATTTTATATTTCTGGGTTTTGACGTCATTACCAAACCTACAGCCGGAATAATATTCTAAAGTGATGATCAAACTCAATTAATATTAGTTTGGAGGTGGAGAGATGGCAGTGGTAGCACCATGGGAAATGTGGATGCAATGCTCGCACATTACCCAAGACCCTGAAAATTGAGCAGTTTATAGCCGGAAACAATTCTTCTTTTTAAATGAATAAAAAATAGCGAAGGATATTTATTCTTAACTGACAGCGAATTTCAATGCTGTGGTTTCTATCCATGAGAGAAAAAAAACAGCAATGCCAAATTGCTGTGGAGAAGATCCTTCAGCTGCTGGTGACTCAATGGTTCATTCAGGCTTGAAAATGCTTCAGAAGTGCTTGAGGTTTGAATCTGATAGTGTTGTAAAATATGATGGAGAATAGGTCGCAGTCAAGAGAGAAACCAAATTAGTGGATGTCCTTTTTGGAAGCTTACAAGGTGATTGTTTATTTTTCATTTATTTTATATATTGTTCAAATTTGTACTTCTAAATTTTGATCCTGTGAACAAGTTCAGTAGAAAACTTGAACATGCAAATCCAACACACTGAGTACCATGCGTTCATCTTTTGTTTATAAATTTTATCAAGTATGTTTATGGTTCAGGTGATCAATGTCTAGCTTTTTTTTTGGTATAATGGCAAGGACTACGCCCTCTCTGGATCTTGTTTCAGGAGTTCCTCGGTTTAGGGATTATGGTAGCAGTTTATCTAGATGTTTAGATTCCAAATTTTCAAGATTTTGGCTCAGGTTTTGGGCTTTGAAATTCAGTATTTGGCAACTGCTATATCTGTATTTTGAGTTTTGAAGCTTGTACATGAAATGCAAATATTTTTATCCTTCCAAAATGAACACCATGATTTACTACAAAAACAAAGAATGGTATCCCTGCAGCAGTTATGCTCTTATAACTGAATTGGATGCAATGAGGAAATTTGGTTTGTACCCCAAAACATAGATGTCTGCTGGAGTTGATGATGTATGCAGCCACTCACCCAAGTTGAGGCCATTGTTGGGTGCTTCACCTCCTACATTTCATGTCCCCACATATATCCTGCAACCCAAAAAGCTTAAAATTACGTTTTTAGTTGTCATTTAACCCAAAAAAAAATAAAATTGAAACAATGTTCAGAGTCTCAAATGCTAGTTTTTATTGGATTTCATAACTTATCAGTTGTACTTCACACTGCCCAGTTGATGCTAAAACTCAATTCAATTCAATGGCCAATATACCTTAGATTTTGAACATCAGTGGCTTGGGACATATATGGCTCCAGCCTTACGCGTCTGCCATACTCAGTTTTGCTCAATAATGTTTCTGTCATGCTTGGCAAAAACAGTAAGAATTACAGCTGAGTCTGCAATGAAGCTAATCAAAGGCTGTGAGAAATGTTTTCTAATTTATAAATATCCCGATTGATTGATTGAAAACAACCAAATATATCATTTCTTTGACATCATGTTATTTAAGATCAGTCAAGCTTTATGTTGAGAACATGAACTCCTTATCTAAGTTGTTCTTTCATCATTCAATTATATCTTCTGCATACTTTCTGGTATTAAATTAGTCATCCAATATATAAATTGTAGAGACAGTCTATTGAAGAATCCATTAGCACTGCAAAATCAAGCATGTTTTCAATGACAGAAATAGCAATGCAAGGATTTAACGGTGACTATCAAATGAAGTAAACCTTCAAATCAAAATTATGGGATTACCTTCAAAATTTTTATCTGCATGGAACTCATCTGCTTGAGCCTTTATGTTGAGCCATTTCCTGGCCATCAACTTAGGCCACAAAGACTGTACAAACATGAAACACCATGAAACATAAAGTTGTACAACAAAATTATAAAGAATAAAATCACGGTGGTTGATCAAATACTGAACATACCTTGTTTGTATTGTCATTAGAAACTTTCATTGTCATTGTTGAATACATTGCAGCAAGCAACATGGGTTTGAAGAGTTTAATACCCTGCTCATTGTTTTATATCAATTTCTTATTGAGAAGACTTTGTCTTGACATTCTTTAGAAGTTGAATCTGTATTCAAGTAACTTAAAGAGAATGAATGAAGATTGAGGATTTTAAATTAGGGGAAACAATTTCAAGATACAGTGAAGAGGTGTATCAGATTTAGGATAGCAATATATATATTTAAAGGTATTTGAACAGAATATTTGAGAATATCCAAATTATTAGAAAGGTGAATAAATAAACACATTCATTTAGTAATTAAGAGACGTATTAGATTTAGGATAGTAAGATATATATTTAAAAGTATTTGAATATAATAGTTGAGATTAACGAAATTATTAAAAAGTTAAATAGATAAACATATTTGTTTAGCAATTAATTATCAAATAATTAATGTAAAATACAGATTTAAATAGCCAATTTTCTTAAAGAAACAGTATTGTTTTAATTTTCAACCATTTTTTTTTATTATAATAGTTAATATATTGAAATATTTAGATCTTCTGAAAATTAATTTATATAATTAAATTTAATAAAATGAATAATTTATAATTATTAATAATAAATTGAAGAAAGTTGATTATTTATATACACAATATTAATAAATACTAAAATATTTAAAAAAATTAAAATATTTATTTTTTAATTATTATTTTTTATATTATATTTTATTAAAAATAATGACAAAAATAAATAAATACAAAAATACAAAACTACTTTTAATTCAGTGGTTTTATAAAAGCAGATTGAATTAAAGACGAAAAAAAAAAAAAAAAAATCAACTTTCATAAAGAAGCACTATTATTATAATGTTCAATTTTTGTTTTATTTTCGGCACTTCAGATAATGAAACATAAGGGATACTAATACTCTGTTATTATAGTGTTCTTTTTACATGGTTCTTTACGTTGGTGTACAAAAGGCATTAAATTCATTTCAGATTTTTTTATAAAAATGTTTTATAGATTTGATTCATAAATTAGATAGATATTTGATTTCAAATTTCATCAACATAGATTTAATGATTTTTAGTTTAGTAATGATTAGAAGATGATTGTTCTAAAGTATTTATAATGTTAAAATAGAGATAATAAGTATTGAAAATAAAATGTATAATTTATCTCACATGAATATGAAGTATAAGAATGAACAAAGTTCACAATGAATACAAAAATTATCTTAGAGAAATTTTATGTGGGAAATTTTTTATTGGATGAGTTAATTGCACTCCCTTTCTATTATGTAATACAAAAAATGTACAAGGTATTATCAAACATGCCTTCCCTGAACATAATTATCATTTCTATTATATCCAAAGCTTACACACACAACTCCTCTACAAATATCAGACACTTCTCAAAACTCCAACATAGCTGAACCAACCATCTATAGCTAAAAAATAATGACACAACAAGACCAAAAACTCAAACTCGTAACTTGCATTGTGAACCCAACTTCAAGACTTCTCACTACGTTTTTGATGTCCTTTGCCTTGAACAAGATTTGCATGTATGCTCTCTTGTTTTGGAGTCTGCCAAGAAGCTCAAACGAACCATCATGGAGGATTGGAAACATTTGCATCTATTCTCATTCTTGTGCTTTGTCTCATGACTAAACCATTAGGTAGTTACGTAACCATCCCCTGCAAACACCAATAGTTACACAACTACCACCCTGCAAATAGTGGGTGGTTTTGCTATCTAGATAAACACCTCCATTTCAAATGCTGAAATTTACTAACTTCATCACTATGAAGATGTGCAAATCACAACCCACACTAACTATGCCACTGTAGCATGTTTGATCTAATATTTTGAATATGAAATGTCTTACAAGCATGAACTACATACAATTGGACATAGTGTAAAAATGTAGTATACATGATTAGTACATTATGATCCAAATTTGGATCAAGATTGGATTCCTTGGTATACTTTTTGTGATCATTTTCAACTAACCAATAGAGACCTTCCATCAATCAATGAGATACAAAAGGCTATTTGAGAGGAGCATCTCCATAAAGTAGGTGTTCAATCACTTTGTAGGTGATGTAAAGATTGGAGTTGGTCAGGTGAGACCCCACCCTACTAGTATAATCCATAGATTGATTATCAATAATTTTCTCGTCAGTACTTTCAAGTTGATACTATGAACACTTGTTGGAACGTTAACTCTTCTACATATATCTTGGGACCAATGGTTTGATAAAATTTGGAAAGCCATCATTAAACCCAAATAGACTTATTTCCTTTGGTGAATTTTTCACCAAGGTTTGCTTGTTGGTAATAGAATTCTACACGTAGGGGTTTCTAATATTTTGTGCCCCTCTTTTCAAAAATTTGAGTCTCTTAAGCATCTCTTTTGGTTTTACAAACATACTTAATCAACCTGGAAATGAATACGCACCCTTTTTCAACCATTTCATCCATAATTTTTTTCTTGGAAAATGCTACTCTTCGGGGATTCAACCATGTTACCTACACAATAAAATTAGACATGGCACAAAAATTTTATTTTGGAAAATTTTCTAGCTCTAGAAGAAAGGAATAATGTTATTTTTAACCCTTTTATATATTAAAGGTTGTTTCTCTGTTACTAATAAAGTGTAAGTGATTTCTAATGTAGTGCTTTAGATTCAAGTGCATGATGAGAAGGTCCATTTGGAGGTTAAGCACCCATTGTCTCTTTTGGACCATTAGGGAAGTGCTTTGTGTGTTGTTTGTCAGGTTCTACGAGATTATCCCTATAGATGGCATTCTTCTCAGGGTCATGGCTATGGAGCTCATGGTAGACATTATTCTAAGAGTAGGCAACAAATCCATTCTCCATGTTCATGCCATCCCTTGCCCAATTACAATTCTCAAAGTGGCGGGTCTAGGCATACATTCCTATGCACTAGTGGATGCATGGCTCAACAACAAAGAAAATTTTCTTTGTGGCTATGGAGCTCGTGGTAGGCACCACTCTAGGAGTAGGTGAAGAATTTATTCAATTGCTCATGTAATCCTTTGTCCAATTAAAGTGTTAGAGGTGGGGGGTCTAGTCATACATTCCCAAACACTAGTGGATGCATCGTTGAACAACAAATAAATTTTTCTCTTGGACTTGTTATTTTCCCATTGAAATGTGATCCAAAGGAGGATGAGGACAAATCCTAATAATAATAGGTAGGAATAAATCCCTAATATGATATACCCACTTGCTGGTAGTAGCTAAGGTGACAAAGAAAATAATCTTTCGTTACCACCATCTACTCTAATTACTCTAATTGCTTAGATATTCTTGTGTCATTTGACAACAAAATGGGCTATATATGTTGTTGCACATTATAATGTATTCTCTTTTTTAATTGAAAATTTGAATTTAAGAATTAATTTTAACTATGTTTTTGGTTAATTAAAGTCTATTATCTTTTTTTCAATCCTTGAAATTGATGTGAGTTTTTTTCTCGAAGTGTGATTCCATTCCACTTGCTTTTGTATGAATAACACTCCACAAATATTTGTATTATTTATTATGAAACTAATTTTTAATTAAAAATATAAAGAAGTAAGATTATTTAAATGTTCAACATTTATCAGTAGTTAAGATATTGAACAATTTGATCCAATAGTTAATTTAAAAAAAATTGGCCCATGGAAAGGTAATTATTGTGAATATAATTAATTTGGATTATTTTATTTCTTTTATATAAAAATATTTATATTTAGAATAATGATAAAACAAGTGGGACTTAAAAAATACAACCTTACCTATAATTTAATGGTTTCATAGAAGTAGGATTATTTATAGAGAGGAAAATAAAGAATATAAATAAATAAACCTTCATAAATAAATAAAATAGAGGATTTTGTAGTCCATAAAATACGCCTAGAGATTTTTAGAAAAAATTGCATAGTTTTTATTAACCATCAACATTTCAATTAGAATATGTAATCCATCATCAAGATCTAGAATTACATGTGAGAAATACTGACATGAACTTCTTATATAGATAACTCCACGAAGTAAAAGATGAATATGGACACACTTTTTGAAGACAATTAATACATTGTCATCCATTACAACAACTCTAATAAAAACATTAAATTTTAAAATGTAAAGTGAAGGGTCATTTATTAATTTGTTGAGAATTTATCTCCATAATTGGCTTAAACCCAATCCCTCATCCTTATTCAAATTAGGGGAAACCTTTCTTATTTCCATTTCCTCCCTTAACCAAAACTTAAAATAATTATTATCAATAGCTAAGGCATTAGTGTGATCGATTTGAATAGTATGCTTGGTGTTTGATGAGTGCTTCTCTAATGCCTATTTTTTCTTCCTTTTGAAGTGACTGCCTGCAATGTGTTCTTTTAATATTTTTTGGTGTAGACACTTAAATATGGTATTAGAAACTTGACAATGTTAGTTTTGACTAGGCATTGGTATACATGACTTTTATGTACACAATTGACTCTTGCTTACACTATTTCCTTGCCATTCACTTATCTACCATCCTAGCTTTCTCAAATTGTTATTATTCATACAAATGATTTTCCTAGTCTATACTTGAATAGTTTATCATTTTACATAGATTGTCTCTTGATCTCATATCATTATTTCCTATTTCATAGACACCTCCAAAAAAAGTTAGATGAATCTAGTTATAGGAGTTGTTTTACTTGGTCAGACTCATCTGCAAGCCCTTAAACAACTATTCTCCCAAGTTAAAATAATTATTTTGGGTTGATCCATATGTTTCATATGTCTATTTAGATGGAAATGACCCAAAGAATAAATTATATAATCACATCAAGCCTATTCTTATTTCTATATAGCATTAATCTAGCAAACATTTATCTTTGCACTGGTGCACCAAGGAAAACATTTGCACATCCTTTAGGAAAGTCATAAAACCATCCCAATCTATAAACTCCTCAAATGCACAAATCCAAGCCAAGTTTAAATAATATTTCAAGGACAAAATCACAAGTCAAGTCAAGTGTCAAAATCCACACACAAGATCACATTGCATACTAGAATTACATTTATTTCACACATATAGTAGGTGGGATAACTATATGTGATTTGAGCCTTCTTTAGAGTATTGAAATGTAGGCAACATTTAGACACTCCAATTAGGGTGATTTAGGTCAACCCAACCCATCCTTTCCAACCCCTTTTTATACAACATGTAAGTATCATAAGTGGAGCTAGGGTTTTGAGGTGAAGGAAGATGAATATGAACATGTACACAATCCCAACCTCTTATATTGCACAAAAAAAAATATAAAAATAGGTGCAATGATCTATAGTGGAAAATATGACACATATCATAGGGAAAATTTTGGTAGAGAATATATGTATCTAGTTTTCATAAACATACAAGCATTGTCGGACTCATCCCACCATGTTTTGACACTCAATTCCTAGATCCAAGTGAATACAAAACCATTTTAGATCATTGTTGATGATTGTACATGTTGTCATATATAAGAAAATAATTGAAACAAGCTAAGCACCATATTCCTTTAGTTGGTTTTATAAATAGTAAAGTGCAATAAACCATAGTTACACTTAGATTTGTGTAGTTTATATATATCTTATATAATCTAATTAGTCTCAATATTTTTGCTTATTTAGACCACTAAATCCAAAATATGATAAAACATTTTGGTGAACCCATTATTCCTAAGAGCATGGAAAACCCTAGTTTCCTTATGGTTTCATTCCGCTTTCTTATAATTTTTAATATTTATGCATTGAGTTTTCCAACCTAATTTTTTATTTCCCCTCTTTATACATGTAAATATAGTTTTCTTATCTTTTTCCATATGGTTTCATACTCATTATCCTATTAGGTTTCCTAATATTAGGGTTGTGACTTGGCCTCATACATCTTTGGGTTATATCTGGTTCAAAATGATTCTATTTTCTAAATCCTTGTAGGTTTTTCTTAGTCATGTTGATTAGATCAAAAATAAAATTGTTGCCCAAATTTATATATGTATTTTCCATAATTGGGATTATAATATTTTTAGTAAATTTGGCCTAAAAGGTGAAAGACACATCTATTTTTCAAACAAATTTTGGGTTTCATTTATCTACTAACATTTAACAACTTTTTTTTCCATAATTCCTCATGGTTTTCTTGGGGTGGTCCATTATCTATTTGATACATTGTATCATGGATAGAATGGGTATACATAGCTTATAATTTCTAATTTAAGCTATAATTGACATAATTACGAGTTGCTTTCCCGAAATATGTAATATCTTTATAAACCATGTAATGAAATGGGTCAAACTCATGTGTAATTAAACTAAGGCTTAAATTATTGATGAATAATCTTTAGCTCTCCTTAGTATTTCCTTTAGTTCCTATTCCTCCTAAACCTCAAGGCCATACTAGCTACTATCTTGCTCCCATTATTTTCCCTAGGCTTATTTTGGATTATGTGGTCCATGTTATTACAACTAGAAGAGGTAGGGTGCCCCACAATGCATGGTAGAATAAAGGTAGTTAGAATGTTCCTCCTCACACCCCTCCACCTCCTTTGATTCTATTTAATTCAACTAAAGGTATGATATCAGTGATCAACCCCAAGCTAATATCTCCATACTATAGCTACTGAAAAGGTTAAATACATATAATGATATCCTATATACCATATTGCATGACACAACTATACAAAATGATGTAGAACTGACCTTCTTTGTATATGTAGTCAATATATTGAATAATAGTGAAAACATGATATCTTTTGAAAAGGATGACTTGCCTACTCTGCACACAATAAATCAAAATATCTATTTGTTCATTCAAGTTAAAATCTCAAATACATGCGTCAAATAGGTTTTGATAGATTATAGATCAATATTGAACATATGAAATATTATATTTTTACAAGCATTGGGTGTCAATATGGATTTTAATTAAAAAATCAGATAATAACATTAGATGATTTGACATTATTCCTTGTTAAGCACTATAATCAATTACATTTGATATCAAGGTAGGCCCCAAGACATTATCTATTACTATGTTTCATATGATGCCCAATCATTTGCATTATAACCTACTCTTACCCTGTATGACACTATATGTTATCATGTGTGTTTATATGATTTATTTTGTGTGTCATAGCCATGACATTGTATATGACTTTTTTTGCTAAGCTTGTGATGTTGTGATCCATATCAGACATTATTTACTTATGTGCAATGTGTGATACATATCATACATCTTCTACATACTTATTACTCAATCTTTCTATGATCAATATTATAATGATTATTTATTTAATGCTTCATTTCTATACATATCTTGACATGACACTTTTATGCCTTAGGATACATGTTTCATATATGCTCTTATGATTGAATCTTACTATGATGACATAATCTAGTCATGTTATCACATGATTTACATGCTTTCATCTTTTTATTTATAAATTGAGGTGCATAAGTATTTTATTCTGAGTATATTATTTCATAGGATACATTCCTCACATCAAAATTAGGGAATACACAATGAGATTTTATTAGAGACTTAATCCGTCATAGATAAAACATTCAGATTTTGGGCTCAAATTATTTCAGATTATTCCATGTTTACACATATTTGACACATATGGAGGGCATATGTATGACATATGCCACATAATTTATAAGATTATGAGTGACATTTCACATATTCATTGATATTATTACATATATTGCATGATTTAAATTACACAAGTTATCAAATTTGAGGCATATGTTGAAAGTTCACAGATATTATGATATTTTGGCACTGCCCATATGACTTAAATTACATAAGCTATTAGAGTGGGTAAATATTCAAGGCATATGTGAGACATTATACAATATTATTTACTCATATTTACTCAAGTTATACTTATCTATACTTAGGCATTACTCAAGTTTAATCGTAAAATCTATTTGTAGTAGATGACTTTAAAACTTACTTAGATACTCAGGTTTTAATCAGATTTATTGTAACCCATTTTGGGTCTCATTCTTATAAATATAATGAGTAGTGTGGTTGAGGTTCTACATGACTAAACGTCTAAGCACTTATCCATATCCAATGAGGGTTGGTGCATATTCGGCTCAACCCATGGTTTAACATTAACATATCCATGAAGCCAATCGCCCCATTTTCCACAAAATTTATAAGGAAACTTGGTTTGCATGCATTTAAGTGTATTAATTACTTTTTATTTTGATTTCAAATATGATCTATGTTTTACTTTATATTTTATATCACAAGTAGACACTAATTTATACATGTTTTGTTGTAGGTATTCCATGGAGAAAGGCTAAACACTCAGAACATACCTAAAAAACATTCATTATAGTTACACTTAGGTATCTCACTTTATCTTCTTTATCTAACACTTTCAACACTAGAGTGAAAGGGGGACATCTAGACACTTAAATTTTGTATTATACACTTGGAAAATGTTCATTGTGACTAGGCCTTAGTAAACATGAGTTTTGCATATAGTCATTCACTTATTTATGGGCCCGACCTTCATAATTTATTTTTATTTATACATAGGATTTTCCTAGTCTTTGCCTGAATAACTTATCATCTTACACAGAGTGTCTCTTGATCTCAAATCATTATTTCCTATTTCATAAACACCTTCAACCATACTCAAATGGATATGGTTACCAAATTTATCTGTCTTGACTAAAATCATATGCGCAAGCTCTTTAATGAATATTTTTAGAAATTAGAATCCTTTATTTAGGTTTCACATGTTGGGTCAGATGGAAATTACCCAAATAACTATCTAATCATATCGAGCCTATGTCTATTATTATATAGCATTGATCTAATAAGCATCTATATTGACACTGACACACTAAGGAAAACATCCACAATCCTTGAGGCACTACCATAAACCATCCAAATCTAAAAACTTCTCAAAGGAACAACTCCAAGCCAAGTTTGAATACTGTTACAAGGTTAAAATCACATGTCACGTCAAGTTTCTAAAGCCACACACATTATCACATGCACACACATTATCACATTGCATACTATCATTACACTAATTGCACACACATAATAGGTGGTAGACCTACATGTAGTATGATCTCTCTTAAAAGTATTATAATGTTGGCAAAGTTTAGCCACTCAACATGGGATGGTTGAGGTCAAATCAACCCAAGTACATATGGGGTTTTAAGGTGAAAGAAGATGAACTTAAACTTGTAACAATCGTAGTCTCTGATATCATAAAAAATACCTATTTAAAATCAAGGGAAATGATCTATGGTAGAATAGTCTGACACATCACAAAGGGAAAATTTTGTAGACTGTAGATGTATTTGGTTTCCATAGGCATCCAAACATTGTCAGACTTGTCCTAACTAGTTTTGACACATAGTTTCCATATCTGAATGACCACATACTCATTCTAGATCATTGATGATGATTGTACATTGTAACAAACCATGACAAAAATTAAATAATCTAAGTACCGTATTCCTTTTGTAGTCTCTATAAATAGTAAAGTATTATAAGTCATAGTTACACTCAAATCTATGTATTTTAGATATATCTTATATAATCTAATTAGTCTTAATGTTTTCACTTGTTTAGACCACTAAATTCAAAATAAGATAAAACATCTAGATGGACCTTCATATTTCTCTAATGTTATAGACACCACAAGAACAATCAATTCTATAGACCCCATTTCAAGGGTGGATTTCAACACATTCTTAATTGATCTTATAATCTTTTTAAATTTGTTCTTAGGAAGAAAAGTAATCTTGGTATTTTTTCTCCTAGTAGTTTTGGAAATCTTATTGGAGATTATTTAAATATACATAAGGAATGCTACATGAACATCTAGAAGGTTATTTTTCATCTCCTTAAACTCTTGACATTTACTTGATTGATTGAAATCCCTCAAAATTCACTTCCCCTTCTATAGTCATTTATCTTAAGAACCATAGTTAAGTGTTATTCATCACAAAATTTGAAAGCCCTAATGGAAAGGGTTTTGAGAGCATATGCCTTTTGTGTTGGGTGATGATGTGAAAAATATTGCAAGTAGAAGCCTATGTGGGTTCCTTTCACATAAACACTCTACGAAAGTGAATCATCAACTTTTCACATAAGTAAAACATCCAAAAAAAGTAAGTTGCTGGTTCAAATCAATCTCCTTGATTTATTTTATGATTCTAAAAAAAAAATTGGCGTGTGAATGAAACTCTTTAAAGTTTTCCAACCCATGTTGCCAACATATACTAGTGTCATATACACATCTTTTGCATCATTTCAGCTTTAGTGGAAATAAGCTTAGTGCCCTTTCTTTGAATTTCTCCATAAAAATGTTAGAAGAAATATGTGAGAGGAGAGAAACCATTATCATCTCTTTTATCTATTCATATATGACCTATTTAAAATAGAAGAATATGGATCTTTAAAAAACTAACCAAAAATATAGTTTTGAATAATTTGTGTAATATTTTATCTCCTCAATAGCATTCAACATTAGAACTTGGGTGAATAAGGAAACCACATCAAATATAACCAAAATTTCATTTGTTTCCACTTTATATTCATTAATAAACTCCACAAAATTTGTTGAATCCTTCATTATTAGAAAAAAAAAAAAGATTAATTTTGTTCTTAAGAATAAATTAAAAAAGATTTTTAGATTAGCTAAAGATGTGTTTAAACCCACCCTTAGAAGAAGGAACTACATAATTGATTTTTTACGTGGTGTATTTTACATTAGAGAAACAAGAAGGGACATCCAAACAAGAGTCAAAGAACACATTATAGACATTCACCTTGAAAGGAGGAATAATCGGTGTTAGCAAAGCACTCATCAAACACCAAACACATTATTCACTTTGAAGACTCTGTAATCTTAGCTATTGAGAATAATTACTTTAAGTGTCAATTAAGGAAGGATATAAAAATATGAAAGGATTACATTAATTTGATTATGGATGATAGGTTGGCTTTAATCCACTCATGGAAACCCATTATCAATAAAAAGTAATTACCTTCACTTTAAGTTTTTCACATTTAATATTTTCATTAGGGGGGTTGTAACTACTAATTATGTACTAATTGTCCTAAAAAGTGTATCCATATGCATCTTGTAATTCATAATGTTATCTATATATGGATCTCATGTTGATAGCTAGAATCACATATAATTATACATCATGAGGAATGGATTACATGTTATAATTTGAAACATTGATGGTTAATAAAAAATATGCATTTAAAAAAAAAAAATCTCAACTTAATATTATTTTAATGTTTAACCATTATTGTTGTTGTTATACTACATACATACATACATACATACATACATACATATATACATACACTTTTTGGGTTAGTTAAGACACTGAGATGTAGTCCTATGAAACATTAGTTCTATCAAATTTAATTTATAATTTCATCTTAAATTGCAAATGATACACCAATAAAATAAATAATTTCACCTTATTGTATTTTTTTAAATTTAATAGAATCAAGTATGTTTTTTTATTAGGACTACCAATAATTATCACCATACATACATACATACATACATACATACATACATACATACATATATATATATATATATATATATATATATATGAAAACTTTCTAGGAAAAATAATTGATATATCTATAAGAACACCAATTATACCCTTAATTTGTAGGGCAAATACCTTACATTTATAAATGATCATCAATTATGTCTCATTATCCTTAGCTATTCTCATATGCAATTCATCATATATGGTATTAGACCTTTTGTGGTGATTGATGATATGGTTACTTTATTTCTTTTACTATTGATTGATGGTGATGGTTACTTTATTTTTGGATGCCACCTAGATTAGTGATAATGGTGGTAGTGGTGTTGTGAAATCATTGCATTGATTTACTAAGATATGGACATCCACTTTGAATTATCCTCTTCATTTTTTATTTTTGCATAAAGTTTATTTTTTAACAAATTTACGTGTTTCCATAACACTTTATTTTTATTTACCATGTTTTTACACATTATTATTAGAATTAAGTCTTATAGAAATAAATAAATTATATTATTTATAATTAAATTATATAAGTCAACATAAGTAGCATAGTTGGATAAGGGATTTGGGTTCTTCCCATATAAGTCTTGAGGTCGATTCTCGCTTCCCAGGTTTAAAGGTTGTTTGATTTGTACGGGCCCCATTGGCAGCCTCCAGAGGATTAGTCTCACCTCCACTCACCTCAATAAAGTTATTGGGCAGAGTCGCAACATTCCAAATGGGACTAAGGATAACTCTAGGTTAAAAAAAATGTGTGTTACAATATACAACACATGAACCCACTCTAGAATATATTGAAATAAACAACACATACCCATATTATAATGTGTAGTCATAGCCATGACTTCTAAAATCAATTATCATCATCATTAACAATAAAAAACACTAAAGAGTATGTAGTCATAGCCACAACTTATAAAATTAATCATCATCATCACTAAAAATAATAATCATTAACTATTACATTACTAAAAATTTGTTGATAAATCTAATGATAATGATAATCATATTTTTAACATCCTTTATATAAAATTTATACAAAGGATTTGGATAAAGTGCATAGAAAATTTAATTTATCTCTCAATACTCTTTGCAAAGAGTGATTTGTAGTTGTAATTGACTTTATTGACACAAATATTTGTAATATTTAGATTTTTCCCAACTGAAATGTTCTATCAATCATTAAACTCTTATAAATTGAAGTTTTTAGAAAAATAAATATCATTAGTATTGATATCTTAAATACATTTATTTGAAAAAAATCGAGATATATTCATATTGAGGTATCTATATTGGATTTTACACATACCATATTGATTAATGACTCCATTTCCTTCCCCACGAATTCTTTATTGAATGATGAAAGATGGCCTCAATCTGGATACATCACTATATTGGGATTGAAATATATTTTTTTCAAAAAAATGGCTCCAAACTCCAATAAATGCTCAAGGTATTTTGATTTTTCAATTGACTTATCTAAGATAGAAGGAAAAAGTTCCATATGATTGTTAAATAGACATTAATTTAAGATCAAAACTTCTTAGGACAGTCAAATGGGCGTCAAATTTAATGGCATCCTTTAATTTTTAATAGCTCATGAAAATTATAGTCCACCACTACCCTTGACTACCATTATAGGTTTTGCCTATTGGTATAAAAATAAAAATATGTCGAGATACTTTAAAATTTTAGACCCAAAATGAGATAAAAGAGATAAATGATTTTTAACACCCTACTTAAAAAAGGAAAAACTTGGATAGTTAAGAACCATGTTTACTTTTGTACATAATTGATTCAATGGGTGTTTAAAATCAAAATAAATCATCAAACTTTGATTGGTTGTCCTAATTTAAGATTTCAAAAAATAATTTATGATTGCATATATTAGTGGACGCATGTCTTATATCACTATATAGTAGGAATGTTAAGATAAACTAAACTTCATCCTAAATTTTGTTTGAGTTACACAATACACACAATCTTTTTTCCCAATGTGCTTTTGGGAGTGTCTATCTAGAAATTTCGCTATGAATTTCATGTGAGTTAATTCTTAATTTTACAAACATAAATTTATCTTTGAAACTTCAAAAAAATTATGAGTATGACAGATGTTCAAGTTTAAGATTGATGATATCTTTATAGTATGATAACTTTATTTTATCATTGATTTTTTCATCCTTCAAAAGGTTTTCAAATTTTAGTTTTGGGTTGGCATCAAGGGGTAGGGTTATTTCATCATAGATGGTATTAAATTTTAACTATAATTTATAAATAATCACATGCTCAATTTAAAAAAAAAAAAAGGAAAATAGATTAGAGGCTGAGAAGCCCAAAGTGATGGATTACATCCACCATTCCTCCCCTACTAATAAATTTTTATAGTGCTTGTTTATAAAATGGGTCCCCTTGATTTTTAATTATTATAAAAAATAAATAAGAATTTTTTTCATATATAATTTAATTACTCATGGAATCCATCAATTGCTTAACACAAATACAAGATTGGGTTGTATATGGGTAACCCTGGCATATTGGTAAGAATTGTGAGACAAGGGTGACTTACAAAGTATTACACACTTGAAAATATTTTCCAATGGGGAAAGAGGATAAAGAGTGATAATCCAAAAGAGGTGTTAAAAATTGCTTTTATTACCTTTACTAACAAATTATTACTATTCTTGTGTGTTAAATGGGTCTCTTTATACACCTGACAATGGCCCCCTTCAATTTATTGATGTTAGTTTATGTTGATTTAATGCAATTTTCTCTATATGGGCAGTTTGATAAAAAATAGACAATACGAGCTCTCTTTCTAACTTATATACTCATTAATCCAATATTTTTTCTTTCCTTATCCTAGATTGTGCTTTAGATCCACTTTAAGATAGGTGTACCCATGTTTGTTGTCTTTCCCCTTTTTAGTTCCTAGTTATTAGAAGTTGGCATGAATGTTAATAGTATTAAATTTCTTAATTAAAATTATGGAAATATATTTCTAAAGATTAAAAATATAGATACACGCACAATAAAAAAGGAAAATTTTATGAAAGAACACCCCAAGAAAAAATACTTTAAAATTAAAATCAAGATATAAACTTGAGACAAAAACTACAAATCCCAAGGCAACCTAGATTACATTAAGTTAAAAAAATACAAGTATCCAAATCCATGTGAAAAATGCATAAAAGCAAATATAGAAATGCCTTGTAATAAAATCAACCCACCAGTGCTACCAACCCCATTGAGGGAGAAGGAAGAGGTGATGGACCTTGAGATTTTTTCTCTAATCACCACCATGATGGTGCTCAATATCAAGTATGGGTTGCCAACCTTCTTGTTCAACATTTTTTTCTTCATATCCCTCCTAAACTTATGGTTGGGGAGGGTAGATAACCAAATCCAAATGAGTAAACTTTCCTTGTACATCCCATTATCTAGGTCCATACCCACCCTCTTGTAGGGATGGTGATCCTCCATGGCCACAAGAAGGTGAATTCCTATAGTGGAAATGAGGATTAGAAAATAAAGAGTTGTTTCAATTCTTACATCACCCTCTCCCATAGTCCTTGCATCCTTGGTCTCTCCCTAGCTAATCCTGTATATGGGAACTAAGAGGAACTATGTTAATAATACAAGGAGAATTTTACAAGTGCCCAATTTGGGTGTGTAGGTATTCCACCTTCAAAGAAACCATCTATGTTTGAACATATATTTTAAAGATTACATTAGATATAACATAACTTATGTTAGGATAGAATAATATTTTTATAAATTCTCCCTAATGAAAAATACATAGTTTATATCTTTCCTAAAGCTAAAAGAGAATTTTAGTGTTAAAAATATGCCAAAATTTCTAAAAAAACTAGGAAACATGGTATATTCCCTAAGAAGTATGATGTTACAAGAAAAAGGATTATTTCTAAAGGGTTTCAAGAAGGAATGAATCCAATTTAAACCCTATTAAGCTTGCACATATAACCAAAAAATGTGCTTGAATGAATCAAATTTACCACAAGAGTGGCATCTAAGTGTAGGAATACCCACATGAGTTAGCATATTGCTGAAGAAGAATCCTTGATAGAGGATGCACCAAAACAATTGAGATTTTTTAGGTCCAACAATGGTATAGAAAATTTTGAGAAATATCTTACTCTAAATAAATGAGGAGTTATTGAGACTCCAATGTTTTTTAATAAAATTTCATGGTAACCATTTGGGGAGATCCATTGATAACTTAAATGAGGTTTGTATTAGAGTGTAGTAGTCAAAATCTAACTATAGTCTTTCTACCACTAAGGAAGGTAGTTTGGATGCAAAATTTATGTAAGGCATAATCAAGAATTACCATTTTAATCTCATGAAGGGATTCAAAATATATATTAGTGAGCCCAAACTTAGTGTTGATCTCAGACCTAGGATCCATGACTTGGACCATTTATCAAAAATATCAACAATAGTGTGTATATTTTCAAACAAATATGACATTTTTGACACAAGGCATTTTGGCCAAGGGAAAACTATAAGAATTGATAAATGTAGACCACCACAAGGAGTGAGTGTCAATAGACAACCCAATATTGAATTTATACCCTTTCCACACCAACCAGGTCTTGATGGATTCCCACTATTTGGAGATACTTTTGGAAATAAAGATTATTATAATTTTGATAGGCACAAGGGTAATAAAGGTACCAAGCCCTTTTAAATAATTTTCACCATATGGGCTACCTACAATTATGCAACACCTAAGCATTTTTTCTAGGATTCTCTTCCTTCAATGACTCAAGTAACCCACAAAATACATAATGAGATCCATTTCTTCTAGATGTTAATTAAACCTATGCCTTTAGCTTCCTTAGGAATTCAACATAGGTCCTAAACCACTACATGAAATCCTCTCTTCCCATCCAAGTTGGCTCAAACAAAGTATCTAATAACCTGACCATCTTTTATGTAGGTTAATAATGATAAACAATATAAAGATACACACATATAAGAAAATTTAGTAGGCCATACTAGATCAAATGCACATACAATACATTGATCCATAAAGTAATCCAACATGAGGTTTTAATGGATATAATATGAGAATCTACATATATAGTAGTAAGTTTAGGTCTAACTAGATCCAAGGTGTCATTAGATGGTAACCAATAGGTTTTAACAAAGGTAATCAAAAGAAATATAATGCTATTAGGCAATAATCATGATATATCTAAACTAAGGGTTATAGGGATGTCATTAGATGATAGCCATGAGGTGTAAGCTAATCTAATAATAATGCATGTAAATATAATAATATAATAATAAGTGTAAGCTAATCTAAGCATGAAAGATCACATATTTTCATCCATACCCTTTTTTTTACTTTGATACACATGCACACATGCAAATAAAAGTGGGGAAATGTAGACACCTAATTTTGGTACAAGTTATTTAGATGTAGCAATTTTATCAAGATTAAATTGTATGTTTGTTTCATTTACTTATATTAGGCTCTTATTAGTATATTTTACCTTTGTGTTGAACCTTGTATTATATTTCCTTGCCTTAGGGTTTATTTATAAATTAAATATATATTCACTTTAGGTCAATGATAATACATTCATTCAATCTAGAATGATTGAAAATCTACATATAGACTATTTATTTGTCTTGATATGATCCCAAATTCTCTTAGAATGTCCAAAACACTATTTTAAGGGTTTTATCTTTCCAATTTTAGCGAATCTAAAAGTGGTCATTGTTATCACTCGAACCTTGCACCTGTAGAATTGGAAAAATAAGTTATGTGAGATAGTGGAATCATCCACCAAGGTGTGGGACTCTTGTGCTTCTTGGGAAAAACCTCTAGATAAGGCCAACTTCCTTCTAATCTAAATGCATTTTATTTAAGATCAACATGAAGGCCTACAAAGATTATAAAAAAAACCTACTGCTAATTTCTAAGTTTAAAATATTTTGAGGGGAAAGGGAGAAGGAATATTGAAAGTGAAATGTTGATGCACCAATATTAGATAGAGTAACTCTAAAAGGATTTAAAGAACACACTACAGCTACAAAGGATAGAAAAACATTACACAATCTAAAAAAATGACACTTTAATTGCATAAATAATTCATATAGAGGTGTAGGACCCAATACAACACTTAGAGGGGTGATAAATAATCCACAGATAACATCCATATGGACCTATAAGCACACATAATATGACCTACAAGAGAGAGCCAAGTTTTTTACAAAGGTGCTGAGGGATGTACAACAATGAGAGGGGTGATAATTACCCACAAGAAAATATCAACAAACCAAAAATACACATGAAATGCAAGAATCTTGAAGAAAGACAAAATCAATTCTCATTAGTTACAAGGCTCAAGTGGTAAAGGTATCATGGATGGAAAATTTTGGCAGCATTACAGTGCCTAGAAAGGTTGACCATTTTACAATGTAAAACCTAGGATTTTAAATGCAATGGGAAGCCTACAGGTCCATGATTACAATCAAGAATATAACTAAGATAATTAAATTGATATCAAAATTTGATAAGCATAATATATCTGTAAATAAAATAGGGATGGTTGAAGATACTTGGAATCTGGACTGCATCCTTGAGGCATGGTGATGATCACTTTGGACCTAAATTTGTAAACCTATCATCTTCTCTCATTGGTTGTGTAACAACTAATTTTTAATCATTCACCAATCACAACTAAATTTGAGCACTTTCATGTGTAGGAATGTGACTGTAAATCTCATGGAATTACTTCCTTGGAAGATTTTGGCTTGATTCCACCATTTTTGTCACTTCTCTTAGTCATGACCCAACCATATTTTTTTAATGAGTGGTTTGGACAATTAATCTCGTACCACCTACTAGATTTATAGCTTGACATACCTTTTTGTTGAAGCTGATTTCACCTTAAGATTATCCTTAGATAGGTGTCATCTACTATTAAAGTGCTAAATTGGCTTCCATCTGTTTAACTTTGTCCATCAACTCAAGAATCTCCTTCAATGCTACCAAACTAATCAGTTATGACACCCTCATGATGGATGGGCACCCAAAAACCTTGATCTACTAAATTACTAACTTATCATGAGGATAATATACTTCTAAGAATCTAAATGGAACCACCAGTGTTTGGCAATGTGCTCAAGCAAACCACTACGTGGCTCTAAAGCTTAGGGCTTCTATGGGCTATAGGAGGTCTATAGTGGCTATCCAGTTGCCAACTTACACTAGGATATAGACAAACTTATGAAATAGGTTGGGGATAACACGATTAGGGGCATAAAGGATGCAAGAATCTCTAGTGGATCCAACCACAGTAACACAAGTAGCTAAGACTAGACTATTGATTGTATATAAATTATGAAAACAACAATACTGAATAAAGGGAGCTAACAAATGAAATGTAAATCTATATGCTAAGGCACTTGCAAGCCAAATGAAAGACATTTTAAGAAATAAAGACATTTTTAAGAAGAGGTTAAAGAGCATGCCTAGTCTAGGTTTGAGTTATCCTTCGAATTTAACACTATTGTTTTCTAACAATGCAATGTTCTAGTTTAGCAAGAGAGAGAGATTGTTTAAGCAAGTTGTCTAGTTTTTTTTGAGTTGTAGAATCTTACTATGTAATAAAAATGTTTCCAATGCAAGAATAACATGTAATGGTAAATATTTAAAGCAATGAAGATATCTTATAACCACATATGAATGCACAAACTTCAAAAACTATTTAAACAATGCACAAAATAACTAAATCACCAAAACAAATCAAAACCTAACATATATACTACACAAAAAATGGAGTTTCACTTTGCATATAAAAGTGTCCTCAGATCAAGCTCAAAGAAGATGTGTAGATGTTATACTAACTAGGAATCCAAGCTAGGAAGCAATGTAGGAGGAAGACCAAGCTATGTGCAAGTTGAATTCCAAACCAAAAGCCAAGAACAAATGAGGAGGTGAAATGAGAAATTGAAATGGTGTAAGAGCTCCAACCAAGTGCATAAATTAGGTGTAACACCAAATGTAGAAGCTAGAATCAATCCACAAGGAATAAGTCACAACTAAGAGCAACTATGGAGTCTCCAAGCAAATGTGTAGTAGCATATGGGATCCTCTATCACCAATCAAAATCAAGAGTGCTAAGAATGAATTAAGAGAGATTCTAGAAGGCATGAGAGTCAAGAGAGGGAAGAATAACCAAGAGAGGGGGTGGAGAGAGAAGAGAGCAACTCAAATGAATGAGAATGAGGTAGATATCCCAAACCCAATCTATCAAAAGACCTAAAACTAGCCATTTTTTACCATTGGGTCCAAACAAGCACTTTTGCACGCATTCTGCCTATGCTGTGGCTTTTGTAAAGGAAACATGCAGCCTAGGCCATGGGTTTCCTTCACACAAGCCATGACCTAGGTCAATTAGGGGCTTAGGCAAGTCAAAAGGCTCTTGAAAGGCCCCATGAGTCCCTAAAGGGCTTGTCTTGCATGAGAAAGGGCCAAGATGGACTAAGGATGTATGGAGAGTAAGAATATGATGTGGGAGAGGTCTAAGCAGGTGGTAGATGTCTCAAAGTGGGATGACCAAGGTTGGTAGTCTGCATATGATCTAATGTGTAATCATAGGTAGGATTAGGATCACAAGAAGTATGATTACATATGCCCTCGAGGTATAAGCAGTTAGTATTCAAATGAAAAAGGAGTGTTATGCAGTATCTAGAAGCCACACCAAAATAAAGGAAAGTAATAATTAAGAAGATAAAAGAAAACATTACCTGTACTTACTAAATAAGGATGGTAGTGGAATAATTCGATGGCACAATCCACAAGTGAGAGTGCAAATGCTACGTAATCTAAAATCCAACTCCATCTCTTACAAAGAAGGGACATAAGTGATATCAAATCATACTATCCAAAATGACATTCACTAGGGCATCATCCCTAGTGTTCTCCCTATGATGGATATGGGTGAATTGGACATCCTCAAAGAAAGAGAGCAAAATGCATGCCACCTTGAAGAGGGGGAGAAAATAAACTCTAAGGATAACCTAGACACTAGTGAGTTGAGACATAGCTAAGAGTGAGTCAAAAAATAACTTCACATAACATGTGCCTAACTCATGGGCATTGGTCAAGGTGTCAATGATTGCATGATACTCAGTGTCATTATTCATCTCATTGATAAGGAAGGAACCAATAGCAAGAAGATCATGGTGCTAGGAATCATTAATAACCCAAGTTACAATTACCAGTCTTGGGTTACCTCGACTACTACCATCTATGTGAATCACCACTGGGAGGTGCACCATGATGGGGGTCAAGAACGTGAGACTAATAACTATCAAAAGGCGATCTTAAAGTGAAGTTATATGAGTTTCATGAGGGAAATAAATAATGAAACCAAGACATAATAAAAAAAATTGACCAACACCGACCATGATGAGAGGTAACAAGGGAAAGTGGGGGGAAGTTCAGAGAAGATAAAGACCAATCAGCAAGACTAAAGCAAGTCCCAAACCATCGTAACTAGATAAAAACCCTACTTGTAACCATGATGAATAAGAAGAGAGGGAGTTAAAATGGATCGGCTATGGAAAAGCAAAAAAAAAACTAACTAAAATAAGTACATAAAGTAACTTATATCCCTAGGTGCCCATAAGATGGGACATAGGCTTGGGAGGTCAATAGGGACCTATAAGGGGTCTCAAAAACTAAAATGGGGCTAGATGAGGCCTAAAAAATCTTTGGATTAAAAAATGGAGGTTGTTAATGTGCTCAAAATGTTCCAAAAACCCTAAGATGGAGGTTTCATGGTTTGAAACACAAAAAGGGAATAAAACACCCAAAAAGGGCCTACAAGGTGTATCTGACAAGGAGTACATGAACCTGATAGGCCAGAGGACTTAGGGGTTAAAGAGATTGAAATGGTCCCAAAACACACCCAAAGTGGCCTAAAAGAGAGAAACATACCATGCCATTACATCCAAAATGGGCCAAAACCCCTAAGATGAAGGTTTTATGATTTTAGGAGCAACGATGGGGTGAAATAGAGGCCTGGAGAGGGTAAAAACAAGCTTCTAGCCTAGGTCATAGCCTAATTGGGAAAAACCCATAACTTATACCACTACTAGGCCATGGCTTAGCCCAAAAAACTATGACATAGACCAGAATAATCCAAAAAATAGGCCCAAGGATCCTAGAAAGGGCCTAGAACTTGCCCATAATAGAGCGAGAGGGGGGGAGATAAGAAAAATAGTTATCAAGATTGTCTAAATATGTTCTTATCATTACCACATGCACACAACTGATCCAAGGTCACATTACTCCATGGTGTTGATGTGAGGAAGAGTCAGAGTGCTAGAGGTGAGAAAGACATCTCAGTTGATAGAGCCACCACTGAAGTGCAATGGCCAATCGTGTGAGAGTGCCTCAATGCCAACTACAATGAGAGGCAAGGAGGGGTGTTAGGAGGCCTATGATAGATGAATACTAGCTAAGGAAGGTTAGAGAAAGTTATAAGCAACCAAAACCACTAACCCACATGACCTACAGGCACTACAGAAAAGGAGAGAGGGAATTGGTAGAGGGCTAGCTACTAGAAAGTAGTAGGCCGGCCAACTAAAAGTAAAAAAATACTCTACTTATATCTTGAGGAACATCCAAAGAGGAGTACACAATCCAAATAACTAATGATACTCATAAGGGTCTGATGATGGATGCCATAAGAGGGGAAATCCATTGAATGAGGGCTTGGGAAGGGTGTTCTAATAAGCTTTAAGGCTCATCAAAGCACCACAAGCCCAGTCCTAGGCCTACCTCCAAGGGTAGGCCACCACTTCACCCTAATTAAAGACCTACCTTCGAGGTAGGCCATTTCTTAGACTATGAAGAGGCCAAACCATAGGGAAAAAATGAGAAGAAGGAGATGGAGAATCCATATCCTTATGTTCACCGATCGTGACTTGAGACACATGAGTGCTGAAGGTGAGGTCATTATTAGCGAATGAGACTTATAAACCCAAAAATGTGAAAGGATGGTGGTGCATATGATGCATGGACATGAGCTTCTTATAATCTCTCCTCTCATTTATTGGGTTGTGTGCCATACCATGGATGGAATAACACTTGAGATTAGACTCAACCAATCTAGTGGTCTTTGCAGGAGACACATTGAGAGAGCCAATACTTTGACAAGAGAAGTGTGATGCAAGAGGGAGCTCAACATTTGGGGAGACATTCTAGAAGATATATATAAAAAGAGATGGGTTGTCTTGCCATCACAAGGTAGGAGAGGGAGTTTTCCAACACGTGCCAAACTCTAAAGGAGTGAACACTGCTCGATACTCAACTGGATCACAATGTTCATCCTTGAGAAAGTGAGACTCAGAAGTAGGGGGTATGTAAAGATTCAACCAAGATCTTTGAATAGCGTTCAATAAACAATGTTGATTTCTTATAGAGATAGCTCTAAAAACAAGTGATTCTAATAAAAGGAAAATGCTTGCATTAACCGATTAACCTTCCAAAAATGAAAATTAGGGTTCATATAGAGAAAATTAGGGCAACATGAGGAAGCCTATAATTTTCCTAATACGATAATTACATTAAATATAATTAGCCTTTGTGACCCTTTCTATGTAGCTTAAGGAAGCTTAAATAACATAGAATGACCATACGGTTGTGTAAGCAAAACCCAATGGGAAAAAACACTACACTAACACCTCCCTTAAGCGTAGCTTAGGTGAGATGAATATTGGGTCTTGACATTGAAATATTGATGAGGTACCCAAGTACATAGTGATGAACCTCCACAGGAGGAAGAAGAAGGTGGAGCAACCCTAACCCCAATGAGAGATTACAGATAAAAAAATTTACTCTCTATGAAGGTCTTAGTCAGAATATCTACAATTTGCTCTGATGTTGGACAGTACTGAAGATCAATGACTTGTTCATTGATAAGCTCCCTGATGAAGTGTATGTGAATCTTTATGTGCTTGGTACTTTGATGGAGAACTGGATTCCTACAAATCTGGATAGTGATTTGGTTATCACAGTACATGATTGTTGGCTTAGAAACTGGATACCAAACTCAGTGAGAATCCCTTGAAGCCAGATTGCCTCAATGGTGACATTGATAGCCCCTCTGTATTATGCCTTTGTAGATGATAAAGCTATTACATGTTGCTTCTTGCTTGACCAACTTATTGGACCCAAACCAAGTGAGAAAGTATAGCCTAAAGTGGACTTTTGACTCTAAATATCTCCAACCCAATCTGAATTTATGTATCCAATCAAATCAGCCTCTATTCCTGCTCTATAGTATATCCCATAGTTTTGTGAGCCTTGAATGTAGTGAAGAATCTGCTTTGCTACTTTTCATTGTAACTCATGTGGCTCCTACATAAACTGGGAGACCAATCCAATTGCATAAGATATGTTAGGTCTAGTGTGTGTGAGATAGATAAAACTACCCACGAATTGTCGATACGAAGTTGCATCAATGAGTGGTGTAAGACAATCAGCCTCAAGCTTCACACTGGACAAGAAGGGAGTAAGAGTTGGTTTATAATCAACCATGTTAAACCTCATAAGTAAATCAAGAGAATACTTGGATTGTGATAAGGTTATCCCAAAATCTAACTGAATGATTTCAATCCTGAGAAAGTAATGTAGCAATCCCATTTCTATCATTGAAAATCTATTTGAAAGTTTAGTTTTCACTGTTGAAATGGATGATTGTGAGCTCCTTATAATCAGTAAGTCATCCAAATAGAGAAATAGGATCAAAAAAGAATCATCTTGCTATAAGATGTAGACATTCAGATCTGAGTGACATCTTGTGAACCTAACTGTGAGGAGAAGGGAGTCCATCTTGGCATACCATGCCCTAGGGGTCTGTTTGAGTTCATAGATAGATTTATTGAATTTGAAAACTAATGAGGTATCTTCCACAAAGCCTTGTGGTTGCTCCATATATATCTCTTCTTTGAGGTCACCATGTAGAAAATCACTCTTTACATCCATTTGGTGAACATCCCACCAATGTGCGACTGCGATGGTTAGAGTGAGTCTTATAGATGTCATCTTGGATATAGGAGCAAATGTCTTAGTGTAGGCTATGCCAGGCACCTGAGAAAACCTATTTGTAACTAGATAATATTTGTACTTATAGACTGACCCATATACACCATACTTAGTCTGATAAACCCATTTTCAATAGTTCAATTTTCTTCCTTTAGGAAGAGGGACCAAGTCCCATGCTTTGTTCCCAATTAGGGAACTATACTCTTACTACATAGCAGAATCCCATTCTAGAATGCTAGATGACTTGTGAAAGGTTTGTGGATCTGAGGTAATGGCTAAGTAGGCATGTGATGTCCCCTAAAACTATGATCATGTTTTCCTTGTATCTGATGGATTTCCAATCCATACTATAACACTTTGAAGTGTTTGTCTAGCCCAAATAGGACCAAAATTGTATGAGATTGGAGACTCAGGAGGTGAGTCCTCATCATCTATAGTGTGAGTGTGAGATGGAAGAAGAGAATCCTCATCACTTAAACTTGAACAAGTAGAAGAGTCATCCATATCATCAGGAGGATCTTGAGGTGGATCTACATCACTATCAAAAGTGAAATCAATGCCCAATGAGACTTTTGAAGAGTCTGGAGTGCCAGGATTGTGTTCAAGTGATCCCTCACAAAACTTGACACTCATTTCAATGAATAACTCTTGAGTTTTAGGATGGAGAATCCTATATCCATTAACACCCTTTACATACCCCACAAAGATGTAAGATTGACACAAAGGGTCTTTTGCCTTGTGTTTCTTCTTGGGAACATGGGCTGTAACTGGTGAATGAAACACTTGAAAGTGATAAACTACAGGGTTGTGACCATCCCAAGATTCAAAATGAGTGATTAATTTCAAGGCTTTATGTGGAACTCAGTTATGAATGTAGCATGCATAGTTGATTGCTTCGACCCAATACTGAGGAGCAAGAGACTTTGATTGAAGCATGCATTTTGCCATTTTCTTCAAGGTACAGTTCTTACATTCAGCCACACCATTCTATTGAGGACTGTATGGAAATGTGTGTTGCATTTAAATCCCCTCTGATGTGAAAAATTTCTCAAACCTATTGTTGACATACTCCCCACCATTATCATTCCTTAATATTTTAATGGAACAATCTGACTGCTTCTCCACAAATGCCTTGAAATCCTTAAAGTGATCAAATACCTCATATTTTTTTTTGAGAAAAAACACCTAGGTGTACCTCAAAAAGTCATTGATGAATGTGAGCATGTATCTGGTTCTATTGAATAAATGTTTTAGAAATGGACCTGCTATGTCACTGTGGACAATTTTTAGCTTCTATCCATCTCTCTTTGCTTTGCCCTTGTCATATTTCTCTTTTGTATGCTTGCCAAGAATGCAGCCATTGCATAGGCCATCCAATAATTTGACTTTAGGCAACCCTAAAACCATGTCCTGACAATTGAGTAGTGGTAGTTAAATGATCAAACCATTCATGCCATAGTTTATTCACTCCATCTACATGAGTAAGCAGTGAAGTTGAGGGCTGATCTGGGGCAAATTATGAGAAGATGTACAAATCATAATGATGATTGGCCTTCCTATAATCCATTATGGTGTCATAATGTAGCTCCTTGATAACCACTAAATTAGGTGCGAACTCAACTTGCTTCCTTGCACCTATGTGAGTGATTTGGTATATTGATAGAAGATTGGTAGATAGTGAAGGAACACACATAACATCATTGAAGGTCTCGTCACTTAATTAAACCGATCCTTTACCAATGACTTCTACCAAAGTGTCATCACCCATAAGAATTGAAGGCACAAAACATGGCTCTATTTTTGAAAACAAATCCTCTAAGGAGGCTATGTGATAGGAAGCACCTAAGTCAGTAACCCAAGTCGAAGGTTGAGAAGCTATTGTAACAAGTGCCTTGACCTTGTTTTCACCCTTTTTATTATCTTTAGCCTTTGTAGAATCTTGTGTGAACATGTTTTGAGTTAAAGACTCAGGAACACTAATGTTATTCTTCTCAAGCATCTTAGTCAAGGTGTCATCTTCTTTTTCATGCACTGAGATTCATCATGCCCAAGTTTCTTACAAAAGTTGCATTTGAATTTCTCCTTCTTAGGTTTCCCACTTGAGGAGGACTCATTTGATGATGCCTTAGGCTTGGCATCTGATTTATGATTCTTCTTATGCTCATGATCTGGTTTAGACTATTTCTTCTCTTTTTTGCCACTACTAGAAGGCTTCTTATCGTGATTGATAATCAAGGCATGTGATTTTGAAGACTTCAGTGTACCCATTTGAACCAAATTATCTTGCTCCCAAGTCAGATTGGAAAAAAACTCATCAAATGATGGCATTTTATTATGGATATAAGTGCACATTTGGTAGCATGAAATGTAGAGACAAAAATTGAATAGTTGTGACCCAGTTTTGAAAGCATAGATAGAATCAACTGGTCATCTATTTTCTCAATGCCACATTATTTCAACTATAGTCTCAGTGATTTAAAAATTGTAAATAAGTCTTGTAGGGTGTCAGAGTCACCTAGGATCAATGTGATGACCTCATTCTCCAGCTCATGAACCTTCATGATGGCTTGTACTCCAAAAAGCTTGTCTATAATGGTCCAGACTTTGTTGGGAGTTTTTGCAAATTCAACATGAAATAGAAGGTCAAGAGACATTGATAGGCATAATAAACCATATGATTAATCACATATATTATACTAATTAACCTTTTTTGCATCTGTAAATGTCTCAATTTCCTCACCCATTACCTCTCAAGTCAAGTTGCATTTTAGACTTCCATTCGAGATAATTAAATGGTGTGAGTGGTTCAATGTTTAGATCCATTAGTGCAGATTAGAATGAGACAAATTTGTAGAATTTAAATGAAAACAAAGAATAGAAAGCACACAGTACAAGTACCCCTTGAACTATCAAGAATAACCCCCTGAAGTTATAATGCACACACACTCAGTCTTAGACGTCGAGCACAACTAAGAATGCATCTATTAGTAATCAATGTGATAAAGTATGAGAGGGATGTCAAGAATAGTTGATAATGCATCCAAGAAGAAAATTACAAAGGTTTGAAGAGAGTTTTAAGTTATTACACAATGTGAAAAAATGGATGTTACAAAAGTCTTAAAATAATGTCACCAATGTGTAGAGCTCAAGAAAATATGCACTTAAAAAAAATGGCACCCAGAAAAGAGATACGAATTGAAAGTTATAGCACTTACAAGCTCTTACTCCCACATATTCTTGGACCCTTTCCAAAAATGGAATTTTTTTTCTTAGACTTCTCTATTGCTTCATTACCTTTTGCCTTAAATTCGATGCCTTCCTGAACATCACATGGGTTTCTTACATTGCTTTACTTCAGGTTCTTGGCACTGCTTTACTTTAAAAAAGTAAAAATTAATTGGCCTTGGAAAACTTGAATAGGTCTTCCTAGTGCATTTTGGGTTCTTGCAGTTGCATTACTTTAGGTTCTTGCAACTGCTTTACTTTGCTGAACAAGTAAGAAGCAATTGACCCTAGAAAACCCAAATAGGTCTTCCTAGTGCATTTAAGGTTCTTGAAGCTACATTAATTTAGGTTTTTACAACTACATTACTATTGTTGGGGATTAGTAGTGACCCTTCTGAAGCCCAATTACTTTGAAGTAGTTGAGGTTGAGAATCCTAATTACTTCTTGCAATGTATTTTGGGTTCCTTAGACTGCTTTACTTTACTTCATGAGTTGGAAGTAAAGTAATATTGAGAACTTGATTTAGTCTGTGAACAAGTTACTGAGGTTGAGAAGCCCGATTACTTCCTAGTTTTCAGTGTTGATAAACCTGATTGCTTCTTCCAATGTAATTCAATTTTTTTGAACTACTTTACTTAACTTCATGAATTTGAAGTAAAGTAATGCTAAAATCCTGAATGGGTCTTGCAAGAAGGTTGTAGCACTCTCAAAACTTGATTTGGCCTAGAATCAAGTAATGGCTCTCTGAAAACTTAATTTGTTATGTAGACAAGATTTTGGGGTTTGCAGGCTTGATTACTTAGTCTGTATGGATGTTTGACCAGATGGAAGAAATTGATTTCTAAGAAAAATCATGATTTTTTTAAAAAATATAAAAATATCCCATTTTAGATCTCAAAAAACCCAAACAATATATGAAAATAGATTTTTCATCAACGGCCTTATGACATGAGTTTTGAGGTAGATTAATAAAATGCCTCTAAGGTCAAAAATGGCAACCAAGATAGAAGAAAAACCAGCAATGGTGAATGTAGGAGGATCTTACCAAGGGAACAAATGCATGAATCTAGAAACAAGGCTCTGATACCATGAAAGATTTACCCAAGATCTTTGAATAGCATTCAAGCAACAATGTCAATTTCTTGTAGAGACAACTCCAAAAACAAGTGATTCCAAGAAAAGGAAAATGTTTGCATTAATTGATTAACCTTCCAAAAAGGAAAAGTGGGGTACATATAGATAAAATTAGGGAAACATGAGAAAGCCTCTAATTTTCCTAATAAGATAATTACATTAAATATAATTAACCTATGTGACCCTTTTTATCTAACCTAAGGAAGTTTAAATAACATAGAATGGCCATATGGCCATGTAGGTAAAACCCAGGGAAAAAGTGCTACACTAATAGTATGTGGGCATCCATAGAACCCCATGAGGAGACAAATAAAGCCTCACCTAAAGGATTTATCTTTGCATAGAGTAATGCCCAAGGATCTGGGTTAGCCTCCATGTTATGGACCTCACCTTCATGCATAAACTGCACCATGTAAAATGTGGCCAAAGCAACGGCTTGCATGGAAGTAGTCCAAGGACAACCAAGAACCATGTTGTATGAAATATCAAGGTCTAACACAAAAAACTTGATCCTAACTATTTTGAGGATAAACTTGACTCAGAGCTTCATGTTCCCCATTGATGTAACTGTGTCATCGTTGAAATCAACACAATTATGGTGAGAATTGGAGAAATTCTTCCAAATGATCCCAAGATCATTGAATACATGTAGGGGCATGATATTCAATGCATCTCTTTCATCCATGATGCACTTCTTAACATGATAGTCATCGATGGAGGCCTTAATATAGAGAGGGAACTAGCCCTCTTATCTAGAATCGAAGCATCTGGCAAAGATGCAGGGTTGAAAGAGAGAATGGGAGGGGGAGGGTGATGTATCAGAGTTGAACAAAACTTCAACACCATTCTTTAGTGGATCCTCATGAGAGAGACCAAGCTCATCAAAGATGAGATGCCTTTGCTCAGGGCAAAGGAGAAGAAGGTCCCGGATGGAGATCCCAGCTAAGAGGCCCTATACATCCTCTATGATGGAGTAAGGATGTTGTCTATCTTGAGGAAGGATGTTACACCTAAAGTCAAAACTAACCCTAGGATTCCTTGCCCCTGTGGGCTAGATAGGAGGTCCAACACCACTAGTCTCTCCAACAAGTTCAGTGACCCAACTAGAGCACATGTTGACAAAGCACTCATACCTAGTAGAGGCTATGCTGATAGAAATAATGACCTTACTACTCTTGCCTTTGGCATTTTCTCTTAGATCAGCCTAGGAAGAGGAGTTAGAAGAGGTGGAAGAGAAATAAGGAGAACAAAGGGACCTAGCCTTGGATTTCTTCTTTTTCTTATCATGGTTAGGCAAAGGCTCTTTGAACACATTCAACTTTCAGTTGGGTTCTACAAGAGGAAAACTCTAATATGAAGGTAAGGCTTGTGCACCAGATTATGGGCAACACAATTGACATCATCATGCTCCCTCATCTAATGAAAGTTGAAAAAATTAATGGGGTCATAAGGAAACACCATCCATTATTTTTTTGTGCTTGATTCAAAAACCTTCTTTTTAGCTAGCTTCTTGCACAAAGCATTCACCTCATGAATGTCCTAATTATCCTCCTTGGGAGGATAATCAGTGAAAACATCGTTAGTTGTATTGTGATTACTATCACACAAAAATGATGACTTTTGAGTTGGTATAGGCCACATGCCTGCATACACCTCAAATACTTTGATATTTAGACACTCATTAACAACTTCATCATAAGATGTGGGTTCATGCTTGAGGACCTTAAGGTGAACCTCCTGCCTCAATGCTCACTTGAACATATTATAAATCTAATCATCCAAGAACCTTATTCTGCATGTATGGATGACTAAATGCCACCTATGCACAAAATTAAAGCTCAACTCACTCTTGGCTTGAAACATGAAAGTGAGTGATTGGATGCCAAGGTTGAAAGGCTTGGAGATATCAAAGTACTAGAGGAAGTCATCCAAAAAAAGCTAGAAACTAGAGAGAGAATATAGAAGCAAATTTTGAAACCAAACAAGAGCCTCAAATCATAGAGAATGAGCGAAGAGATTCAACATCATGCCTTCATCCTATTCCTAATCCATACACACCATCATGAATGCTATAATATTTTCCATGGGACTAGAGTCCTGAGTCCCATTTAACTTAGGCAATATAGGGATATGAGTAGGAAGGGGAATAACATGCATCTAAGGGGCTAGAGGATTCTAATGGAGATCCTCATAAACATGGTTGATAACAAGTTGGTGACGAGCTCCAAGAGGGGGCTCATGATGGTGATAATTTTTCCTATTCCAATATACATCATCATGACCATGATCATCGAAGGGATGATGCCAAGGTAGTTCCTGATAGGGAGGATGTTCATGGTAGAAATCATCTCTACCATAGGATGGGGAATGACCATGGGAAGGATAATATTCCCCACAGGAAGGATGGGATGACATGGCATACTCATGGAAATGGTCATGATGGCTTAAGTCTCCCTAATTTTAGTCACATGCCATTAGATGAGTGTTAACTAGTGGGAGATGATGCTCCTGATAGGTATCCCATGGATCTCTAGTCTATAGGTGGTGATTAAAATCAACATGCTCATCAAAAACTCTAAAGGATGGACTCAGAGGATGGGAGGACTCTACATGATAGAGATACCTCACCGAGTTGGAATAACTATGACCCATAACATGGACATGATGGGGTTCTTGATGTAGAGTCTCCTACCAAAAAAGAGGTGGAGGACTCACACAAGAATTGGTTGAAGTACTCAAATCAGACTGGGTGTGATCTCTATCTCTAGAGGAAACACACCTACTCTTAGGGGAATGAAAGTGTTTTTCATTCACATAAAGCCACCTACGATAATCATCCATGATTACACATAACTCATTGGGCCTCAATCATGAAAGGGGGTCATCTTCACCCCTAATAAGTGAATGGAAATCGAGCTCAAGTCTCAAAGAGGTATCCTTAGACAAGTAATGCTCAGACTTGTGGAAAGGTGAGTGATCTTGTTGGTTATGGATTTGCCAATCTTATTCCCTATGGAACATTAGAGGGTCAAGGTCACTATGTTGGGTTGAGCTAACCTCTTAGGTCTTACGGTGTCTATGGTATTACATTGCATCCTTAACTTGCTCATGAGTGAGCTTAGGGATAAGACCCTGAATCTAACATAATTGACATACCAAGGGTGGGAGGATGGCTATGGATGCAATGAAACAAGAGCAACATGGGAGACAAAAGAAAAGGTAACCAATCAGAGAACCAAAAAGGATGGCGTAAAACCAAAAACAAGATCACACAACTAGAGGGAGAGCTAAAACATAACTGAAAGAAAAAAATTGCGACTATCAGAGGGAGTTTGGCTAAGAGATTTATAAAGAGGATAGAACTAGAATGAGACCTTACATGGGGTCCCACTAGGTAATCCAGAATGTATCTCTAAAAATATAAATGAAACCACCAGTATTTGGCAGGGTGTTAAAGCAAACCACTAAGAGGCTAGAAGGCTCATGGCTTCTATGGGCTACATGAGGTCTATAATGGCTATCTAGTTTACTGGCTTGCACCAGGCTATAGAAAAAATTATGAACCAAGTCGGGGCTAACACGATCAATCACACAAAGGACACAAGGATCTATAGCAAATACAACCACAGTAACACAAGTAGCTAAGACTAGACTATTCATTGCATATTAATTGTGGAAACAACAATACCGAATAAAGAGAGCTAAAAATGAAATGAAAATCTAGATGCTAAGTCACTTTTAGGTCAAATGAAAGATGTTTTAAGCAATAAATACATTTTCAAAAAGAGATTCAAGAGCATGCCTGGTCTAGTTGAGGTGCACAAAGGATACAAGGATCTCTAGTGGATCTAACCATAGTAACACAAGTATCTAAGACTAGACTATTGATTACATATAAATTGTGGAAACAACAATACCAAATAAAGATAGCTAAAAATTAAATGTAAATATAGATGCTAAGGCACTTTCAAGCCAAATGAAAAATGTTTTAAGCAATAAATACATTTTCAAGAAGAGTTTCAAGAGCATGCCTAGTATAGGTTTGAGCTATCCTTCAAATTCAACACTATTATTTTCTAACAATTTAATGTTCTAGTTTAGAAAGAGAGAGAGATTGTTTAAGCAAGTTGTCTAGTTCATTTTGAGCATATAGAATCCTACTATGTAATAAATTTTTTTCCAATGAAAACATAACATGTAATGATAAATATTTAAAGTAATGAAGATATCTTGTAACCACATATGAATGCATAAACTTCAGAAACTATTCTAAACAATGCACAAAACAATTAAATCACCAAAACAAATCAAACCCTAGCATATATACTACACAAAACAATGGAGTTGCAATTTTCATAGAAAATTTCCTTTAGATCAAACTCAAATAAGATTTACATATGTTTTACCAACTAGGAATCCAAGCTAGGAAGCAATGTGGGAGGAAGACCAAGCTATGTGCAAGCTGAAGTCCAAACCAAAATCCAAGAGCAAAGGAGGAGGTGAAGTGAGAACTTGCAATGGTGTAAGAGCTCCAACCAAGTGTAAAAATTAAGTGAAATTACAAATATAAAACCTAAAATCAAGCCACAAGGAAGCAAGAACAACTGAGAATAGCAATGGAATCTCCAAGCAAATGTGTAGCAGCATATGGGATCCTTTATCACCAATCAAGCTCAAGAGTGCCAAGAATGAATCAAGATAGATTCAAGAAGGCATGAGAGTCAAGAGAGGGAAGAAGAACCAAGAGAGGGGGTGGATAGAGAAGAGAGTGGATTAAATTAATGATAATGAGGCATATATCCCAACCCTAATCCCCTAAAAGACCTAAAACTAACCATTTTTGACTGTTTGGGTCCAAACAAACACTTTTGCATGTGTTTTGCCTAGGATACAACCTAAGATATATATATTTTTGAGGGAAATGTGTGGCCTAAGCCTTGGGTTTCCTTCACATAAGCCATGACCTAGGTCAAATAGGGGCTTAGGCTAGTCAACAGGGCCCTGAAAGGCCTTGAGGGGTCCTTAGAGGGCCATCTTGCATGAGAAAGGGCCAAGATGGACTAAAGATGTATGGAGGGTAAGAATATGATGAAAGAGAGGTCCAAGTAGGTGGTAGATGCCTCAAATTGGGATTACTAGGGCTGGTATTCTGTATGTGAGTTGATGTTTAATCATAGGGAGGAGTAGGGTCACATGAAGTACGATTACAAATACATGGAAATTGTTCAAAGCTTCTATATTGGTGTATTTCACTCAACTTTTGGCCTTCGTATCTTCTTTCTTCATGAATTCTGTAAGACCTCTGACTCATTCATTTTTAAGACCCAAGTTTTTAGATCTCTTGTTTTCATGATTTTTACTTGGGCCTTGACCTTCATGACTTCTGCTTTTAACTTTTTATTCTTTTCTTCTTCATAGCTTTTATTCAGAACTTTTTTTCATAACATTTTTCCTAAGGATCTAATACTTGAATGATTTTTTCAAAGTTTTCATAATGTTTATCTTTTTTGTGATGTTTGATGTCACAATTTTTATTGTAGGTTTTGTCAGGATACTTTTTTTGAAGACCTAAGCCTTCATAAAAATTGTCATCATAATAATTGTTCCAACTAGTTATGACACACTTTCTCTGAAGAGTAAAACACTTAGGCAAATATTTTGAAGAATTTGGGATTTGTGTAGACTCTCCTTCATGCAAAATATCTGACTCATCTTTTGACAAGAAAAATGAATACCAACTTTGAAAACCTATCAGGTCTTTTGATTTTCTAAGTAATTCACATCAAAACATGTAAAGACCAAAACCTTAAAACTTGAAGTCTTGATTCCCTTTCTACCTTAGCCCCTTCTCTAAACTTCGACTAAACCTGAAACTCTGAATTGAATTTGGACATTGTTCCTCCATGGTCACCAAAAATGGTCAATAGTCATGTCATTTATGGGTCGTTTGTATGATTTACTATGTTTTATCATACCTTGATTTTAGACTTTCATGCCTCTCCCTAGTCAGCCTATGTAAAAATTAGTTCAATTTAAATTCAAAGATGCCTATATATACACATGTACCCTAAATAATTTTATCACTACACACCTTTTTTATATATTTTGTACACTTTTAAAGGATCCAACACATTGATCATATTTTTCCATTATCATTTACTAAAGTCTTGTTGCTGCATACTTGTACCAAAAGAAGGTTGCATTTATTAAAGAGGATATAGATTTATTGTTATAATAGGGAAAGAAAGTGAAGTCTTCTCTCACATGGGGATGTGACACTCACATGCGTAGAACTAAATGAGCCCTAATTCTTACCATACATGGATATATAATTTTAACCCTCAAGGGGACCCAAGCCACTTGATCATCACATTTATTTGTTGTTTAGATGTGTAATTAGGTGTTAAAGTTATATTAGGAATTTTAGATCAAAGGATACAATATTCAGATAGTTGTGTTCACTTATTTTCATAACTGAGACTGATTTCTACGTATATATTGCTAGCAAAGGGTTCTAGGGAGTTTTAAACTATGAGGATTTATAGAGCCATTTTTGGTTGAGGTCAACTATATTTGAAGAATCCTATCACATTCAGTGGATTAAATTGGTCATGTTCCTTTTCATCTATATTGAAACTAGTCATGATCCTTTTCGATAGCACCAAAACTAATCATTTTCTTTGTTCATTGTCATCTTCCTTGGATATATTAAGTACTATTCCAAATCCTCTTTTATACATTTATCAATCACTGTCTAAACTCATGTGAGTCATATGGACATGTATGCATATTTATTTATTAATCTCTTTGTCATTTCAAGGTACGTAGTTCAATTTATCCATTTTGTATCAGCACATAGGTAGGTCTAATTTATTATATTTCTCATATTTAGTTAGATTAACTATGAGCAATTTTTTTTACCTAATTGGCATAGTGTTTTAAACACTTGTGCTCCCTTTTTTTAAAAACCTTCTAATGTCTAACATGTTTTATATATTTATTTCCAGGATTTGCTATGTATTTGACATGCATTTTATGTCTCTTTTCATGTTTACCTTGCGTACATGCTTAATGTATTATTTATTATCATCTTCATGATTATGTCATTATTTTGTCGCCATCATTGATATCATGCTTGGGAATTATATTGGGTAAGGTCCCACTACATTATTATGATCATCATTGATATATCTTGAGGACTAACAAGCTTAGTGCTATGATTTACTATTTTCCATGTTGAGATGTTACCATTTGATCTAGTCTTGAGATCAACATATGGAAATATATTCTTAGTTTATGTTCCTAAATATCATATCTTTACACATTATGATTATATAATTTTGATATCATAAATTTATATCTAATATATTTATTTTGATATATTAGTTTCACAGATTCACCACACATTTCAAAAGCCAACATATATCCAACTTATTATATGCAGAGCCATTCTTCTTTGATAGTATAAGGGACCTATCACACAAAGTCCAAAATGAATTATTGATTATCATATCTAACATGATGGAATTAGGGGCCATTTTCCTGACATATATTGTAACTATTGATTTAAGTCAAATAGATAAATGGAAGATTGAATGTTTACCTCAAACTGAATAAAATAAGAAACATAAAGACAAAATTTTGAAGAGTCATGTTGACTCTCTACATTTGACTTTTGTAAAAGGATAGGTTATGTCTAGAAATTAATTCTAAGTTAAAACAAGTATTTGTTACTATTTATTCTAGTTATTTTGTGTTTCAAGCAAGTTTATTTTGTGAACTAATGTATCATGGAGATCACAATCACCATAATTTCATATGATTAAGAGTCGTGGAGTTTTTGAGTTTTGTATTAATCTATGATGAATATGGTATTTTGTGCACCTTTTTATATTTAATCGTGTCTATAAATATGCTAATGAAATGGATGAGTATTAAAACACAAACAATTACTTAATAAATAATTATGAATAATTTAACATATTATGAGTCTCTTCACAACCTATAGACTAAAATAATAGCATGTTATGATGAGAAAATATAGGGACCACTACTAACATATACCACCTAGGAGATCTAAATGTGCAATTATAACTTTTATCTGCTTTGAAGTTTGTACTCACACAACTTGTTTTAAGGCTAAACACACAAATCAAAGTGGGAAAAAATATAGACTCCTCAAAATGGCCTTGTGGTATTTATTTAGTGTTAATCTATGTTGATTTTAGTACACTTTTCTATAAATGGGTCTTTCGATTCAGATTGGGAAATATCAACCCTCTTTTTCACTTCCAACTCACTTCTAACATCCTAAATCTGCCATGTTTTTGTATTCTTTATCTTATCTTGTGATTTGGATCCCCTTTAAGTTAGATGCACATGTGTTTCCCTATATCCCCCTTTTAGGTCATATTTATTGGAAGTTGGCATGTGTATTAATATTGTTAAATTTGAATTCAAATTTTTCTATTATAAAAAGAAAAGCATTTTACTCCATTTTAGATTTTAAAAAAATCATTACATTATAAATTAATTTAAGCTAACATTTTATTGTGGAATACTTTTGTCGGTCTAATTGATCATTATCTTTGTTATACAATTTCTATTAAGAAACTATTTAATTTTCCTTGTTAATGGGTTTAGGATAACTAGTAATAAGCCCTGTCGAATGGATAATGTTAGATTAGATCCCTCCCCCTCGAGTGTCTTCAAGCTTAACTTTGATGGGGCGACTTGGGGTAACCCTGGTGCGTCTAGTGCTAGATGTATCATTCGAGACTGTGTTGGTTCTTTGATCTAGGCATCTTTGTTTAAATTGGTTGATGGCACCAATAACAAAGTTTAAGCTCAAGCTTTGACTTTGGGGATTAACCTAATTATACAGTATGGGCCATAGCATTATCAATGTGATAATCGAAGGAGATTCTATGATCATGATACAGGCTTTGTAGAATAGGCATGCTTGTGCATAGCATATTGAAAATATATTGGGACAGGCTTGAGATTGTTTGAGCTCTCTATCCTCTTGGGAAGTTGCTCATTATTTTTGTGAAGCAAACTCGGTGGCGGATTTCTTGGTCAACCAGGGTATTGATCGAGTCAAGGATTTCATTAGTGATAATTCATGGGGGGCTTGGCCCATGGCACCTCCTAATGTTTTCAAACTCTAAGATCTGCCTTATGAGGTGTGCCTTGTAAGTGTTTTGGAAGGTTTTCACTTTTGGCAACTGCAATCATTGGATGATATGCCGAGTCTTAATTATTTATTTGATGATGGCTCGTGTCAAGATAGGCTTGAAATGGTCATTTATTACACTCCTTTTCTCATCCATGTGCTAAGCTGTTGCCTTTGATTTTACTGTGGAATTTTTGGGTTGAAGGGTTAGGCTAAGATAAGAATGGAGCGCCTATTACAAGTGGCACTCAGTGAGCCACTACTGCGAGTGGGAGCTGAGGTGAGAGATATGCCCTTTGAGGGATGTGTTAGTGAAGTAAAGATCAAACATGTTTTCATGGTTCAAAGTGGCCAAATTATGGAAGCTGTTCAAGTTTTGGTGGGCTATGTCTTTCAAGGTACTCCTCACAGAGTTAAGGTAAATTTTGATTTGGCATCATTTTTCTTGGTCAATTTACTGTTGATAGTTGAGGATAATGGTGTAGTGAATAAGGTGGCAAAGGGGGTGATTAGGCCTCACAATTGGTTGGGTCTGGATGAAGCCATAGCAAGCTTCTATGAAAAAAGTCAAACTGTTCTCCCTCTCTCTAGGAGGGAAATAGTTGGCCTTATTCCTCTGTTAGCTTTCTAGGAAGTAGAGGTTCGATTGGTAGGGGATTTGATGTTCATTGAGTAGGTGTAGGGGCTTAGTTGGTTCGCACTAGAAGGAAAATTCAGAGGGTGGATTCTAAAGCTTTGAGGGCTCCTTTGCCATCAATCAAGGTTATGTTGGCACTGTGCTCTTCTTCTAGGGCACAAGATGCGACACGACTTTTGGTCAAGTTGTTCAAGGGTGGCAAGGAAATGCCATCCCCTATTCAAGGGATGAAAGCTTTAGTGGTTGGGGTGGCTCAGTAGTGTAATGAGTTCGTAGCTTTTGGGGTTGGTATGTGCTCGGCCTCAAGGGATGGAAATAAGGCAGGCCTAGATGTGGTTCTACGAATATTAGGTTTAGACATGTAAGAGGAAGGGGCCTAGTTTGTTACAGGAGGAGGCTAGGAAAGACCACTGTGGGTGGAGGAGAACTAGGAGCCATCTCCCAGAGTATTTTAGTGCTACATCCTTTTCTTGTGTTTGCTAGTTTTTTGTTCTTGTATGTTTCTTTGTTGGTTTTTTGGTAATCTTGGTTGGTGGTCTGGTTAGACTGGTCGGAGTTGGCTATTGTTTGGTTTTGTTGGGATTGTATGTCTTTTTTATAAATTTGATCTCTTTTTTATTATAAATAGTTGTGGTTGGTAGTTCCTCTCATTCCTTCGTGAATTCTATCCAAGGCTTATAAGGTTTTTGATTCAATCTGTATTACGGGTGAAGACCCCGTTTAATCTTTAATTATCTATCCAAAAAAGAAACTATTTAATTTAAAAAAAATGCACGTATAAAAATATTATAAGGTAATTACGTCGAGAGATGTTCTACAATAAAAGAGGGGGAAGGAAAGAACCTGATGTCGTACTTGTGTAAGAAAAAATGGTCGACATCTTCTTTAAAAAAAATTATTATAAAATAAATAAAAATAAAGCCGACACAATATTTAAAAATTTAAATATATATATATATATATATATATATATATATATATATATATATATAAATAATAAACCCAAATACACAAAATAAACAACCAAAAAAAATAAAAAATACACAAAATAAACAACCAAAAAAAATCAAAGATAAATAAAAAATGCAGAAGTAGAGAAAGAGGAAAAGAAAATCATAAAGAATAATTGAAAGTATCTATAAGTGTTATTAATATGTTTTTCTATTTAATAATTGTGTCACGGATGTTTTTCCAAATGTTCAAATAAATTGTACAAATCTCTTTGAATTTCTATTCCAGTTTATAATTCTGAATTGCGTGATTATTATTATGAGAAGATAACATTATATATACACAGAAATTTTTTAAAACTTTCATTTTTGAATATACCATGCCAATCCTCTGCTGCGCCTATTCCCTTTACTGCGCTTATAATAATTTAGTTCATTGATAATGTAAAACGTGAATAGATTTATAATTCTATCCATAAATTAACTATTTTTAATATCAAAAATTATTTGACTGTATTTAAGTCATCATTTTCCACTGATATATATATATATATATATATATATATTCACCTAAACTATAATATAATAATGCTAATACTAAACCCGCGTTAAATAGATGCCTTAGATCTTACATATATTAGATAGATACTTATATATTTATGTTAGTGTCGACATACTTATAATATATGGTAGTATGAATTATTATATATAGAGAATGGAAGTTAACATGACATTAACTATTATTATATATTACCCATATAAGGAATATATATTTCTTTTATGATTAATTTACATAAAATTTTAAATATTATTTTAATAAGGTATTAATATATAAATTATTTTATTTGATGTTTTTATATATTTGTTATTAGAGAATATTCTTTATTACATTTTTTTATAACGATTTAAGATTAATCTAGATAAGTTAATATTCCTTGTAACTATATATGATTATCAAAATTAGTAGAGATATTAATTATTCGTATATCTCTACTAATTAGGCTATTTTTAATATATCAGTTTAGTTAATTTACACAAAATATTATATATCATTTTAATAAATTATTAATACATATTATTTTATTTGATGTTCTTATATATTTGTGAGTTATGTTATTTAATGTTTCAATATATTTATGAATTATGAATATGATTGACATATCCCACAATGATCAGATATAATATGTTATTTATATTTGATGGAATATGATTTTTTTAAAAATTGTGTAGATATAGCTCGATCAAAATTGAATTTTGCAAACGAATAAGAATGAAGAGAATATCAAAGAGAACAATAAAATATATGCATGCCACATTATATGCACTTGTGACATTCAATTTTTGATAAGGAGATATTTCAAAAATGAATGAAAGTAAAATATTATTAGTCTAGATATGAATGGAAACATGGAGGATAATCATATGTGCATGGATTCATATGGTTAGATGGAGCACCAAATATGGATAACCTTGATTGGAAAAATGATTTTGAAAAAAAAAATGATGATAATTACTTCCATTCTATTGTTCATGCTTGGAATTATCAGGAAGATCCACACCAACGAAACATACATGTATGTTATCAATCATCAGGTAATCTATGTTTTATGCAATATCTATATTTGTCAGTGTAACTAAAAAATTGTTATACATCATTAATTTTAGGCATGTCAAAATTTTATGCAACATCCATGTCTTTGAAATACAAGACAACTTACACAGGTGGATATGGAGAATGATTATGAAGAGCTACTTAATTGTGTAGAATGACATACAATGTGTAGAGAGGGTGTTTACTTATGTAATAAAAAAGGGAAAATGGTTTGTACGTAAGATTTTTAATCATGGATCAAAATTACATGAAGACTTAGAATAGGAGATAAAAAGTTTGAGCTTGCAAGAAATGATGATAGAGTCAATACACACAATCTCTAAATATTACAGCTATGGAGAGCAAATTTAGATTCGCACCCTGTTCTGCCCAAACACTCCATGTTCAAATACATTGCTAAGTATGTAACAAAGATAGAGAAGAGTTATGAAACTTATCATCAAATGTTGATGTGGCTTGCAAACATTGAAAAACTTGATGAATTAGTAGGAAAAGCATATAAAAGACTTCTAACTAAGACAATTGTTGAAAGAGACAGTGGGGAGAAAGAAACATGTCATATGTTATTGGAGCTTCCGTTAGAAGAGAGTAGTAGAGTATTTGTGAACTTGAATGTTTCATGTTAGGTGTTCAAACCTGTAGACAAAAATGAATACAATGATCATGAAGAGCACACAATGTCTTTCATTGATGGATACAAGAATAGGTCTTTTTCCATGGAAATCACTTCACTTATTGAATCAACCAGATCTTGAACATATAATCCAAGGTAGAAAAAAACAACAAATGGGAGGTAAGGAGTATTGATCGATGAAATGATCTTCATTGGGTAAAATTTGCTACGGAACATACACTCTAGATTCCATCAAGTATAAATTGAAAATGCAAACATGGGTTTTGGTGGTATATCTATTATTTTGGTTGGAGTTTTGGGTCAACTTCCTCCTGTTAGTGATAGACCACCATATGATAACAACAAACAAGCTAACATAGACTCTAGACTCCGTCAAGTATTCACTGAAAATGCAAACATGGATTTTGGCGGTATATCTATTATTTTGGTTGGAGTTTTAGGTCAGGTTCCTCTTGTTAGAGATAGCCCACCATATGATAATAACAGACAAGCTAAACCATTTTGGGAAGAATTCAAAATAGTTTTTACTCTGGATAAGATATTTAAACATGAAAGAGAAAGTTATGACCAATAAAGGTTTTGTCAGCTACTCACAAATCTAAGAGATACAGATCCGATAATAGATGATTGGAAGCTATTGATGACCAGAAAAAATGTTTCAATAGATAAAGCCAACAATGATAAAATTGACAATTGTATTCATTTGTTTTCCATAAATGATAATGTGCGTAACCACAATAAAATAAAATTATATTCATTGAAAAGATTGGTTACACGTATCATTGCAACCAAAGTAGGAAGTGCAAATGCACCAATGGGAGGTCCAAATGATGAACTTGATGTGTAGTTATTGATTACTATCGATGTAAGGGTCATGTTAGCTTCCAATTTTTAGATAAAAGCAAGTCTGGTAAATTGATTTCTAGGGTATATCAAAAGTATAATATACAAACCTAGGAGTACTCCACCAGAACCACCAACATATGTTATGGTTGAGTTTGATAATTACTCAGGAATATTGTTTGAAGATGCAACTCCATATGCAGTTCCAATTGCACCAATACAAAGGGGACACACCCAATTACTCTTATGGTTGGTTTGGGCATTAACAATACACAAGTCACAAGGTTTAACCCTTTCAAAATACACAATTGATATAGGTCAAAGAGAAATAAAAATATTAACATTTGTGGATATATTCTGTGTAAAGTCATTGGAAGGAATAAGAATATTACCTCCATTTACATATGACCACTATGAAAAACTAAAAAATAGAAAACAACTTTCCAAATGAAAAGTAGAGGAAGAGAGATTGAAACTTTTAGAGGAAAAATAATTTCATGTAATTACGAAAAAATGCATGTACTTATTCATTATTTGACATTTTATGTGATGTGTACTTATTCATTATTGGACATTTTATATGATGTGTATGGTACATTTTGATGAGTACTAAATAACTATTTAGATTAAAAAATTTAAATTGTGTATATTAAAGTTTTGGGTGATTTAATGTAATGTGTATTACGGTTCTATATGAATTAATGTAATGTATAAAATACATTTTGAATTTGATGAAAAACTTCAAATTATATGTCAAATAAATATGCAAAACACACAGTTGCTACTAGCATACCTATCTTAGATAAATCTATGTAAAAGACGCCGAGAGATATCATTCTCGAGGCGCCTATTCCACTTATATCACAAATACAATAAAAAATAAGTGCCTCGAGAATGATATCTCTCGACATCTTTTACATAAATTTATATAAGATAAGTATACTAGTAACTACTTATAAACTTAAACAAACGTGAATCAAATCCCACATTTTTAAAATCGAAAGTGTCCCTCACTCATTCCATTGAAATCATAAAATTTTTACAATAAATATAACATTAAAAATTTAGAATCAAACTTTTAAATTAACTAGAAAATAATCTAAAACCCCACATGATAATTAAGAAAAAAACCAACAAAAGAAACAATCAAATTATTTATATATAATAAACCATAGCTGTAAAATTATTTTAATTAGAGAACAGGGCCAAGGATCTCCTTCCCCGATTGAAAAAGTATTTTATTGAACTTTCATTTTGTGATTTGCATTTGCAAAACTTGGTAATGTACAGAGATTCAAATAGAGGTGATGCATAATCTGTTCTTTTAAAAAGAGTGGAATCCTCTGATCCTACGACAGAAATTGACTATTACTGAATTTATTAACAAATTTATTCTTATCGACTTTATTAACAAATTTATTTCTATTAATCAGTGACTTTAATCTATTCAAGATATTTTCACTCTAAATGTTTGTAGATATTAATTTATAAGATAATATTAAATAAAATATATATTTTTAAATTAATATTAAATAAAATATATAATCTTGGGATTGGGTTAGTTAAATTAATCAAGTTTTTAATGAAACTTTTTTTTTTTGGTTTTCTTAATGTTAATTGTATTTATGTTGAAATGTTTAATTGAATTAATTATATGACTCTTTAATGAAAAATAAGACCTTGTTTCTTAATAGTGGTGTTAGGATTTGTATGTTTAATAAGATTTTTTTTGTCAAGTAACTTTCAGCATTTAGATGCTCGAACTTAGGTCTTTAGTTTAATAAGAGTATAATTTAATTAAATAAATCAATTTTCTTAAATAATATTTTCAATAAGTTTGATTCAAGTGAGTGATAAATTATTTATAATAAGTGACTTTTGTTTGTAAAATAAATTAATTTTCTCAAAAAAAAAATTCAATAAATTTGATTCAAGTGAGTGTTAAATTCTTTATAACAAGTGATATTTTGTTTGTAAGATATATTTTTTTTACCTGATGGTGTTTTAGAGATTTCAAACCGAGATTTTATTTGACAATTTGGATTTTGGTTTTTCAAAAACTTTGGGTTTTATTTTCGTCTCTAGTCTTCTTTTTTTGATCCATCTAAGGAGTTAATCTCAAATGTTCCTATGGGGATCATACTATATCGTCTATGTGGATTAGAGTATATCATCTATCCTCAGTTCTTAGAAAAGAGGAAAACATCAAGCTTTTGGTGAACAAAGTGGGATCCTTTATGAAAGTTGATGATTTCTCATAGAGAATCAGATTTGTTAGACTCTGTGCTATCATGGATATCTGTAGACCTCTTTTCTACTCAGTGAATTTGATTTCCTTGCATGGCTCGTAGATGTAATTTCTCAGCTACGAAGGTCGCCCTTTTCATTACTTCCACTGTAAATCTTCCTGGGCATTGGATTGTTGGGTGTCCTTCAAGGCTTCGTGGGATCTTGCCTTCTCTCAATCAACAGGTTTGGAAAAGAAAGATGGGACTCCAGACTAGGACTTATTGTGGTGTAATCATGAAAAATTATTTTATCTTCTTTCCTTTTTGGTTTCTCAACCTCGTGTGGATATTTTGGAGGAGGCTCCCAAGGTTGCTTTAGCCCACGTTCGTTCTCTAACCCCTCCTTAACCGGTTGAAGAAGGTTCATCCTCTCTTAGGACCATTTTTTCAAAAATTTCTAATAATGTGGGAGTTATTTCTAAGAAGAAAGGTTGTAGCTCTGAGGCAAAATTGTTGAGAGCAACAATGGAGAATTTGGTGCGTGATGACGTGCAATGGACAATGGACGATCTTCTTTCTCGTCGAAGAAGAAGAATGGTTGTGACATATGGATAGTCTTTCAAGTTATCTTTTATATTTTTTCTCTGTTGGAGGTAATTTTTTTGGATAGCTTATGGTGTTAGTTCTTTGATAGATGTTGGTTGTTAACTAGGAGTTTGTGTTTAGTGACTTATTTTCCTTTAAGCCATAACGGTTATACTTTATTAGTTTTGATTGTTTTTTATTTGTTGACGAGTTATTGTTTGGTAGTCATTTTTATGTTATTTTTGGTATTAGAGGATTTTTTTTTTTTTTCTAATTTTATTAACCAAATTTATTTATGATTGTAAAAGAGTCGAGTCCCTTTAAAAAAAAAAATCCTTTACCACTAATAATTAAAAAAAAAAATACCATCTTTTTTTTTCATAAATTGTGATTGTTAAGTATATATATGATTAAAGTTCCCCATTTTATTTGATAAGCAATTTTTTTTCTTAATATCCTTTATTTTAATTCTTAATTAATCAAAAAAATATTTAGCTATTTATTAAAGATTCCCTAATGTTTTAGGCCAATAGAATTTGACTCCAACGAGAACCTCCTCCAAATATATACGTGAATAAGACTTGATAGGAAGGTGTTTTTATTTATGAGTTTTTTCCTCCACTCAAGTAACTTATGACATCATTGTCAACATAATTTAAAAGAGATAAAATATTTTTTATTATATTTTATATAATTAAGTGTTATTATTAATTATATATTATTTGATATCAAAAAGGTCATAATAATTACTATTATAAATTTTTGTCTCAGTAGTAATTTATTTTTTAATAAGAAAATTGGATGTAATATATTAGCTTATAAACTATGTAAAAGAAGTTAGAGCATTTAACAAAATGTTAATGATTTGGGTATGAGCGATTTGAATATAAATCCTAGACATAGGTATTGGTGTTTTCTCATTTTAATTTCAATACAGATATGGAACGCTTTTCAAAAGGCTTGTGAACAATTATTGGTTCAACTAGTGAAGTTGCTTGGCTCACAAAGAGCCCACCTAGGATCAATTCTTACTGCTAGCAAACCCTGACACGTGCAAAGGGATGAAGTCAAGATCCTGCCTAGGGCACTTTGGTGGAATGGATACCCCTCAATCCTTGACTCTTAGCTTAAGATCACTGCGTAAAATAGTGATTCATCAAAAAAATCAAATCCTCGTTCTTGAAAATGAATAACCATTGTTTTCTTATTTCAATAGTTTATGCAATCCTTAGTTCGAAGACAAAGATGGAATATATTCCAAAATGTTTATGTTGTAAGTATCTAGAATTAGGTCAATTATACTTTAATCATTGAATTTTGAAACATGATTTAAAAATATTTATAATTTTATAGAATGCTTATGATTTTGATCTCTGGGATTTAAACATAAAATTGTCATTGTTGCACAAGGGCAATGTTTCTTCCTCAAATAAAACTTCACATGTTTAAGCTAAATTTTTTTTTGCTAGTTTTGCATTTTCATAGCTCAATATTCTCTTAGCCTTCAATTTTAGTACAAATATAGATCATTTTCTAAAAGGCTTGTGATTTTGGTTTTTAGGATTAGGTAAATTATTCTCTAATCATTGATTTTGGAGGCCAAGTTGAAACACTTTACATAAAGCTAATTATTTGGATGGTTGGAAATTTGAACATAAAATGCTCATTTTTGCTCATGGTGAGCCATTTTTTTTTTCATTTCAAGTTTCTTATCTGGGTAAATACTGCATTACTATGAGTATTATCAACATTAACATTATTATTTATTTGGATTTAGGTTTTTTGTAATAGGATTTTATGGTCTTTGTCATGGATATAGTTTGTAGTTATAGTTAGTTTAGTTTTATTGTGTGTAGTGTTAATGAAAAACTTGTGCCTACTCTGTTTATATTTGGAGATTGAAGTGTTTGATATTTTAAACTCAACAAACATTACAATAAAATGATTTGATACTTATTAGATTAGAGTATTTCCAATTCTGTAGTTATAATTACAAGCAAGTTATTGCATGAGAATATATTTAACTATTTACATAAATCAAATACTATGTCCATTAATTTATTGTAACCTTTCAAGAGGAGTTTTTAAGTTTTCTTAACATAGAACATGTCATTCATCGAAGTGATCTAGGAAAAGACTCTGATAAAATGGTTTAACAGTTAGTAAACTGGAGCATTTCTAATTTTTTGCTTAGTTTTTGAAGGAAATGACAAACAACTGACTTTATTTTTATGTAAAAAATTTAAGGCATGTACTACCTGGACAAAATAGGGGAATTTGTTATCTACCTTTTATGCTCATAGTGAGAGCTCTCTTCTACATTTGAGTGAATATCTCACCATTTATAGTTTTTGTCTCTAGCATATGCTCTATCGCTTAAATACTTTGAGATTGATTATTTGACTAGTTTGATTAATTAGGATACATGTGCTGCATCAGGGATAATTAATATCAACAAAAAATTGTTGATAGAGGAATAATCATCCAAGGCCATGAGAGTCAATGTACTACTATGGTATTCATCTAAGATTGCAGAAGATGAGTAATGTGAGCTAAATCCATTTTTATTGATATAGGGTTTTATTGATGATATTTTACAATAATATCATGTTCAAGTGCTCTTTTGTAATTTAAAAAAAAATAATTTTGACAAAATATAAATTATATAAAATAATGACACAAAATATATATTTATATTTTTATATTGATAATTTTTTTTATTTTTAAATCCTATTAAAATCATAGAACTATATAATGAATTAACGACCAAATAGAATATGCAAACTATGAGGTCAGTTGTATGGAACCAACTCAAAATTTATACCCGAGGGACATTCCAATTTTAATTTAACATACCCACTTTAGAAAAAATAGAGGTGAACCATAATGTGCCTCCAAAAATAGTTAAATGCTAAAATGCCACATGATAAACAGATGTTTAACTTCTCGTGCAATACGTGTTAAGTTATTTAGTTGACATGTGTTGCAATCTAAGCAAAGGCAAGCGAGCAACAAGTTTTGTTGTCATTGAAAATGGGGTAAATATTTAAAAACTTAATATACTATGTTGAACACTAGTTAACTGTAAAATATCACTGGTAATTTTGTCTTTTCTCACTATTGTGTTTAGATATGACATGTAGTAAAGGAGCCATGTGTTATCACATTTGTCATTGTTGGCCCAAGTACAAGCCATCTAGTCGTTTATGTGAAATGATATTGTAGGTGGCTGCTAAAATGCATTAGAGAAAGAACAAGAATAATGCAACTAATCTGTTTGAAGAGCTATGGATTTAAATTTTTGTTTTTGAATGTTATCATTTTCCTTTATTTTATTTGAATTAGATTCGATCATTGGCTTTTTTTTTGAAGTGTATTTATAATGGGGAAGCCCAAGGGGAAACATCGTTTGGATAAATTTTATCATCTTGCAAAAGAACAAGGTTACAGGTCTCGAGCTGCTTTTAAAATTGTACAATTAGACACTAAGTTCAATTTTTTCTCCTTGGTGAGTTCCCTTCTGGATATTTACATAGCCCCTAGCAGGTGGATGCAGGTCAAAGAATTTTTTATGAGCTACTTTCTTTAGTTTACTAATTTTTGATAATTGTTTTCCTACAGTTAGATTTTCCATTCTGCAATTATTTTAATATAAAGTTTACATCAGATCCACCAAAATATTAGCATCATATAAAGTGTAATATGGATGAGCTCTATGTATTTAATCCATATACTACTTTGAAAGTAATATAAACAATTTATTTTTGGAAAAAAATGATTTAATTTTTAAAATTCATATTAAGGTTGACCACAATAATAGAAGCAAATATTTTGGAAAAACTTGCTCAATTTTTTAAATTCATATCAAGGTTTTGGATTGCATCACATGGTTCATCATACAAAATGTATCTCATTCAAGTGAAAAGATCTACTAACTATTCTATATCTGAAAATGATTCCTATTTGTAGGTGGCCATGAAGCATATGCCTATAAGTAGTTTGATTATTGGGGTTGATTTAGTACCCATTCGGCCCATTAGAGGGGCCTTCTATTTAAAGGAAGATATTACTACACCAAAGTGTAAGGCTTCTATCTAAAAATTAATGAGGGAGAGTGGCTATAATATGTTGGATGTTGCACTCCATGATGGGTCCCTTAATGTGGGAGGTGCTTGGGCCTAGAAAGCCACTACTCAATATTCTTTGGTCGTGGATGCACTAAGGCTTGCTATTGAATTTAATGGCTCCGAAGGGAACTTTTGTCTCTAAGGTATGAAAGTCCAATTTTTTGCTTGTCATCTTCATGTTTTTCACAAAAAAACCTATATATTTAATGACATCAATGTTTTTTTTGCTTAACTTGTAACATCAAATATAGATTTTTTTGATTAGTTTGTAATTGATTCTGACTAGTTTAATCTTAGATAACCTAGAAAATGTAATTTTTAATGGATAGATTAATGGAGGCTACTAACAAATTCATCTAGTTATATAAATAATCATTAATAAGAAAACATAATAAGAATGAGAAAACCTACATAGCTTGGAATCCATCCCAAAATTATACATCAAAAGAATAAGATATATTTTGTTTTGGAGTGACAGATCACAGTGAGTTGTATTGTGAGTCTTCTGGAATTAGCTGCATAGAAATAATTTGATCTGATGTTTTTTATCTTTATAAGATCCATCATCAAAAGAAAGGACCTAGAAAATATTTGCTCTGATGTTTCAGGTTCTCTCTATAGGACCCATAATCTAGAATTAACCATGTAGTAATGATTTGCTCTGATGTTTTGGGTCTCTCTATAGAACCCATCATCGGGAAAAGGATTCTAGATGACTCACAATAATATACATTATATTCAACCAATATCTTCTTTCCTAGTTCTATACATATCTACTCTTTCTTCACTCATAGTTTTCCATTTCAAAGAGTTAACTACTGGCTAATTGCAAGAACTTACTAGTTCTCTTGCCATGTTTTTCACATATTCAAGGAGAAAATTATCACAAGCTTGAATATGTAGGAAAAGATCAACAAGTTTAGCTTAACACTTGGCATCTAAATTTGCTTAAATCCCTCCAAGACTCTATTAACAAGGCCATTCTAAGCAAAATCAAAGAATTCTGACCACGAGACCACATCTAGAAGACACTTTCTGTTAAACAATTCATTAACATTTTGAGTACATCCACAATTTGCAATTATGACAATCAGGACAGTCTCAGCTACAATATCTGAGAAAAACCTACTTTTAGTTAATCTTGGAAGATCTCCAAACCAAAATTGCCAAGATCTATAACAGGCTCTGGTGAATAGCTGATTTATTTTTAGGGATGGGTATTGAAGATGAAATCCCAAAATTACCAAGATCTATAACAGGCTCTAGTGAATTTTCTATTTGTAATTGAATAAAAGCTCTATTATATAGTGTTTTCTCATCTTTATTTAATTTTTGAAACATGATTGATGTACAACTCATCAAAATATCTTCAAGAGTTTGGATATGTATGAGACTTTGAGGGGTCTTATTTTGAAAATAAATTATGTGTTTTGTGGTGAAAAGTGTTTGGCTATAACTAATTGTGTCAACAACGAACAAAATAAACCCTGCACCTCAAATATTTACATAATAAGGATGCTTACTATATTTCCATATTTATTGAGGCTGATATATTTTTTAAACAAATGAAATGATTATACAATGTAGTGTTATATTTGAGTACAACTCTGGTGTAGATTTGACATGGTAGAATCTTCACTAGGAGTTTCTATATGCTTTTAAAATTTTGTATTTATTTTTCTTGTCATGAAAGAATTTATGCTAATGAAACAAGTCTTACCTTCTCAACAAGAGCATATGAACCAACAATCAGAACATGACCAACTGTAACAACGATAAGGGCAAAGAAGAGTCTATTATTTGGAATATAAGTTCTTCAAAAAATGGATGGTAGGGTGGCTTGAATTAGTCCTAGGAATACCAATGTTGAGATAGTTACTATTAGTGAACATTTACTCTAGCATTGTAAAGCTCTGGTATTGCCAACTTTTCGTCTTTGGTATCGGCCACTTCTCTATTATCGAAGCCACGAATGGAAGTCTCTCAACCCTATGCAAAATCGAAGGCCAAGAAGATAAGATTAAAATTAATGTAATTAATGAATTTGTAAACTCTCAATAGGAGAGACATAGATATTTTAATTATTTAAATATATTTTCTTTGATTTGAGACAGACAACCACTGTCAAATATTAATGTTAATAGGTGGGAATTCTAGCGTTTTGGACACATTAGCAATTATACTGACATACAAGCACTGTTCATTATGTCATCACTCCACCCTATAATAACATGTATTTGATTTTAGCCAATTAAAAAATAGATAAATGTTTTTTTTCATATTTTTGTTAATTAATATGCATCTTAGCTAATGGTAAGTTTTAATTTTCTCAAAGCAAAAAAAATAAGGAGTTTTAATTGGTGGAAAAGGGACAAATTAATCAAAAGTTAAACAAAATTGAATGCTTTAGTTACTCCCTTTCGAGACTAATAAGGAAAACTTTTTAAAATCTTTTCGACTACAAATTATAAAGGTTTTAAAATATGTTTTGTGTATAAAATATGTAAAAGATTTCTTTTGATCGATTTTAATAATAATATATGTTAGGTTCAATAAATGATTTGAAATTTATAAAATATTTTTTGGAGCTCAAGTTTTATAAGTGGGGGTTTATTAAATTGAGTTCTCATATAGGGTCCTTTATATTAGGGATTTCATAGGTCAAGAAATCAGTATTTGTAGAATACTTACATTCAATAAATGCATGTTGTTATTTAATGAAGATCTTTATAATTTAACGTATTCCGTTATTAAAAAAGAACCTATCATTCTAAAAGATGAACATTTATTATTTTATAATTAGTTGTAATATTGAATTAATAGTATAATAAATAATTTTGTATTAATTAATTTATTTTAAAGTCATCCCATTGTATGATAATTATAATTTTAACGTCTTTTATATCAAATTTATACATAAGAACTAAATAATTAATAGAGAAAAAAATATTTATTTTTCAATAATCTTTGTAAAGAGTGATTTGTAGTTGTCTTTGACTTTATCCACACCAACATTTATAATCTTTAGATTCTTTTCAATTGCACCCATTGAAATATTCTCAGTTGAAGTGCCTAGGAAAATAAATAACATTAGTATAGATATCTTAAATATATTTATTTGAAAAACACCAATATATAATAATGTCGAGGTACCTATCTTGGATTTGTCACATATTATATTGATTAATAACTCCATTTCCTTCTTTTTAAATTCCTTGTTGATCATGATTGATGGTATTATTTTAATATGTATCATTGTGTTAGGCTTGATTTTTTTGGAGAGAAAATAGGTCCAAATTTCAATAGATGCCTAGGATATTTTGATTTTTCAATCAAATTCTTCAAGCAAGATGGAAAAAAATACATATGAAAGTCAAATTGACATTAAATTTAAGATCAAATTTGTCCTATGATAGTCAAATGCATGTAAAATTTAAGGTCATCCATTAATTTTTAATATCTCATAGAAATTATAGTTCACCACCATCATCGACTACCATTGTAGGTTTTTCTTATCGATGTAAAAATAAAAATATATCAAGATAATTTAAAATTTTATACCCAAAATGAGAAAAAAGAGAAATATTTTTTAACACCTTAGTTAACGAAAGAAAAACTTGGATAAATAAGACCCATGTTTACTTTTATACAAAATTAGTTCATTGGGCATTTAGATTCAAAATAAATAATCAAGTTTTCATTGGTTATCCTGATTTTAGAGTTCATATTTAAGTTATGATTGTAGATGTCACTATAAGCATGTATTATCACACTATATAGTGAGAATGATAAGAGAAAATGAGCTTCATCCTAAATTTTATTTGAGTTACACATTTCACATAATCTTATCTCAAAAGGGGCTTTTGGAATAGTCTATCTAAAACAATTGCTATAAATTTCGTGTTAGTTCTTAGTTTTACAATCATAATTTTATATTTGAATCTTTCAAATATATATGGATATGATGGATGTTCAATTTTACAATTGATATATCTTTGTGGTGTGATAAATTTCTTTTATCATTGATGTTTTCATCCTTCCAAATATTTTCAAAATTTTAATTTTGGATCACCATTATATGAGAGGAATATTTCATCTTAGATGTTAAAAAAAATTAACTATAATTTATAAAGATTTACATTCTCCAAAAATATTTCTAATAGGAAAATAGGCTAGAGGGTGAGAACACCATAGCAGTGGATTGCATCCACCATTCCTCCCCTAATAATAAATTCTTATAGTGCTTGTACGAAATGCATCCCCTTACATTGTAATTAGTATAAAAAATACATAAGGAAAATTTTCATAGCTAATTAGATTACTCATGGAAGCTCTCAATTTCTTAAAAAAATACAAGATTGGGTTGTAATTTGGTAGCTTTGGTACATTAGTAAGAACTGTGAGACAAGGGTTATTTACAAGGTATTACATGCTCGAAAAGATTTGTTAGTGGTGAAAGATGATAAAATATGAGAATCCCAAAAAGGTGTAGTACATTCATCCTTTACCCTAATGAAAAATGATTAATGTGTTTGTGTGTTAAATGGGTTCCCTTTATACACCTAAATATGGCCCCCTTCAATTTATTTAGTATTAATTTATGTTTATTTAATGAACTTGTGTATGTATGGATATTTTGATCAAAAGTAGGCAATATAGGCACTATTTCTAGTTTCCAATTTCTGGCTTCCTAAATCCCCTATTTTTATTTATTTTTATCTTATCTTATGCTTTAAATCCATTTTAATATAGGTGCACAAGTGCTTGTCTCCTTCCCTCTTTTTAATTCCTAGATGTTGGAAGTTGGCATGAATAGTAATATTAGTAGTTTTTGAAATTAAAATAATGAAATTGTATTTCTAAAGATTAAAAAGATAGATACATGCACAATCAATAAAGTAAGTGTGTGAAAACACACCCATGAGAAAATTACTTCAAAATAAGTAAGTGTATGAAATCACACCAATGAGAAAATTACTTCAAAATTAAAATTAGGTTATAAGTTCAAGACAAGAGTCATAAAGCCCAAGGCCACCCAAACTACATCAAGGGAAAAAATATGTTTCTGCATCTTTATGCAAAATGCACATATATATATATATCCAAACTACATCAAGGAAAAAAATATGTGTCTACATCTTTATGTAAAATGCACGCACACACACACACACACGCGTGCATGCACACACACACACACATCCAAACTACATCAAGGAAAAAATGTGTCTACATCTTTATGTAAAATGCACACACACACACACACACACACACACACACACACACACACACACACACACACACACGCGCGCGCGCGCGCGTGTGCGTGCACACACACACATCCCATAATAAAATTAGGTAACCAACACTACCAACCCTGAGGAGGGAGCAGAAGGAGGTGGTGGACCTTAAGGTTTTTCTCCTTAATCACCATAATGAGGGTGCATATTATTATGTATGGCTCCCAACCTTCTTGTTCATCTTACTTCTCAACCTATGGTTGGGGAGGGTAGATAACCAAATTCAAGCAAGGAAACTTTCCTTACACATCCCATCCTCTTTGTTCATCTGCACCATCTTGTAGGGATGGATATCCTTCATGGCCACTATAAATTCCGAAAGTGGAGAGGAGGATTAGAAAATAGAAAGTGGTTACAATTTATACATTGCACTCTCCCACATTCCTTACATCCTTGGTCTTTCCCTAGAGAATCATGTTTAGGGGAGCTAAGAGGAACTATGTTAAAAATATAATGGGAAATTTATTAGTGTCCAATTAGGGTGTGAAGGTGCTACACCTTCAATGCCACCGTCTCTACTTGAACATATATTTGAAACATTACATTAGATATAACATAAATTATGATAGTGGTAAAATAATATTTTTTTAAATTCTTACGATTAAAAACTTCATATTTTATGTCTTTCCAAAGCTAAAAGAGATTTTCAATGCAAAAAATATGCCAAAATATCTTGAAGTTTTTAGGTAGGATGGCAAATTCCCTAAGAAGTATGATATTCTAAGAAAAAGGTTGTGTCTAAATGGTTTCAATAAGGAATGAGTCTAATTCCAAGTCTATTGAGCTCACACATAAAACCAATAATGTGCTTAATTCATTCAAATTTACTATTGGGAATTGAGGTGTCTCAACCTTGATAAATTAAGATAATGTTACTATTCACAATCAAAATTCATGTGACGAGGTGGTATTGGTGAGTTGGTAATGACTATGCAGGTGATGATGTAGATTGTGGATGAGTTTTCATGGTCCATGGAGGAATCTACATGAGATAATGTTGATGTGAATGGAGTGGGGCATCCCATTCCACTAAGAGACAAGCTGGTTGTCTTTAGTGAATCACATGCTTCTAATTTGGTGAAAAAAGACAAGGGTCATGGTATGGGGTCAAATTTATAACAGGCTCCATGATTCACATGTCTAGGAAAGGTCAAAAGGTGATTACAACACCTTTTGAAATCTTGTGTTCGCATGTGAATAAGAAGATAAGGTTTTTTTGTTATTACTTGGCCTCACATGTGTGGATGGGGTAACATGTTTGGAGTGACATGAAAGTGGAGGTAGATTTGCTAGTGTTGGGAATAAACCGGAAGCACACAATTGATTACCAAACCAAGCAACTTAATATGCAGAAATTAACCAGATTCACCAAGTAACTAGAATTTAGAATAACACATGATATGAGAGACAATACACAACTTGTATTAACACTTTATACAGAAAATAATACAATAAAGAAGATGCCACTTCTTCTCCACCACCTCTTCAGAGGCTCGCCACACCTCAAGTGAACAGTAATTCTTCTCCCCAAAGCTCTCCCTCTCAGGTCCCAACACCCAACTCAAAATACAGAGTTGGTGTTCACCTCCTATGCTCCACGCACACCACAAGTGCTCCACGCACTCCACAAGTACTCCACGTACTCCACAAGTACTCAAGGTACTTCAAGTAGATCTCCCATGAACCTGCAACAACCTGCAATTCAACAGACCATACTTATGGAAGGAACTCCCTTGACTTCCTCTTTGCTCTATCCGAGTACACACCTGTACTCCAAGTAGATCCTGCCTGATACTGCTCCTTGTTGTGTTGCTGTCTATATGATCCTGCACACCTGCAAATCAACCCGGTTCTGCACACCTGTGAACCTTGACCTTGCACACACATACACCTGCAGATCAATGATCTTACTTACCATGTAGATCTCCTATATAGGCCATGCACCTGTGACCAAGATCCTACACACCTGAAGAATCCTGCTGACTCTCCAAAACCAGCACCTACACCTGGTACATTGGAACTAGGAGGAACACCCTTGCTCACCTCACACACAGAAGGAACAAACTTTGCTCAACTCAAACTAGAAAAACTTTTCCAATACAACCATGAGTCTATTATATAGATCTCATCCAAACAATGATTAGACATCTAATTACAATAATTAGATCCGCAGCTCTCAATCTAAAAATAGATCTAAACATGCAAACACTTGGTTCATTAGCTAACTGCCCATAATAAGCTCGCAGTTGAACCACACAGGTGATCGATGTCGGTCCCTGTCTGCCTGGAGGTGACCAACGCCAGCCGACCCCTGACCGACGTCGGTTGCTTCTCTTCACTATCCTACCGACGTCGGCTGATCAGACTGACGCCGGTTGCTCTGACGCTTAGCAACCTTCAGCAACCCCTCCAATGGCTTTCTCCGTGTCTGCATCAGTGAAGCTTTTAGCTCCACACCCTAACAGATAGAAGTGGGAGATTCACTTTTGACCCTAGTACATAATGCCAAACATGTCCAATAGTGTGCACTTTGGGTCACATGGAAATATGGTGCCACTTTTATCTCTCCTCATGAATTCATCTATTTCTCCCTCCCTTTGGTAAATTCTATATATGTTTGTTCTCCTTTGTAATTACAAGTTCAAGATTACAAGAGAGTTGTGGAAGGCATTAAAGCTCTATGGAACCAGTTTCTCTCTTGAGTAATATACATGTGATGCTCATGTGAAGGTTTTCTTTACAAGTGTGTTGTAATTGGTGTTGATTGTCAATAATACATTGATCTACTTTGGAGTGTGGGGTTTTTATCCTGAAAGGCTTTTCCCCATGCAATCACATGTTATGATATGCTGTTATTTTTAGTTGTATATGTTTTTATTATAATTCTATAACAAGTCCAAATTGGTTTGCATATTTTCCTCTCAAGGTTTAGTGTAAGAAATTATTTCTATGATATCATATTCCTTTCAAGTGGTATCAGAGCTTGGCTAGTTTTGGTTCTAGTTGTGGGTTTGTTGGATTTTTTGAGCTAATCCAGTTTTGAGTGGGAGCTTGTGCAAGAGATATTTAGAGTTTTTTGTTGTAGGAATTTTAAGATGGCAAGAACATCGGGGAGAATAGAGGTTGAAAAATTTTTAAGGAGCAATTTTGAGATGCGAAAGCTGAAAATAGAAGATCTGTTGATTGAGCGAGATCTATGGGATGTTATTGATGCAAATGTTTATAAACCTGTAGATCTAGCTGAAGCATATAAGTATTATGTGATGGACCAAAAAGCTAAAGGTATCATCAGATTGTGCCTAGCATATTCTATACTAATTAATGTCTACAAAGAGACCACACCGAAGAAGATGTGGAAGAAACTAGGTGAGATCTACCAAGCTAAATATTTAGTAAATATAATTTTCTTGAGAAAGAAGTTGTATTCTTTGAGATTGAAAGAAGGTGGACAAATTGCAGACCACCTGGAAACATTTAATATGTTGGTTTCTCAATTAGTATTAGTTGGTGTGAAAATGGATAAGGAAGAGAGATGCCAAAATTTTCTTTGTTCTTTACTTGACTCATGGGATTCTCTTGTTATGGATATAGGAAGTACTTCTATAACCTCGAAAGTTGAGGATGTTATGGGTTCTTTGCTTTCTGAATAAATGAGAAGGAAATTTTTATTAGTGCCAAAGTTGCCCTAAATGTTCAAGGAAGATCTAAATAAAGAGTTAAGAAGAATGAGAAACATGAGAATTTTAGATCCAAGTCCAAGGGGAGATCCAAATATCCTAAAAATTCCAAGGTGAGATGCTAGAATTGTGACAAACATGGTCACTTCTGATCATATTATAAAGAAGAAAAGAAGAAAATGAAGAAGCATGATTCTGATTTTGAATTCGAGAAGGAAGATAGTGATGCATTCATTACAGCCTTGGCAACCCATGTAGGTAATGATGCATGGTTAATTGATTTAGATGCATCTTTTCATATGACCTCTAATAGAAATTGGTTTTCTAAGTATGAATAATTTGATGGAGGCAAGGTATACTTGGGTGATGATTTTATTCTAATCATTATTGGTTGTGGTAGAGTTAAAATCATATTTCTAGATGGAAAGAGTAAATGGTTTGATGTTGTGTTACATATCCTTGGGCTAGCTCACAACTTATTATCAGTGATCAAACTAATAGATGGGGTGTGAAGGTTGTCTTTTCTGAAGCAAGTTGTAATATGGTTAGAGGTGCTAAGGTGATAGATAAAGGTGTAAATATTACCACTTTGTACAAGATTTATACATGCATAGTTGAGTGCAATAGTACTTTTTTGAAGACTAAATCTAAGACTACTCCATTAGATAAAGAGGTAATTACTATTTATGTAGATGGTCCTAGTTTTTGGGTACTTAAGGGTGTTCATTCTATGGATTTAAAATTGCATATATTGAAGACTATGTTATGGCACCAGAGACTTAGCCACATTGGAGAAAAAGGTCTTAGGGACTTGAAGAATAAAGACCTTGTTGAAGGTTTGACAAATTATAATCTTGAATTTGATTTCTATGAACATTGTGTTTATGGTAAACAAAACTATGTTTAGTTTTACTTGAGTTCTCATAAATCTTATGGTGTATTGGATCTTATTCATTACAAAGTTTTTGTTCCTGTTAATGTTCCTTTGATTTAAAAATATACATATTATGTTTCATTTATTAATAGTTATAATAGGATAGCGGTTTATTTTATAAAGAGTAAATCTGAAGTTTTCAGCCATTTTAAATAATTTAAAGCAATGGTAGAGTTGTAGACTAGAAATAAAATTAAGTGTTTGAGGATTGACAATGGTGGTGAATTTTTATCTAATGATTTTGATAGATTCTATAAAGATTGTGGTATACATAGATAGAAGACAACTTCATATTCACCTAGTTATAGAAAGAATGAATGGGACATTGATGGAGAAGGCTAGGAGTAGGCTTAGTGGTGCTGGACTAGAATAAAGGTTTTGGGCTGAAGCTATAACCACTACTTTCTACCTAATCAATAGGTTTCTTACATCATCACTTTTTGATAAAAGTCCTATAGAGGCATGGTCTAGTTTTAAGCCTTCATTGAGACATCTTTGAGTTTTTGGTTGTAAGGCATATACACATTTACCAAAGGAGAAGTGAACAAAGTTAGAGAACAAGGCTATGAAATGTATCTTCATTGGCTATAGCTATGGTGTGAAAGGATATAAGCTTTGGGGTCCAGTACCACAAAAGGTATTATATTCTAGAAGTGTTATTTTTAGAGAAACTAAGACTTATTATGTTATACAATGGCCAGAGCAAACAAAAAAGAAAGAAGTGATTCAACTTCCTCCTATACCTGAGAAAGTTGATTCAAGGCCATGATAGAGATAATAAGTTGAGGAAGCTCTGAATATTTTGAAGAGGAGGTAGATGAAGAAGAACCTCCACCTAAACTTGTTTGAAGGTATATAAGACATATAAAATCACTAGAAAGGTATTTTCATAATGATTAGAGATTCATATTTGTTTTGATTACTAACATTGATGAATCGAGATCTATAAAATAAGCTTTGGGTATGAATGATGAAGAATCCTGGAAGATTGATATGGAAGAAGAAATGGTAGCTTTGAAAAAGAATGATACATGGGACCTTGTATCATTAATTAAAGGACATAAGCTTATTGGAAGCAAATGGGTGTTTAAGAAAAACATTGGTTCATATGGCAGTGTTAAAAAGTACAAAGCTTGGTTAGTTATAAAAGGTTACTCTTAGGTTGAGAGTGTTGATTATGGTGAGATATTTTCTCCTATTGCTAATATGACATTCATTATATTATTACTTTCTATTATAGTAGCTTAGATTTATAGATCAAGCAAATAAATGTAAAGACTAATTTCCTTCATGGTGATTTGGATGAGGATATTTATATTACACAGCCAGAGCACTACATGGTAAAAGGTAAAAGAAATCTGGTTTGGAAGTTAAATAAATCCTTGTATGGTCTTTGTTTTATTTTTTTTGGGAAACTAGTGCTTAGTTCCTAAACAATAAAGGCCCTGCATTAAGGGAAAAAATGTAATTAAATATAGATTTATATCAAATTAATTACATAGGGAAGATAAGTAACTTATCTAGAAAAATAGACAGAGATAATTACTTCAAAGCCTAAAAACTATTGTGCAGGATTGGGAAGATGTCAGGAACCTGGATCTAACTTTCATTCAATGAAAGGATAGGAGTTGCAAAAATAAGACACTTTGAGGTCTGACGCTAATGTCCACTCCTACCACTATTGTCCAAACTAGTCACAAAGATATGATTTTTTTGGGTTTTGTTCACTGTCCCTATGTGAGCCTGCCTATGAAATTTTGGATGATAAATATCAACATATCTCATTGTATAGCTATTTTAATCTTTAGACCCTAGGTTTATCTACACACAAAAAATAACAAATACATAAAAATCAAAAGGGGGAAAAATAGGTTAGGAGAAGTATGATCACATGATCTAAAACCCCTACTAGCTTGATCACTACCTATATTAACCCTTAAACTAGGGTCTTAGATCAAATGTAGTTCTCCCTTAGGGAATGTGCATAATCAATGTGCATGGTAGATGTAAGAATTAACTTTCGCCTAGGCCCTTCCTTGATCAAGCATGCAAATCTATGTGTGATGCAAAATACTGAGCTATACTATTGATTGATTTTTAATTATGTACTATGCTAAAGTAGTAAGTGATAAATATAAAATTCCTTGTGAAGTATTTTATATAAGAGACTCTTTATTTTGAATTTGGAAGTTTTATTCACATTAGCTGACATTTAAAAATACCAACAAAACTTAAGAGATGGGCTAAGAAGGGCTTAAGACCTCTTGGGTGAAGATAAATGACCATTGGGACTCAAAATTCAAAGGGATAGGAGTGTTAAAAATGGCAAACCCTAAGGTATAGTTCTATAGTCCAATCCCATTACTCTTATCCTATAGGCTCAAGACTTGGGGGATAAAATCAGTGTAAGAAATAAAGTCTGGCTGAGTTGGAATGACCATTTAGAAGGCTAAGAATGATTGGTTATGGACCAAAAAGGTGATTCAAGCATGAAACAAGACCAAGATAAGTAAAATAAAATACATGGCTAATGTGAACAAGGCTCATATTCTTGAGTTGGAGTCTCCTGTGAAAGGACTATGAAAAGACATGATATGTGTGGTTTCTTGACCAATTTAGGGTGTATACATTTCCCCCATTTTATTTTAGTGATGCAATAAAATTAATTACTAGAGTAAAAGAAAGAAAAAGAACATGCGTACCTAAACCTACCCACATGGAGATAAATGTGCTATAAAGGTCCAACTCACTTCCTGGCTAGGGAAGTGGATGGAGATCCAAATAGTGCTTGGAGAGAGAAGGAATGCATGGAGTGGATTACCCCTATACTAAATTTGAATGTGGAATCCATGTAACATGGAGAAGGAGGGCAATGCTTGCTCCCATGCTAAATCTGACTAAAGATGAGAAATGGTCAAAATCCCAAAACTAATGTTTGTCCTCTATCCCACATAAAATCATGTAATCTAGAATGTGTGTACAAAATATGTATGCTATGAAGAGAAAAATCTGTTATGCCCCCACTCTGAATATCTGAACTAGAAATAAAAAATGCTTTGAGGCCCAAAACCAATGTCTATTCTCTATCTTTCATAAATTCAAGTAGTCTGGGTCTGGGTAATGCAATGGATGAACTACTCCAGATGGCCATGAAATCCAACCTAGAGTCAACCTAGGTATAACTGGGTGTAATCTGAAAATCTAGTCAATGTGCAAGAAGAGAATGGCCTATCTTGCCATTCCATTTGTATAATCTTGAGTGATGATGAACATGAACATCTGTGTCATGCCCCCAAATCTAGTATATGAGTGATGCATTTGTATAATCTAGTAATCGATATAACCACATGTGATATGACATATCTTGTCATGCCTCATGTGCAAAACTGGAGACCAAAACATTGTGCTCTACACTATACTTGTAGTCTGCTATCTGATTCTGTAACTGTGTCATACTATATGAAGCTATGTTTGAGACATGTAGTAATGTACATGCCCTAAAATATGGTATATAAGTTTGTATTTGTATCAAAATTGCTATGTTTCCATATAATTTAAACCACTATTTCTAAATAGTTTGATCAAAATTGCTATGGATCCATATGATCTAAACCACTATATCTAAATAGTCTATGTATCTGTAAACTAAAGTTATATCCCTTTGAATGTCTTGAGTAATACAGAGTGACCCATGTAATATGAATCACTATATATCTTGACCATTCTGAGTTGAATCTAATAATCTGATTGTTGGATGTATACGAACCATGGTGTATATACCTATGAGAGTGGGTGGGTATGATGGGTAAGTATAGGAATAGGAATAGTAGGAATGATGCCCCCTTTTGGGGAGAGGGATAAAATTTGTGATAAAGGAGGTTGAACCAAAAGTGATGACTAGTGGCATAATAATAAAAACAAGGTTTGGTATGGTGTGAATAGTTTGAGAGGTTATTTGATTAGACTGAGTTGTTGAAAGTGGGACAAATTTATATTGGTGATGACCAAGGTATGTGTTTGAGTATAAGAGAAATATAGAGGTGTTCATACCATATTAGGTAGATGAGGTAGTAAGAGAGTGAAATTTGATTGATGTCAAAGGTATCGTTGTCATGATTTTGTGGAAGAAAATGGTTTGAATAATGGGGTTATGGGGTTCAAGTTATGGGCAAAATGGTATTTTACTTTGATTGAAAGAGTTGAGTAATATAGGAAATTGGATTGATTCTTGATTCATTTGTGCATTGACTAGGTTGAGATCTTGAGCTCTAGAGTAAGAGAGATGATCACCTTCCACAATCGAGTTTGAGTAGCTGGTAGCCTAGGTTCAGGCTGGTGGTGATGTGACCCTGGTAAGTAGCTCAAACACTTGGTTTTTACCTATTTTTAGGATTGTTTTGGTTGGTTTGAGATCTTTAAAGTAGACTAGGAAAATTTTTACTAGTTATAACAATCATATCCTACATCCAACACTCCTATCTAAGTTTTAGTGCTCCTATTTAGGTTACAATGCTCCTGTCCAATGATATTGTCCTGTACCCAATGATGTTGTCTTGTAGGTAGGATTTTTTAAGATGATATTTTTTTAGTTGTTATTATTTTTTCTTGGCTGTGATTTGGCATTATGGGCTGATATATGTGTTGTTTTTGGTGTTTTATAGGGTGAGGTATGGATGATAGAGTTTCATAGGGGTTAGGTGATGGAGACATTGAGGCTGTTACCATTATTTGCTGATGAGAGAGCTATCATGGATAGGGAAGGGTTAGGTCATGTGTGTGACCTAGGTATAGTGTAGTGGGATAGGTATCTGATTACTACCTTATGTGGGAGGTGGAATTTAGATACATGTACTTTTTGGCTTCCTACATGGGAGATTATTATAACTCTAGAGGATGTGTATTACATTTTGCATTTATCAATTAGTGGACATCATGTGACATTGTAGGATGACATGGGTACTAATGCTATTGATCATTCATCCTTATATTTTACTGGTGTGCCCTTAGGTTTACATTAGAGAGGGAGTGATAGTGATGTACTACTATCAATCATTATGCAATCTAGTGTTCCATATTTGTGGAAGTGGTTGGTTGTTTTGTTGGCATTGTTTGTTGCTGTGGATGGGAGTGGAGTCTCAATTGCATATAAGATGCATAAGATTGTGTGTAGTGTGGAGGTATATGGCACTATATTTTCATGGGGTAGGACTATGCTTGCCTACCTTTATAAAGATCTCTACAGGTTTACACAGGAGGCATGTAGTGGCAATTTGAGCATAACAACATTATTGCATTATTGGGCTTATGAGCACATAGTGGTTGTGTGGCCAATAGGATTATCGAGGGAGAGGTGGGAACCTCCACTACCATTTGGAGAGTGGTGAATGAGTGCATTGGATATACGATCCCCTGGGGTAGATCATTATAGGTAGGTGCTAGATAGATTGGTGGTTGGTAACATTATATGGAAACCTTATAGAGGATTTCTTAGGTGGGTCTAGGATGGAGTACACTTATGATATATGAGGGTCAGCTGTTGGATACATAATGCTAGGTTGGTGTATATGAGAACTTTTAGTTTGAGTGTATGACTAGATAGTTTGGGGTACCACAAGTTATGTTCCTCGTAGCATAGGTGTGGGTGAGGAGTACACATGCACCAACAAGGGTAGGAGCTTGTGTGAGACCTATTAAGGTTGAGCTAACACCATTACCTTTAAATGCATGAAATTTGGCTAAAGATATTCTTGATGTGGATGATGTTGGATGTACACATACATATACTGCATGGTAGACAAGGTATTGATGGGATCCATTACACCCTATTGATGGAGGGGATGCTCCAGATTATGACGATACTAAGCTGATCTAAATGATGGGAGGTAAACATCAATTTCATTTGAGTTATGTAAAAATTTGTGATTTTAGTTTTATCTTTAAAGTATATAGCTAACGTAGTGTCATACTTTGTGTACAGGTGGAGTGGGAGGTGCTCATGATGAAGCACAGGCTGGGGAAAAAAGTAGAGATGATGAGTACTAGGAGACCATCATTGATTCAACACTCTAAGACCTCATACAATATGTATCTGATGATGTAGTAGAGGAGGGATTGATAGAGTGAGTGACAATTATAGTCAGTGTCTATGCCCATCTATTTGATAGGGCTGCTAAAGTGATAACTACATACATTAAGATGGCTGGAGAGAGAGAGATGATATGAGAGGTGAGATAGATAGGCATAAGATACCTCCAGCTAATTTTGGATCCATTAGCATGAGGATCATGGATGAGTATATAGACCTTCAGAGGTGATATGTGGAATTGTATGAGGATCATGGTTAGCTACTGGAGTGAAAGAGTCATTGCAAGAGGCATGCTATAGATCGAGGAGGTACAGGGCCATTGAGTGCTAGGGTGGATTATGGGACTAGTACTGGTGGGGAGAGTGAGAATGAGAGTGAGGGCATGATGCCCATTCATGATTGATTTTATTTGATACTAGTGTATATGTTTTTAAAACTCATTATATATATATATATATATATATATATATATATATATATATGTGGATATTTGTTTGATTTTGAATCATGTGTATTATGTTATATATTTTGGAATATATTGGTATAGTTGTAACTGGTTGATTTAGAAATAGATTATTTGACATTGATGTTGAGGTTGCATATGTTTTGGTAAGATGGTATTTGGGATTCGATCTGATTGTTCAAAAGTAATGCTAGTTTTGATTTCGAATCGTATGTAAGTAAAGAACTTTGTTTGTTTTGTAATTTGTAAATTGATTTGGTAAAGTGAATTGGTTCAAGATTGGTAAAATGGGATATCAATAAGATTGATACTTAGATAATTTGGTCTGGCTAGGGATGGTTACTTAGAACTAGGAATGTTATTTGTTAGTAGAAGGGGATGTAAGAGATCACTCTTTGTGTATCACGTTGTGCTCAATTCCTCAAGAATGGATTAAGAATACAAAGGCTATCCCTTTGGCTCCATCATCACCCCCTAAGTGAATCTATGAACTAATATTAGTATGAATGTGTGTCATATCACTTTATGTTGTATCACTATTTAAACCCTGATGGCCAACTGAACAAGTTCCCATACTACTCATGCTGTGTAGGAACATGTATTATATCTGATGTTATCTATAGTGCACTAAATATAGCTGTACTTGGAAATTTTTTAAGATGCAATCTCAATGGATGTGCAACTAAAACTATGTGCTATAAAAGAGGCTCATCTAATTGTAATCATAGTGGATTACTATGTGAAATAACACCCTATAGCCTATGTTATGATGCGTATGATTGAGAAATAGATTGAGATAAAATTATAAACTATGATGGGGGCTTGTCTAATCTCAATCGTAGTGGGTTACTACATGAAATAGGTCCCTAAAAACTTGGTTGTAGTGAATACCTCTTTGGAGTAGTACTCTATGATGTGGGTTCATCTAATCTTAATCATAACGGGTTGTTACATGAGATATGACTCTAAAAACTTAGTCATAGTGAATATCTCTTTAGAGTAATACTTTGTGATGTGGGTTCATCTAATCTTAACTATAATGGGTTGCTACATGAGATAGGACCTGTTTCTAACTATTTTTGCTTTTCCACATTCAAAAGATGAAAGAAACTAAGATAAATGGTCAAGGTTAGATGATACCCAGATGAGGTATGCGCACCGTTATCCAGATGTTGTAGGGACTCCTCTTTGGCTGTGGAGGATGACACCTGTAGAAGAAAGAGACTTAAATAAGGAGATTGTTAGATGGATATAAGGTGGACTGCCAAGCAAAATCTTGGTCCCGGAAGTGCAAAGACTTCCTTGTGGGATGACAGTCCACTGTTAATAAGTAAAAGTGTCAAAAATAAAGAAATGACAAATGACTAGCAAAGAGGAAACTAGATAATGCATACCTGATGTCTGCTGTCAGTCTACCATAGTCACTGACATCGGTAGTTCTACCGGTGTCGGTTGGTTAAGGTCACCGATGTTGGTTAGTTTTCTGACATCGGTAGGGGCAATGGGCCTAGTGGCCGGTGTCGGTCGAGGAAAAAAGGCTTTGGATGAGTTTTAGGGCTGTTTGTGTTCAGCAAAGTGGTTTGAAAGGTCTGTGGGGGTTTGATGGCTTATGCTGGGCTTACAGGGTAGAAAGTATGTCCTAAATGAGAGATTAAATGGAAGACAAGGGCAAAAGGGAGATAAGGGTGAGAGAAGGCGTTTCAGCCTCTCCGAGATGAGCAAATAAGGTTATGTCAAGAATGCTTGGGAATGGGCAGTAGTTTGATTGCTAATGTATTTAAAAGGAGAGTAAAATAAGACCAATACAAATACTTAGCTGTGGGTGGAGAGGCAGAGGTGCAAGAAGCTTGTTTCCATTGTGGTTGATGTTGGAGATGTCGTGCAACCTTCAATCTGGTGTGGAATGACTGGTGCAAAACCTCTGAGCTTGGAGAGTGCTGTTGAGATGTTGATACCTGCAAGAAGTTAAGGAGTGAGAGAGCTTGAAGCCTGGAGGAAGAGAATTAGCATTCGCGGGGGGGGGGGGTTGATTGATTAGCCTTCCTGGGTGCAGGAATTTAGTTTTAAAGAAATTGACGCTGGCAAAACCGCCGATGTTGGCTGAATATTGACCGATCTCGACGGCTGAAGAATGGGAAAAGAGGCAATTTTTAGCCTTCTTCCCATTCTTGCAACTGCCAGGGTCTAATTGTCATTAGAAAATGGTCGAAGGCGGATTAAATGAGCGTGAGAGGGTTGAAATAGGTCATAAATTGGTCATAGGGTGATGGGAGGCATCCAAGGAGAGGTATCCAAGGTGGGGTGAGGTGTCATGGGTGATGTGTCAAGGGGGTGTTATTAATTTAAAATAGTTAATTTATTTTAAATTAATAATTGTGTGGGTTAGGAATGTGTTAGGAGTGGACCAAGGGGACCAAGGGGAAGAGTCAACCAAGGAGTAGACACGATTTTAGTGTCTACATTTGCCCCTTTTTGTCTTGTTGGTTGTTCTGACAAACTGCAAGACAAAAATAGGAGTAAATTGCCCCAAGTATGGGATAAGGTTGTTTTTGTCTTGTTGGTTGTTCTAATGAACTGCAAGACAAAAAAGAATGTTGGTTGCCTCAATTATGGGATGAGGTATTCCCCCTCAAAGCGGGATTCGAGGGAAGGGAACCTGGAATCAGGTGCTGATTTGATAGAGAGTGGATGAATATGGTGAAGTTTGAGTGTGAATGCTACAATAGTTGAGATTGTGTGCATACCACTTCACGTGATGGTCAGGTCAAATTATTGTAGGTCAAGGGTCGAGGAGTGCTAAAATTGAAATAACCAAGCCCTAGCATTTAGTCGTAGCTAATTAAGTTAAACGATCCAAGCTATAGCTCCAATGGTCATCGTGTTCCAAGTATCTTGGGCTCAGGAAGTGCTCTTGGAAAACACAAAAATGTCACAAGTAGTGGGGATCAACTTGCTCGCAATCCAATACTTGTGAGGGTCAAAATGTGGGTTGCAGACAATTTTGCTAACCATTCGTCAGGTAGCATACATGCAAAAACAACCAAGGCAAAATTGTCTTGGAAGTGGTCATGGTCTAAGGAGATAGGCACGATCTCCAAGGTCATTGGTCGAGGCAAGTTGAGATAGTTGGCCCATTAGATGGACGGATGAAGGAATGGCCGAGCTAACCTCAGAAGACCCCATGTCAACTGAGTGCTGTCTACATAGCCCCAGTCGTTAGGGCCTCAGGCCGATGTAGTTCTCCTTAAAAGGGAGGAAGAGGGTCGGTTATGGATGGGTTAGATGAGGTTAAGTCATGGTTAAAAGGTCAAAATGGTTTGTCCATCAGATAGACTAACAAATGGATGTGGCCGAGCTAACCCCAGAAGATGTCATGTAATCTGAGTGCTACCTACATAGCCCTTGTTGGAAGGGCCTTAGACCAATGTAGTTCAGACGAAGAGTCAAAGTGGTTGGTGATTGGTTTGGACTGGGTTAAGTCATGGTTAAAGGGTCAAAATGGTTTGTCCATTAGATAGATGAACAAATGGATGTGGCCGAGCTAACCCCAAAAGACGTTATGTAATCTAAGTGCTGCCTACATAGCCCTTGTTGGAAGGGCCTCAGACTAATGTAGTTTAGGTGAAGAGTCAAAGTGGTTGATGATTGGTTTGGACTGGGTTAAGTCATGGTTAAAGGGTCAAAATGGTTTGTCCATCAAATAGATGAACAAACGGATGTGGCCGAGCTAACCCCAGAAGACGTCATGTAATCTGAGTGTTGCCTACATAGCCCTTGTTGGAAGGGCTTCAGACCAATGTAATTCAGACGAAGAGCTAAAGTGGTTGATGATTGGTTTGGACTGGGTTAAGTCATGGTTAAAGGGTTGAAATGGTTTGTCCATCAGATAGATGAACAAACAGATGTGGCCGAGCTAACCCCCGAAGACGTCATGTAATCTGAGTGCTACCTACATAGCCCTTTTTGAAAGGGCCTCAGACCAATGTAGTTTAGACGAAGAGTCAAAGTGGTTGATGATTAGTTTGGACTGGGTTAAGTCATGGTTAAAGGGTCAAAATGGTTTGTCCATCAAATAGATGAACAAACAGATGTGGCCGAGCTAACCCCAGAAGACGTCATGTAATTTGAGTGCTACCTACATAGCCCATGTTGGAAGGGCCTCAGACCAATGTAGTTTAGGTGAGGAGGCAAAATGGGTGATAGTTGGTTTGGACTAGGTATAAATGATGAGGGTAAGATGATGTTACAGCCTTTTCCATATTGTGTGATGGTGTATTCTGTAACATTGGCTAAGTGGTCTTTCATCCCTAGCAATTTTCCATATCGGTGATGGATGTATGCTAAAAATGAATTGAGTATGTTTATGCTTCAACAAGTAATGGTTTATGCTTAACATAAATTGTGTTTGGTTGATAGTTTCCATGTGTATTGGTGTCCATAGAAACTATGTGAAATGGACTATGTCATGTGAGTGGTCTGAAAATGTTTGGGTTGGTTGGGTATGGTTGAGAAAATGATTTGGTTGGATGTGACAAAGGTATGGACAAAAAGTGAATGGCGCGTTGCTCTTTCATTGACAAAGATGAGAATAATAGCATAAATAGGGGTTGTTAGAACCAACAACCCCATTCATGCATTACATCATTGACCATTGGTTGTGTTAGAGAAGTAATTGAATCACTTTGACATTAAAATGAGCTCGAAGTCCCTTGAGTAGGTGATGTGATATATGAGGATAGGGTAACCCTTTTTAGTAGGGATAAATTTACCCCTTTTTATAGGAGACCCAAAAAATGACTACAAGTCAAGTTCATGACCCCCCTTTTTTTTTTGGTAGACTGATCAATGCGAGAAGTCTACATGGGGATGTCATTTTGTTTTGTGGTCATTTGTGAAGCTGATCGATGCGGGAAGCTTCTAAGAGAGTGCTATGTGTAGCAAGATTTTAGGCATAGCCATCCTTTGAGGGAGTGGTCTATATTTTTGCTTTGTATGTTAAATGACTTTGAATAGCTATCCTTCAAGGGATTAGTCTATCAATTACAGTAATGATGATGCAGCTGTCCTTTGAGGGAGCAGTCTACATTTAGAGTTTATGACCTTTTGATATTTGGTTTGACATCAATTTATTTTTGACAAAATTTGTAGTCATGGACAAGACTATAAAAGTTTTAGGGCTCCCTTTTATTAGGACAAAGCATTCATACTTTATAAAAGGGTTACATAGGGTTTGTTTAGGGGAATAGGGTTGAAAGGAATGAAGATTAAGAGGACAAGGATTGCTCAAGGGACGAGCTCAAGTTAAATGTCAAGTGAATGAGTACTCGACTAACAGTAGAATGGTCACAGATGCAAGGCATTAAGGGGCTCAGGTTCTGGTCAGCCTTCGAGAGAAGACAGACGATAAGTCCTCGATCCATACATGTGCATGATGATGTAAGGTCCGAGCCAATTAGGAGCAAACTTGCCTCATTTACTTCTTTCCATATTGGTCACTCATTGGTCGATGTTGGACATGAAGTTGGTTGATATGTTGTTGGAATGGTTGGTTGGATGATGTTTGGTCATGTTTGGTTGGATGATGTTTGGTCGAGGCTTGATTGATGCTGGTTGGGGTCATGATTAAAAGGTTGGTTGATGTTTGATGATTGGTTTGGTCATGATTGATGCTTGGTTGGTTGATGTTTAGTCAAGGTCATGATAGATGCTTGGTCGATTGATGTTTGGTCAATGCTTGGTCGAGGCTTGGTTGATGTCGATAGTCAGGATAAAGTCAAATTCCCCCAGTCGCTTATGTGACAGGGAGAATGTTTGACAGACTTAGTTTGAGAGGGCAAGATCCTAATCTTCCATGTTGGAGGTTGGAATTTGAGAATGACTGAAAGTGATGGAGGCAATGGTAGGTAATGGTGTGACTAAAGCAGCCAGTGGTTGGGGGTCTTCGGGTTGGACCTTCACTGCCTGTAAGGCTTTGATCAAAGTTAGACAATGCTGCAGAGAGCTTTGTATGAGGTTATTCAAAGATGTCTTCACAGAGGTTGGGTGAAGTTGTTTCACCATGGGGTCATGAATTGGTGTTGAATATATGGGTCGCAGTGTGCCCAAGACAGTAATCTTGGGTTTTGGTTATGGTAAGGGCTTGACGAATGGATATGTTTGGGGGAGAGAAACCTTCTCTTTCCCTTTATCCTATATGGTTTGTGACCTATTGGCCACATTGATGGTGTTGATTTCAAATAATGGGGTTGAAGGTGGTAAAGGGACCATAGTCTTGCGTTGAGATCCCAATTTAGGTGTTGAGGTTTGAGAGGCATGGGACGGCGTATCCTCAACAAGAGGGGTGTCTTTCTCCATAAATTGGTGGATGGCAACCTTAAGGGCACAACAATTTTTAGTGTCATGCCCAGGTGTGCGATGATATTGGCAAATTTTGGTGTCATCGAACCAAGACGGTTTTGGTCTGAGAGGTTGAAATGGTTTGATAGGCGGAAGAGTGATGTTAGAGGATTGTAAAAGTTGACGTAACAGCAAGGTGTAAGAACCTGCTAATGGGTCTGCACATTGTGTTGCAGTAAAAGTTGACAACTTATATTTAGAAGCTGTTGAGGGAGTGTTTCATACCATCCTTTTGTTTGGTGATGTGGCCAAACGCGTAGATGACACTTTCATGGTAGGGGGCGTTAGATGTTTTGAAGGAGGTATGTTTCTGCTAGGTGTTGGTCATAATGGAGGTGATTTGATTTTGATAGGTGTTGGAGTAGGAAGCACTCCTTTTAAGGTGGATGGATGAGGGCCCAAAATGGAGGGCAATGATGATGGTGGGAGAGGAGTTCTCTGATGGAGTTTAGTAGCCTTCTTCGGTTTGGTTTGAGGGCCACTATTGTGGGGGGTCAGGTTCAAGTCTACCCTCACCAGATCTTCTTTGACCGAAGTAGGTGAGGTGGCTAGTTCCTCTCTCAGCGGAGAAGGGATTGGAGATTGTGGCTCTTTAAGAGGGCAGAGCATAGGGATGGTCATGGCTTCCTCGTGTGGTCGAGGAGCAGAAAAAGTGTGATCCCCCATTGTTGATAAGAAGGACGACGGTGAGTCTAGTGGCATCGGTATGGTCAAAGCATCCTCCAATATAAGAGAGGTCGATGGAGAACTAACAAGAGAAGATGGTTTGTCCACCTATGGAAGAGAAGTGGGAGAAGAAGGCTCTTCTTCTTGTGATGGACTAATGGGTGGGCTAACCTCTTCAGACTATGAGAGAGGTTGGTTAGGCATAAGAGGTGAGACCATGTTGATTGTGCGTATATTACGCTCTTGGGAGTCATCGGTCATGGTCTGTATGTTGTTTTGGCTAGGAGGATGGTTAGGAAAGGGTTGTTTGAAGATGTCGATATTTTGATTGGGTGGCACATTCAGGGTATCCAAAACAAGATCCCCCTTGTCTATCATGTCTTGGACAATCTTTTTTGAAAGTTTTGCAGTTGTTTATGTCATGGCCCTGGACACGATGATAATGACAAAAGTCATTTTCCTTGTACCATGCAGGGATAGGTTTTGAGGGGTCGAATTGAGGTGGTCGAATTTGAGGGAGATTGAGGACCCCCTGCTTGACAAGTTTATCCAAAATGGAAGCATATGATTCTCCTATAGGAGTATACTGATGCTGTATACACCGTTGTTGGAATTGTTTGGTGATGCTTTGAGATGTGGGAGGTTCTGATTGGTTGGTTGTTGTTAAAGATGATGGTCCAAGGACCACAACATTTGTCGATCCTTTGGACTCGATGTTGGAAGAAGAAGGTCTAGAGGAAGGGTCATTTGACTTGGTATTGGGGTTTTTACTCTGCAACTTGACTTTGTTTTCCTCGGTGGCACATAGTTCAAGATTTCTAGCCATCATGAAAGCTTTGTCAAAGGTGCAGAATGTTTGGACCCACAAGGTAGAGGAAATATGTTTGGCACACGCCTGGGAAAAGAGTTCAATGAGCTCGGGTTGAGGCAAAGAAAAAGAGAGCTGGTTGATTAAGCCTCTCCAATGGGCAACAAAATGAGCTATGGATTCATCATTGAACTATCTGAAAGAGTATAGGTCCGTGATGGAGACCTTTTTGGTGATGTTGATAGAAAAGTGGTCAAGGAAAAGTTGGGCTAGTTGAGTGAAAGAAAAGATAGAGTGATTGGTGAGAGAGCTGTACCAATCGAGGGCGGCACCAGAAAGTAACATGGGGAATGTGCGTAGCAATAATGCATCATCATGTGATATGAGATAACAAGCATGCCTGAATGCTCATAAATGCTGTTGTGGGTCTTCCTTACTCTGGAAATGAGTAAACTTAGGAAGTTCCCACTGACTGGGATACGGCTGGATGGGGATGGAGGGATGGATGGGTTCATTACAAATTTGGTCATATGAAAGGACATTTCTTGAGCCTGAAATAGAGGTCTCAAGATTAGACATTTTGTCTATCAACATTTTGATTAAGTCTATTGATAGATTTGTAGGCAGGGCACCCCCTAGGTTGTAAGGCGCTTGGAAAGTGCTAGAAGGGGCATATGACGTAGTCGGTTGCGCTTGTATAGGTGCAACATACTGATAACTAGCCATAGGGATAGAAGTGGAAGCCAAGGGTGGTTGCATTGTGAAGGTAGAAGGCATGACTAGGCTTGATGTTGCCAGAGGTGGTTGGATTGTGGTGACATTAGCCAAAGGATGAGTAGCCACCTTGGTGTTGATGGGGCGAGAGTAGGCGGGATGGAGACACCTAGATTTTAGAAAGGGGTAGAGCTTTGTTGAATAGTCTGTGGTTGATGGGGGGTCAAAACCCCAATGGAAGTGGTCCCAAAGATAGAAGGAGTAGCCACACTTAGAATATTAGTCATGGTTTGGTTATTAGTTGAGGCGACGACTTGGGTGTCTATGGGCTGGATTATAGATGCTGTCGATATGATGGCCGTCTCAGCTAAAGAGGTTGGCATCCCATAAATTGGGTTGCCTAAGGAGTCTCGCATTCAACTTCACGTGAGATAATGTTGAAGGGCCTTGTCATTGAGGTCAAGGAACCTTTCAAAGTCTTGGTCCCCCTCAAGGACAATGGGAGGCTGAGTCGGGGTCGGTTGGGTAGGAGTTCATTCGGTCTCTAAATGATACTCCATTAGAGGACTAGTTATGGAAGGTGAAGGCGGAAGTGGTTGTTGCCTTGCATGGTCAACAAGAGTCTTGGTTTGACTATGTGTCAAAACCATTCAAGGCAAAAAGGGCCAGGTTTTAGAAACTGTGTTTTTTTTTTCCAGTTTTAGAAACTCAGAATGTGTGTCTAACAGCAATAAAGTTGGGTTTTGAGCCTGCTATTTTGGAAGAAGGATTGTGACAGTGACTTGCATCGATTGAAAAACTGATGTCGGTGAGAATAAGTGGTTGACATCGGTCAGATAACCGATGTCGGTGAAAATAGGTTGCCAACGTCGGTTGGAAAACCGATGTCAGTTATTGTGTGGTTGGGAAGGAAGAAAAAAAAGGTTCTGAGTTGTTTGAAGCTCAAAAAAATGCATCTTCACCAGCTCAAAAACTCAAATAAAGGAAAAAAAGAAGATGAAGACAAGCAGACCCTAATGTTAATTCCTAAGAATAAGTTTTAGAGTTTTGTTGGCTTATGCCTTAGAGTGTGTTTGGGAAGTTGGCTTGTAGAATGGGTCCTAGAAGAAGCAGTCTAAGGTTGGTTTCAGGGTAGTTTCGGTGCTCAAGATCTGTGTTAGGTTTCGTACGTGGCTTGGTGCTAAGGAGCAAGCTCCCCTCACTTCACGAGCCCAGAGATAAGCTGGGTCACTTCACCAGTATATACTTCCCCTAGAGTTTATACTCTGCCAAAGAATAAAGTGGGCTCTCCCCTTGGTAGTGAAGTCCAAGTGGGATTTCCGGGAAGGGTAAGGTATCTGCTAGGTGATGAAATCCTAGTCGGACCTTGTCTCAGGTATGTTTTGATGTTTGGTTTGTGAAAGTGGTCTGGTCATGTAACATAAGTGCACTACGCTTAATTCATAATGCGTTTTAATTACTAGATGTGTGGACTAAATATGCATTCAAGCAGAAATGAGATGCAATAGATTTTAACCCCAAAAGAAATGTGTGTTTGGATGCAGACAAGTGGAGAAAAGGTTGAAGAATATGAATTTTACTACTCTAAGATGCAGAAAAGAAAGAAAAAGAAGGATTATTTTTAACTTTGCTGATAGTGTCTTTTGGAAGAGATAGAGGAAAAGGATGCAAGAAGAGACCTAATGCACCTATATGAAAAGTTTGCTTTTAGAAGAAAAAGTATGAACCCAAGGAAAGCTCCTAGGGTCGCATCGGGCGTGCCAGAATGTTTCTAACTATTTTTGCTTTTTCACATTCAAAAGATGAAAGAAACTAAGATAAATGGTCAGGGTTAGATGATACCCAGATGAGGTCTACGCACCGTTATCCAGACGTTGTAGGGACTCTTCTTTGGCTGTGGAGGATGACACCTGTAGAAGAAAGAGACTTAAACAAGGAGATTGTTAGATGGATATAAGGTGGACTGCCAAGCAAAAGCTCAGTCCCAGAAGTGCAAAGACTTCCTTATGGGATGACAGTCCACTATCAATAAGTAAAAGTGTCAGAAATAAAGAAATGACAAATGACTAGTAAAGAGGAAACTAGATAATGCATACCTGTTGTCTGCTGTCGGTCTGCCATAGTCACCGACATCGATAGTTCTGCCAGCATCGATTGGTTAAGGTTGTCGACGTTGGTTAGTTTGCCAATGTTGGTAGGGGCAATGGGCCTGGTGGCTGGCGTCGGTTGGGGAAATAAGGCTTTAGATGAGTTTCAGGGCTGTTTGTGGTCAGCAAAGTGGTTTGAAAGGTCTGTGGGGGTTTGATGGCTTGTGCTAGGCTTACAGGGCAGAAAGTATGTCCTAAATGAGAGATCAGATGGAAGATAGGGGCAAAAGGGAGATAAGGGTGAGAGAAGGCTTTTCAGCCTCTCCGGGATGAGTAGATAAGGTTATGTCAAGAATGCTTGGGAATGGGCAGTAGTCTGATTGCTAATGTATTTAAAAGGACAATAAAATAAGACTAATACAAATACTTAGCTATGGGTGGAGAGGCAGAGGTGAAGGAAGCCTATTTTTGTTGTGGCTGATGCTGGAGATGTCGTGCAACCTTTAATTTGGTGTGGAATGACTGGTGCAGAACCTCTGAGCCTGGAGAGTGCTGTTGAGACGCTGATACCTGCAAGAAGTTGAGGAGCGAGAGAGCTTGAAGCCTGGAGGAAGAGAATTAGTGTTCGCAGGGGGGATTGATTGATTAGCCTTCTTGGGTGCAAGAATTTAGTTTTAAAGAAACCGAAGCTAGCAAAACCGTCGACATTAGTCGAATATTGACCGACGTTAGTGGCTAAAGAATGGGAAAAGAGGCTATTTTTAGCCTTCTACCTGTTCTTGCAACTACCAAGGTCTAATTGTCGTTAGAAAATGGTTAAAGGTAGATTAAATGAGCGTGAGAGGGTTGAAATAGGTCATAAATTGGTCATAGGGTGATGGGAGGCATCTAAGGAGAGGTATCCAAGGTGGGGTGAGGTGTCATGGGTGATGTGTCAAGGGGGTGTTATTAATTTAAAATAGTTAATTTATTTTAAATTAATAATTGTGTGGGTTAGGAATGTGTTAGGAGTGGACCAAGGGGAAGAGTCGACCAAGGAGTAGACACGATTTTAGTGTCTACAGGACCCTAAAAACATAGTCATAGTGAATATCTCTCTAGAGTAGTACTCTACTGTGGTGCCTATGACTATGCTAGATATGTATATGGAACTGCACTATTTAATCCTCAGAATACACTACTATATGTAGGTTGCTCTCACTGTACTAGTCTCCAAACCTTTTGAGTATGTGGGATAGGATATCTCCTTTGAGCCTCTATCCTAGAAATCACATTACTCTCATGATGAGTGAACGATGATTCTTGTGAAGGAATGTCCTAGGATGACTCAGTCATGGATGAATGAGGTCTATGGTTCTATGATGAAAGAGATCTTGGTGCCCCATATGTGAATGCTATGATGCCATTATCAACACATCTATTAATGTAATCCCTAAGTCCATAACAATCATTATCTCTATGTTCATGGATACTATGATAGTTGTAAAAGGGCCGATGTGGTTGTCTATGTAACAGATGTGTATCTCATTGATTATTAGAAGGTAATGTGATTAACCTCTTATCTAGTAGTGCTGATAATATGACATATGGGATATCTCACTCTGAATCAAACTATAGTGGTGACCTAGTATTGTTCTTTATAGTGCATACTATAGGTGGTGCTCTAGAAACTAGCTCTCTATTCTTAACTGGTTACTTTTATGGTTGTCGTATTCTATCTTGTGTTGGACATGGTAGATGTTGAGTGCTAAAAGCTATAGATGGATGTAATCTTTTGAAATCTAGAGTAATCCAATCACCAAAATCTGATTCAATCAATCCTAATTTCTTCTCCAAGGCTAAAACTGTATAACATAAGTGCTTGAAAGAGGACTCTGTCTGATATAATATATGCTCTAGGAATGGCTGATGAAGCCACTTAATAAAGATATGTTGAATATCTAAATCTATTGGTTTATAGATCAATCTTAACATGTGAGTCTTGAATCATAAGATATAATCACTAACTGGCTCTAAAGTAATCTAATGCAATGTGGCAAGTTTCTCATATGTAACATGAGGGCCCATGTTTGCTATGTAATGTCTAAGAAATGCCTCTTATAAATCATCATATGTATGCAAAGAACCATCAGGGAGTAGATGAAAGAACCAATTTTGTGCATTACCCACTAGTGTCTATTGGAACAACTTGAGTAGAATCAAAGGACTCGCATGAGATGGTAAAGCCTTCTGAAAGGCCTAAAGGTGTATGAATGGATCTATAGTTCCATCAAATTAAGGCAATGATGGTATCTAGAAATTCTTAGGCAATGAAGATTTTACAAATGTTTTCAGAAGAGGGTTATCATGTAAATAATTATCATCCATCCAAGACTTGTAAGCCTTGTTTTCCAAAGTAAGAAGATGTATTTGGTATTGTAATTCACCAATTGCATGCATCAAAGAAATAATTTCTTGGGATGGTATAGTATCATCATGAAGTGGTTTATTTAATCGTTGAATTTGATCATTTATTTTAATCATGGGAATGCTACATTTAGCAATTGGATCATAGAGAGTGGGTGTGCTCACTTGAAACTTTGGAGGAATGGTAACTTGGACCTTAGTATAGGGATGTGGGATACCATTCTCTTTAGGTAAAGAGTGAGAAATAGGTGCTACTGTAGTAGGGGGTGGCTTGGGAGATTCATTGGTATCTTTGTTATTTAGTGACTCACATTCTAATTGAGTAGAGGATGTGATGTTATCATTAACATGTGTGTCATTTGAAATAGAATCATGCATAGAAGTAGAAACAACATTTTGTAGTGCATTATGTTTGAGAGGAGTGAGAGAAGAGTTAGAAGCATGAGATGCATTTTTTTCTTCACCATGTGAATAATATTCATCATTATTCCATGCATTATCATAATCATAGTTTTGTTCATATTCATTCTCATTTTCATATTCATTTACATGTTCACTATCACTTCCATCATCACTAGGGAGAGGGGTAAGAGAAGATGTTAATTATTTTCTAATATGCAATAAATTATCATGTGAAATTGGAATATTATGTGCATCTACGTTATCCTTAAATGGAGTGCATGCATTATTTTCATTTGTAATATGAGAAGTAAAAGTAAGAGAGTTATCATTTAAATATTCTTTTGCCATTGTTTGAGATGACAAAGTAGAGTTAAGAATATGAGATGTATCATTTGAAATATGCATTGGCAATTTGATTCTATTGTGTTTATATTGTTGTAATTTGAATATAGAAGTAGTAAAAGAGAGAGAGAGATTAGGTTAAAATGGAAGCAAGTTATCACCAATGAGAGATTCACTTAGAAATGCATGGCTAATTTGTTTATTTGGTGCATTGTGCATAGGAGAATGAAGTGAAAAGTACCTTCCCATTTATCAAAAGTATTTTATTTAGAAGAGGGAAGAAAAGAGATAGGTTTGAGAGAAGAAGATGCATCTATTTTTTCTTCACTATCACTTTCATATGTATCATCATAGTCCTCATTACAACAATAGTAATTATCTTCATTATAAATGAAATCATTTTCCACATTTTTAGCTAATGTGCAATTTTGCAATTTTGTCCATTCATTGTCATAATTATGAGAAAAATTTAGAAATTAATCTATGGCATGAGAGGGAAGAAGCACCTCAGTGTCCATTTTATTTATTTCACCAAAGAGAATATGTAAAATAACTATTAAGAAAATAAATGCAAGAATAACTACTAACATAGAGATTTTGAAAATATTTTTGACACTCGGATCAATTTGCAAAAATTCCAAAAATTTTATCTAAAAATTGTAAGGAAAGCTTGGGGTTTGAGGACCTAGTTTGGACATCTAAGGTTTTGGGTTGGGGTTTTAAATTTTTTGAAAATTATTGCAAGTAATTTAAATTCTAAAATAAATTTGAATAAGATAAATGCACAAAAAATTATACAAAAATACAAAATTTAAACTTTAATTTTTGCAAGAATAACTACTAACATAGGGATTTTGAAAATATTTTTGACACTCCAAACAATTTGCAAAAATTCCAAAAAAAATTATCTAAAAATTGAGGAAGGGTTGGGGTTTGAGGACCTAGTTTAGAATCTAAGGTTTTGGGTTGGGGTTTAAGAATTTTTGAAAATTATTATAATAATTTAAATTCTAAAATAAATTTAAATAAGATAAATGCACAAAAATTTATACCAAAATTAGAAATTTAAAATTAATTTTTTGCATAAAAATATGAAGGAAAAAACCTAAGGGTACCTAGGGTTTTAGATTTGTTCGAAGGAAGTCAGGTTCACCAAATATTTTATTATTTTTGAGAAACTAGTGCTTAGTTCCTAAATAATGTAGGGTCTAGAGTAAGGGGAAAAGTTTAATTAAATACGTTAATATATATATATATATATATATATTTATATCAAATTAATTACATAGAGAAGAGAAGTAACTTATTTGGAAAAATAGACTAAGATGATTGTTTCAAAGCCTGAAAATTATTGTGTAGGATTGGGAAGATGTCAGGAACTGAGATCTAGATTTTGTTTAGTGAAAGGATAGGAACATTAAAAACATGACACTTTTAAGGTCTAATGATATTGTATAATCCTATCATTATTGTCCTTGTATGAGCCTGCCTATGAAATTTTGGATGTTGAATGTCGATGGAGCTCATTGTAGAGATATTTTAATATGCAAACCCTAGGTTTATCTACATAGAAAATAACAAACACATCAAAATCAAAAGGGGGAAAATTGGGTTAGTGAAAGTATGATCACATAATCTAGAACCCCTATTGTCTTGATTGTTGCCTACATTAACCCTCAATCTAGGGTCTCAGATCAAATATAGTTTTCTCTTAGGGAACATGCATAATCAAAATTCACGGTAGATGCAAGAATGAACTTTAATGTAGGCCCTTCCTTGATCAAACATGCAAATCTATGTGTGATGTAGAATGTTGAGCTATAATATTGAATGATTTTTAATTATGTATTGTGCCAAAGTAGTAAGTGTTAGATATAAAATGCCTTATGAAATCATTTATATAGGAGACTCTTTATTGTGAATTTGGGAGTTTTATTTACATTATCCAACTTATAAAAATACCAACAAAACATGGGATTTTAGGACCTCTTGAGTGAAGATAAATGATCATTGGGACTCAAAATACAAAAGGATAAGAGCGCTAAAAATGGGACACCCTAGGGTCCAGTGCTATAGTCCAAACTCAACACTCTAATCCTATAGGCTCAAGACTTGGGGGATAAAATTGGCATGGGAAATAAAGTCTGAATGAGTTGGAATGACCATCTTGAAGGATAAAAATGATTGGTTATGGACCAAAAAGGTGACTCAAGCATGAAACAAGACCAAGTTAAGTAAAAAAAAGACATGGCTAATGTGAACAAGGCTTATATTCTCTAGTTAGAGTCTCCTATGAAAGGACTATGAAAAGACATATGTGTGGTTTCTTGACCAATTTAGGGTGTATATAGTCTCAAATAAAGTCCTAAGATGTGGTACCAAAAATTTGATACATATGGATTGAGTTTGGGTTTTGAATGATCTAAATCTGATCATTGTGTTTATTATAAAAACTAATGGTGATCATTTCCTAGTTATTGCCTTATACATTGATGGTATGCTATTTATTAGCAATGGGAAATAATTGATTTTAGATATTAAATATCAAATCTCAGAAAAATTTGGGATGAAATATCTTAGTGTTGTGATAAACATTCTTTGGATGGAGATTAGAAGAGATAAACAAAATATAAAACTATGGCTTGGGTAGAGTAATTATGTGAATTTAATATTACACAGGTTTAACATGCAATATTACAGACCATTATGTGTTTCTTTTTCCATTGGAATGAAGTTATCTACTGCATAATGTCCTACATCCCCATCAAAGATGGAAGACATAAGCAGAGTGCCTTACCAAAGTGCATTTGGAAGCTTAATGTATGCTATGGTCTGTACTAGACCAGATATTGCCCAAGTAGTGGGAGTTCTTTCTTATTTATGTCTAATCTTGGTAGAGTTCATTAGGATGTAGTTAAAAGGGTCTTTAGATATTTGAATGTTACCTAAGAGTATTCATTATGTTAATATAGTACCATGATTGGAGATAGTCATCCTCTTGACATTCATGGTTATGTGGATTCAGATTGGGTAGGTGATATTGATAACAATAGATCCACTAGTGCTTATGTGTTTACTTTATTTAGTGGTGCACTAAGTTAGGTGAGTAAGATATAGGTTGTGGTCACTTTGTCCACTATAGAGGTAGAGTATATGGTAGCTACTCATGCATGTAAATAATCCATTTGGCTTAAGATACTGTGTTTAGATATTGGGTTGAAATAGGGTGTAGTGACAATTTATTGTTATAGTCAGAGTGGTATCTGCCTAGCAAAGAACTTGACTTTTCATGCCAGGACCAAACATATTGATGTAGAATATCATTTTGTGAGAAACATGGTCAAGGATATCAGGGTGGAGCTGATAAAGGTAGATAATTTGATGAATGTTACAAATTCATTGACTAAGCCCATAAGCACATAGAAGTGTTCAGAGTCTATGGGCCTCTTGGACCATAGGAGTTAAGTTCATGTTGGTATGGTTCCCCTGGTTCTTGCAAGTTATTTGAAAAGTGGGAGAATGTTGGGAATTGAGGTGTTTCAACCTTGACAAATTAAGAGAATATTACTATTCACAAGATACTATTCATAGTCACTATTCACAATCACTATTCATGTGATGAGGTGGTAGTGGTGAGTTGTAATGACTATACAGGTGAAGTGATAGGTGATGATGTAGATTATGGATGAGTTGGCATGACCCATAGAGGAATCTACATGAAATAAAGTTAATGTGAATGGAGTGGGGCATCCCACTACACTAAGGGACAAGTTTGTTGTCTTTACTAAATTACATGCTTCTGCTTTTGGTGAAAAAATGTAAGGGTCATGGTACAGGGTCAAATTTCTAATAGGCCCATGATTCACATATTTAGGAAAGGTCAAAATGTGATTACAACACCTTTTGGACTCTTGAGATCACATGTGAATAAGAAGATAAGGATTTTTTTTATTGATTAGCCTCACGTGTGGATGGGGTTCCATGTTTGGAGTGACATGAAAGTTGAGGTAGATTTATCAAAAGTGGGAGATTCACTTTTGACCCTAACACATAGTGCAAAGCTTGTCCAATAGTGTGCAGTTTGGCTCACATGGAAATGTGAAGCCACATTTCTCTCTCCTCATGAATTCATCTCTTTCTCCCTCCCTTTTATAAATTATATATATGTTTGTTCTCTCCTTTGTAATTTTAATTGCAAGAGTACAAGTATGAGAATTGTGTAATGCACTGAAGGTCTGTGGAACTAGTTTCTCTCCTGAATAACATACAGGTGATGCTCCTGTGAAGGATTGATCTACAAGTGTATTGTAATTGGTGTTGATTTCCAATAATAAATTTATCTATTTTGGAGTGTGGTGTTTTCTTCAAATGGGTTTTCCACACATAATCACATGTTATGGTATGCTTCTATTTTTAGTTGTATGTGTTTTTCTTATAATTCTATAACAAGTCCAAATTGGTTTGCATATTTTCCTTTCAAGGTTTATTGTAAGGAATTATTTTTAAGATCTCATATTCCTTTCATTTACCATAATAATGACATTTGGGTGTAGGAATACCCATATGTGTCAGCCTATTACTAAAGAAGAGTCCTTGATAGAGAATACACCAATAAATTTCATATTTTTTAGGTCTAATAATGGAAAAAAAACTTTGATAAATATCCTATTCTAAATAAAGGAGGACTTATTGAGAATCTTGCATCTATTGAAAAAATCCCATGGTACCCATTTGGGAAGAGGCATTGATAACATAATTGAGGTTTATTGGAGTAGTGGAGTAGTAAAATTCTAATTAAAACTCTCTACCACTAAGGATGGTATATTTGACACAAAATTTATGTAAGGCATACTTAAGAACTACTATTTTAATCACATTAAGGAATTTAAAATCTATATTCATGAGCCCAAGCTTAGTCTTGATCTTAGGCCAAGGGATCCATGAGCTTAATTGTCTATAAAAAAATATTAACAATAGTATGTATACTTTTCCCAAAAAATCTAAAATATTTAACCTAAGGAATTTTAGCCAAGAGAACACCTTTATAATTGATAACTAGAGGCCACCAAAATGAGTAAGTGTTAACAAACAACCCAATCCTAAATTTATACCCTTTCAACACCAACTAGGGATTGATGACTTCCTATGATTTGTAAATAATTTTGGTAACCTAGATTATTGTAACTTTGATAGGCACAAGGGAAATATGAAGAGTAAAAAAACCAATCCCTTTCCAAGCATTTTTTCCATGGGAACTATTTGTAGCTATGTAATGCTTAAACAAGATTTTATAAACTTCTCTTCCTTCAATGACACAAGTAACTGGCTCAAAACATAATGTAATCCATTTATTCTATATGTTAATTAATCCCATGCCTTTAGCTTCCTTAAAAATGTAACATAGGTCCTAAGACACTATGTAAAAGCCTTTTTTCCCTTGTAAATTGGACCAAACACAGTCTCTAAGAACATGTGCATCTTGTATGTAGGTTAAGAATGGTAAAAAAATATAAGGATCATCTCACATAGGAAAAGTTAGTAGACTATACTACATCCAACACACATAAAATACACTAATCAACAAAACAATCTTGATCTATAAATAAGGGTCATGTGCAAAGGAGGTTTTAAGAGTTATAATATGGGAATCTACACATACAATATCAAGTGTAGGACTAACTAAATAAAATGTGTAATTAAATGGTAACTAAGAGGTGTAATCAAAGGTAATATAAATAAATATCATGTCATTAGGCTGTAATCATGATATATCTAAAATAACAATTATAAGGGTATTTTTAGATGGTAGTCATGAGGTGTAAATAAAGAAAAAATGCATAAAAATATAACAATATAGTAATAATAATAAGAAAATGTAAATATGAAAGATCACATAGTTTTCTCATACCCTCTTAGGGTTTTTTTAATTTGATATAGATGCATCGATAAAAATTAAAGCAGGGAAATGTAGACATCTAATTTTGGTACAATTGATTTAGTTTCAATATTTTTTTCATGATTAAAATATATATTTAGCTCATTTACTTACAAAAATCTCATATTAGTAAACATTCTCATTGTGTTGGGCCTCGTATTATCTTTCCTTGTCTTAGGGTTTCTTTATTTCTTGAATTTATACTCACTTTGGGTCAATGGTAATATCTCATTTAATCTAGAATGATTGAAAACCTACATATTTAATATTTATTTGTCATGATAAGATTCCAAATGCTCCTATAATGACCAAAATACTATTTTAGGGGTTTTCTCTTTCCAATTTTAGCAAGTCCGAAAGTGGTCATGCCATTTGTAGGTCCTTTTTTCTATTTACCATGTTTCATTGTGATTTTATTTTTGGGATTCACACTCCTCTATGGTCAACCTATGTGTGATTGTGTTCCAATTTTAATTCAAATATGCCTATCTATGCACATGTACCTTATTTTATTTTTTCACTATACACATTGATTATATACTTCATACACTTTTCAAAGAGTTTTTATATTGATCATATTTTTCCATTATCATATATTGAAGTCTTACAACTATATACTTCTACCAAAATATGATTTCATTTAGTGAAAGAGGATACATATTAATAATTCTCATTGGGAAAGAAGGTGAATTCATCTCTCACATGAGAATGAGACACTCACATGCATAGAACTACATGAACCATATTTATTACCATGCATAGATACTTAGCTGTAACCCTTAAGGGGGAAAAAATCACTTGAATTCACACTTATTTGGTATTTGGATGTGTTATTAGGTGTTGAGGTTGTATTAGGGTTACATCAAAGGATAAAATATTTAAACAATTATGTGCACTTATTTGCATAAATGAGACTGATTTATATGTATCTAATGTTGGTGAAGGGTTCTAGGAATTTTAAGACTATGAATATTTACAAAGACATTTTTAGAATAGAATGACCACACTCGGAGGATCCTATCACATTTTGTGGATGAAATTGGTCACCATCCTTTTTCAAAGGTACTAATCTTGGTTTTTTAAATTAGATACAGATGCACACATGCAAATCAAAGTGGGAAAATGTAGACATCTAATTATGGTATAATTGATTTAGTTTCAATTTTTTTTCATGATTAAAATATATATTTGGCTCATTTGCTTACATAAAGCTCATATTAGTACACATTCTCTTTGTGTTGGGCCCTGTATTATCTTTCCTTACCTTAGGGTTTCTTTATTTCTTGAATTTATACTCATTTTGGGTTAATGGTAATATCTCATTCAATCTAGAATGATTAGAAACCTACATATTTATTATTTGTTTGTCATGATAAGATGCCAAATTCTCCTAGAATGACCAAAATACTATTGTAGGGGTTTTCTCTTTCCAATTTTAGCAAGTTTGAAAAGTGGTCATGCTATTTATGGGTCTTTTTTTCTATTTACCATGTTTCATTGTGTTTTTATTTTTGGATTTAACATCCCTCTATGGTCAACCTATGTGTGAATGTGTTCCAATTTTAATTCAAATATGCATATGTATACAATGTACCTTATTTCATTTTTTCACTACATAAATTGATTATATACTTCCTACACTTTTCAAAGAGATTTCATATTGATCATATTATTCCATTATCATATATTGAAGTCTTGCAACTACATACTTATACCAAAATAAGGTTGCATTTAGTGAAAGATAATACATAACAATAATTATCATTGGTAAATAAGGTGAATTCATCTCTTGCATGAGGATGAGACACTCACATTTATAGAACTACATGAGCCATAATTATTACCATACAAAGATACTTAGTTGTAACCCTTAAGGGGGCACAAACCACTTGAATTCACACTTATTTGGTATTTGGATGTGTTATTTGTTTTTGAGGATGCATTAGGGTTACATCAAAGGAGAAAATATTTAGACAGTTATGTGCATTTATTTGCATAAATGAGACTGATTTATATGTATTTAATGTTGGTGAAGGGTTATAGGAATTTTAAGACTACGAGGATTTACAAAGACATTTTTAGAATAGAATAACCACACTTGGAGGATCTTATCACATTTGGTGGATGAAAATGGTCACGATCCTTTTCATGGGCACTAAAATTGGTCATGATCCTTTTCAGCAGTGCTAAAATTAGTTATTTGCTCTATTTACTATCATCTTCCTTGGAGATATTTTGTACTACTCCAAAGCTTGTTTCCTACATTTATCAGTCACTATTAGAGCACAAGTGAGTCATATTCAGTTATGCATCTCTTTTTACCAATATCTTTGTCATTTCAAGGTACCTAGTTCAATTTCCCAATTTTCTATCAACACATAGGCATGTCTGATTAATTATATTTACCATATTTAGTTAGATTAACTTTGTGCCTTTTTTACTTAATTGACACAATGTAACAAACACTTATGCTCCATTTTTATAAAACATCTTCTATTGTATAACATGTTTTATATATTTAAATCCATGCTTATGGTGTTTATTGTGTATCTGACTTGCATTTTATGTCTCTTACCATATTTACCTTAGTTACGTGTTTGACATATTCCTTATTATTGTCTTGATTATTATTTTGTTGTGGTGATTGATATCATGTTTTAGAATTCTACTAGGGGAAAGTTCCCACTAATTTATTAAGATCATTATTGTTATATCATGAGGACTAACAATCATGGTGCTATGATTTACTATTTCCCACTTTGATATGTTACCATTTGATATCTGTCTTATGGTCAATATATGGACATATATTCCTAAGAATCATATCATTACACATTATGATTATATAATTTCCATATAATTATAGTATATATAATACATTTCATTTGAGATGAGTTTCACATATTCATCACACATCTCAAAAGGCAACATATATATACAACTCATTATATTTAGAACCATGCTTCTTTGATGGTATGAGGGACCTATCACACAAATTAAAAAGAGGAGTATGCATTATCATAACCAACATGATGGAATTGGAGGCCCTTTTATCAATAGATGGAGTTTTAACTTTAATTCCCAATTATCCAAATTTTATTTATCATTGGACGCCCTTTCTTGACATATAGGGTTCAAACTCCACTCTATCTTTGTTTCTCATTTGGCCGTATGAAATTCTTGTCATACTAAGGCCAAAGGAGGTGTTTTATTTCATTATTTTAGATTTAAATATATATTATTATTTTAAACTTACACATGTTTGTGTAGAAAATATGGGTTTCTTTTTAAGTTCAAAGACATGATGGCAAAAAATATGGGTTTATTTTTAAGTTCTAAGACATTATGGTTATATTATTAATGGGATATTGTGAAGGATAGTTCAAAAGTATTATTATATATTTTATAGATGCAACAAATTTATATTTTATATATTTTAACCATTCATGTAAGTCAAATACGTAAATAAAAGGTTAAGTGTTTACCTTAGATTGAGCAAAAAAGAAACAAAGATATAATAAGTCAAAGAGTCATGTTGAATCTTTCTATATGCGGCATTTGTAAAAGGATAAGTTAGCTCTCAAAATTAATTCTAAGTTAAAAAAAGCATTTATTACTATTTATTCTAGTTATCTTATGTTTCATGCATTTTAATTATACGAACTTATGCATCCTAGCCATCATAATCATTATATTTACATATGTTTAAGAGTCATTGAGTTTCTAAATTATGTACTAATCTATGATGAATACGGTAATCTTTGTGCAATATTATATTTAATCATTTCTATAAATACGCTAATGAAATGGATGATTATTACACCACAAACAATCACATAATAAATATGAATAATTTAACATCTTGTGAGTCCAATCATAACCTGTAGACTACAACAATAACATGTTCTGATGAGAAAATCTAGGGGCCAATATATATCGCCCAAGAGATATAATTGTATATCTATATCTTTTTTATACTATGAAGTGTGTGCTCACACAATTTTTTGTGTGGTTAAGAATACACCTCAAAGTGGGATAAAATATAGATTTCTCAAAATGGTCCTATAATATTTGTTTAGTGTTAATTTATGTTGATTTTGTATGCTTTTCTATGCATAAGTATTTTGGTCAAAATTGAGAAATATTGGCCCTATTTTTCACTTCCAACATCCTAAATCCCCCTTATTTTTGTATTCCTTATCTTATTTTGTGATTTAAATCCCATTGAAGTTAGGTGTACAGGTGTCCCTTATTTCCCTTTTTTTAGGTTAGAGCTATTGGAAGTTAGCAAGCATGTTAATATTGTTAAATTTGAATTATTAGTTATAAAAAAGCAGTATACTCCATTTTAGAATAAAAAATCATTACACCATTTATCAATTTCAGCTAGCATTTTATTGTGGAGTATATTTTCTAGTTAAGTTGATCATTATCTATGTTATATAATTTCGATTATACAATAATTTCCTTTATGTAATTTATTATTTTTCATAAATATTTGTTTCATACTAAGGGGCTTGATAAATCAATGACATCCATTTAACATAGGCTTACAAATTTACATTTCCTTCCTTGACACTCTAGGATATAAATTAATTAGATGTGTAGGAACATGAGTTGTAGTGTAGGATATTCAAGGGGAGAAAAGCAAGGATATGAGCATGTGCAAAAAATATAGAGGTCAAATTTCTATTTTTTTACATTCAACTAAGAATGATAGGCGGGCCTGCCATTAGTCATAAATCACATCTATATTTTTAGCTACTATGTTTGGTAGGTGTGATAATGCATTTTCAAGATTAAATTTAGATGATAGATCTTCTATAATATCATATACAAGATACACTTTCTTAACCCTATGTCTTTAATTTATTAGTCAATTTTGAATTATTAAAAGTGAGACCTCCCTACTTTGTTATAGGGGTGTTGGGGTTTGCATGTTTAATGATATATTTTTTCAAATAACTTTCAACATTTAGAGACTCGAATCTAAGTCTTTTATCTAATGACAATGCAATTTAACTAGTTAATCTAATCAAATAAATCAACTTTCTCAAGATTTTATTTTCAATAAATTCAATTTAAGTGAGTGATATATCCCTTATAATAAATGACCTTTTGTTTGTAAGAAACCCTTTTTTAAATAGATCGTTATTATTGGGTTTATATATGATGGAAGTTTTTCTATTATATTTGATAAGTAAAATCTCTACCTAGTGTCATTCACTTTGATTCTTAATTGGTCAATAAAAAATTTAAATGTCTATTAGAGTTTCCATGATGTTGTTGCTTAACTATACCTCATAGAATTTGACCCAACAATAAGCTCTTTCAACTATCACCTTTAGAATTTGTGTACCTTGATCTAAGTATATATAATAGCAAGGTATTTTTATGAATTCTTTTACATTCAATTTTTTTTTTAAATTTGAAAAGTTTAATATTATATAAATATTGACATCTCTACTTATATTTTAGATATTATATAACTAATTACAATTGATGAATAAATGTACACTTAAATTTGAACTTTATTTTAACTAAACAATTATAAATAGAAGGCATCTTATCCATCAACTAATTTATTAAATATATATTTTCTTAAATTCACTAATACATAAATACATTATTAATATTTAACACATATTTTTCACCAAAATTGTTCTATTGAAATAACCCTTCCTATTTTTTCAACCCAAAAGATTTGTCTTATCAAACAATAAAATTTTTTCCTCCTTCAAAGTTTTCTAGGTTGGTAATAAATCTGACAATGCCATGAAGTTAGACCATTTCCCACATATATTACAAATTTGATCGTTCCTTGTTTGGTTATTATGATTAATTATATAGCAATTTTGTATGATTTTATATTATGAATGGACTCTCAGCCATAGATTACAAAGTTTTAATGAAACATGACATTAAAATAGTAATTCTTTTGGAGGGAAGGTTGATAGATAAGTAGTCATTTTTTAAAATTGTGATTAATTATTTTATTATTAAATGTGATTAATTATCTGACTATTAATGATTATTATTTTTTCATTATAGTCAATCAAAAAATTTGAATAAAAATATTATTTTAACAATTATAAAATTTAGTATAAAAAATGTTGAAATATTTTTAAAATATTATAATAGAATATATCATTTGCTTATTAACGATCGGATCAAATTTTTTTAAATCTTACAATTATTATCTACCTTGTCAAATTTTTATACTTATAACAAGTTTGAATAGTATTTGTCTTCTAATTAGATATTTATTTTTTAATTTATATTTCTTAATTAAGAAAATAAAATAAAATACATATATATACTTTGCTCCAAAAAATCTTTTCTAACTTCATAATTTTCCCCTTACCTATTTTTTAATTATTTTTTAGTTTAAATTTTTATTAGTTAAAATTTGTTTTAATAAAATATAAATAAAATTTATCCCTCTATATTTCTTTCAAATTAAAAATTACATAATTTTAATAATCAATACATATCAATACTCATAAATTGTATTATTACTTTTGTTAAAATATAACCCTTATCTATTAACATTTAATTTAACATCTAATTTTTTTAGCTTCCTACAATTTATATAATATAAGCAACGACAAGCTATTATGTGACCTTGTTTTGATCAATTTTAATAGTAACAAAAACCATCTTAAATAAGTGATAAATAATTTAAATATTTAAAATATTACTTAGAACTCATGTTTTAAAAGTGATGTTTATTGAATTGAGTTATCATAAGGGATCATTTCTATTAAGAATTTTATAGGATGATAAATCAGTATTTGCATAACACTCGCATTTGATAAATGTATGCCATTATTTAGCTAACATCTTTACAATTTAATAAATACACCATTCCAATGAATGAACATTTATTATTTACAATTAATTATAATATTAAATTAATAAAATAATAAATAAATTTATATTAATTAATTTATTTTAAATTTATCCCATTGTATGATAATCATACTTTCAACATCCTTCATATCATATTTGTATGTAGGACCTAAATAAATTACATAGAAAAAAATATTTATCTTTCAATAATCTTTGTAAAGAGTGATTTGTAGTTTTCTTGACTTTATTGACATCAATAGTTGTAATCTTTAGATTCTTCCTAACTATAATCATTAAACTCTTGTTAGTTGAAGTGTCTAGGAATAGAAATAACATCAATATAAACATCTTAAATATATCTATCTAAAATATACCAAGATATATCAATGTCAAGGTGTTTATCTTGGATTTGTCACATACCATATTGGTTAATGATTTCATTTCCTCATCTATGAATTCTTTATTCACTAGTGATAGATGGCATCAATCTAGATGCATCACTATGTTAAAATTGATTTTTTTTTGTGATAAAAAAGGCTCCAAACTCCAATAAATGCCCAAGACATTTTGATTTTTTGTTTGAATTCTCCAAGTAAGAAGGGAAAATTTAAACATGAAATTCAAATTAACATTAAATATAAAATTAAAATTATGCTTTGATAGTCAAATGGGCATAAAATTTAAGGTTTTTTATTAATTTTTAATAGCTCATAGAAATTATAGCATTCAGGATTTTCCTATCAATGTGTATGTGTGTGTGTGTGTGTTTTAAAAATTTAGACCTAAAATGAGACAAAAGAGATAAATAATTTTCAACATCTTAATCAATGAGATAAAAACTTGGATAAGTAAGAAATATCTTTAGTATGAAGTCAATTTAATGGATATTTTGATTCAAAATAAATCATCAAGCTTTGATTGATTGTATGATTTAAGAGTCCATAAAACAAGTTATAATTATATTATAATTATAGATATCACTATAAGCATGTCTTATAACACTATAGTGGTAATGTTAAGAGAAAATGAGTTTCATTATTAATTTCACTTCAGTTAAATAATTCACATATTCTTTCTTCCCAAGGAGCTTTTGGGAGTGTCCATCTAGAAAATTTGTTATGAATTTCGTGTAAGTTAGTTCTTAGTTTTACAATCATAATTTTAGTTTTGAATCTTCCAAATTTATATTGGTATGATGAACGTTCAATTTTAAGATTGATAATATATTTTTAGTATGATAAATTTATTTTATCATTGATATTTTCATCTTTCTAAAGGTTTAAATTTTTTTATTTTGGGTCACCATTATATGATAGGGTTATTTCATCATGGACGCTCTAATTTTTTACTATAATTTATAAATAATTACATGCTCCCAAAAAAATTCAAATCGTAAAAATGCTAGAGGGTGAGAAGTTCAAAGTGGTGGATTGCATCTACCATTCCTCCCCTACTAATAAATTCGTATAGTGCTTATGTAAAAAATTGGTCCCCTTATGTTGTAATAATTAACAAAAATACATAAAGAAAAATTTCATATCTAATTAGATTATTCATGGAGTCCCTTTATTACTTGATAGAAATAAAATATTGGGTTGTAATTGAGTAACCCTGACATGCTAGTAAGAATTGTAAGACAAGGTGATTTACTAGGTATTACATGCTCAAAAATATTTGCCAATGGGAAAAGATGATAAAGAGTGATAATCCCAAAGAGTATTATTTCACCCTTTCCCCCTATTAAAAAATTATCAATGTGCTTGAGTGCTAAATGGATCCTTGTATACACCTAAAAATATCCCTGATCCAGGCATCAATTTAGGCGACAATTTGGGTGATAGTCCCGCCCCAATTGATGACGGAACTTCCGGGAGCCATAACTTTTGCACCGTAGCTCCAATTGACTCGCCGTTTGAACCGTTGGAAAGCTAAGAACGAGGGGAACATTGTGAAATGGCATTGAGCTCTGCTCAATAAAGTTTGACCCCAGAAAACCCAACGGAAGTGCCTCAAATTTCAATTTTAATAGTGCTGTCTAAAAATAGTAAGTTTCTAAAAATAGTAATTCCTCGAATTATGTATTGTTTTAAATATTGGAAGTCGTACCACTTCATCTCCCTCGAGATTGGTGACCTTCCACATCCTTCCCATGCTTTCAAATTGTGTATAAAAGAAGAGGTAACCCGAAATGTGAAGACAAACATCTCTTCCCAGAGATAAGCATATATTTGTATTGTGATTTTGAGTAATACTACATCTCTTCTCAGAGAATTCATTGTTATTGTGTTATTTATATGTTATTGTGATATTTATCAACCAAAACTTCTGAGTTCTGGATCAATCCCCTTCATTTTTTTTAGATTTATTTTATGTTGATTTAATGGGCTTGTCTATGTATAGAATTTTGATCAGAATTAGGAAATATAGCCCTATTTATAGCTTGTAGCTCCTTAAATTCCATATTTTTTTATTTACTTATATTTTTTGTGCATTAGATCCACTTTAAGAAAGGAACACTCGTGTTTATCACCTTCCCCAATTTTAGTTCCTAGATGTTGAAAGTTTGCATGGATATCAATATTATTAATTTTTATAATTAAAATAATGAAAATATAGTTCTAAAGATTAAAAACATAGATACATGCATGATTATTAAGGTAACTGGTATGAAAACACACCCACTAAAAGTATTAGGTATGGGATCCCAACCTTCTTGTTTAATTTTTTTTTCATTTCCCTCCTCAACTTATGGTTTGGAAGGGTAGATATCCAAATTTAGACAAAGAAACTTTCTTTGTACATTCCATTTTCTAGGTCCATACCCACCATCTTATAGGGATGTTGATCCTCCATGGCCATTAGAACTTACTGTAGTGGAATGGTTACAATTCATATATCACCCTCTCCTACAATCCTTGTATCCTTGGTATGTCCCTATAGAATCATGCCTAAAGGAACGAAGAGGATCTTTGTTAATGATACAAGGGTCATTTTATGATTTCCCAATCAAGGTGTGTAGGTGCTCCACCTTCAAAGCCACCATCTTTGTTTGATCATATATTTGAATCATGATATATATAAATGAATGGTTATAAGGTTGTCACTAGATGGTAGCCATGAGGCATGAATAAAGAAACACTGGATGCAAATTTAATAATATAATAATAATAAACTAATCTAATCATGAAAGAGAACATAGTTTGCTCCATTTCTTATCATTTTTTTTACTTTGATACACATGTACATACACAAATCAAAGTGGGGTAATGTAGATGTAGATGACATTTTATGATTATTATTGATATTTTAACCTTAAAAATATCATTATATCTGATACCCTAAGGGAGAACCCCTTTGTTTTTTAGAAAATCCCCTAAAACATCCAAAAAAACCATCTTCCCTTTTGCACTATGAAATCCAAAACTCTGGATGTAATTTACAAGTTTGTAAATTGCTTCATAGGTTCTAGATCTCCCAAAGCAACCACCTTTTAGAATGGCAAAATCCAGAACTTGGTATGCATTTTACAAGTTTTCACACTTGTAAAATGCATGGTAGGCTCTAGATCTTACAAAGCATCCAGGCCAGTAAAATCCATAACTCGGTGTACATTTTTCAAGTTAAGAAACTTGCAAAATACACAATGGGATTTAGATCTTGGAAAACATAATTACCCCTTGCCATAAAATTTGGAACTTGAAGTGCAATTTACAAATTGTAAATTACATCTGGGGTCCCACCTTCTACCAAGAAATTAAACTATGGGATATGAAACTCCATAAATATTTTGCAAGTTTACAAAATTGTAAAATGCTCGATGGGTTTCACCTCCTACCAAACATTCATACTATGAAACTCAAAACTCTACGAGCATATTTCAAGTTTGCAAAATTGTAAAATGCTTTATGGGTTACACCTTCCACCTTTCAAGCCATTCATTCCTATGGATATGGAACTTGATCTAAGTAGCTCCTAGCTCCACCACCAACTACCTTTATTGTATTTATTATAGGGGTTTTCACTTTTTAAACCAAAGAAATTATGGATTTTCTATCATTTATTTAAATTACTAATCAATTTCTTGAGCTCTGACTACCTTTTCCACATAAGAAAACCTTGATCCACGTGAAAGTAAGTAACTACGAGTTTAAGCCATGACTACGTCTCAATTACCACATTATTTTTGTCTATGTATGGAATTCCCCTTGTATTTTTCATAATTTCTCTTATAAATTGATACGTTTTCCAAGTTTTTTATTCTTGTGAAGAGATTTTTGATACCTTTTGTTAGGGTTACCGTTGCTAGTTTGGCATCATATTTTAGGGTTATCTATGAATTAAGTATGGTTAAATTGTTTCTTGTGTAATCATTTATTTCAAAGGTTGCATTCAAAGTTTAGGTTTTTCATTTTCAAAAATTTCATTGTTAGGATTTCCCTCCCAAAGTGATCACCATAAAAACCTTGAAATTTTTCCCTCCTATTTTCATAGTCAAAGTTTAGGGTTTCCTTGAGCAAATTGGATATTCTCAGTATATACTAATTTAAAACCCAATGAATATTACACAAAAATCCTTCAACATCTCTATGGACTTAGGAATGTCTAGAGCACCCTAGATCCCATGGGTTTCACCATTACACTAAGCACCTTTGATCACCATAAGGTTATAAGTATTTATGGAAAGTAGACCTACTCTGAACACATCCTATCCCTGTGAGAGTTCATATTGATTCAAACACATTCCACTTCTATCATAACCCTTACCTACCTAAAGTACCTTCTATCTCCACCAGATATTTGAATGGCTTGAAACACCTGCAAACTTCACTAGCTTTTATAATTAATTTCTCACAAGCAATAATTATCTCCTAAAGAAATTGAGTTCAAATACAAAGGCCCAAAAGTGACTCCTAGTTTGGAGTCTAATACAATAGAGATTACTAATATAGATTTAGGTCACATTGACCAAGGAGAATTTTAGGCTAAGATAGGTGTAGATTTTAAAAATGATTGGATCTAGAGTATTTATGACTTTGGTTTACCATAAGATGTAACCTTCCCATTGTTAGTTTAAATCCCCAAATTGGTGCTTACATTGTCCCAACACTATTATATGGAGAGAAGAGAGGTATACAATGACATGGGAGAAAAGATTTTGAATTTGGACCCTGATTTCATAAAAATAATGTTTGTAATCCCAGAATTTGAGAGCTATCTCAATGTAACCCCTTAGACATCCACAAAATTATTTTAATATAAAAGAGATGGGTGTCAAAATATGATAAAAAAATAGTGGCTTAAATCCCCTAAGGCTTCTTCTACTAAACTACCAAAGACCATGTATAGGCTTGATTTCATTGATGAGGTGGGAGATATCATTATAATGTTGCACAGGGTCATTGGTAGTCTTGATGCCAAGTGTTTCCAAGAGTGGATGCAACAATATATCTAGGTCATCCAAAAAAACAACCAATACATTCATTGGGCCAAATTATAAGTGATTCCCTCCATAAGCAATTTTTGTAGGTGTAAACAACTGACAAGTTTTATATGACTTCCTACATTGTATACATTCTAGCCAAAGGGAGATTATTCCCAGGCCTTAACACAGTTCCTAAATAAATAAGTAGAGTATACAAATACTATCTCAACCTCACATTGGAGGCCAGTAGACAACATTTTAGAAGATTAAATGATATTTTCATCTATTGCATCATTACCATGTTTGATAAATAACATGGGAGGACAAGGTTCTCAACTACAATAGTAGAAGAGTTCAGCAAATGGGGCTCTTATTTTATTCAATTCCCCACCTTTTCTTACCTTAAGGAAATAGGTTTTAGTGGTTGCCCCTTTACACTTCCTCAATATTCTAGTGACAACTGGGCACTGATGGAGCTAGTTATACATCTTGTATAGACACATAAGCTCCTTTATAATAGGCACAAGGCTAGGATACATTTCCTAATCTCTATTGGCTAATTCACATGTTGATCCCTCCTTAAGGCCAAATGTGTCAAAGCTAAAATGTGCCAAATTACACTTAAGAATTTGGAATCAAGGCCATTCTTTGATGTATATGTAAAGATCACCAATACACTAGCACTTACAACATATGCTCATGTACCATATTATGAGGATTATTGGGAGGATTGTGAAAATAAAAAAGGGTCAAAATGAGAGATTATTCTAGAATGAATCTATAACAGATCAAAGATTATAATTTGGCACTAGTTATAGATGATTTGATAGATGATGAATCTATAGTGGAATCAATATATTATACATAATTCATCACACAACCCTTTCCATCAGTGAGGTGGTCCACTCCAGAATCCCTTTCTCTATTTGACATAACAACCCATGTGATTAATAGAACAATCAATTGGTTAAGAAGAAATGGATTTCAAGTAACAAGAGAAATAATAGGGGTCGGAGAAAAGATTTTGAAGCTTAAGGCAGAGTGGGTTACTCCATCAAAAGAGGGTCCAGGTGAAACATCAAAAGAGCCTGAGAAGAAGAAGAATACGACTAAGGCTAGGAAAGGGGAATTCAGTAACGATGAGGTAGCCATGGAATAACCAATTGACCCTTCATTTAAGGACACAATAGTGGATGAAGCTTACATATATTTAATCCCCATATATTTAATAGTGACAACTCCTATTTCCATTGGTCTCCCTCTTACTACCTACATTGCTCTAGAGGTTTTATCACCTCCACCTCCTATCTCTACTCCTTAAAAATATTAGGTTTTCATTTCACCTCCAATTTCCACTCCACCACTTGTCCCCATTTCCCTTAAATCTATAGTTTCCACTTCACCTACTATTCTAACTACTTTGACTACCATAATAATCCAAATTAATGTGAATCAAGTGGACACTCAGGGTTCCCCATTAGTGGATTCTCAAGTTTCCACTTCACTTTCCATTTCTCAAATTTCACCTCCCCCTTCATTCCACTCCCTCTTTCCATTCCATTTATAATTCCTTTAGTTTCATCACCATTAATTTACAACACCACTCAATAGTAAAAAGTTACAGACTCAATCATCCTAACTTCAGTCTCGCAAACCACCCTAATTCTTGAGGTAAGTACTATTTCACTTTCATCCCCACTCACTTTACTTACATCAACAACCTTGAGTGGTCCCACACATCTCATTAATTCATTTAATTCTTTGGATTCCACTCTCTCACTTGTTCTCAAATTCACAATCCTTGTGTCTATCCCATCTTCCACTCCCCCAATAGACACGGTTATTTATATTAACCCCACCTCATCCACTTCAACTATTTCCACAACTCCTTTAGTATAAATTGGAGCAACATAGGTGCTTGATGTGAATGTAGGTTTGAAACCTACTAATGAGAGTGAGATGTTAGAGGAACCTCCTAAACAATCAATAACATCATCCTCATAAGATTCTATAATGGTCACGATATCCACTAGTGCATTAACATCAGTTGATAATTCTTTGGTGACAATATCCAAGCAACTAGATGTCACTCCCAGTTGGCTAGCCCAATTAGTGGGGAAGAAGAGGAAACAAATGATTGTTCCCAAAAGATTGGACTTTGGTCTATTAGAGATCAAAAATAATTCCAAATTGACTCCCTGGACTTTCTCCAAGATATTCAATGATGATAAGGGGGAGAGGTATGTTGAAATTGTAGTCCCTCCACTAAATAAATCGAAGGAAATATTATGATGGGGGATTTTCAGATTTCCAAAATTTACCTTAGATGCCTGACAAGGGAGGGGATAAAACATGATGTGCAATCCAACATCAATTCTCTCTTTAAATTGATTGATCATGATAAGGCCACCAAGGATGAATTCAAGAGAAAGGTGAATCAACTTACAACTGCATTAAACCAATTCATATAGCTTAGTGAATCATCACAATAACCATAGTCAGTGCAACCAACTAGTCAAGTTCTAGATTAATCTTTCATTAATTGATTCAAGAGATGGCTCATATGGGAAGGGATATAAAATAGTGGTCAAAGGAACTCATTTCTAAGGGCAATAATGTTATTGCCAAAATAATGGACCAATATAAAACAATTAGAGAGAGGAAGAATATACTGAAGGAATAAGTTAATAAATATAAAGGAGATTTTCAAACTTTGAATTTATATTATCCAAAATTAACATCAGTAGGTTCAATTGATGTATATATCCTCATTTTTGAGAACATACTAAAGAATGATGCTTAGCATGAGGAATTCTATAGAGTAGCTCAATTTTGAATAAGGATATTTATAGAATCTACTCATCAAGCCAAGGTGGTGCATGATAAAGCTATTGACATGTTGTATGACATTAAAGGAATGATGCATATGATGTCATGTCAACCAAGAAATGATGTAGAGAATATATTATAGGTAGAAGAGGTTAAGAATAAGTTCAAAGAGGTAGTTGAGAAAGAATTTGTAAAGGTCACAGTCTTCACCCTGAGTTCTATCCATAGATTTATCACGTATGAAAATGCACTAGAAAAAATAGGGATGGAAATATAGGGGATCAAGAATTTTAGAAGAGAATTATTTGATATTTAGGAAGATTGTGTAGCATCTCACCTTTACTCTTGCAGACCAGATGAAGAACAAATACAAGAAGTTTTCAAGGACTTTGATGCATATGTTGAAAAATTGTAGGTTGAGAAAGATAAGAAAGCTAAATAAATTATGGATATTGATTAATATTTTTGTTGAAATATTTTCATATGATGTGTTTCATATTTGAAAAACATTGTAAGTAGTAATTTTGAAGGAACAACTATTTTTAATAACTCTTTTTGAGAAAGAGAAACTTGTATTTTACACTTTATATTTTTGACAATGTGAAAGTTTAAAAAAAACACAATTGCAACTTACACTTTCTATTTTGACAGGTTACAATAGCTAAAAAGTGTAAAAGCATGAATTGAAAATTGAAATTTCTATTTTGACAAAGTGATTGAATTTAAAATTTGTAAAAGTCTCACTTGTATTTTCTAATTTATGGTTTTATAAAAGTAACCTTAGTTATCTTTTAAAAGTCAAGTTTTATCTTGGGCACCACCCATTTTGCATGAAGAGTTAATTTTAGCTGCATGAAGAATAAAGGGCATTGCATAAAGATATTCCATGAAATTTCAAGCAAAGTATCAACACTATATCTTGCATGCTATTTTCCAAACTATTCTATAAGTCCAAGATGCCATAAATGGAAGACCTCACCTTTTTTTGCATGGAGTTCCAGATCTGCATAGTTTCTCTTACTGGGCATTCAAGTTTTAACAATTGAATCTCATCTATGGGATACTTTTGTATAAATATGGGTAGACATGGTCCAATCCATTAATTTATACAATTTTGAATGTATTTTTTCTAGAAGCTATAACCTTTGGAACAAAGATAAATTGAAGATTTACCTTTCTTGTCTGAGAAATCTCTGTGTATGCTAGTTATTTGAGTATTTTTGGAAGTTTTGTTTCTTGTTTTCATCACAAGAAATTCATTTGTGGTATATTTTCTATTTTGAAAATATTGTTTGATTAAAATAAAGAATAATTTTCCCTTCTGTGAAAATAACTAAAGATTGCCTCTAGTTTCCTATTTGTATGAGTTTGTGTTGAACCAATTTCAATATAATTATTTATTCCATTATGTTTATCAATAAATAATTAATACCCACTAAAAATATTTGGTGCAATCACCATTTCAGTTTTGTAAAGTTTCATTCTTTACCCTTTTCCTGGCTAAAGTTTAGTTTAGGAAAAACAACACTAAAAAGAACAAAATTTCTATAGAACTGGTATCTTATTAGTTACATTAGATTAAGTGAAAGGAAGTCATCCTTCTCTAGAGGTTAACCATTGTTTTATAAGTTCCCATGGCCTAGAGGTTTTCCCATTATATCATTAGGTGTTGCACATTGAGTTATTCCACATCAAAGAATGAGTGCAAAACCTATATGATAACAATCATATAACACCTTAGTCTTGTACACTTGGAAAAATCAGACCTTGGTTGTTCCTTTTAGTTATTTACATTTCTCATTTTAGTAATTATCATATTTTATCTATCATTGTGCCCATTGGCCTATATATCTTAGTTTGAATAGACTTATGTTGATGATACAAGTTTTTTATCTTACCTAAAATGCTTAAAATATACTTATCTTCCATTTATGCAAGTTCAAAAATTGTACCTACTCTCCTAATCCCTAGACACTAACATCCAAGATAGATAGTAGAATTGAAATTATTGTCCTATTTTGACACAAGTTTCTAGTGCCCTAAAGTCATCCAATTTGTAAATGAAACATATCCTAATGGTCGACCTAAGTGCTTTAATGAAATTTATTACTCCAAAGGGATTAATATAAATATGAGATCAACCTACATTCATTCCTCACTTGTGAAAACCTATGAATACCTAGAAAAAGACAAAAAAAAAATTAAAATAACATTCAATTGATCAAAATATTCCCTATTTATTCCTATTTCCATACCAGTTATAGGGATTACAAATCTACAGGTTTGATGTACTAAAGGAGTAGCCAAAGAGCTTGATTTTCCAAGTTACAAGATAGGTCATTGTTTACTTGCTTTTCACATATTATATTATTCACACACAAGACAACATGTAGGAGATAACTTCATCAGTCTAAAGCCTTATTTGAATTATTAGCTATGTAGGTAACATCTTTTAATAATGAGGTCATTGAGGTCATCTTGACACTATGCGCCCACTAACCCATTTTACCCAAGGTCACATTGAAGATGCAAAGCTAAGGTTTTGCCATTTCACAAGGATCAACTATCCATGAAATAGATCAAAATACACTAGAGCAAAGGCAAAGTAAAACCTAAAAGCATTTAGGTGGTCACATCTTATTTCAACAAATATTTCATACATGACACTAGTGTCAAACCAAGACAATAGTGTCAATGCAACTATCCCAGGATGATATTACTATTCAAAGACCTTTATGTGACAAATCCATAATCTAATAAATATTTTAGAATCTCTTTCTTGCCTATTTTTAGTCTATTTTAGATCTATAACTGCATTAGTAATATAACAAGCTAAGTACTTCACTTCTTTGTCATTTCTATATTTAACATAGTTGTACTTTCTATATTTAGACTATCTCAACATAATAAATTAGTGTATGTTTATATTTGAGTTTAACATATAATTGGATTTCACCCTTGTGCCATTTCATTTATATATACCCCTTTAATAGTATAGATAACACCAATCTAGATCCATATTAGGGTTAAACATTTGGTTAACCTGATCCATGTGAATGCAAAAAAAATTATGATCTAGGGCTTCCAAACCTCCTAAGATTTTAGTTGGTTATGATGAATTTTTAGATTTGAAATTTTACCCTAGGATTTTACCCTCTTTTGATCACAAGGGCTTTGTGTGTCTATGCTTTCAAGTAGGTTCTTACTTGATTTTTACACTTCAACCTCCAAACAAATTTTAGTACATTTAAAATGGATACAAATAATATCCTTCCTCCTCCTAACCCTATGGATGGTGATAGATTTCATCCCTCTTACTAAGGGGTAAGGTGGCCAACCCTATAGTTTCAAATGAAGCTATTAAATCTAAAATAACTAGGGTATGTGCTTATAAAACCCTAAAGGAATAAATAAATACCAAGACCAAGATAATACATGAGTTAAAAAAGAAAAATCAATCTCTAAATTCAAATATCACTTTATTACAAAATCAACTTTCATATACAAAGAACCCACAACAAGTTGTTGTGAATCTTCACATACCAACCATGTGCCTAATAAAAATTAATATTGAAAGACAAAACCAAATTCACCTAATGATAATCATTTTATAAGTGAACAAAAGCGTACCAAGAGGTCAAGTGAGATTCTAAGGGAGATGCATAGAAATAATGTGAATTACCTCATATGCATCCTATATGAAAATCCAAATATTACTGTGTATATCATAGAATGCATGGTCACCATACCAATTATTGTTTTGAATTGAAATAAAAGATACAAAAGATAAATTCTACCAAAATGAAGGTGCCAAATAAACAAAAAAGGGTACCACCAAATCCTCCAAAACAAAAGGTTAAACCAGGAGCTGCTTGAAAATACACATTGGTCAAGTTCACCATATGTTTAATCCTTTTTTGAAAGTGAGTATTAAGGGTTAAGGGGATATAATAGCCTATACACAAGGATGAATAAAATTATTCTATAGAAGGCCAATTAATTATAAAATTATAGAAATGAATATTCTTAATTAAAATTCCAAGATGTGCTAAATATAGGAAGTACCAAATTGGAAATATGTTTAATTGATTAAAATGCCAAAGACAAATAATATTTATCTAGATCTATGATATGCAGGTAGCCCTGAGTTGTACATAGGTAAAAGTGCATAGGATCATGATTTTGAGACAATAATTAGATTTTATAAATGATATTTATAGAGCCATGAACACTAATATCAAATTTGGAACACTGCCATCGATACTACTATCTATTCTGAGACACGAATATCCAATACAAAAATATGAGCTAGATTTTGATGCAGCTAAATTTGTTTTTAGTATTGGTAAAATATTATTTTAATGAGGGACCTTACACTTTATAAAAATAGATAATTTAAGGTCTTAAGACCAATTATTACAATAAACATGCCAAGAGAGATAAAATAAAATAGCCAACATGAAAATGGTAGAAAAGTATAAAATTAGGTTCTAGGTCCCATCCATTCTTCATATGCCTTGGACCAATTTTGAGTAATATTTTATAGCATGGTTTTTTTATTGGGATGTAGCTCAACTTTATCATTAGTAGTTCCCTTCATCTTTTTGTCCTTTCTATGGGTTTCATCATTTTCATTTTTACCTTTAGTGAGAGAGTTCAGGGCCTCCATGCTTTGAAGGCTTTTCATGATAGTGAGTATACTATATTCAACAAGCGTACTGATATTTTCATTGAGGTATTCACTATATTTTTACAAATTGAAAAATCTTTCCTTGATTATATGGTATTCTAAGCTAATTTCTAGGAGGTCAAATTTAATGCAATAGATGCCATCATTGTGGCTGAGTTTGTTGATTTCCTCCTTGAACCTTTTCTGATCCCTTAAGAACTAATGAATAATTAATTTATGCATATCCATCTCATCCTCAATTTTTCTGAATCTTATTTGGTATTTGTGCTCCTCTACGAGTTCCTTGAATTCTAGGGAGGATTAGATTGTGAGGGATTGGGGTTAAGATGGAATTTATCAAGATTAGTCTCCAGAATAATAGCAGTGGAAGGGAGACTTTGTTTGAACAATTTTAGATTATTAATAATTTCCTCTAGTTTTTTATTTTTAATAGGGTCATGGGAGGTAGAGTGGGGCATAGGAGTATGGGTAGTGGGATCAGGGGAGGGGGTAGGAGTATAGATTAGAATGGGATCAAGGGTGGGAGTAGAGATTGGAATGGGATTGGGGGAGGTGGGAGTAATGGAGGGGATGATATCTTTTTTCACGTATTTTCTCTTTTTGGAATGGGTGGAGAGATATTTCATGGGGTTTGCAACCTTTTTTCTATCTTTTTTATTCTTGATGGGGGGAGATAATCTTGATCATTGTGGTTGCTATCAATTTGAATGGGGTTTTTGGAGTTCTGAAAGGAAGCCAAGGGTTTGGTGGAGATTTTAAGGATTTTGGGGGGAATATTTCTTTTGGGTTTTGGCTTCTCCAAGTTAGGAAAGATAGGGGATATATGGTTGGAGGCTTAGAAGAACTTGTGGATTAAGAAAATCACTTCTTGATAGAAAGGCTCTTTTTTTCTTTCCCATTTTAACTTCATATATCAATGATTCAAGAGAATAAATATTATAGAAAGGTATACTTAGGACAATAAGATGACAAAAATAGTTTAGAATTAGTAAATGGAAATTATGCACTAACTTAGACCTTTCATCTAAGGTCACATACCTAATTTTTTATTCAGTGACTTTGTCAAAGGGTTTTGGAATATCATTTCACAAGAATGATCTAATGCACTTGGGCATATGATTTTATTATTTCAAGGATTTCTCCCTCTCCTCTTTTTAATCTCTATTAAATTTGGTGAATTTGACTTCTTCAATTTTTAAACCTATAACTTGAGCTATGACACCTTCAATGATATTAATAGAGACATTGTTGATAGTTTCTACTTGGTCCACTTATTGATCTAAAAATTTAATCAATAGATGTTTATCATATCTGCATATGTTATTTATGAAGTTAGTTAGCACATCAGTTTTGAGTATCTCTTACACTTTTTTGTCCTTTCTAAGATTATTAGCCATCATAGGTTCAATTCTGTTGAGGTCTTCACCCATGTTAGAGAGAATGTGAATCATGTGGACAATGTTGCTATGGAATAAATGAGAGATGTAGTATATAATGATAATGTTTCTTTTCATTTTATTCATTCAAAGGTTCTGGAAGTTAGCTTGGGTCTCATGTACCAAGGAGCCAATGAGTCATGTGTTATGATTTTTATTGATCACTAAAGTTTGCGGAGTGTTTTGAAGTTCACAATCATTTTTGTGACATACCAACTCTATCCCCTATAATAATTTCATTTCAATTATTATAAAAAGTGTCTTCCTTGTTCCAAATTCTAAAAGCAGTCATCATCACCCCTATGTTATAAGTCAGCTAGGTGATTACCTTCATGGTAAGTATGCTAGAATTTTACCTCTTGGAAGTCTTTGATATTATCCATGCTTTCTTCTATGATATAATCAATGGTCCATGTAGATTTTTGAGTTTGTTGAGTTAATTAATTATGTTGAGGGAGTCACCCTTTACCAGTAACTTGTTGACTCCTAGGTCTTTGGCCACTTAGATACCCTAAAGGGATACAAGAGCTTCAGCCTTGTGGTTAGTTTGGTGGCCCATTCCTCCTTCATACATAGCTATAAAATAACCCTTGTCATCTCTTATCACTCATACTTTGCCATATATTCCTAGGTTTCCTTTGGATGCCCCATCAAAATTAAGTTTAATCCATAATTTATTTTTGGGGATCCATTTAGTCTTGCTCTTGCTTTCCATTCTAGGGTCAGTTGTAGTGGTGGATGATAGATATAGGAGCCAATTTTTTGATATATTTTCTTCTTGGTTTGATAGATGTTGATCCTTTTATTTTTTAAAGATTTTAAAGTTTTCAATAATTGAGTTTAAAACTTTATCATCAACCTTATTATAAGTCCTGGGAGAGTCCCTAAAGATCTTTTTATTTCTTTCTTTCCACACTCCCCATATTAAGTGGGGGAAAGAGAAGATCCATATTTTCTTGAGAAGTTTATTGGAGAAATGTGAATCCCATGCAGTCCAAGAGTCACTAAGAGAAGCAAGATGCATCAAAATAATTTCAAGTTTAGAAGGAGAAGAATAAAAATATTGTAAATAAAAGGAAATTGAAGGAGGATATGGGGTATAGTTTCAAAAGCTATCTCATAGAGAACACAACGGTTGACCAATATAAGACCATGTTTAGCCATATTATCAAGAGTGAGAATATTATTTTGAAGACAAAGCTAAAGAAAGATATTTAATTTTAGAATCAAGTCCTTTTCCCATATTTTGTTCCATTGTAAGATCTTTTGATTTGGAGGGATAATATAGTAATATCCCAACTTCACTTCATATTCTCCACTAGGAGTTGCAGTCTAGGATAGGGCATCCTATTTGAAGTGGTTAGGGATATGAGCATTTTGAAGGAGAATATTGAGATAGGGAATGATAGTAACATACTCATTAATAACATTATCAATTTATTTATGCTTCTAGGTTCTTATGTTACCTTGAAATTAGATATATTCAGCCACTGTAGTGCTGAATTACTGTTGTATTTGATCTCTGATTACTTATAAAGGTTCAAGATTAAATAGTGGATGATCAAATAGCTAAGCATCCTAATAAATTATTATATTAAATACATTCCATAAATTCCATATGTATCCATGTCTAATGATATCCTTGATTTTGACAAACAATTTCTAGATGGAGGAACCCATAGTGAAAGCATCTTCATTCAGTAAAGAGATAGCCAATCTATGCTGCATATGTTTTGCTCTAAGGATAGTTATATAGATATTAGACTAAATGTATTAATATATAAACCATATTTATAGTTATAAACTTGTTCATTATATTTAATCTTCTAAATCTCATCCCACCTGATTTCTTTAGTAGAGTAACTCGATCCCATACAACCACAGGGAAGCGCTGTATAATTTCTGTGCTAGTCCAAAGGAAGTATTTTTCAATTTCATCAATATTTTGATTTATATTTATTTATTTAGGTTTTTTACCCATTATAGGGTTTTATTACACATAATAATTAAGATTTATTAGTTGGAATAATTAGGTCACTCAAGTAATTATGAGGTCATTAAATGCACATAGACATGCTTATTTGTAGTCAACATGGTTGCACTATTCATTTGGCAACCAATGTTAACATGTGGGGCTTGGCATGTTGCACATGGGTATACTATTATATTGAAAACTGAGTTGTGTTCTCATTTACAAATGGATGTGGATTGGTGCCTCTCCGCTACCTATATAAGGACCTATCTTCCAAGGCACTTAACAACTTAGAGCCAATTGTGGATTCAAAGGGGATTGTGTGGAGTATTTCCATATATTAGTTTGCCTAGTGTAGAGTTCATAGGTTGTTTAGCTTGTAGGCCATTTATTATTGCACCAAGGATCTTGTTAAGCCTTTGATATTGGGTGTGTGCCAATAGGATTTTTCTAAGCTTCATAGATCAAGCTTCTTCACTAATACAACTCTTGCAGTCTCTATTCTACTTTATTATGATTTTAATCTTTGTAACACTATTGTGTGTTTGATCTTCTAGTATTTAATCTTGGATGTCTCATTAGCAGATGATTCTAAAAATAGTTGAGGGCATTTTGAGTAGGGACATAATGTAGATTGGGAGACTTTTTATAATGTTTTTTAGGATCATGAGATTTTCATCCTAGGATAACAAGTCTCCCTTCCAACCAACAATATTTTTCTTAAATCATTCTATTAGAGGAATTCATAAGTGGATAGGCATTTTTCCTATGAAAAGAGGCATTCCTAAATAGGTTGAGGGTAGGGGTTTGATATAAAAACTAATGATTCTTGGTATTTTGGTTTTTATAAGCAAAGGAGTATTAATGAAGAAGAGAGTGAATTTATCAAAGTTGATTTTCTACATTGACACTTCCTCATATTCTTGAAGTATTTTCTTGAGTAAAAGTGATAGCTAGATTAATAGTATCATCAACAAATTATTGATGTAGGGTGGGAGGAATACCAACCATTGAATTAAATCCTTTGACAATACATTTTCTTTGAGCTTCAATGGCATTCCTTCTAAGGGTGTTAACAAGCATTATAAATAGGAAGGGAGATATGGGATCCCCTTGCTTGATTCCTCTTTTTCTATTGAAGTAACCCATAGGTGATCCATTGACAAGAATGGAGAACATAACTATGCTTATGATATTTTGAATGAGGTTTTGTAAATGTTTGTAGAAGTCATATTTATCAAGAACCATATCCAATAGTCCCAGTCAATCCTGTCAAATGCCTTATTCATATCTAGTTCAAAACTCATTCTAGCTTCCTTGCTTTTTCCATAGAATGCATGGCTTCATGAACCAATAGAATTCCATCTTGGATTTGTCATTCATGGAAAAATCCACCTTAGTTGGGAGAGATGATTTTTCCCATTAAAAGTTGAAGGTGAAGAGCTTGGAGTTTAGTGAAGATCTTGTAGATTGAGTTTCAGAGGCTTATGGGATGAAAGTACTTGAGAGCTAAAGTACCATAATTTTTAGGGACTAAATCTAAAAAATTATTGTTAAACTCCCTTAAGATGTTTATAGTCAAGAAAAATTATTCAGAAGCTTGAACCAAATCTGTCTTAATAATTTCCCAAAAAAATTGGAAGAAAGCTATTGATAATCCATTATGCCCAGGGGCCTTGTCCTTATGAAGAAGAAACATAGTAGCTTTAACATCCTCTTTAGTGATTATTTTAAGGATATTGGCATTGTCAGAGGCATTGATTAGTGAGGTAATAAGCTAAAGAAATTTTTGAGATTTAATCTTATTGATAGGATTGTTGGATACAAATAAGTTCTTGAAGTATCCAATAATTTCTTCTTTCATCTGAGTAAGCTTTTGACAAATCGATCCATCTTCATGAGTGATTTTATTGATGTTGTTTCAACTTCTATGTTTTAAGGTATACATATGGAAGAATTTCATATTCTAGTCACATTTTTTAATCCATATTTATTTGGATTTGAGTCTTTAAAAAGTTTCCTCATGGGCCACAATGTTATGATAGTCACTTAAAAGGATTTTTTATTTAGAACAAAGTTCCTCATTCACTCATGTATTTTCCACATGTTGTTCAATATTTTTGAGATAATTTTCAACTTTCTCCTTTTGGTAGAAAAATATTCCAAAATACATTATGATTCCATATTTTGATGTTTCTTTTGACATTTTTAGTTTTTGGGCAAGTTTGTACATGGTTGTACCTTGGGTGTTTATTCCCCACCATTCTTGAATATTTTCCTTTAACATTAGGTGTGAGGACCACATGTGTTCAAATATGAAGGGAGATTTGTCCTTGTTGGAATTATTTTCTATAATCAGAATAATTGGGTTATGCTCTGATCTAATATGAGGAAGGGAGGAGAGGTTGAAATCTTGGGTGAACAACCAACTTGAATCTAAGAGAGCTCGATCAAGTCAGAATTGAATCAAGCTTTATCTAAGCCATCTATTTGTCTAGGTATAGGATGAGCCTTTCAATTTCACATCAAAAAGTTTTTTATGGGAAATGAATCTAGATAGATCATCCATGTTGTCTAAGTATAACTGAGAACCTCATTTTTTCACAGGGGAAAAGGAGAATATTAAAATCTCCAATGCTAATCCAATTAATTTCTTTACAGGTTAATCTAAAAACACTGAGATCATAACACATTTTTTTACAAGCTAAGAGAGTGTTTGAGGCATAAACATTTGAGAGGATCCACATCTTCCAAGAAGCACATTTAGTGAAGAGGATTTCTAGATGGTGTGCATTTTTTAGGATGGTTTCCCTTGTTAACAACCATTCATCCTAAAAAGTTGATATGCCACTTAACACTTTAGATGAACTAAATGATACAATATTTTCCTCTTTCCTCAATTTATTCTTTATTTCTTATATATTATTTTCTTGCATTTTCATTTATTGGATTGTAATAATGGTAGGTATTTTTTTTGTAGATCTCTGAACATTTGGTGTTTGTTGTTGTGATTCATTCCTCTTATATTCCAGCTAATTATTTTCATAGTAACTTCTTGTGAGAAGTTTATGGAGCCTTTCATGTACTGTAGACTAAAGACCATCTAAAATATCCTGGTCTATTTGCTTATTTACAATTGCTACTTTATTTAGCCTTCGTTATTTTGAAAAATTTCTTAAATTGGGATGGTTTTTGAATTTATTTTAAGACTATAGTGATGCTAATTATTTTTACTTGTCCTTTCTAAGAGTTAGAGAGGAGACTGCATTTTTTTATTCTGTGTAAATTTGATTGATCCATTTGGTTTTATAATTTTCCTTTTTGGATGAGAGTTTTATTTTGTCTTTTTAGTTCTAGAGATTGAATTGGTGGATTTCCCCCTTTTTACTCTTCTTCTTCAAGGAGTTGGAGGCATTGAAAGTTATTATTAATGATGGTATGATGCTATAAATTTAAATTAGCTATTATGTGTTGAAAATTTATTACCTTAGACACTAGTGGGAACTATTTGTCCGTGACTTCAACATTGTTAACTTCCTTTATCTTGATGTTCTAAGGTAAGTTCTCAAGTTCTACTTGCTTTAAGTTGTGATTCATAACCTGTTCTCTATTAGGCTTCTCTTTTTGTAATAGGACAAAGATGTCTAGATTTGTGTGATTCTTTTCTAGTATGTTCTCTTTGATTTACTGAGAGTACTTTAAAAGAGTGATATGTTTTCTCTAGGATCTAGGTAACAGATGGTTGACCTTCACCCATGAAGGATTGAGGATCTTTAGGTTTTCTTTCCCAATATTATCTATCCTTTCTGAAGACAAATGTATTACCCTTTTTGATGAACATTGGGCATTCCCTGGTTAGATGACCTAGTTTCCTACAACCTTCACATTTTACTTATGAGTTTTCATATTCTATCTTATGGTTCCATTCCCAACTAGATGAGTCCAAAGTGATGGATGTTAGGATATCTTTCCATATAGGAATTTACATAAAATCTCACATGGACCATTTGGGTTTTGTTTTTTTGTAGTAGAATCAAATGCTATTAGGTATCCCATTATTTTGGCTATACATATGAAAACATCTTCATCCCAAAAATCTTGAAGGAAACTTGGTATCATAACCCATATTGGCATGAGATTGATTCTTTCTTGATCTGGGTTAAAACCAAATTTCTATTATTTGAGAAATAGTCCTAATTACACATGAACCAAGGTCCTCCAATTAGAATCTTCATGTAGAATTATTCATTATTATAGTGAATAAGAAATAATTCATTGGTCATTGAGGAGATTCAATATGCCATCTTGGTGTCCACCATTTAGAGGCCTATAGTTTGAATGTATCTATATTTAGTCATTCTCCCAAAAACTTCCCTATCAGGGCATTTAAGAGTCTTATAGAACATTTATCTTTGATTGGGTCAGGGATTGAGATTTGAAATCTCTCGCTTTCTTTATAAATCTTTATCTCTTGATTTAAGTGGTTCTCATAATACTCCCCTACCTTTCCTTTCAATTTTTATACCCAAGATAACTTTTCATTGAATCTTGGAACAAGATTTTGTTTATCCTAAAGCTCTATCTCCAAAGCATTTTCTTATGTTACTTCTAAATTTGCTAGTCCTTTTTCCTCTATAAACTGGCCCATTCCTACCCCTTTCTATCAAGATCTACCTCCATCTTCTGCATTTGCATTACCATCCCCACCTTGCTTAGTTATATTTTAATTTTGGTTTCCCACCTTGCCTCTACTCACCAAATGCATCACCTTCCTAATTTTGTGGTTCTAAAAATTTAATGTACATCTAAAGTTTGATGGGGGTAGGCCTAGGTCCATAATGTCTATGAAATGATCTGTAGCCAAATAATCTCATTGTGATCCATGTGGAACACATGGAGAAGTTCAACCCCTACCTCAAGGTGTCCTCGTGGCCACTTTAGAGTGTAGGTGATGTGTAAATTCCCCATTCCACACACCATGGGTAAATCAAGGATTGGACCTGAGACCTAGGTAACTTAAGTCATTTATCCCATCCACTCAAGCTAACTCTTGGGGGTGATGCATCTAATTTTTTTGTTTTATATTTTATGTCACCTTCCTATTAATGTATTTATATCTAGAATATATGATGTATATGTTTGTTTATAGATCAAAACCCTAGCTCTTCACCCTTGGGATGTGTTTGCCAAAAAATGGGTTAGTGGGCACATAGTGTCAATCTAACCTCAAATACCCCTTTGTTAATGAGAATTTACTAAATATCCAATACTCCAAGGAGGGCCTCAGACTTATGTAATTATCCCTTATGTGTGGGAGTCTATGTGAAAAATGGTGTAATATGGTATATGTATATTCATGCAATGATATAGCTTGTAACTTGAAAAATACCATTCATGGGATGTGCTATGACAAATGCACCTTATTTTCAAATTTTCAAATAAGGACCTTCTTTGAGCCTAAATTCAATGTTTAGGTCTTGTTTTGAAATGAATCAGTCCAAGTCTAAGCTAGAAATCACTGTCTCAAGTCTAAGTTTTATATTCAGAATGAAGTTTTGATCTAATTCTAAACTAACTGGGTATTCCCACAGTTACTCTAGTAATTTGATTGATACTCGAGTTTAAGATTGAAATGAACACATTTATTGAAGTTATTTTATGCATCTATTTGGATTTTAGTGTTATGGAGTTCATCAAATTCAAATTTTAGCTTTATGGAGTGACTAAGCTAACTTAATTTTTTCCCAAGATTGTTTTTTATTATAAGGATTATTTTGGATTCATAGAGAAACCTTGCCAAATCTTACTTGATCTACCTCAGAAAGATCCCCTATAGTATGAGTGAATTTTCATACTTAGTCATTTTGTCAAAGTTTACTTGCAAAGATCATTGCCACACATCTATTTTTCACCTAGAATAATTTTCAAATTTAAGAGTGGCTAGGTACTTATAGTTTAAATCCCTATGGATAGGTCTTGTAGTTTAAATTATAATGGCTAGATCCCAATCTCCAAGATCATTCGATGTGTCACCACCTGACTACCTCATAAAGGATTTATAAATGATAGTGCCTTTTTATTCAATAAGTATCTAAGTTCATGGTATTGATATGTGTGTCTTCATCTCCTTTTTCCATGGATTATGAGGTAGTGGTTATAAGGCCTTTTCACCTAAATACTTGAACAACTAGGATTGTACCACGTGTCCTCATCCTAGTTACTCACTTTTATCAACTCAAATGGCTAAGGCAAAGAATATACAATACCCCAAGCTTTAATTATTTTCCATGTGTCTCCATCTTATTCCTATAGAAAAAACATGAAGTGTACAATTTTCAAACATCTATTTAAGTAAGACATTACCACATGGAATGATCCCACTATCCATGACTAACAAGAACATGCCCAAGTCTTGATGTCCCTAGCTCATATGGATGAGGGACATCCATATGGAAACATCTCTTTAATTCATGGCCTATAAATATTTAAAAGGACACTATGATCTTGCAATCCCTTAGATTAATAGGATTTTCCATGTTTTGACATATTAGTGAACCATGACCAAAGTCTTAGAGGCACATGTATCAAAGATAAAAGACTAAGTGGAATAAAGGGACTAGGCCATGTGTCTATATCTCCATAAATCATGATCAAAAGGCCAATACTATAGTAATTAAATTTGATTCTAATCAAAGAATCAAAATCATACCTAGTGTCACATTGTGAGTAAAGCAGATCAGACAAAGAAAACAAGGCCTAGATACACAAAGAATAGACACATGACAAGGTGGATGAGTTAGTGAGCTGACAAAGAAGCCAAAATCAATAACATTGTGTCATGTGTTTCCATCATGACAAAGTAGATATAGACACAAATATAAATTTGGGGAGCATGACAATGATATATCAATAATTTTAAAGATGACCTAACATCTAGATCAATTTCATCCCATAAACTAAAGGCAAGGTCCACATAACTCCTGCTTGAATAGTAAATTAACAAGTGTCACAATCCCAATAAGCTTGACTTGGAAACCTATTTTGTATTTAGTACATAAGTGAGACATGAATGTGGGTGCCAAAAGAATTATATTATAAAGTTGTCATTTTTAAATGATTGAGTAGAAAAATACAATTATAAAGTGCCATGTGGTCTGATCCTTAGTCATTCATAGTGACACAATGGCAAAAGAGGCATGTGATCCCCACACTTCCTACACATAAGGGATCTATAAAATATGCTCCTCTATAAGCCTTTTATCAACTTTCATATGTTTGAACTCATCAACTAATCATTAGTAGCTTAGTGGAACATGTTAGAACTATTAGGTTGGAGTCCACATCAAACCTCTCCTCAGTTTTTGTTAGTGGGTAATATAATTACCTTCTATCTTATATAATATGGAATGAGTAATCTTCTGACATAATTTTGTTTTACAATTTTAGGCCATGATGTCCAAGAGTGGGATCTTCAAAGGGTTGACTCCATTTTGCAAATAAAAGTTGTCAAAATAATGCAAAATCGATTTTCTATGTAAATGTGTTTGGTTTACTTGAAGGTCTTCCAATTTATTTCTAATTTAATGGATTAAAAATAATATAATAGTACTATAATTTTTACTTTTATGTAGATTTTATGCATTAAATAAGACGTGCTTCTACTATTTTAGTTAGGTTCTTTGATTCCTTTTACTTTATTTGAAGTCTATAAGGATTTGTGTATAATTAACTACAAACCTATTTGTAGTTCTTTCATTAAATGAGTCTTAGAATTAATCATTTACCCTTCATCCTTAGACTCTCTCCCTATGTGATTGAAGTTTGAGCCATCATGAAACTTAACATAAAATGGTACAACTATAGCTAGGCACGTTTTGGTCCTAGAAACATTTATGTTGATCATTTAAGTAGAATACTTTATTTTTGACTTACCCTTGCTCTCTTTTGATGTTTATTTATGAACAAGTGACTTTCACTTTATTATAAATAGTGAAGTGAAGAAAAGTAGGGCTCTGATATTCAATATGTTATAATTGGTCTAGCTATAAGTGTAAAAGTTTTTTGAGTCAGTGAGAAAATTGGTATTAGACATATACTGGTAGCACTACATATCTTGGATATCTACTCAAAGCATGTTATTCAATGGAAACCATTACATACATCATGTGCCTTGGATTATCTTATAAAAAATCCTAAAATGAGAGGACACAAGTCCCACAATTTTCCCCTGATCTCACTCAGTGTATCTAATCTAATAGGTGCATTTGGGATGGATATATTGGACCAAACAATAATTAACACTAAAAGGAGGGCACCCCTTTCTCACCTTCTAACAAATATTTAAGCTACTAGCCTACCTACAAGAAAATTAGAGCATACTATGATGATCATTAGATCCTGAGATGGTCCTAGACAACTAATAATATCCACATTATAATATCATAGGAGAAATAGAACCACTAAATGGAGACCAAGATATCTGGTTACATGTACTAGCTCATCCATTCATGTTGTCCCTAACAGAACTCCACCTATGGCATCTATGGTTGGGTCTGCTATCAAAATCACTAGATTTATCTATGATTTACCCAAGAACCCACAAAGGCAACTACCAAGATTCACACTAGGTGTGGGGCATACCATTGAGGAACATGTAACCTCATACAAAACCAATATAAGGCTTCTAAAATTTGAACATGTAGACATTACCTGTAGGTGTCTCCTATTCACTTTGATGGATGTGACATAATATTGGTTCATAGACTTGCCCAAAGTCTCTATCATAAGTCAGGACCAATTCGGTAATATGTTCCTTGTCTAGTTTGGGCAAGTCATAGATCCAAGTGTGTTATAACAATAGTTCTCCTACATCAAAATGGAACATAATAAACCCATGAGAAATTTTAATGATAGGTTTTAGAATATGTATAGCTGAATCATTATGTTTTTATAGACTAGATGCCCATCTAGCCTTTGAAATGTAGAAGAATGTTCTAGATCCTGTGATCTAAGAATTTGACTCAAGACAGGATGGTTAATATGGTGTTAGTTCCAAAATGAAAACAAAATGAAAGAACACACTAATAACATATCATCTCTAGGCCTAGACACTAGGGAGATCTTAGTTAACAAAAACAAATGATAAACACAACTAAAAAGTGAGGAATAAAATACAATAATTCCTTCACCTTCCTTGGATGCTCCAAATGTCTTTGTAGTAGTGACTTGCTCCGCTTGTGCTCATGAAGTCCTTGGCAATGGAATCTTGGCTACCTCCATATCTCCTTAACAGCTTTGGCTTGTGGTTTAGCTTGGATTGAAACCAATTTGGCATGGTAACACTAATTACAATGGCTTATTGAAGATATTTTTGCATTATAACTTTGCACCAAAATAGCTTAGAAATGATGTTCATGGCCTCTCTATTTATAGATTTTTACAAATGTCTAGAATCAACCTGAACCATCCATCTCAGGATTAAGATGTGTGGCTAAGGATTAATACAATTATGAAATTAAAATTGATAAATAGTCTCATCAATATTTGGTATAGAGGAGGAATTAAGAGGCATGGAGGGCTTTGATGAGGCATGAATCCTTATATTTGTGGCATTTATGGCCTAGGGATGTCTTCCCAAGAAATGAGGTCACCTGATGATGCAAATATTCAATATTCATTTCCAAAATAAATTATTCAAAAAATTTCCATGGTATTCTTGATTAGGCTCTAATTTGGTTTAATTAGCTCTTAAGCATGTTTAAGCACTTTGTGTACAAATTACCCAAATTAATCAGAATGCCTTGTTATTGGTCCAAAATTTGAATGGATTGGAATTGGAAGGAAATGTCAGATGCATTAGATCTACCATCCCATTTAGGATGTTTCCAACAACAAATAATAAAGGCACACATCTTGTGTAAGAGATTTGATAGAAAAGAGCAATTCAGAGCACTTAGGTGAAAAATTGGCATTTTGACTTGAAATGATCTAATCAAAGTTAGCTAGCCCATAAATTACATTACCCCATTGAGGGATTCCCTAGCCAAAATCAGCACTTGAATATGTTATTTTCAAATCATTTAGCATGTTTTAGTGTTTTTAGGCCAAATTGTGCATTTTAGGTGGAAATTGGTCAAAATCTTGATTAGAGGTCATCAATGGCCAGTTTTAGGTGTTTATAGATCCTTGGACTGCTATGTTCATCCATAAAGATTTGTTAGTGGTAAACTTTCCCCTAGATTATGTTAAGACTATCAAAGTAGATAGACAATTGAATCCTCAAGGTCTATTGGCACCAACCATCCTAGGTACACTACCAACTATGCCTACTTTTAACACCCTCTTTGCCACTAACTAGAATATATCCATGCCACAACCTGTGGTAGTGACAAACTATCTTTCTTTGAGGCATGATTCTCCTAATCATCCCCTTGGATTCTTTATCCCAATGAATAATAAGCATCACTTCAAGCTCAAAATCAAATGTTGGTCCCTACTATGAACAACATCTAGAGTGTGCCCTATGATTCAACTAAAAATGAGTTGGATGCTATACAACACATGGTATAAAAGCTTAAAAATAACTTCTTGGGCCTCTAGAGATGGGTTGGAAATAATGGTGGTGAGATTTAAAATATTAACTTCACATAATAAAGGTACAATCATCCCCATAACCACTCTAACAACCAACTAAATCCCTCTTCTAATAAGCTCTATGATATCAACATATTTGAGTTGGCCTTAACTAACTAGTGTCATGTGCACAATAGAGCCCAACATGTAGAACTTGACTACATTGAATTATGCAGTGTATTCCACATCTTATAGAAAGAGATTTAAGAGTATGAGGTAGTCCCAAACCACCTCAAGGCTACCAATTAGATTTAGACCTCTAATGCTCCAATATCCCTAAGCACTACCATGGTATTAAAGACATTAGACCTCCCCATCCATAAAGACAATGAACTAGAAGATGCTACCAATGAGGTGAAAGATTTCCAACAATTCTAAAGGAGTAAATATGTTATTAGGAACATGACATAGCAACAAACCCTTACCATATCAACCCCTTTAAATAATGGTGTTACTCCTCGTGAACTAAGATTAAGGACTGACCCTCCACCCCCCACAAAAAATTCTTAAGCCAACTGAAGATACCTAGCCTATCACTAGTAATGCAAGCTACAACATAGTAAAGGACATGATGAAGATCAAAGTAAACATCACTTTGAATGAGATTTAAAAGATCATTGAGAAAATATATATCTTCCTAAATTCCCTCATAGACAAACTAGTTTAGCCCAAATCAAAGCCTACACACACTAATGTTCTGATACATAAGAATATGGTTGAGGTCTCACCTTTTATCCTTATAGGTAGGTTATTTGGGAAGAATATTCATAACTATCTATTTGACTCAAGAGCCTTTGAAAATGTCATAACTATATTAATTTATCAAAAACTATAACTAACACCTTTTAAGTCAGATAAAATAGTGGTATAGTTGGATAAGTCTAAAGTTAGGTAGTGGGTGGTCTCTTTAATGTCTATATACAACTAGAGTCTAATCCTATGGTTTAATAATTTATGGATATTGAAGTGGTGGAAATCCTAGAGGCTTATGGGATGTTGCTTAGTAAAAACTAATGTAAAACATTTAATGGATACATGGATACAAACTTCTCCCATATATGGCTACCTTGGATAGGTGTATCCAATCAGATCCATGTTGATAGAGAATTTAAAATGAAACACATTATCAAGGAATACAATATAGTCAATGATCCTAGTATCCTCTGATATAGGTGCTTATACTTTGTCTATAAAATGTACTAAAAACCAAGCTAATAAATATCTTGAATTGCTATGTTTATGGTCCTTGTACTTTGATGGAGCCCATTTTGAACAAGGTTACGGAGTAGGAATTCTTCTCATTGATCCATTAGGGAAATGACACCTAGATGCCTATAAGCTCTAGTTTCCTTACACCAAAAACTTTATAGAATATGTGATCTTGATCTTAGGACTATAGTTAATATTGAAACATACGATGAAAGAGCTGAGAGTGTTTGGAGATTTTGAACTAGTAGTGAACTAAGTTAAGATCAAGTTATAATTTAAGCTATCTTATTTGAGTAAGTACAAACATAGGGTGTGTGATTTGATAGAAATTTTTAATGCTTTCATTCTCATCCTCATTATTAGATAAAAAATCATATGGATAATTCATCGGTAATTATTGTTGCAAACCTCACACCCGTAAATGACTCAAGGTTGCAAATTTTTTTAGTAGAGCTCATCTTATGTCCCTCAATACCAGATAATGTGAATAACTTCTAAGTCTTTGAAGATGACTGTCACATTTTAGAATTTCTTCATAACTCTAGGGTATTTGAGACCCAAGTTATAACTGAGGTAGAAATAGATAACCATGGAAATGAAGAATGTGACTAGGATGACATTATGAACTTGAAATAAAATCAAGTTCCAAAAGGGATTATCTCCCTTGAGAGAGTGTTTTTACTTGAAAATCCCACACATAAAATTGAGATGCCAATACACTTAGACCAAAATTCTAGAATAATTAATCTGGGATCATCAGACCAACCCTAGGATGTTCATATTGGTATGAATTACACTCATGTTGAAGTTGAACAACTTAGAAAAATATTAATTTAGTACTAATAGGTTATTTCTTAGGCTTATGGAGACCTTAAGGTCTTTGACCTGAAGATAATAACCCACACTATCCCACTCAAGCAAAACTAAAATCCCTTTAGGTAAAGGCATCGACCTATGAACCCAATCCTAGAACCACTTATTCATAAATAGGTCCAAAAATGATCCAAAACTTAGAAGTTATGGTTGATAAATATTTCAAGAACATAGAAATAACATAGTAATAATGAATTCTCTGAGAAGAGATGTATTATTACTCAAGATCGCAATACAACTATATGCTTACCTCTGGGAAGAGATGTCTGATTTTCCATTCCAGGTTACATCTTCATTTATAGATATTTTGAAATTAGGGGGAGGGTGTGGAAGGTCACAAATATCAAGGGAGATTAAGTGGTTTGACTTCCATGATTTAAAACAATATAGAATTTGAGGAATTACTACTTTTAAAAACTTACTATTTTTAGACCGCACTACTAAAATTAAAATTTAGGGAACTTCATTTGGTTATCAAGGGTAAAAATTCATTGAGAAAATATCCATGAAATCTCAAGGTGTTCTCCTCATTATTATCTTTCCAACGGTTCAAACGGTGAGTCATTTGGAGCTACGGTTCAAAAGTTATGGCTCCCAGAAGTTCCATCATCAATTGGGGTGGAATTGTCACCCGAATTGTCACCAGAATTGTTGCCCGGATCAACAAAATCCTCTATGTTGGGATGATATTCTAAACTCATCACTCTAATTAGGTATCTAACTTAGTGATGGTCCATAATAATAATGGATACATATGACTTTGTGTCGATTTTAGAAATATGAACCAAGCTTCAGACAAAGATAACTATCCTTTACTTTCCTTAAATGAGGTAATACAAAAGGTAAGTGGATCCCAGATGATGTCCTTCCTTGATATATTCTTAGGATATAATCAGGTTCTAGTAAAACTAGAAGATCAAGATATGACTACATTTACAACCAAGTAGGTTACCTTCAGCTTTAAAAAATGTCATTTAGCCTTATTAATGTAGGAATCAACTTTCAAAGAGATATAAAATTTACTTTCAAAAGTATGATTGGGAAGTGCATTATTATTTACATGAATGACTTGATTTTTTTTTTGAAATTTAGGTCTAATCATATTCACCATATTTAAAAGATATTTGAAATGTACAGAAGTCATGGTATGCCACTTAACCCAAATAAAAGCGTATTCAGTGTTACTAAAGGTAAGCTTCTCGATCATATAATCATGAAGCAAGGTATTTATATTGACCCTTAGTGTGCCAATGTGCATTCGAAGATACTTTTTCTTAAATATAAAAAATAATTCAAGTCATTCTTTGGCAAGATTAACTTTTTACATAAATTCATATCTGGTTATGCGAAAATTTTTAAACCTCTAAATGCAATGTTGAAATATGAATTAAAGGAGGAGTGGACTCCTACATCTAGATAAAACTTCAAATAAATCAAATAATCCATCTTGTAAGCATTGGTCTTAATTATCCTAGACTATATGAAGGACTACTACCTCTATTCCTTCACATCAGAGCACACCATAGCTATACTGATCACCTAAAAGGTGGATGAAGAAGATCACCCAATCACTTTCATGCACACAAAATTTAAGGATGCATAGATGAATTATTCCACCTTGGGAAAGAATTTTTATGCCCTAGTCAAGGTTGTGAATAAATTTAGGCACTACTATTTTAGAAACAAGGTGTAAGCCATCATCATAGACCCAAATGTAAAACTAATCTTGGGGAAAAATGAGCTAAGAGAATGTAGAGTTCAATTTATGGCCAAGTTGAAAGAATATGAGGTTCAAATAAAACTATCAATATAGTATAATTCTAAGGTATTAATAAATTGATCACTAAAATTGACCCAAGGATAAAATGGTGAAATTATACTAGTTAGAAATGGTCCATTAATAATGGTATGATCAATTTTTTGACTACCACCTTTATGGAAATCCTCTTTCAAGACTCAATCAGAAGTAGAAATGAGCTTTTAGTCTAAAATAAACCCACTAAATGATGAATAAGGGAATGTTTTATATAAATAACTATGAATGCATCTATCTCAGATTTCTATCTGAAGAAGAAGCTAAGGAAGTCATGACTAGATTCCATGAGAAATTGGGTAGTGGCCATCCTTTAGGGACTACAACTGCAAACAAAATTCTAAGAGCAGGGTACTATTGGACCACTATCTTTATAAATGTCCACATCCATGTTTTTTCATGCCATCAGTGATAGACCTTCACCAAGAAGGAAGTTCACTTTTAAATACATTTGTAGCCTATAATAAAAGAGTATCTTTTCACTCAATGGGGACTTGACTTCATTGGAGTCACTAACCCAAACTCATTAGTTATCCATAAATTAATACTTACAAGAACTAATTACTTAATAATATGGATATATTCTATGGTTACTAAGAATAACATAGCAAAAGAATTCATCAAGTTCCTTGAGGAAAAAATAACATGGCTTGGCATTCTAGCCCCTCTAGTCTGCAATAATGGACTTGCATTTCAGTTAGTTGAGCTCACTGAATGAGATTATGAAAATGGGATTACCTTGAGGTTATCATCTAAATAATACCTATAAGGGAATGGTTTGGTTGAGTCAAACAATAATAATCTAATCAATTCCATCAATAAATCTATAGAGAAGAATCCTAGAGATTGGCATTCACTATTTAAATATGTTCTTCAGGCTGACCATACTAGATATAAGCAAGCCTTCAAAATCTATCCTTTTCTACTAGTATATGGGTTAGATCCCATCTTCACAATGATCCTTAAGTTTCTAAATTACAATTTTATGCAATATTACATAGAGGACACTAATAAAATAAACTTAAGGCTGTTGGACATTGTCCAATCGGAGGATGCACAAGAAGAGGCTCTAAAAAACTTCAGTAGACATCAAGTGATAGTCAAGAGATGGTTAAATAAAAAGGGTAAAGGTTAAATCCTTTTAGGTATCAGATTAGTCCTAGTATGGGACAAAGCACATGAGAATAAATTCTATCACTCCAAACTTCACCTGCTTTAGATTGGCCTATACCAGCTCTCTGAGTTGCTAGGGTATAACACATTCAACTGAAAGACCTTGAAGGGAATGGCCTCCAACTTCTTGTGAATGGATTTTTTTTGAATAATTAATTATCATTTACTTATCCCCTTGAGCAAAGGCTGGTGATATAAATATTAGATTAGATTTGGCTAATTTACTTTATTTGTGTTTTTGATTCTATTTTATCATGCCTTTGTTTTTTTGTTCATGTTTTTTATTATTTTGCATGCATTTTTTTGAATTAGGACTTACTTTGTTTCCCCCCCTTTTCACCATTGTTAATCTTACAATAGTTTTACCTTATTCTCATGATTCAAATTAAGAAGCAATTAATATAACTCTGATAAGATAGAGTCCAATCTAAATTTTGGTCCCCATGCGCTTGAGTTTGATCACTTCAAAATTAACAAGCCACTGAAAACATAGTCTTAAAAATGAAAGGTAGAAGGTGAGCCCCCATTATTAAACAACGTGATAATAAAAAAAACTTCTCTTGAGACACTAAAAAGGATTAGGATTCACTGATTCAAAACTGAGCAAGTAAATTGAGAAAAGCCCTATTTTAATAAAGGTCATCATAGCACTTAAAATGAACATATCAATAAAAGTCAAACCACTAAGCAATCAAAGGATCTTCTTGGTGAAAAGAGTTCATTGAACCATTATTAGACCTTGGATATATTGGTATCCAACCCTACTAGATTAAGCAAAAGAAACATCAAAATGAAAGGAAGTTTGAATCTCATGAAAATGCAAGTTTCTTCCTAAGAAAGGGTGATTTGGTCAACCCCCATCACAAGCTTTCTGGCCTAGATATAAATGGAGCAAGGCCTTGAGTTGGACCAAAGGCATATTTGTTGGGGATATAAATTCCTAGATAGAAGCAAATCAATGCCTAAGCCTTCTTTTCCTTAGGCAAATTTTGTAAATAAATTACCTTTAAATGTGCCCTGAGTACCTAAGATATGCCTAAGCTTTCCTAGCGGATTCAAAATAACAACATAATCACTCTGCATAAAATGACCCTTTGAAGGAATTAGGGCCTAGTATGTTGTTTGTTGAAGCAAAATTGAGCACTCTCTTTTGATCTAAGTTCATCTAAAGGGAGCTTTAGTCACTTATCTCACATTTAAATAATGGAGACCCATAATTTGGATTTTAAACACTGAGACAACATTTTTCTCATGATAGTTGCCATTTGTTGTGACCAACATGCTCCATTTTCAAAATTTCAAATGAGGACCCTTTTTGAGGTTAAATTCCATGTTCAGGTTTGTTGTGAAATGAATCAGTCCAAGTCTGAGCTAGAAGGCATTATCTTAAGTATGAGTTTTATATTCATAATGACATCTTGATATGATTCTAATTGACTGAGTGTTCCCATAATTAATCTATTATTTCAATTGATACATCAATATAAAGGTTGAAATAGACACATTTATTGAAGTCATTTTATGCATATGTTTGGATTTTAATGTTATGACAAACATCAATTTTTTATTCTAGTTTTATGGAAAAACTGAGCTAACTTGATTTTTTTTCAAAGTTTATTTTTTATTCTTAAGATTATTATGGATTCATAGAGCAACCTTTGTGAATTTTACTTGATCCACCTTAGAAGGATCCTCTGCAGTAAGAGTGAATTTTCATACTTAGTCATTTTTTTGAAGTTTCCTTGCACAAACCATCACTGCACATATCTTTTACACCTAAATCAAGTGTCAAATTAAAGATAAAATAGGTACATATAATTTAAATTCCAATGGATAGGTCATGTAGTTTAAATTATTATGGCTAGAACCTGATCTCTAAGATTGTTTCACGTGTTAGCACCTAGCTTCCTTGTGAAGGATTTTCAAAATGAATAAGTCTTTTTCTTTGATGAGTATCCATGTTCATGATATTGAGACATGTGTCTTCATCTCATTTATCCATAGCTTATGAGGCAATGGTTCTAATTAATTTTCACTTGAGTGCTCGAGCAACCAAGATTATGCCATGTGTCCTCATCCTGGTTTGCTTATATCGACTCAAACAACTAAGGCAAAGAATCCACAACACCATGAACTTTGAGATCATTCCATGTGTCTCTATCTCTTTCCTCCAAAGAAAAATAGTGAAGAAACTAAGTCTTAAGCATATAATAGGTTAAATTATACCACGTGTGGGATCCTACTCATCTATTGCTAACAAGAGTAGGCCCAAGTCTTGAGGTCCCTAGATCATCTAGATAAGTGAGGGTCATCATGTGGTAGCATATTGTTAACTCATAACCTATAGACATAGAAAAGTAAAATAGACATATTGTAATCCTACATATTAAAATGATTATGCCACATATTAACATCTCACTAAATCACAACCAAAGTCCTAGGGGCACATGCAATAAAGCTTAATGACTAAGTGGAAGAATGAGATAAATACACATGTTTATATATCATTAAATCATAATCAAAAGGCCAATATCATAGTAATCAAAGTTGATTCCAAGTAAAGAAGTGAGATCAGGCCAAGTATCACATTATGAGTAAAGTATCTTGGATAAAGAAAGCAAGGCCCATATGCATGAAGAATAGACACGTGGCAAGGAGGATGACTCAGTAAGGCAATGAAGAAGTTGGAATCAATGACATTGTACCACATGTTTCCCTCAAGACAAAGTAGATCCAAGACATGAATATCATTCCTAGGAGCATGATAAAGATATATCAGTCATTTTAATGATGACCTATCATTTAGATCAATTTTGATCCATAGATTAAAGGCAAGGTTCACATGGGTCATGATCAAGCGGCAAATTGACAAGTGTCACAATCCAAATAATCTTAACTTGGACACTTATTTTGGATTCAACACATAAGTTAAATACATTAAGGTGGGCCCAAAATGTATTATAGCAAGACATTTATAATTTTTTAAATGATTGAGTAGTCAAAGACATTGGTAAAGTGCCATGTGGTCTGTCCCTTAGTCATTTATAGTTCCACTTAAGAAAAAGAGGATTGTGATCCACACACTTCATACACATAATATCTCTAGATAAGATGTTCCTCCATAAGTCTTTTGTCAACTTGTATAGGTTTAACCTTGTCAACTAATCATTAGTGGTTTAACAAAGCCTAGTAAAATTGTTAGGATGTAGTCCACATCAGACCTCTCCTTAATGCTCCTTAGTGGTCCATGGAATTCCCTTTTCTCTTATCTACTATGGAATCAATAATATTTTAACATAATTCTATTTTACCATTTCATGACATGATGGCCAATAGTGGTATTTCTTGCCTATTAGAGGCAAGGACCCATCTCTCCCTTCTTTATATACTGCTAAAAAGTATGTTATAAGGGTCGACTCTATTTTCAAACAAATGATGTTGGAATAATGCAAAATTATTTTTTTATGTAAATGCATCTAGTTGTATTGAAGGTATTCCAATTTATTTCTAATTTAAATGATTAAAAATATTACTATAGGACTATAATTTGTGCTTTTTTATAAATTTTATGCTTTAACTAGGATGTGCTTCTATTATTTTAGTTAGGTTCTTTGATTCCTTTCACTTTATTTTAAGTCTATAAGGATCTGTGTGTAATTAACTACAAACTTGTTTGTAGTTCATTCATTAAAGGAGTCTTATAATTAAGTATTTGACCTTTCTCCTTAGACTCTCTCCCCTTGTGACTAAGGCTTGATCCATCTTGAAACTTAGCATACAATGGTGTAATTATAACTAGGCACATTTTGGTCTTGGAAACATTTATGTTACCCATTTAATCAAAAGAATTTATGAGTCAGTGAGAAAATTCAATATGTTATAATTGGTCTAGCTACAAGTGTATAAGTTTCATGAGTTAGTGAGAAAATTGGTATTAGAACTCTGGTGGTAACACTACATATATTTAATATATATTCCAAGTAGGATGTTTAATGGAACCCTATACCTATAGTTCATGCCTTGGATTGTCTCAATAGCAATCCTAAAATTAGAGGATGTAACTCCAATTATTTTGTGAGCTCATTTAGTGCATCTGGGATGAAGATATTAGACTAAATAAAAAGCTAATATTTTAATGATTCAAACCTTTTTTATGACTTCTCTTATGATTGATAAAAAATAGGGAAAAATAGGGCATAATAACTCAATTGTGTGATTGATTAAATGAGCCTTGGTAGGTTATTTATTGGTATTATATAGATGAATAGTGAGAAGGATTAGACTTGTATTTATACCACACCTTTTGAAAAAATCCCATGTTAGGGTTCAATAATATAAATAGGTAGATCCATAGGTTTAAAATAATTTTCAATTTGGGTGAATTTTTAGTATTGGACACTAGATAAGGATCTGGACACTAGCATCGATACTAGTGTCCCTTTGTATCCAAAAGGCTAGAAAAAAGGTATATGTATCTAACTGATAGTGAAGGATATATATCAAGTTTTGAAAATTTTGTAGTGTAAAGGTGGTCTGGGTCATTAGAATGATAAGAATCAGACCATAAGATAATAATTTAGGCATAGTGAGATGGTAATACAGGCCTTTGGTAGTAGGAAGGTCCAGAATTTAAGGGTAGAGCCTTAATTGGTATTTGTCAAATGTAAAATACTAAGATACTATACATGTTTAGTTTTAGTATCTACAAATATATTATTTATAAATTCATGGATACAAACATCAGAGCATATTAATGAATAAGAGAAGATGAAGAAATGAGAAAAATTTGAGGATGCCTTTCCACATATTATTGAAGATGCCACTTGATGATTTGAAAAGTATTTGTGAATTTCTCATTTCATTTCTCATTTTGATCAAAAATGAATTTATATATTTTGCATAGGGATATGCAAACACTTAAATTGGGTGTGTGATGAGGCCCATAGTTGTCTCTCATTTGGATACTTAGTTTAAAAAAAAAACCTAATGAGTTTTAAAGAAAAACCTCTTTATGTTGTTATCCACACACTGCTGACCCACATTAGGAGGACATATGCACATATTAAATGAATGATGTAGATGCTTTTGGTTAAAACTAGTTATTTTTATATAAATTAGAATGATTCAATGGCTTCAACATTAATGGTATTGCTAATGGAAATCGAAGAATTCAAAATTTACCTTTTTCAAGGTTTTCACAACTCTAGTTATAAATGAAAAGATATACATTATGTTTGATGTTAGCCTATAGCAAGTGGATACATGCATTTTAGGATTAAAATGGACTAGTTTGGGAACAATGACATAAATGACATCAAGAAAGTTCTTAAAGCTGAATTTTATTGCATATTTGGATTCCTCTTGAAAAGTTATGCACTTTTAAAATTATAAAAAAAAAAAAAAAAAAAAAAAAAAAAAAAAAAAAAAAAACCTTATTTTGAGTTTCTATGAAAAATTTATGTCCCCAAGAAGTAACATGTAGAAACATATATGCCAACCCATAACAACTATTATGCCAACTCATAGAAATTGTTGTGCATCCTATAACAACTTGTGTAGGTCATTTTTTGATAGTTAAGACCAACTACCATCATCTAAACACTTCTAATCAACTTAGCCAAAGGTGGAAAATATTTTAACATGCTAAAGGATATTGCAACTACTTAAAACTTCTTCATTTCTATTTGTTTATTGCATTTATATCTACTCCATATTTTTATAACATCTTATGTTTTTTATGCTAATTCAATATAATTATTTAAGATTAATGTATTCTGTAAGTAACCATAGATTTATGATTGCAACCTCTAGATAAATAAAATGTTGCCTTCTCTATTTAAGAGAGAGTTACAGGTTGTATGAGATAGTTAGAATAAGCTAAAATTTAGATTATAAGTGTTGTAATTTCTTGGGTGAAATTTTAATTAAAATCAAACCAGTAGCAATTCCTTTAATGCTACCTTTGAAGTAATGATAATTGTTTTTAGTTAAGCTTGTCTAAAGAAAGGAAGAGATCACGAGTCCAACTAAGGTAGGACCCATTTATTGGGAATTGTGGTGAAGATACCCATCTTTTAATTTAGTTTTATTCTATTCTATATTGTGTATGTATCTTTTATTTTCTATAAAACAATTATAATGTGTGTTGTTTTATTTCATGAGTGGATTTATATATAAGTATATCTAATAAATTAATTTTAATTCAACAACTATGGAAAGATTCCAAGATAGTTTAGATTTATTTCATGCGGTTTACTTTGTTACAAGTGTGTTATTTCATTTCTTGTATGTGTGATATATTTTTTTGTCATTTCCTTTCTGTAAGTGTGTTTCCAAATACACATTTCTTATCACCACAACCTTTGAAGGTGACTAGTGTTTCACATACAATGTTAATACCTTGTCTAATATACGCTTCCATATTAATAATTAGTGAAAATAATAAGATCAATAAACTAAGAGGTTAGCCCATCTCGATTGTGATTGGTGAGGTTGTATGCAATTGTTTATTGCATTAGGTTTAATTAGTAGTTTGATTGTGCTCGTCAACTCCTTAGTAAAAAGTGAGACCTCCCTCCTTTATTTATAGGGGTGTTCGGGTTTATATATTTAATAAGAGTTTTTTTAAAAATAACTTTTAACTTTAAAAAACTTGAACCTAAGTTTTTTGTTTAATAAGAATGCAATTTAATTAATTAATCTAATTAAAAACTTAACTCATTCATAAATATATTTTTAATAATTTTTGATTAGTGAATGATAAATCCTGAATAAAATAACAAGTGATATTTGGTTTATAAGATACCTCCATATGCAAAAAAATTAACAAGCCACCAATTTTCTATTAAACATATACATATTATCAAAATTAACAAACCACCAGTTTTGTATTAAACATATACATATTCTCAAAATTAACAAGCCACCTCTTTTCTATTAAACATATACATATTCTCAAAATTAGCAGGCCACCAATTTTCTATTAAACATATACATATTCTCAAGGATGCATTATTAATATTTAATGTATGTTTTTCCCTCATAATTGTCTTATAAATTACACCCTTCCTACTTTTTCAACCCAAAAGATTTGTCTTGTAAACCATTAAAAAAGTCCATGACATTGGTGGCTCCGACTTTAGACCATTTCCCAAGGGCAGGGATGCATTATTGGTATTTAATAATATGATTTTCCCCCATAATTGTTCTATAAAATACACCATTCCTCAACCCAAAAGATTTGTCTTGTCAACCCATAGACCGTTTCCCACATATATTATAAATTTCATCGTTCCCCATTTGGTTATTATGATTAATTATATAACAAGCAGTTTTGTATGATTTTAACTTTACCTTGAATAGACTTTCGACTATATACCTGATTGTATATGTTAATGAAGCATGCCATCATTGCCAAGGTAATTATTTTTGTCATTTAGTTTTTAGTTTTTTTTTATATTGAAAAATATGCATTAAATATAAAAGGAGTTAAATATTCAAAATAATAATAAAGGATGCAAGTCTGAAGGTAGCATTACAAACAATAACATATTGTTGATAGCATATAAAAATATAATACAAAAGTTCAATTACAACAGCCATTAACCATTATACAATATATTTTTCAATCCCTAGTTAACTTGTATTTACTTGTTACCTAATAATTGCTTCACTTCAAGTTTGATTTGTTGAATCTAGAGTGCTATCGCTATGTTTTTCTCCAAATCCTCCTGTAGTTGAGAAAAAAGAAACAATACTAAGAAAAACTTTAGAGTAAATCTTTAGAATTCTTGTTACCATTTTTGTCATTTAGCTGATAAATAATTAGTCATTTCTTTTAATTATGATTAACCTAATTCTGACAATGAGAGTATTGACCAGAAACAAAGAAAACTTTTGAATCTTTTCCACAACAAAAGTATAAAAAATATATTATGTTTATGAGTGGAAGGTTTGTTTTAATCAATTTTAATAATAACATAAATTATCTTAAACAACATTGAGAAATGATTTAATATTGTTAAAAGACTCGTTCTAAGTTTTAGAAGTGGGGTTTATCGAATTGAGTTCTTATATGGCATAGAGTTATAAAAATTAATATTAAAGAAAATTTTAGTGATATTTGTTTAGAAAAGTAGATGGGATGTGGGTGGATTAGTTAAGAGGCTTGATTCGGTCTAGCTCCATCTAGATTCAAATCTTATTATGGTATGGTAGGTTGGTGGTAGCCATTGTTAACTTTGGTTGGTCTGTGGTGGCCAGTAGTGATTTGAGTAAGGTTGATATACGACGTAAAGAGGAACATGAGCCTCCTTTTTGTGTCCCAGACTGGTTTCATTAGCTCTAGTTAAAATTTGACATGTTCCGGTTCATAGCTTCAGTAAAAAATGTTAACCTATCAAATAAAAAAGACATTTATTTAGAAAAAAAGGAGAAATCAATATTCACATAACACTCACAAAAAATTAAACATTTAATTTATAATGAGGATGTCGAAACAATTATAATCAAAAAATATTATTATAAACATTGACTTGGCCTGTTCTAATTCATAGCGCTAGTAAAAAACGTTAACCTATCAAATAAAAAAAATATTTATTTAAAAAAAAAAAAAATCAATATTCACATAACACTCACAAAAAATTAAACATTTAATTTGTATTGAAAATGACAAAACAATTATAATAAAAAATTATTATTATTATAAACATGGACTAAGATTGACAAATATTCTAAAATTTGATTAAAAATGAAGGTTTGAACTTGAGTCATGTAGGGAGAAAATGACTCCAATAACCTAATAAAAGGAAATTAACAAGATATAGTAAATTAAATGTATCTTTTTATTTATTTAAGATCTCTATAATTTAATGCATGTTGTTAATAAAAAATAACCCACCATTTTAGGAAATAAGTATTCATTATTTTATAATTAATGAATTAATAATATAATAACTAATGTTGTATTAGATAATTTTTTAAAAGTTATTTTATTATATTTTAATATAATTTATTAGAATTATTTATATTTATATATGGAGTTTTAGTTTTTTTTTCAATGATGGATTATAAGATAGTTTGAGATAGATGATTTGATAATAAATTTAATGGTTTCATAATTTAAATAATTTTTGTAGAAATTTATGTGTTATTTTTATAATTAATTTTTTTTATCATTAAATAATTAATTAAAATTATGTATAAATTAATATTTTTATTTTTTTTAAGAATTATTATTAATCCCTGTCAAGATATGTTATTATAAAAAATATTTGAGTAAATAATTTTTGTGTTCTATTCAATAAATGCTTTTGACAAGATAATTACTTTAGCAATTTTAAAGTTTAACTTTTAAAATTTAAAGAATATTTCTGTACATTTTTTTTATAGAATATTCAATTTATATCAATATAATACTTATAAACTCATTTAAAAAGTGGCAAATTTAATATAATTTATTTGATTATTTAATATAATAATAATTTATTTGTTTGTTTGTTGAAAATTCAATTGTAATATAACTAAATTAATATATATATTTTAAAACCACCACATATCATTATAATTTTATTTTTGGTAATGACTATTATGGTAGTGATTATTGTTGAAAGTACTACCTACATTTATTTATCTAAATTAATAACATATATATAAATCATATAAAATTTAATTTTAGCCTACCAATTTAATCATTGAATTACATATCAACTATACATATTAGTTTAGTATTCTAAAATTTCAATTATTTTTTACTTTTATTAGAATTATATATTTATATTTATTGAACTACTTTTTCCTTAATTCTAAACATTCTTGACTTTTATAATAAAATATGTACATACATTTATTGATCTAAGATAAGCTTAATAAACGTGAACTTTATGATGACGAACACACACTTACAAATTAATTTAATTAAGAAATGATTTAAACTTCACTTTACAAAAAATCTCAAGTCTATAATCTCTCAAATAATTTTTGTTAAATTATATATATATATATATACCACAAATCTTAAAGTGTGAGCTACTTATTAAGGACATTTATCTTATATCATAATTATCCAATAACTTTAATTATCTTATGTCCTAATTATTCAATAACTTCAATTTATATTGTAGATAAATAAATTTATGTTAATATTACATTGCAAATATCTATAAACATGCAATTATCATAAACATAGGTAAGACATTTATCATAGATTACTTATAAATTACGAATAAATATTAATAACTATTTCTAAATAATTTATAAAATAAATTAAAAAAATTATTTACATTCTTATAATAATTTTTAATAAACTCCGTTAAAATTTTCTTTAAATTAAATTATTATTTTTTATACTTATTAACATTTTTAGAAAAAAGATTGATGACTAAAAATAACTCACTTAGATTTTCTCAAATATAATAATGTGCAAAAACTTCAATACTTTAATAAATATTTATTATTATTTTGTATAAATATTGAAATAAAAAATACTTTATAAAAATAAACCTATTATTTGTTCAAACTTAATGCACTTAAAACTTTTTGTCAATATAATTTTAAAGGATGACATGGTATTTTTATAAACACAATCACATTTGATTAAAAAAACTTTTCTCACTCAAAAATGGTCCATGTTGGCTCTAAAATGTGGCCAAGTATAATAAATTTTAGAAGTGTGTGCTTTTGAAGTCTCCAAAGATTGAGCTAAGGAATTAGAGAGTGGCGTGCACTAATTAAGCTATCTCATGTACCTATTTAAATAGGCAGAGTTAGCAAGTATGGTGATAACGAATAAGATCAAGGTTATGTGTACAAATAATAAAAAAATAAAATCAAAACAAGTAAGAATATGAAAATCCATAAACTATAAAAGAGATTATAGAGATAAATGACAGGGGTTATAATTGACAACTTGATCTTGATAGGCAATTGGGAAGTGATAGAAGATAACAAGGTAGTTAACCTTGGGAAAAAGAGAACAATAACTGCAAAGAGGATATCTAATGCAATAACTACTGAGTGGTGGTAGATGGGATACTAAATGACACATAACGCTATTAGGAGTTTATACAAGGAAGAGAAATAATCTGTAAAAGATAACAATTAGACTCAGGAGAAATGATATCATATTGAGGATAAGAAGTCAATAGACTAGAAGGATAATGTTAAGTAGAGATATAAATAGTGGTGATAGTCTATAGCATTTTAAGTACCAAAAACATCTTGTATTCATGCATTATAATGAAAAGGACATTATTATTGCTTTAGTAATCCTATATTGTTTATGGCTATAAGAATGTTGTGGCTATTTTAAGGTTAAAGATGTGATTACTTGAAATGAGGTCTTCATTTGAATAGCATGATTAATGATGTTATTACCTTTATCTATTTTTGGTTAACAAGAAGAACAAATAATTGGATATGATAACATTCTTATGTTGTTATTTATATGGATAAGAACTTATTGTTAGGATTCATGTATAATAACTTAGGGGACATTCTAAGTATTTGGGTGTACAAGGTAAGCACACGAGACAATGAATGCAATTGATTCTATTAACAACTAACCAAGACCTTTCTCAGATCCTCTCTCTATGTTTCAATTGAGTGCATAATGATCATTAGTGTGCTATGATAGTGTGAGGAGGTTAAGTGTTGGTATCCAGGAAGAATGCATGTAAGACTAACTTGTGAGAGCTAAACTAGACCAATAACTCCTCATTATTTTAGATATTTAAGCACATTTTTTTATGTATAGGTGAATAAAATTATTTTGATGATATTAGAGGCTTTAAATCTATGCATCGTTGTACAAATTTCACATTGGTTTCATATACATCTTGATCAAACATCAAGATCATTTGTACAGTCTTGGCATAGTTGCCTATACACTTTTTAAATTATGTAGACACATTTTATTCTCACGTTTCCTATTTATAACCATTAAAGGTTGGTTGTGCATGTCATTTTCACAAAATTTGATTTTTTTCATCCATTAATAAATAAGTGATTGAGCTCATTTTAGAATCAAGTACTCGTTAAGAACTTAGCACATACTTATCAATCAATCATCAAGATACTTATGTAGAAGATCATTGGTACTATTTTTGTTATCCAAATTATGATTTTTATATAGAATTTCAAGGGTCTAACAAATTAAAAAATAAAATATTAACCCTATACCACAAACTACCAAACCAAACCCTTCACAATTTTAATTTTGTAAGCCTCAACTAAACAAAACTTATTTGATATTTTAGTCAAAACTTCCTAACTTATTAATCCCACAAGGTAAAGTATTGCCTTCACTTTTCATTATCTAATTATTAATCCTTCCTCTATCAAGCAATTAAAATATATTGATATGTGTGCCAAAATTATGTGAGCAGTTAACCTAAGTAAATTATAGGTTGTTTATCTCATGATATAAAATAATATTATTAGACGTTTTTGATTAGGTAAAATATTTTCATGTTATTTGGGCCTTTGAGTAAATCAAGGCAATCTATCAATGCCATTATAGCCTGTCTTAAAATCACTTTGAAATAGTACAAATTCTATCAAATTTAAGATTCCCATTTCCCCATGTCCTTTGATGGACATATTTATACATCATACACCAAAATATCTCTTCCATTTCCTGGGTATAAACATAGTTCAAAGAGCCACCACAAATATAATTCATAAGGCTAATAGTTGACACAAATGTCAAATATTACTTTTAAATTACAAAAGTAAACTTAAGTTATAATATAGCAAATTTATGGCTAATGACCAGTCAAATTAACACACATGTTTTAGGTCATTAGAGGCTTGAGTTTCACTACAAATGATTATCTAATTTGATCACCCAATCTTTGGGATGCATACTATCATGAATTATATAAAGTTACCCTTTTCCTAATGTTCACTGGGTTCATTGTAATTTGTAGGCATTAATACTCATGTACCTCGATAATAGTAGTGCATTTACTTTGCATAGTGCAGATTAATACCTTGTTGATGACTGTTGTGCATTACTGTAAATAACTAGTCATGATCCATGCTATATAAAAATACCCCCCAAAAGAAATTAGAAGGCAGAGGTTAATTCCACTGATATCCTACCCCCATGATGCCAAAGAGCTACTTTAGGCTTGCCCAATGAATGCTTTGACAAATTTTATAAAGCTTGTATTTTTAATTAGTTTTCTAAACAATTATTATCACATATGAAAGGGAAAAAAATAAATTAAATAGTATAAGCCTTGGATTCCCAAAAAACTCACATGTCCACAAAGAGTTTGAAATAATGCACTATTAATTGCATGGTAGTGTTTCAAAAACAACCTAACTCTGCTCATGTGCACAGCCTAAGAGACATGTCTAATAGAAAGTAATGATATCCCACATTCGTGGATAATATTGATTATGTGATAGAGGGCTTAACAACCAAATAAATTCTATAGTTAAAAATTCTAGGGGATTCTGATACATTGCTAGGTGTGGGCTAATAAAGGCAAATAATTAATTAGAAGTTGAACTATAATCTATAATTGAACATAAAAATATAACCATGAAGTTAAAAAACAAAATGAGGCCAAAAAATTTTTTAGTCTTACAAAGCTTTTTATTTTGTCATACCTAACTCTGCCTAGTTTTATTTTTACTTATTCAAACATGATCAACAACTAGATTAATAGAATATCCCCCTTTTAGGGCATATTATTGTGTAGCATGCTAGAGGATAAGTAGTTGAATGAGGACAATGAGGATGTGGTGCTCAAACTTTCCATCCAACACTTGGCATACGCTCATTCAACCCTAGTTATTTTTAATTTTCTATTGGCTAGCTTTGATACCCAAATAGTGTCCCTCAGATGCTTTGTTTTTTCTTGGGTAGGATCTTTAATTTATGATATTGTAGTTCTTTTATATGTTATTCAACCAAGTGATGTATATTCAAGCAATTGTAGGTATATTTGGATTTGAAATTTATACATCTCTCTTTTCAATAATTTATCTTTATTTACCAAGAAAAAAGAGGTATACTAAAAGACCATGATTAAAGGCGAATAACATATTTCATGTCTTGAAAGATAACATGCTAAAATTGAAAAGAATACTCTTAATAAAATTACAAGGATAGACTGATAGTAATGAAAAAACATAAAATAGGAGGATTTAAACAATAACAAAACTAGATGCCACCTACATTACCAAGGCTAAGAAACTAACCATTGAGACAAAAATAAAGTTAAGGGAGTTTTGAGATAATCATCCATAGAGATGGCTATCTAATCACACATATCCTGATGAAAACTAAGATATTTACAATTTATTTAGAGCAAGTAGAACAAACACAAAAGCATTCGGTAATATAAGCATTGGAGTATGATGAAAAATCAAAACTAATTAAAATATCTAGGATTACAAGTTCCAATAGAGATATATCTTCTTCTCACCTAGATGCATAATCATATATTAAACTACATATTAAAATTAGATTCTGGGTGAGTGCTTGAAGCTGTAAAGCCAAAAAAATTTGCTTCTCGCTACACCTACATAACCACCATACTGTTATTATACATTAAAAAAAAGATAGTATAAAAAACTAAGCATAAAAATGTGCTAAGTTCAAATCCTTAACAAACAAACCACCTGCACACTATCCACATATAATAGGCTACCACCCTATAGGGACTTTGCACTTTGTGCCCCTTGTTATGTTTTAATCTTTGTTCCTATCTAAATTTATCACATTCATGCCTTATTTTTTTGGGATGAATGAATATATTTACATTATCTAATGAGATCCAATCTAATAATTGTCTTCTTTCCTTGAAAAAAAACTATGTGTTCTTCATTAATGATATTTTGTAATACCTTTTTCAATTTATTTACTACTCAATGATTCCAAAATTATGAGGGAGGGCTAGTGGATGGAATGATGTCTCACTAGTTTTAGGGGTTTTGGTACCAATTTAGCACTTCTACCACACTATCAATCCTTGATAGACATAGGTAGGGTTTTTTATAATTTTTTATGAATTTATTTTGCTAATTTGGGCTATCATTCTATCTATTGGGAAATGTTTTTAATAACCCCTATATTAATGCCATCACCTTTGCACTTGCGTCATTTGATGCAGGTTTATCTGGCATAGATCTAAATATCATGGAATTAAATAGGGAAAGTAAGTTTGTTTTGAAGGTATTTCATAAGGTATTGGTTCTAACTCAAAAACCCTTTTACCCAATCTTGTGCTTGATTGTATTGAATTTGCCAAAGTTTGTAACTAGATTGAATATTTTAACCTTATGGGTTATTTTTTTGGTTGAGTCCCCCCTGAGAGCTTGCTTAAGAAGTGGATTTATAACCATTAATAGACTCATGGAATTAATCTTGAGGGGGTAAATAACATGGCCAAAGTTTTCATCTTATTTAGGTTTTCTCAATGACCACTGCAAGGATATTTTCAACTATGGTCACTAGTTTATTCATAATACCCTCATGGTATTTTCTCATTGGACCATTAATCTCTATGTATCTTGGAAATTTAAACTCAAAACCCCAACTTGGATTGCATTCTTTGGTCTCCCTATGCTTCTTTAGAGTTTTTAAAAGTAACTCATCAAACCCTTGGGATGATGTATTTTACATGAGAAACTCAAATTTTATGCGAATCACCTACAGAAGTGAGTTTTCATTGAAATGGTCATGGTCAAGGATTTGAAGGAAACCATTACTATAGAAATGGGTGAAACCCAATTTTCAAAACTTGTGATTTACATTAGCCTTATGAATACTTATTTATGCTATCTATCTTTAGACCATATGATTAGATAACTCCCTTTAATTGTTGATGCTCGATAGGCTTTACAGTAAAAAGATGCACCATAAAATAAGACAAATATTTCCATTAGGAATGAGTGGACCATTGCAAATAGTAATAAGAGTGATTCGATGTCTCATGGTGCATGTAAGCAATAAACTATTATATATTGAACCTTAGGTGGTCTAGGATCTATCTCTTCTGATCCAAATGATAAACAAGCCATGTTATCCACTAGTAAAGCACCACCATCACTCTCTCACATGTTACAAGTGATGACCACCATTTTAAACTCATAATCTACAACTATCACAACCAAGTTGTCACAACCCCACTTTGGGGTGATACTCATGAAAACAAAGGGAAATGAGGTTTCCTTTTATCATAAAATTGTGCTCAGCTAGTCCCATAGTCCTCTCTCAAAAACATGGAGAACATGTTCAAGAAAAGTGGCATACCTTGTAAATGAGTGAGATTATACACAATAATTGGACAAAGCTTGCCTTCACTAATAAGTTTGTAGCCCTAGATTACCTCAAAGAGGGAAATGAAATTCACCTTGATGTTTCCCCATGATAGTTTACTCTTGTAGCATTCGTGACCTTACTGACCCATAAACACACAACTAATGATAATTGTCAAAACTTTTATATTATGAAAGTGTTTTAAAAATTTACAAGAGATTAAAATTTGTATTTTTATTTTTTAGTTTGTTGCTCACATGATTTGGTTATGTGCTCTTTTCTAAGTGTCTAATAATGAGCCTAGGCATGGAGGAGTGATCATGTGCTAGAGTCAGAGCTTTCATAGAATATTATTAGTTGGGGGTCTGAACCTTCCCATCGAGTGGTGTGGACCTTGTTTAGTTTTGGTGATTGACTTATTGAGTTAAAAAACTTGTATGTTTAATGATGCCATATAAATAACCTTAATTTTGATGTGGATATCAAATGTCAATCTCACTAAGTTATTTATGGTGATTTCAACATGGTGGAATCCAATAAAGATATAGAATGTTGTCTCCCCATGCATTGGTGTGCAGGGAAGTGAGAAGCATGGTTTTAAATGCGTAATAATCCCTATCTCTATGATCCCAATCACCACTAGATAAGAGACTTTGATTTTTCTTAGTTTACTTGGTCTAATTTTAAATAAATTCAAGATAGAATGAATAAAAGGTTGGATTGAGCCTTACCTACAAAGTAAGACTTGTTCTCCTTCTCTAGTTCTAGCACTCACCCAATTTATATTATTTATGATGCCATTATTTTGGATCATGAACCTATTAAATTCTATATTACATGAAGGTCTCCTCAAACTAGATCAACCAAGACTCACTTCTATCTCAATATTATTCATTTTAAGCATGAGATAACTTTGGGTCATATCAAATAGATCTAGAACTTAGTGACTAGGCCCTCAAGAGACATAGGTTAAATTGATTGGTGGGATGATGATAGTACTAAGACTACCACCTTTTTAAAAATGCATGGTAATAAATCAACTATCTTCAGGGAGTGTGCTCATGAAGAGCGATACCATGAATTTCATAGGATTTGATAAGAACTTGACAACTCACAATTTAATGTTTGTTTATAATCTCAAGCTACTAAATGGAGACACAAGCTTAAATTTTAGGAAGCCTATAAGGCTTGAGGAGTATAATTTAAAGCTATAATACATTGGTTGAGAGTAGGGGTAGAGTTACCAAATAATTATTTACCATTATCCACTCTAACTAAGATATACATAAAATTGAATCCATTCAAGATGCGAGTACCAGGATTACCAAGCTCTCAGACTTCCTACAAGATTTTATGTATCATAATCAAGGAGTATTTTCCATTCAACATTCTTCCCTAGCTCATGAAACATAACTCTTTCAATGTATTTAAGTAGTCCCTTGCAATCCGTCTGAAACACAAATAGTTTCCTATGGTAGACATCTTACTATGAATGTTCTTAAGGAAGTAGTCATGCAGATGGATGTTGACAAAACCCACACTTTGATGGTTTCCCATATGAAAATTTTTAGATCCTCTAGGACATCATTGGACTATATCTTTACAAATTCCTTTTTGAATCTATTTTTTCAACTCCTTAGGAGCCCTCATTAACTAGTGTAGTATCAAATTCATCCTAAATTCTAGACATCATGAGATTATTACCAAATAAAGGTCGATAATCCTTATGAATGTTTCTTAGAAAATAATTTTTAAATTCCTTACTATGTGATAGATACATCTTATTTCCCTTATTATTAGAAGTGAAAAAATAGGGTTTATCCAAAAAATATATATTCTAAAAAATGTTATTATAGTTTGGGAGGGTCTGGAATGGGCCAAAGTTTATGGTGAAACTTACATGTTCGTAAAGATTTATTTTGAGAAATTTTGTGATATCATTGAGTGAAAATTCATAATTTATATGATTCAATATCTAGATTTTGGTCCTTGGTTTTTTCATGTTGTTTAAAAATATTAGAGATTACATCACCATTAATGGAATGTAATCACAAAAATATGGGTTGTCTAAGTCTATCAAGAAAGGTTGTCCTTTCTCCCCTCTCTCTACATTCTTATTGTAAGGGTTTATTTTAATTTTGGCTAACTAATCTTCAAGAGGTTTGGTGAAAGGCATTTATCTCCCTTATTTTGATCAACAACTCATCAATGGGAATTTAAAAAATGATTTTTTTCTTTCCTTTTTAGAGGAAGAAGATTAAGATATGAATGCCATGGAATTCCTTGACATATTTTGCCTTGAATTAGGATCTTTTATTCACTAGAGAAAGACTTAATCTACAGTAAATATCTCTCCTTGAAACCTCCTTCATTGGAAGGATATAAATGGCAATGGATTTATCTAGGTATGTAATTTAGGTTTCTAGGCATCCCCTTATATTTTAGGGCCTCTCCTAATTTTTAGTCATATGTTATCTAGAAGGTTGATAATGATATTTCCTAATGGATAACCAAACCTATTATTTTAGTAGATAAGTTCCAAGTTTGATCCAAAGTGTTGGACATGACACATGTATATTATTATTCCTAATGGGATCCTTATAAAATTTTCTATACTAAGTTGAGAGTCTAATAAGAGATTATATTTAGGATAATTAAAAATTATGTAGGGGTTTGTACATGGTCTCTTATGATATTTCCTGTAGGCCCAAATAGGTTGGGGACCTTGGGCTTATTGACATTAGGCTTTAAGGCTATGCCCTAAATGTTAAGTTGATCATTAGAAGCTTAGAATTGAATGAGGCTTATAAGGTTATGCTAATACATTACATCACCCAAGGAAATCCTCTTGGTATGTGCTATCACATAGGATTGCACATGTCTTGATCTTGTAGCTTGTTGTGCAAGTGCCTAATGATATAATAGAAAAACCTCCAAAGCCATGGGACCTTGGAAATTTGAGGTTAGTATTCAAAGAAGGTTGACTTCGTTTACTAAATTTGATGCAAATTGATAAAATACCATTTTTCTCGAAATCTCTCTCTTTAGTGCTTTTGAATCCTAAACTAGGGTTTTGATGGGGAAAAGGGTTGAAGAATTGAAATTTGTAGAAAACTAAAAATATAGTGATTACACCAAATATTTTATAGTGGATTTTAATGCTTGCTTTATGAACATAATAAAGCAAAAATTATGTTGAATTTGTTTCAGCACAAACTTATATAGATAGAAATCAAAGGTAGTATTTTAGCTATTTTTTAGAAAAGGGAAATACATATTTATTTTAATCAATATTTTCAATAGGGTAAGATACCACAGACGAATTTTTTTGTGACTTAAATAAAAGATAAAGCTTCCACAAATAATCAAATAACTTGCACAACACAGAGATTCCATAGATAATAAAGGCAAATATTCAACTTTATTTCTCTCTAAAGGTTACAGCTTGTAGTGAATACATTCAAAATGTAAAAAATATAACTAACAACAAAAATATAAATTGGACCTCAGGGTTTGCCCATTTTTATAAAAAATATGTCATAGAAGACATGTATTTGTTGAAATTCAAACACCCAATAAAGAAGATCATGCAAATTTAAAACCCTCATGCAAGAGAGGTGAGCTCTTCTATTAGTAGCATTTTTGACTTGTGGAGTGGCTGGAATATAGCATGCATGAGCTAGGCATGATCTTGGGTGTAGCATGGCATGGTATGGTGTGGATGGAATTGAAGATCTCCATGCAATGCTTCCTGATCTGGTAGTAATTAAAAATAGTTTTTCATGCAAACAAGGTGTGCAAAATAGAACTGATCTTTTGAAATAACAGATAACATTGAAAATAAATTCCAAGTTTATTTTCATGAAAACCCTAGTGTGAAAAACCTTAAGTGATACATTTACAACTTTCTAAGTCTTTATCACTTTTGCAAAAAAGAACCATGTAATTTACACTTCATGATTTTGTACCTTTTAAACAATTCACATTTATCAAAAAAAAAGTGAAATTTACTCTTGTGCTTTTTGTAACTTTCACTTTATCAAAAATATAAAGTGTAAAAAATATGTATTTCTCTTTCTCAAAAAGAGTTATAAAAATATAGCTATACTTTTGAATTACAAATTATAAAGATTTTGAAATGAAATTACAAATGACAATATAACATGACATTCATTAGAGAGGAAAATTAATTAATTAATGTCCATAATTTCCTCAACTTTATTATCATTCTCCACCTGTAGCTTCTTTATATATGCATCAAAGGCCTTTAATATCTCTTTAATTCACTCTGCATCTGACTCATAAGGATAGATATTGGAGGCTACATAATTTGCCTAGACATCAAAAATTTCTTTTCTAAAGGTTCTTACACATTGTATTTCAGTCCTCATTTGATCAATTAATTTCTCATACTTGATGAACATGTTTATGGAACCTAGGACAAAGATTGTGTCCTTTGCAAACTCTTTCTCAACTAATGCTTTGCAATTATTTTAAACCTATTCTACCTGAAGGAGATTATTGGCATCATTTACTGGTTGGCATGACATTAAATTCACATGTCATCAATCTCATATAATACATCAATTGCCTTATCATGAGCCTCCTTGTCTCATTCCATAGATTCTATCCAAAATTAAAGACCCGTGTAATTCTTCATGCTTAGCATCATCCTTCAATATATTCTCAACAATGACGGTATTCATATCAATGATTTTATGGCTATTAATTTGGGATAATACAGATTCAAAGTCTGAATCTCACCTTCATAGCTATTGATCTACTCCTTCAAATCTTATTTCCTCTCCATGATGACTCCATAATGTTCCATCATGGCTAAATTAAATCTATTTATTTTAGTGATCAGTTCCTCAGACCATTCTTTTGTAGCCCTTCCCATGTGATAAATATCTCACACAATCAATTATAGCTTGATCTAAGATAATTGGCTGCACTACTTATGGTTGTTTTGATGTTTCATTGAGATTTATGAACTAGTTCAGTGCTTCAACCAACTGATCTACCTTGCCTTTCATCTCATCCTTGGTGGCTTTATCATGATCAATCCTCTGAAAGAGAGAGTTGATACTTGTCTGCACATTGTGCTTGAGTCCCTATCTTGTTTTCCAACCAAGGTATATATGTGAACTTGATAATATTCACCACAAGATCCTATTTTGATTTGTTTGGTGGGGGAACTAAAATTTCAACATATCTCTCTTCCTTATCATCAGTGAATGTCCTTGAGAGGGTCCTGGGAGTGGGTTTTTATTTTATTTTAACTTTTGACATGCTGAAGTCCAAAGTCCTAAGATCAATCATTATTTTACACTTCTTACTCATTGCTTATGCTAACCAACTAGGGGTAACCTTCTGCTAATCTAACACTATCACCTAATAATTTGTAGTTGAAGTAGCTATACTAGCTGATACTATGACTAATGGGGAGTCATTGGAAATGATGCCATTGGTTGCTCAAGAGATGCCTATGAAGATCCAATCTCATTAGTAGTTTGCTAATCAATATTTACACCAAGTATCTGGGTTGTTCCAACCTATACTAATGGTACAATGGAAATGGGGGGAGTGGAGGCCATAGAAACAACTATGTCTATTGGGGGAGTGGAGGATGAAAAAGACATAAAAGTTATGAATTTGGGAATCAATGGAAGGGTAGAAGCCAAAGCATTGAATGTGTCAATTGAGTGTGTAAGACCACCCAAGGTTGGTGATGTTATTATAGTGGGTTAAGATGAATGGGAAACACTACTCATCCTAGGGGTTAGGGTGGCCTATAGTCAAGATGATTGATTCCATGATAATGTACTATTGGGTGGTGTTTGGGAATTAATGGTGATGAAATGGAAGGAATTATATATAGAATGGAAAGTGGGACTAGATCAAATAGGGAAGGTGAAGTGGGAGGAAGGGAAAATGGAGTGGAAAATTGAGCTTACACTATAGGGGGACCCTAAGTATCCACTTGACTTATTTGTGTTGATTGCACTTGGCTTATTGAGGTGGGTGGAATGGTAGGTGAAGTGGAGACAAGTGGATGGGTTTAAACTAGAGGTCAAGGTGTTTAAACTTGTGGATCAATGGGGACCTGAGATACTTGAGGAGTGGAGATATCTAGTGGAGAGGTAGAAACCTCCTATACAATAAGTGTAGGATAAGGGGGAGTAGTGGAAATAGGAGTCAAAGCTATGGGATTTGAAACTGTGAATCCCTATGTTGTTGCTACTATATCTTCAACTGAAAGATAAATTAGTTATTATATAGCTCCTCCTTATTTGATTTATTCCCCTTTCTTTGGATTTATCTTTTTCCTCTTCTTTCCTTTATCAAGTTACTCTAATGATTCATTGGGTCCCTCCTTTGAAGGAGTGATACCCCCTACTTTAAGCTTTTGGAGCTTCTCCTTAACCCTTATTATCTCCCTTGTGACTTGCACACCCTTGATTCTTAACCAGCTAATTTTTCTATTAATCATAAAGTCTATTTTATCAAACAAAGATAAGGATTTAGGAATTAACCACCTCATTAGTGGTAGAGGTCCAACAATGATCTGTGTGAGGTAGATTGGATCTACTCTAGAGTTTCCATCCACTAAGTCATCAAGGATTGGTGATAGATCATAGTATTTTATTTATTGTAGGGATATCCTAGAATAGTCCCTCATTTTTACCATTTCATCATCATCATAGTCTTCCCAAAAATCCTCATAATATGGTACATGTTCATACGTTGCTAGTTCTAGTGCAGTAGTGACCTTACCATATGGATCAAAGTAAGGTCTGGACTCCAGAGTCATAATTGTTACTTGGCACATATTTACCTCCATAGTTTTGGCCTTTAAGAGAAATTGACATGTGTAATGACCAATAGAAATAGGGAAATATATCCATGCCTTGTGTCTATCTAAAAGGAGTTTATGTGATCTACAAGTTTCCTAACGAACTCCAATAATTCCCATTTATCACTTACATATCAGGGAAATGTGTAGGGATAACCACTAAATATAGATACCCTAATGTAGGAGTAGGTGGGGAACTATATGAATAGGGAACCCCATTTGGTGATCCCATCTTTTACTTTTTGGGAGAACCTTGTTTTCCCAAGCTCCTGATCAAACATGATGATGTTGTTGTAGATGAAAGAATCATTAACTCTCTTGAATTACTATCTACTAGCTTGATGCGTGAGATCAGGGTAATAGTTATAGACTCTAATTATTTCTTTAAGAACTATATTGAGGCCTGGGAATAATATTCCTTTGGCTAAGATATAGACAATATATGATGTCATATAAAACTTATTTGTCTTTTGCACCTCCATCAACTGGTTATGGAGGGAATCACTTATTAATTAGGCCCAATGTATATATTATTTATTTTATATGATGATCTAGCTATGCTAGTACATCTAGTCCTAATAATACTTGGCATTAGGATTGCCAGTGACTCTATGTATCAGTATTATAATATCTCCCACCTCCTCAATGAAATCAAATCTATACATAGTCTTAGGCAATCTGGTGGAGGAATGCTTGGGAGTCTTGAGCTATTGCTTATCAATTATATTTTGACATCCATCCTTTTTCTCTTCATAGAACTATGTATATGTCTATGGATTTATATACAAATAAATCTCAAATTTAGGGATGACAAACATTGTGTTGATGAAGTCAAGGTCAAGACATAAAACCTTCTCCCCTTTCTCATTGAAGACTTATCTTCTATCAGGGTCATAATGTTGGGCCATTATGAGGATTAACTCAAGGATTTGAATAGATAGAGGGAAGGTTATAGCTTGTGGTAAACCATAGTCATAGATACTTTGGATCTAGTCACTTTTGAAATTTGTACCTCTCCTAGGCCAAAAATCTCCTAGGTCAATGTGGCCTATATATGTATCCATTATTTCTACCATATTGGAATCAAAAAATAAGTCACTATGGGGCCCTTAGATTTGAACTTCATTTCCTTGAGAGGCATGGAAATAAATATTATTGCTTGAGAGAAACCAATTATGAGATTTGGTGGGATCTATAGGTGTCTAGAGCACTTGAACTCTCTAACAAAACTTGGAGGTGCTTGAAACACATCTAATGTCTGTAGTTCTTGAGGGCCATGAGATCTTTGGTGGAAGTGGGAGGTGATTGAGGTAGGTCTACTTTCTATGGAGTGCTAGAATTTGGTAGGGGTCAAAGGTGCTTGAGGCATGTGAGACCTGTATAAAAAGTGCAAGTTGATCAAGGCATGTCCACTTTACATGGTGCTTAAGGTTCTTGCAAGTTTCTTAGGTTTTCTTGGAAAGTCCAACTCTCATAAGAAAATTTGATAATATTTGTTGGTTTGAATGGAGGTATATGCTTAGGAATATTCTATTTGAAGAATCCCTAGTTTTGAATGTAAAATTGAAGGGAAAAGAAAAGTTTTCTTGGATAATTTATTATTGGCGAGGAAAATCCTTGAGATGAATCTTTTGAAATGAAACCCTAGAATAACCCTAAATATGAACTAAAAACTCTAAATGACCTCTGATTAACTTGAAAGTAAAAAACCCTAAACTAGACTTTTCAATAAAATCCTAAATTGGAAAGAAAACCCTAAGAAACTTAAAAGATTTTTAAGGAAGGAAACTTAAAGTAGAATGACATAAGGAAAGTACCATTTTATAGGCATAGGTGATGTGGCTTAAAGTTTTTTAGTCATGGCTCAAAGTACAGGTTCAATTTGCATGAGGCTCAAGGTTCAACGATGAGGGCATAGGTGATCAAAACTCCAAAATACACTTAGCAATTTCAAATGATACATAAAAAACCCTAATTCACTTAGTTAAATATTAAAAACATACAATTAATGTGAGCTCAAGTGGTTGGTGGTGGAGGTTGGACCTACTTGAAGTAGGTCCACTCTCCATAGAAAGATTGGGCTTGGTGGGAAGTAGAACTTGATATTCACTTTGCACATTTAAAATGTGCAATGTGTACTTCAAGCTCTGATTTCTATAGGAAGAGATTTGGTGGGTTGGTAGAGATTGGACCTACTTGAAGTAAGTCTACTCTCTGATGATAGGGTGATTGGCTTTGGTAGAAGGTAGAACCCATGGGGCACCTTACACATTTGGAATGTGAAAAGTGAACTTAAGGTTTTGGGTCCCACAATGCATAAATTGGTAAGTGTTTCATAGAATGTAGATTGTGGGGTAATTTTCATGTTTTTAAATGTGCAATGTGCACTTAGGGTTCTAGGTTTTATGGAAGGGAGGCATTAAAGGTTTGGCAAGATTTGGATCCTATCATGTACTTTGCATGTTGTGAAAATATGAAAAGTGCATGTCAAGTTTTAGATTCTATTGGATGGGTTTATGGTGGGATCTAGAGCCCACCATGCATTTTGTATGTTCAAGAACATGAAAAGTGTATGGTGAGTTTTGGATTCCATGGTTTTGGGTTTGGGTGATTTATGGGATCCAAAACCTATGAAGCAATTTTCATAAGTACAAATTGCATCCATGGTTTTGGATTCCACAAAATGAATGGAAAGATGGTTTTTTTAAGGATTTAGGGTTTTTCCTAAAAAACAAAGTGGGTATCCCTTAGGGTGTTATATTTAATGTGATTTTTGGGATAAAAATCTCAACATTTTTGGTGACCTTTATGGGATGATTTCCTGCTAATAATTATTAATCTAGTAGCCTTCTAATAAATTGGGCATGGAGTCAACTTTGATTTGAAAAAACTCTTGCCTAATAAATAAAAAATTAGGATTTGCCTATAAATGAACAAAACAAAAAAAATAGACAAAAAAATAGGGAAAAATAACACAACCTAAGGAAACAACTCTTAATGAGTTTGACCTGTGCAGAAGCACTTATTGAAAAAACACAACTAACCCTATTATTTACAAATTTTAATCTCTTTGGAAAGAGTTCCTTACCTCAAAAGAAAGCTTTGAGGTATAACTCATTAAGTGGGATTGGAAATTATACTCTATCAAACTTGAAGAGCTAGAATGTGTTGGCTCTTTTACACTGAGTGATGATATATGGACCACTCCATATTACATCAAATTTGGTGTGCCTGCTTAGTTTTAATTTATTGACATCCCACTTAAGGATCATGTCTCATTTTTTGAAGCTTCTTGTAGTTTCATTTTTATTGAAAGTCTTCTTAGTTTGTGCTTGATTTGCTTCCAAGACTTTCATTGATTGATGCCTGATTTCTTCAAACTCCATGAGTTCAGCCAGTCTCACCATCATTTCATCATTATTAATCAGGTATAATTGGTGGTTGAGATCTAAAGATGAAAGTTCAATTAGTAGTGGTACTTGTGATTCTATTCCATATACTAGCATGAAGCTGAATTATCTATGGATATTTTTAGTGTAATTCAGCTATACCACTACCCTAGGGGTAATAATTTGAAGAAGTGCTCAAGTATATATTGTGATTGATAGCCTATTCACTAACTTGAGTACCCAAAAATTACTTAACATTATCTGATATGATGGTGTGCGGAACACCAAACCTTGAAACTATGTTGTCCATAAATTCTAAAATAGATGCTTCAGTGGCATATTTTAGAACAATCGCTTCAGTCCATTGTGTGAAATAATCCATTATTGTGAGAACCCATTTGTGACCTAAAATTGATGGTGGATTGATCATGTCAATGAAATCCAATCCCTATTGGGCAAATGGTTGATCTGCTTGTATTGGTCTGAGAGGAAATATAGCTAGTATTTGCTTACTAGTGAAGTAAACACACTTTTCATAATTTTTAGCCATTGATGAGCATCCCTAAATAACGTAGTCCAATAGTAGCCTCATTTAATTACCTTAATGGCCATATTAATTTTATAAAAAATTCCTCCTGATGGTCCATCATAAAATTTCTCAAACACTTTGGGAAATTACTCGTGCTCAATACATCTTAACAAGACTCCATTCATGTCCTTCTGAAATAAAATTAAATCAATAAGAACATAGGGAATTGATTCAAGTTGAAAATACATTTTATTTAACTACTAGAAGTCATAAGGGTATTCTCCAGTCTATAGGAAATGAGTCATGTCTTGAATCTAGTTGTTGAAAGAAGATGGATTATCTAGCTGAGGTATAGTTTGGGCATACACTATGTTAGATATTGGTTCAATAGTAATTATGTTAGTGGCTAGTTATTCACACAATCCTTTTCCTCTTACCAGCTTTGTGATCATAATACCCATGTCATAGTCCATGACCTTGGTGATCTATCATGTTCTTTTTTCATTTATCTCCGTACTCAATAGAACTCCTTTGACGCTTTGATGACTTAGCATAAGATGTATCTTGTTGGAGAGCATATGCCTAAATTTATTGAGTTATTTGATCATCACATATACTTGCTTCTCCAAAAAGCTATAATTCTCCTCATAATATTTTAAATATTGGTTGAAGAAAGATATTGGTTGTTCTAAATCTTATTGATTGTGTTGAGTCAGAATTATTGAGATACTTCCTTCCCCTCCAAATACATAGAGGATAAAATCCCTCTCATAGTTTGGATTAACTAAGGTAGAGTCTTAGGAAATAGCCTATTTTATGGCCTTGAAGCTATCTTTTCCCTCATGATTCTAGCTAAAAATATTTATCTTCTTTATCATTGCAGTAAGGGGCTTTGCCAAAAAGGTAAGATTTGGTACAAATCTTCTCATGAAGTTGATCTTCCCGAGAAAGATTTATAGGCCCTTTTTGTGACTCAATAGTGCTAATTTAGATATGGATCCAAATCATTTAGGTTCTATTTTAAGACCTTATTTTGACACTATGTGTCCCAATAGCTTCACTTTGTGTACTATGAACACACACTTCTTTGGGTTAAGGGAAACCCCAAATTTTTTATACCTTTTGAAAATCTTTCTCAGGTGGTCTAGATTTGCATCAACATGCTTTGAGTAGACTATAATATAATTTAGATATAATGGAATCATATCATTTATCACACCCTTGAATTCCATATACATGGCTCTCTAAAAAGTTACACTTTCATTTGTCAAGCCAAAAGGCATCTTCTTGTATGTGTACATGCCCTATTTGGTGGTGAACATGGTTTTAAGTTGATATGATTCCTGTACCAAGATTTGGTTATAACTTGAATAACTATCTAGAAGAGAGAACCTTTTAGATCCTGATACTATCTATAAAATTTGTTCCATAGGGGGAAAAGGATAGTGATCTTTCAATGATGCTTTATTCAGGTATCTAAAGTCCATGTACAACTAGATTTCACCATTTTTATTTCTGATAGGGAGTATATTTTCTACCCAAGATGAATGTTTGATCAAAAATATTATATTAGCCTCTATCAACTTAGAGAGATCATTTTTCATCAAGGTTTCAATCTTGGGATTGATGGGTCTCTATTTCTACTTGACAGGTTTTGCATTTGAATCCAATTCTAGTGTGTTGTGCTAAGCTTGGATCAAACTTTCTTAAGTCATGATAACTCCAATAAAAGTTATCATCAAAATCTTGACATATTTGAACAAAATCATGATTTTATAAAATATTTCATACCTTGGCTATCTTGAGAGACTTGCCTTCTGAGATGATGATGGGTTCACAATCTTCTTCATTGACTATAATGTTCTTCTTTTCACCTTTCAGTTGGTCATTAAAATTGAAGATGTTTTCTAATGTAACGAGACCCATAGTAAGCTTATTTAATTTCATATAAATAATCTAATCACCATTTTGGTCTTCTATCCTTGGCTTATTCTTTTTTTAAAACTCAGCCTCTTCTCTCAAAAAATTTACAATCTTCTTGTCACTGTCTAGGACTTACTAATCAGTTGCATTATCAAGGATAGAAGGCCTTACAATTAGCCTCACATGTTGGCTATTCTTCTTCTTTATTTTGACTAATAGGTTATACTAAGACCCCATTGAGGCCATGCAATCAACATATTTATTTTATGTCCTTGGTACCACCTTAATATTCAAAGCAGTGAAATATTCTAATAGGTCCCAAACCCTATGTTTATAAGATCTTAGAAAATTATTTTTGATTGCACTTTTCAATCTAACTTGGTGAAAAATGAGCTCACTATCACCAAATATCTACAGAAGATTTATTCTTCTGTCTTGACTAATTGGAGGCCTCGAATAAAGGCTTCATATTCATCTACATTGTTGGTATAATTGAATTAACGCCTGAATGAGTAAAAGTATCTTTCCTTATGCAAGGAGATCAATAAAATTCCCACACTTACACCATTTATAATTCTTGAGCCATCAAAAAATAACTACCACATCCCTTGAAGATCTTTAGTTGGTTTAACTAAATTCAAGATAATTGCATCTCTCTCATGAATGCAATATGTCCCTAACCCTATTTCTTGTACATAGTCATAAGGATCAAATTTTAGGGTTGATCCCCATTTGTCCAAATGAGTATCCAAAATCTCTTCTATAATCATTTCATTCTCTTGATCTATTTCTTCCTCTTCTTTATCTTGCAAGGTATAATTAATTTCTATAAGAAAAATAGGATTGTATGGCTCTATATGATCTTTTGCAATTGGATCAACTCTTATTGTTAATTTAGTTTCATATCTCATTCTAAGTAGCATGTGAGACCAATCTGCAGATATATATCCTCCCATATTTGTAGTGAAATCTCTTTAAATACAAAGGACAAAGTAGGGGGGAAGATCTATGACTAAAATATCTTGAGTAATTGATAAGCTTTGGCAAGCATGGATGGTGAGGTTTAGTCCCTTTATGGTTCCTACTATTTGAACAAATTTTCACTACTCCCTTATTAATAGGTGTGTATTTTATTCCCAAAGCATCAACTATTTTCTTGGGTATTACTGAACTACTAGCCCCTGAATCTACCATGTACTTTTGTACCAGATGCTTCTCTATTATAAATGAAATATAGAAGGGGGGAGGCTTATCATTTTTTTCTATTTTATTATCATCTTGAGGTTGACATAGATTTATTATAGGTGTAAGCCCCTTGGCTAGAACCTTTTTTGATATCTAGAAATTCTTCAGAGCCTCATGTAGTAATTCCATTTATGTTGGTATATATAGTGCTTCCCACATAGTGAAGTTTAGACTAGTCTTCTTCATTTGATCAACTATGCTAAAAGGGATATTACCAACCTTTTCTGGTGTTTTTGTAGGGGTTGTATCCTCTTTTACAAGATTTAGAGTGGGCACCTTTGCTTTGAATTGACTTGTAGGTATAAAGGGTGGCCTTTGCACTATGTTGCTATTTATTGGCTCTGTTACAGCTTTAGAAGTTGAAACTTGCTCTACCCTATGAATTGTTTAACTTCTATTGCTATTTTCTTAGAACATGTATTAATGATACATGACCTTCACCATTGAAAAATGCTTCATCTTAGCTTATCCCACCAAAATCATCCTCCTGCTAGTTTATAAGAGTTGCTTCACTTTGAGTAGGTTATTGTGTGTCTCCTTGTTGGGAAGTAGATTCTTTTTGTTGTTGTTGTTGTTGTTGTTGTTGTTGTTGTTGTTTTTGTGTGCTTTTTATACCTTAAACCATCAAGGCTTGAATAATTACACCATTGGGACAAGTGTTTTGATTAAGGGGCTGATTACAAGGATAAAACCACTCATACTCCTGAACCAAATTATTTTGAATAGGGATAAGGGATTTGGAAGCTCCTAGTGCTAGTAAAGCATGGGTGTTTAGAGGTCTTTGGTTGTGAATTTTGTCCTTATTGTTGGTTTTTACCTTGATATGGCTGCCAATTCCCTTGGTATGCATGGTTAGATGGCTAAAAAGGTTTGTAGTTTTGGGCTTGCTACATTTTCATTGCCACTAACTCATTTCTAAAGCTTTTAAATAATGATTTTACCTCATATAGATCATCTGAAGGTACATGAGTCCAATTAAGTGCCTTTCTCATAGTGGGAATTAGAGCAAGTGTACATGGAGGAATAAGGACTATTAAAATAGAGGCATTGGTGACCTTGGTGTAATTTTCCTAACTTAGATTAAATATTTTTTTTCCCTTATTATAATACCATAATCGACATGAAGTGTGGTGTCTCCCATTAAATGAATCATTACAACTATATCACTATTGAGGGTCTTCAAGTAATTCAAGAAAGCATTATTTATAGTGGATTTAACCAAGACTAGGATGATGTTCTAGGTCTTCTAGAAATGGTAATTAAAGCCAGTAATTTACTCATGAGGAGCTCATTAAATAGTAGTTAATTATTTAATCAAGGAAAGGTGATCACTCTTGTCCTCAAAATGTGTGCACATTACAATGCTTAACTCATCCAAAACGTAGATTGAAATGGGAACAAGTCCTCTGTACCATTGTAAAGCTTTCACCTTGAAAGAGGAGACTAGAAGTCTAATTACAATATTGTCTTGGACCATGTTATGGATTGAACATAGGTTAGAAATATCTTATATATGTTTTGAAGCGGTGGTAGAGGTTTCACCGGTAAAATGTGGTAGGCTTTTTAAGGTTAAGACTGGTATATCATCATGTTGGGCCAAAATGAGTGGATTGCTTGTATTGAAAGATACAAAACTTTGATTTCTAGCCATTATGGGAGGTATAACACTGATAGGAGTTACCAAAGAAGATGGGAATAAAACCATAGGATATACCTTAGGCTGAGGGGTGATTGTTTTTAATCTCTTTTTAGGTTGAAAAGACAATTCTAAAAAATCACCTCTCTTACCTTTAGTAGATGATCTTGTCTATTTACTTGGCATACATCAACTTAAAAATTATGAGTCTATGAGCCAATAGAGTCTCTATGTTCTTTAATATTTGTATGAAACTCATAAAACACTTGCTAAGAATAGCACTGATATCCTATCTTGATCTTGTAGCTTGTTGTGCAAGTGGCTAATGATACAATGGAAAAACCTCCAAAGCTGTGGGACCTTAGTAATTTAAGGTTAGTATCTAAATAATGCCAACTTAATTTCATTAAATTTGATGCAAACTGATAAAATACTAGTTTTGTGAGAATATTGATCTTTAGTTTAGGATTGAAGAATTGAAAAATTGATGCTTACTTTATGAACACAATAGAGAAGAAATTACGTTAAATTTGTTACAGCATAAACTTGTACAGATAAAATTTAGAGGTGATATTTTAGTTATTTTTCATAAAAAGGAAAAATATCTTTATTTAAAACAATATTTTTAAGAGGGTAAGATACCACAGATGAATTTTCTTGTGACTAAAATAAAAGAAAAAGCTTCCAAAAATAATCAAATAACTTGCATAACACAGAGATACCACAAAAAAGAAAGGCAAATCTCCAAATTTATTTCTCTCCAAAGGTCATAGCTTGTAGTAAATACCTTCAAAATGTAAAAAATATAACTAATATAAAAAATATAAATTGGGCCACAGGGTCTGCCTAATTTTATAAAAAATATGTCATAGAAGACATGTAGTTATTGAAAATCAAATGCCCACTACATAAGATCATGAAGATCTGAAACCCTCATACAAAAGAGGTGAGTTTTTATATTTATGGCATTTATGACTTATGGAGTGACTGGAACATGGCATACATGAGTTGGGCATGATCCTAGGTGTAGAATGGTGTGGTATGACATGGTTGGAACTGAAGATCTCCATGCAATGCTTCTTGATTTGGTAGTGACTAAAAATATCTCTTCATGTAGAAAGCCATGCCCAAAATAGAACTAGTATTTTAAAATAAAAAATGACATTAAAAATAAATTCCAAGCTTATTTTCATGCAAAAACTAGCATGCAAAACCTTAAGTGAGAATTTTAAAACTTTCTAAGTCTTTATCACTTTTGTAAAAAATAACTATGCAATTTATAATTCATAATTTTGTACCTTTTAAACAATTCATATTTATCTAAAAGGAAAGTGCAATTTGCTCTTGTGATTTTTGCAACTTTCACTTTATCAAAAATATAGTGTAAAAAATATGTCTTTCTCTTTCTCAAAAATATTTATAAAAATATAGTTGTACTTTTGCAAGGAAATTACAATTCACAAATATTTTAAAATGAAATCAAAAATGAAAATATAAATCAACATTCATCATAGAGGAAAATTAATTAATTAATAGCCAAAATTTCCTTAGCTTTCTTATCATTCTTGGCCTAAAACTTTTCTGTATATGCATCAAAGGCCTTGAATATCTCTTAAATTCACTCTACATCTAGCCCATAAGAATAGATGTTGGAGGATACATAATCTACCTGAACATAAAACAAATCTCTTCTGAAGGTTATTATGTCCTACATTTCAGTCCTCATCTGATCATTTACTTTCTCATACTTGATGAACCTGTGGATGGAATTTAGGGCAAAGACTATATCCATTACAGACTCCTCAATTAATGCTTTAAAATTATTATAAACTTGTTCTACCTAAAATATATTTTTGGCATCATCTATTTGTCAGCATGACATTAAATTCATCATTTCATGAATCTCATATAACACATCAATTGCCTTGTCATGAGTCTCTTTAGCTCGTTACATAGATTATGTCAGTACTCTTATCTAAAATTGAGCAGCCCTATATAATTCCTCATGCTCAACATCATCTTTCAATATATTCTAAGTAATGAGGGTATTCATATCAATTGATTTTATGGTTTTTAATTTGGGATTATATAGATTCAAAGTCTGAATCTCTCCTTCATAGCTATTGATCTGCTCCTTCAAAATTTATTTCCTCTCCATGATGACTCCATAATGTTCCATCATGGCTGCAAGAACTCTATTTCCTTTAGTGCTTAGTTCCTCAGACCATTCTTTTATATCCCTTCCCATGTGAACAATCTCTCATATAAAATCAATTGTAGCTTGATCTAGATTGATTGGCTACACTCCCTATGGTTATTGCGATGTTTCACTAGGATTTATAAATTAGTTCAGTGCTTCAATCAACTGATCTTCCTTTCTTTTTAGCTCATCCTTGGTGTATTTATCATGATCAATCCTCTATAAGAGTGAGTTGATATATGCCTACACATTGTGCTTGAGTCCCTCTCTTAGTTACTAACCAAGGTGTATATGAGAAACCTGATAATATTCCATCACAATATCCTCTTTTGATTTGTCTGGTGGGAGAACTACAATTTCAACATATCTCTCTCCCTTATCATTAGTGAATATCCTTGAGAGGGTTATGGGAGTGGGTTTTTATTTCTTCTTGAATTATAACATGCCAAAGTCTAAAGTGTTAGGATCAATCATTATTTTCAACTTCCTACTCATTGATTATGATAACCAACTAGGGGTAGCCTTCTGTTGATCTGACACTTTAACCAATGAATCTATAGCTAAAGTAGTTACACTAGATGATATTATGAATAACGGGGACTCATGGGAAGATGATATCATTGGTTGGTCAGGAGGTGCTTGTGAAGATCCACTCTCATCAATAGTTTGTAAATCAATATTTGCACCAAGTATCTGGGTTGCTCAAACCTCTACTAATGGTATAGTGGAAATGGGGGGAGTGGAGGCAAAAAAAATAGTTGTGCCTGTGGGGATTGGAAGATGGAATGAACATATAATTTATGAATTTGTGAACCTATGGAAAGGTGAAAGCCAAAACACTGAATGTGTCAATTAAGTGTGTAGGACCACTCAGGGTTGGTGATGTGAAAATAATGGATCAAGATGAAAGGGAAACAATACTCATCCCAGGGGTTGGGGTGGCCTACAAAACTATAGTCAAGATGATTAATTTCATGGTAATGTACTATTGGTTGGTGTTGGGAATTAATGGTGATGAAATGGAAGGAATTGTAAATTAAATGGAAAGCAAGAGTGGATCAAATGGGGAAGGTGAAGTAGGAGGAAGGAAAAGTGGAGTGGAAACTTGATATTACATTGTAGGGGGACCTTGAGTGTCCAATTGAATTATTTATGTTGATTTTACTTGGCTTATTGAGGTGGGTGGAATGGTAGGTGAAGTGGAGACAAGTGGAGGGGTTGATAATGGAGGTGGCGGTGATGAAACTTATTGAGCAATGGGGACTTGAGATATTTAAGGAGTGGAGATAGCTAATGGAGGGGTTGAAACATCTTATTAAATGTGTAGGAGAAGGGGGAGTGGTGGAAATATGAGTCAAATCTATGGAATCTAAAATTGTGGATCCCTGTGCTAATGATACTATGTTTTTAGTTGAAATATCAATTGGTTCCTCTATTATTCCTCCTTGTTTGATTGATTCCCCTTTCTTTTCCTTTGTCTTCTTCCTCTTATTTCCTTTGTCAAGTTCATATGGTGATTCATTAAGGCCCTCCTTTGAAGTGATACCCCCTAGTTTAAGATTTACAAGCTTCTCTTTAACCCTTATTATCTCCCTTATGACTTTCACACCCTTGATTCTTAGCCAACTAATTATTCTATTAATCACAGGGGTTGTTCTATCAAATAGAGAGAAGGATTAAAGAACTGACCACCTCACTTGTGGTAGAGGTCTAACAATGATCTATGTGAGGTAGATTGGATCTACTTTAGAGTTTTCATCCATAAGTCATGAGGGACTAGTGCCAGATCATACTCTTTTATTTGTTGTAGGGATATCCTAGAATAGTTCCCCATTTTGACCATTTCTTCATCATTATAGTCTTCCTGAAAATCCTCATAATATGGCACATGTTCATATGTTGCCACTTCTAGTATAGTAGTGACCTTACTGTATGGATCAAAGTAAGGTCTGGACTCTAGAGTCTTTAGTGTTACTTGGCACATCTCTACTTTCATAGTTTTGGAACTCAAGAGAGATTGGCATGTGTAACAACCAATAGAAATAGGGAAACATATCCTTTCCTTGTGTCTATCTAAAAGGAATTTGTGCATATCCACAAGTTACCTAACCAACTGCAATAAGGCCCATTTATCAATTACATACCAAGGAAGCGTGTAGGGAAAACCACTAAATCTGGTTGACCTGATATAGGAGTAGGTGTGGAACTATATGAAGAAGGAACCCCATTTGGTGATCTCATCATTTGCTACTTGGGAAAACCTTGTTTTCCCAAGCTCCTGATCAAACATGATGATGATGGTGTAGATGAAAGAATCATTAAATCTCCTAAATTTTTGTCTACTATCCTATAGCATGAGATCAGGGTAGTAGCTATAGACTCTGATTATTTCTTTAGGAATTATATTAAGGGATGGGAACAATCTTCCTTTGGCCAAGATATAGACAATATATGATGTCATATAAAAATTATTTGTTGTTTTCACCTCCATTAACTAGTTGTGGAGGGAATCACTTATTAATTGGGTCTAATGTATCTCTTGTTCATTTTTTTTGATGATCTAGATATACTAGTACATCCAATCCTGATAACACTTGGCATCATGATTGCTAGTGACTATGCGGAGCAGTGTTGTAATATCTCCCACCTCCTTAATGAAATTAGATTTATAAAATCTTAGGCAATCTGGTGGAGGAATGCTTGGGAGTCTTGAACCATTGATTTTTAATTATCTTTTGACATCCATCCTTTTTCTCTTCATAAAATCATGTAGATGTCTATGGAGTTATATCCAAATAGTGATCAAATTCACGGATGGAAAACATTGTGTTGATGAAGTTAGGGCCAAGATATAAAACCTTCTCCCCTTTCTCATTGAAGACTTGTCTTCTATCAAGGTCATAATGTTGGGATATTATGAGGATGAACTTAGGATTTTGAACAAATAGAGGGAAGGCTACAACTTATGGTAAACTAGAGTCATAGATACTCTGGATCCAGTCACTTTTAAAATCTACACCTATCCTAGCCAAAAAATATCCTAGGTTAATGTGACCTAAATTTATATCTTTTATTTCTAACATATTGGACTCCAAATAAGAATTTATTTTAGGGCCCTTAGATTTGAACTTCATTTCCTTGTGAGGCATGGAAACTAAAGTTACTGCTTGTGAGAAACCAAATATGAGAGTTAGCAGGATCTGTAGGTGTCTGGAGTAATTGAACTCTCTAGAAAAACTTAGAGGTGCTTAAATCATGTCCAGTGTCTATGATGCTTGAGGGATATGAGATCTCTAGAAATATTGGGAGGTGCTTGAGGCAGACCCACTTTCCATGGAATGTTAGAATTCGGTGGGGTTCAAAGGTGCTTGAGGCATGTGAGACCTTTAGTAGAAGTGGAAGGTGCTCGAGGCACATCAAATTTTTGTAATGCTTAAGGGTCTTGTGGGTTTCTCATTATTATTTAAAATTCAAACTCCCACTTGAAAATTAGAGAATATTAGGGAATATTCACTGGTTTGAATGGAGGTATATGCTTGGGACTATTCTATTTGAGGAAGCCCTAGTTTTGAATGCAAAATTGAAGGGAAAAGAAAAGATTTCTCAGATAATATATGCTTGGGGAGGAAAATCCTTGAGATGAATCTTTCAAAATGAAACCCTAGAAGAACCCTAAATATGGACTACAAACTCTAAATGACCTCTAATTAACTTGAAAGGAAAAAAAAATTAAACTAGACTTTTTAATGAAATCTTAAATTAGAAAGAAAACCTTGAGAAATTCAAAAGATTTTTAAGGAAGGAAACTTAAAATAGAAAAACATAAGGAAATTACCATTTTATAAGCATAGGTGACATGGCTTGAAGTTTTATAGTCATAGCTCAAAGTATAGGTTCATATTTGCATGAGGCCCAACATTCAATTGTGAGGGGGTAGGTGATCAGAGCTCCAAAATGTACTTAGCAATTTCAAATGATATATAAAAAACCCTAATTTACTTAGTTAAATAGTTAAAACCTATAATTAATGTGATCTTGAGTGGTTGGTGGTAGAGTTTAGACCTACTTGAATTAGGTCCACTCTTTGTGAGAAGATTGGGCTTGGTAGGAAGGAGGAATAGACATGCATTTTGCACATTCAAAAATGTGTAATGTGCACTTTAGGCTCTACATTCCACGGGAAGAGATTTGGTAGGTTAGTAGAGGTTAAACCTACTTGAAGCATATCCACTCTCCACTAATGGGGTGATTGTCTTTAGTAGAAAGCAGAACCTACGAGGCACTTTTTATGTTTAGAATGTGTAAAGTGCACTCAAGGTTTCGAGTCCTATAGTGCATAAGTTGGTAAGTGTTTGGCAAGACGTAGAGACTATTATGAACTTTACATGTTTGTAAATATGTAATGTACACCTAGGGTTTTGGTTTATATAAAAGGGAGGTATTAAAGGTTTGGTGGGATCCAGATCTTGTCATGCACTTTGCACATTGTGAAAATGTGCAAAGTGCATGCTAAGTTCTAGATTTTTCTGGATGGGTACATGGTGGGATCCAGAGCTTAGCATGCATTTTTCACATTTGAGAATGTGTAAAGTGTATGGTGATTTATATATTTTATATTTTTGGGTTTGGGTGCTTTGTATGATCTAGAACCCATGAAGTAATTTACACAAGTGCAAATTGCATCCAAAGTTTTGGATTCCACAAAGTGAAGGGAAAGATGGTTTTTTTGAAGGATTCATAGTTTTTCCTAAAAAAAATAAAGGGGGTCTCCCTTAGGGTGTTATATTTAATGAGATTTTTGGGACAAAAATCTTAATATTATGAAGGTATGGAACGGTATTGATTTTCAAATCTTATTCTTTCTCCTGTGCTAGTTCAAATTGATGCAACTTTTATGGTGAAGAGTATATGTAAATCCTAGGAACTATTCAACCCCAACCTCATCTGGGTAAGGGATGGTTTCAAAAATATAATTTCTCTTAATTCTCATTCTCTCATGGTATCCCATTCTTAATTTCCATAATGTACCCCTTGCCCTAGTCTCATTGATTAAGAGTCTTAATATTTTTAAAAATAGAATCATGATTATCAGTGAAATTTTCTGCAAGGTATCTCAAAGATGGATCTCATGGGATATGTTTATAATTAAATACTATCTCAAACTTGAGGATGTAGAGTCTATTTTTGAAATTCATAACTCCATACTTGATGTTTTCCTTCACAAGATCATAGTTTCATCTAGAATCCCATGGTGGAAAGATTGATATTGGCCCACATCTACTCATTTTTTCTAGTAAAAATCCTATAGTAGGCATCATCCTATTTCCTTTAGCATATTCAAAGTGAAATCCTCAACCATTAGTGGAAGGTAAGGTTTTTGGATTCTATTTGGGTTAGAAGGTTTAAAAACATTTGGAAATTCCATATTGAGCCCCAAAAAGCTCATTTTATCTTGTGAATTATCTATTAGGACCTATCAGTTGGAGACTGACTCAAACACATGGGGGTGTCATATCCCACATACCATGCCTTTCATCATGCAGAGATATTTAAAAAAAATCTAGTTTTGTACCCATGCTCAATCATCTTGAAAATGGATTCATACCATTTTTAAATTTTTTTTTCCAAAATTATTAACTTGGAAAATGGTTCTTCTTAGGGACTTTGCCATTTTACAATTAAGAGACAACATTTTTTGGTAGATATTTTATGCTAATATTATTTTTCATATATGGAAAACTAGATATTATGCTATTTTTAATAATGAAGCTATGGAAAGAGATTTTTTTATGACTAATAATCTTACTATAATCTCCAAAGTTTTACTTTAGATCCATGTTTAAGAAGAAAAGGTTTGCCTAGAGGTGGAGCACATCGAGAATCCCTTTGATGATTGTGGGAGAACTTTTTGTGCTATTAATCAGGTGTCCCTATATTAACTATGACACCATTAACCTTATGAGGGCCAGAGCCAAGGTTTTCATCATTATTGATCTAGGAGTAGGCAAAGCTCCTCTCCCCATTCCCAATGGCCTTCACCTTCTTATGGGGGTGATGTGTTTGACCATCTTAGTCATGGTGGTGGTATAAGTTGGGGTGCTTCTCCCCAAGACAAGTTTCCTCACCTTGATCTTTCCATTTCCCCCTATTAGAAGGTTAAGGATTATGAATATAAGTTACAAACTAATGTATGATATCCCCTAACACTATAGATACTCTTGACACTAATGGCTGGGGGGAAAATCTTGATAGTCCCCCTTTCCTATCTCTTTTAGATGACATGTTTAGTGTGGCTTCCTAATGGCCTTGGTCTTTATGTTTTTTAGTTGTTTTTTTAAATTTTTTTGATTGAAATACACTTTTATTATGGATTTAATTACTATATAATATTAATTTAGCATTGAGATATAGTTTATTTTCTTGAGGATATTTTATTTTTATGTGATGTGTATTATGGGGTGTGATCTTTTCCACCCATTTTTTGGGTACAATCAACATTGTATTATTGGTTTTATTAATAAAAGTATGTTTTTCAATCAAAAAATATATTTTCTAGTTGTTTTACAAAAAAATTATAAAATAAATTACATAAAGAGAATGATTTGAAGGCATCAAATAGTTTCAAAACATCTTTTTTTGGGATCATGACTAACACTGTATTATTCTTTTTTCAAAAATTTATTTCTTTCCTTCTATATTATTCTTGTACTTTCAAACCTAAAATTTGTTAGAATTTGTGATAACATCCTTTTTCATATCCATCTAGACTTTTATATTTTTCTACATCTGGATTTATCACTACTTTTATTACTTATTCTTGAACTACTTCTTGAATTAGTAATTTATTATCCTCTCACCACAACATTTTGACCATTTAAATTCAAATCCTAAAGTCACGTTTAAGTCACATTAGTATCTCCTATGTTTTTATTTTCAAATTTCAAACATTAAAGTCAGATTTAAAGTTCATTAGGGAGGTGAAATTAGGGGAAAATGTTGAGGCATTAATAATAAGTGGTTTTAGGAAGTGACATCAAAAGGTGATGCTAGGGTGTCACTAAGGGTGACATTAGGGTGTCACTAAGGGGTGACAATAGGCTGTCACTAAGGATGAATTTATTATTGTAATCAAAGTAGCTTTAGTTTCTGACTTAAGGTTGTATTTTCTAAAGTCATGTATTAAGTTAGATGAAATATTAGATTTTTGTATTTAGGTATAAAAATTATAATTGAGAAAACTAAAGCATCATTTTATTGAGTATTTTCAATGAGTTGAGAAAACTAGGGAATAATTTTGATAAAAATAGGGCATCATTTTGTTGACTATATATAATGATTTGAGCATTTTTTGAATTTAGAAAGAGAATTATGTTAAATTGAGATGAAATTTTAAATACAAGGTTTGATTGAGGGTGAATTGGACTCTAGTTGCAATAAGTTGAGGGAGTGTTTTATTCTTCCTATATGAAATTGAGAGAAAATTGGGCATGGTGAATTGTAAAACTTAATTCTAGATCAAACCCCATATTTTCTTTTCTAGGTACATATTTCCATCTCAATAAATTCATTATATATTTTATAATTATTCATTATAGCTTGATTGGATTAAAATAAATATGTAGTTCAGTTTGTGCCTACTCATTATAGGAGGGATATATGATCTTATTGATATCTTAAATTATTCAACATTTTCACATGTACTTCCTTCAACCCTTACCAAGCCTTTTTTTAATTTTTAAATATGCTTGACATATTGCCTTTGGGTTGGAAAGGCCACCATTGTGTTTGACCAAACTTTTTTAATAAAAAATAAGGAATAAATTATTAGAAATTAAATAAATATAAGAATACATAAATGAAAGTATAGAACTCATATCTATCTAATAAGCCACATTAAGAAACAAGTTCAAGTGCCATAAATGAAACTAGAATAAGTCATATAAAGTAAAAAGGATTAATGAATGATCACATATGTTTGATATTATGTAAATTTAAGACTAATCAATGTAAAGTACAAAGGGGTAAGAGTTATCACACATATATGTTATTTTGAATATATAAGATTGCAGATTGACTATGTATAACTTGATCTTAAAATATGGAAACTATGCGATGCTCTAGAATGTATCCGTTATTGTGTTGATCTTGATAAGATAGACCCATGCACCTATGATTGTGGTCAAATTTTTCCACCTTTGGTTGTGTTTTTCATATTATCATTTTTGGCCTAATTTTTTTGTCACCTATGCACTTTCACCTTCATGTTATCTATATAACATATCTTTGAATATTTTTTTGGTAGAATAGGAAAGATAGAATAATCTCATCCTTGACCTAGTTTGACACTCAAAATAATAGTTATTGATTTGGGTTACCATTGTATCATCTTTAAAAACTAAATATCCCATATGCTAGGAAACAAACTTCCATGTAGTTATGTGAGTGTGTGGATGGAATAGATTAAGTGAGGGTTTATCAATCTCCTCTTCCCTAGAAGTGATGATGCAATTAAATGCAATATAATATCCTCCTTTGGCATAAGGAAAATTTTGAAATACAAAGATAGAATGACAATGTCATAAGTGTATGATATTAAATGGAGCTTTACTTTAATGATTCTTGGATCTAGTCTTACCTTGGGCATGACTTGGCTCTTTATATTTAGAGATGTCTTATGTTATTTTATATATCCTTGAATGACTTAGATAGACCTTGTATATATAGGCTAACCTAGGATAAGTTGTGCACACTATCCAAATTTAGAAATTTAGAAAATCAATATTAAGGCACACGAATCATATTAATGGGTAGAATGATCCATAAAATATAAAGGAAAAAAAAAATATGGAGTGTATGGAATAATATAAGATAAAATTATATAGTGGACAAGTCTATTTAAGGGTTGATTCTAGATCTATTTTTGAGGTAGGGTTGGGTAATAAGTGATAAATAGTATATATGCATTAAAAAATACCTTTGTGAAAAGTTTTCAGATGTATTTAGGCTTAATGGACCAAGTGAAAACCTAATGTGTGACTAGAGTAGTCCTATAAATAAGATAAATAGACATTGTAGATAAGGGTATTTTACCAAATTTAGGTGTATAAATAATGCACCCACATTGATGTGGACATGTGAGTGAGATGCATGTGTGTGTCAAATTATTAATTTAAATTTTTTTAACATGCACCTTAACTTACCTAGGGAAGGAAGAAGTTTTTTTTTTATGCACACACAAGCTAAGATTTCATCAACACATTATATCTAATGTACATGAAACAAATTCTAAATGTTTATTTTTTTTAATTTTTTTTGAACTTAATCTTTGAATTTGAAAAGATGGCATATGAAAAAATAAGCACATTTGTTATCTCCCCAAATGCCACACCAATATGACATTTGATAAGTGTTTAAACAGAGCCAAAACTTCTATAGGAGTCCTCAAAACCCAATGTACCACTTGATCAAGGAAGTAGAAAAAATTTCTCTAGTTGTTTCCACTTTTCCACTTTGAATATTTTGGCTTTGGAAATGCCATGATCTATGTCCCTCTTTGAGGTTAGGGATAAATACTTTATGTTAAAATCACTAATCTCAATATAAAAATATAATTTCCTCATATGATAGGAAAAAATAAATTAGCTGAAATGTGTTACAATCCTAAGAACATAGATATTTTTAATATTTTCCATAATTATAATGTTTTTGCATATACCATATGTTAGGAAAAATAAATTAGCCAAAGTGTGTTATAATCCTATAAACATATGCAATTTTAAAATTTCCACCATTGTAATGTTTTGAAAGTTTACATATTTTGAAGTTTGATTTTTCACTTATCTATGCCACATAGAATCATGTAAAATTGAAATGTAACATCAGGAAGATAGTATAATATTAAACACAACACAATAGGGTATGATGCTCCCTTGGGCATATAAAAATGGGAAGAAAATATTATTCCCCCAGATTTCAAAACCAAATCCCTTATCTAGGATAGATAAATAAATGAAAAAACACATAATTATTATGCTCCCATAGACACATGGTAGAAACCTTAGAAACATAGGTGATTCATTGATTTTTTGTATGGCCTGGTGCCCTGTGATATTCATAGAATGCATTGGAATTATATATTTTTAGAAGAGGCCATGTTGTATCAACCTGTTTGATGAGAGGGAGAGATATGACATTGCATTCTAGGAGCCGCTATAAAACATGCGATGGTGATTTTAGAAGGTTGGTGAAAACTCTCCATAGGGGAGTTGATAAAACCAAGTAAGGAGATGGATCTAAAGTTATGTTAACTGTGGCATTTGGATCACTCTTATTTTTAGTGGCCCTAACCTTTTATAGAGGATTACTATAACTCTTAGTATTTGGTTTTATTTCACTTATATATTTTAGTTTACCCATAGAAAGAAGCTTGACTTCTCTTTCTTTCACTATGTGGCATAAATATGTGAAGGTTGAAAACTTCTTGAATAAGATAGTTTCATGTAATGTTGGTAGTAGTATTTGTTTGAATATGTCTTAGAACTCTCTATTTACCATGGGGCTAGTCAACTTTGCCAATATAGTCTTATATCACAAAATGTATTATGCGATAGGCATATTATATTTTTTACTTCAGTTGTGCTACTTGAGAATGTGATATCTTATCAATGATGTTTATTTATAAGTGTGTTAAAAACATATTTGCCAATGGATTGAATGCATTGATAGATTGATTTGGTAGATCATAAAACCCTTGTAAGGAATAGTTTTTTAGACTGCATGGGAAAAACTTAGTGAGGAGCTAATCATTGGACACATAGTCCAAACATGTTGTGTGTAAATATAGGATACAATGCTTTGGGTCACCCTTGTCATCGTACAATGTAATCTTAGGTGCCATAAATTTGGATGGCAAAGGAGTTATCACTATGTGATGTGCCAAAGGTGTATTTAAAAGAACATAAGAATTTAAGGCATAAGATGGCCTAGTCACTCCATATTCAAGATGTAACACCTTAACTTGTAGAGAATGAACCTCATGCATAAGGGATTATACATCTAGAGAGGAGGAACTAGCCATAGGAGATCTAGCTACCACTAAAGGTTATTGATTTAAAATTGGTTATTATACCAGCCAAGTTGGCCTCAAAGTAGGTGTAACAATGTTGTTATTTGGGGGAGTATAAGATTAACCATTATTTGATTTTTAAATTTCTTCATGGATAATATTGATAATGACATCTTGCATATCTAAATGTTTAGAAATAAAATCTTTCAATTATCTCTTATCAGTTTCATCAAATCGATTGTTGAATTTTACCATTATAGGTTGGGGAATAGGAAAATAAAATATTGTATTTTTTAAACCTTTAAATAAATTTAATCTATTAAATATTGTAAGAATAAAATACTAAACTAAATTTGAGATTTTAGGACTAATATCTAGGCATAGAAAAAAAAGGATACAAACCCTAAGAGCATATAAGGCTAGGGTTAGGGTTTGAATAGTATTTTAAGTAAGTCAGGTTCACCAAATATTTAAACCTTTTAAGACTTAGATGATTGTAAATCCTATGTTTGTAAAGAGATGAATAGTAAATCAGGGTAAAAGTATGAAATAAATATAGTCACTGACCTATTATAGAATTGACTTAATTTGACATTTGTAAAAATAATAATAAATAATGTAAATGATAACTTTGATGGAAAATAATTGAGATATATGATATAGAGGCTGAAAATTGAGGCAAAATCTAGTTTGAGTGTCATAAATAAGATCCATGTGTCAAAAACCCTCATAGACAACAACACCCTAATTATAAAGTAACACCATATGGTGTTAGTGTCTCTATTTTGGTAGTTGTGTCCTCTATATAGAACTATTCTGAGCTTTTGGGTGCACCTGTCTAGGTTCCTCAAGCCTATTCCTACACATATGAGTTTTAGATCCCTATAGATGGCCGGATTTGACTAAATTTATGTGCAAACCCTAATATTCCATGTTAATAGGGCATTTGATTGATACAAGAATTAAAGTGTGTATGTTGGTGGGGTAGGATAGACATCCTCAACACCCCATTGTGATGAGAATTTCATACATATCAATACTCTTAAGAGGGATCAACCCTGATGTAGTTCTCCCCACCTAAGTGATTATCCAAGTACAAGTGAAGTTAGTATGATTGTTAATTTAAGTGCTTTAAATATGCTTGAGACTAGAAATCTAATTAATATTATTTTAAGAATGTTGTAGATGGTTGTATGAAGAAGTAGGATAGAATAGGGACTAATAACCTTGATTATGCACAACTTATTCTGAGTTTGTATGTGTAATTTGAATCTCATTTCCATCTTGCGGTTATAGGGTTAAAAGTCATATATATATATATACATATATATGCATACATACATACATACATACATACATACATACATATATATATATATATATATATATATATATATATATATATATATATATATATATTATAATGCTTGTGTAGGTGTTAAAAGAGGTCTAGGCTGACACTAGGTGGTTTAATACTTTACAAGGTATCCATTGGTGAAAAAAGAGGGAAAATATAGTAGCACAAAAATTGGGTCACTAGCACCTTGTGGCACTACTGTCCTTATTATGGTGCTGGTGTCAAGGTGGTAGAATCTAAGGCACAAAGGGATATGACATTAGAATGAGGGTTTGGGACTACTTTAGGGATGCCCAGGGATTCTTGTGGTCAACACAAAGGCTTGATAAGTGTGAAAATAGGCCCTAAGATAGGTTTAGAGTTAAACTAGATATAGGTGGTCTCAAGTACCATGCTTAGCACTCAAGAGTCATTTTTAGGTGATTACAGAGGGTGTTGGTGCAATATATTGAACATGTTTTATTAAGTTAATTTATGATATTTTAGTATTCTAAATTTAGATAAGGGCATAAGAGTGTAAAATTTTTAGTTAGAAAAGGATGACTATTATCCTTTATACTAGCTAATAAAACATTGGTTTTCATAGGCCAATCACATTTGCTTATTATGTATAAAATAAGGAAATAAAAGTTGTTCTCGATAGAGATATATATACCCTGCCTTTCATTGTACATATAATTAGTTTTATATATTCCTTCACATCCTTTTACATTATTTAGATACTTTATGATTATATTTAATTACAATACACCCTATTTTGGTTTAATTTTAAGTTTTTTGAATAACATCATTATGAGGAATAAATAGGTATTGATGAGGACATCTTCAGTTAATCCCTTCTTTTCACATTCTTATCAACCCTCTTGCACACATATTACCATAGCTTAGATGGGAACTAACAAAGGAAAAATTAATTCTTAATAATTTAAATTTATCACCTCTTTTGGACCATTTCCACTAAAATTCTTTAATCTAATCTAGCAATGACATCATGCTATGTTTGAAGCACTACATTTTGGCTCATTGTAGATTAGATATTTAAGCTATGCAAAATATCTCAAAACAAAGCAAATATTATTTAAAAGTGTAGTCATTCAAATTTGGTCATTAATTCTGATAATGTGAATTTTATCCCATTTTCACTTTAATTAACTTGAGCACTTAATCTAGACCTATTTTTCCATATTGTCCTATCCTAAGCACATATATGGATATCCCTTTCTAAGTTTCCATACTGTACCTAAATAAATGTTCTTAATTTCTATAAACCACTCTAATAATCTATACAAACCTTCCAAATTAAAAACTTTACATTTTTTTTTGTAGGACAGGATCAACTAGTATGGGTCAATAATGACAGTCAATCTTGATCCATATGGGTCAATCCTGACATTCACCTTAGCAACAATCAATTTTCAAATTTAGTCCCACCCTTATGGGTTGGTATATATTTTAAAGATAGGTAGCATGAATATTTCCTATTTTGGATTGTTATAAAGTCACATCTAAGTCACCTAAGTTATCACTTGAAAAATTAATATTGAGGCATACTTACACTATTGCAGACTGATCAAAGCTTCCCTAATTTTTCTAAAACTGACTCCAATAATATAAATTAGTCATTATCCAAGTTAGGATCCTATTTAATCCATGTCAAATCAAGTATTTAAGCCATCTCTAGATGCATATAAATAGTCAAAAGGAAAAAAATTACACAAAAAACTCTAGTGAGAGGACTACATGGGCTTAATTTCCTCTTCAGAATATTAGATACATAGGTAATTATTATTTATCTTGGGGTGATTTGGGTAATCTCATGCCATTAAATTCCCCCATTTAATTTTTCAATTTTTTTATATATTGAAATCACTATTAGGGTTTCAACTTTGGAGAAGTCATTTTCAAGTCAGCTGTGTGCATTCAAAGGCCATAATTTTGCACACAACCATGTTTCAAGAAAATACAATCGATTGTTCTTTTAGTTTTCTTGATTTTTAGTATAGGTTAGTATTTACCCCTAAGGATAGTACCAACCAATTGGTGTGTTCCTCTTTTTGATGATATTATCCCACAATAGTGATAACTCTAATTTTAGTTTCACAGTTAGATTCAGATCATGTTGATTAGTTCTAGCCACTTTATAGTCTCACACAATCAAAAGATAGAGTCAACCACTAGAGTAAATGAGTGCTAATTAATCCTTTCCCCTTCTTGATGATCTTAACCATAAGAGATTGTAGTCATAGTTCCCATGGAACTTGTAGAATTAGTCTGAGTTGATTATTTCTAGATGTCTATTAGCCATGCATAATCAAATCACATGTAGTAAATAACTAAGTATTTAGGTGTTGTTCATAGTCTTATTTAATTTGATTGTGTTTTTTTTTTAGTTTTGTTATTTTAATTTCATTCTTCTTTTAATGTTTATTTTACAACATTTTATTTCTTTCAAATAATTTATCTTAATTAGGTTTAATATATCTATTAATTCCAAATTATGATGAAATAAAAAGAAGCCTCATTCTCTAAAAACATAAAGAAATATTCATTTACAAAGTGTCCATTAATGAATTGAATGGTTATATTATCAAGGATGATTCCAAAAATTAGGTCCCATTGGGCTCTATGATAAAGAAGGCATAAAATATTTGGATGTAAATAACATATAAAGTTAGATCAAGAGGAGAAGCCTATTGGATAGAGTGAAATAACTCAAATCTTTCAAAATTATGGCCATTGAAGGTTAGACAAGCTAAGGCATCAGGGAAGAGAGTCAACATAACTAAGTAAAATAAATCATCAAAACCTAAAGAGTTTAGCATGGCTAGGATAAAGGGACATTCCACTATAGCCATATTATTTTTTCAAAATTGAGCTTTAAGAATATAGTCTATTACCGAGAGACATGAGCCCATTCCATATCTTTCCATACTACAATAATTTGTCAAGAATATTAATTTTTTTGATAAAACATGTTTTTATAGTCTAATAATAATAGTAAGGATATGATGAAGGAAAAGTACCAAGGCTTTAACAAAATATTTTTTAGGAGACATTGAACAAAGTGTTTAGCATCCAACTGGTAATAGGCTCTAAATATCACACTTTATGGATGAATTTGATGTTGCCTTTGTTAATAATAATCATTAATGATTTATTTCATAATGTTTCACTATAAACCTAAAGCATGTTTCATATGAAAACCTACCACATGGCCTCAAAATATTCACAAGGGAAACTATTAACTTTATGTGTTTTATTATTGGCTATGTTCTAAACTACTACATAAATATCATTAAGAGTGAGTGAAACATCACACAAATTTTAATACAAAGGAATCATATTGTGGAGAACCATATCCAAACATTCCTATAATGTTTGATTTCATTATATAATATTCTATTGAGTTCAAAACACTAATTTATAGTGGTCCTAAAAATACAAGGAGATTTCAAGCAAAATCATAAGTAAAATTTTAAACATTCAGATAACCATAATCTATTCTCTAACTTTATTGGATCTAAAAGAGTTAAAAATATATTCGGATGTGTGATTTCCAAATTTGAGCTAATGCAAATGGTGATGAATCTGAAGACCTTTGATTGTATGGCACTCCATAAGTTTGAGTTTGTGTTTAAGCTTGGTAGCCATGGTTTGTAACTAAGAATAAAATGGGTTTACTCAATTCTTGGATTAAGTCTTTTAAATCATTTAACCAACATGCCATTGGCTCAATTTTAAACTCATGCCACTTGCTTGTTATAGTGATTGAGAAAAGAGGTAGTGTAATTAATAAAATCATTTCACCACTCAATTCAACTAGTAGCATAAAGCGAATCTGATAACAATTTACACACTCTAAAAATGAGACGGATGGTTCCCTCATGGCTAAGGAGTGACGTATTCAAAAATAAAATAATTACATGTGAGGAATTTTATTCTGAACACCTCTCCACTATAGCTCACAAGTGATGGAAATACGATCAAATAAAAAAATCTGGATAGATGGTAATAACTTTCTTGTTACAAATATGAAAATATAAAATGTTTTGCTCACTTAGCATGACATAGTCAATTATTTCAAGAACATAATTGGAATTTGATTGGAAATCAAACCATGTAAACCAAATTTTAAGACTTTAAAGAACACTATCGAACACGATATATATTAACTTGAACCTTTGTCATGAAACATGACATGGTCAATTATTTCAAGAACATAATTAGAATTGGCTTAGAAATTAAACCATGTAAACCAAAGGTTAAGACTTTAAAAGAACACTATCGAGTGCTACATATATTAACTTGAGCCTTTATCGTGAAACATCACTCCTTTTTAATTTTCTACTTAAACCCATACCTTTCCACATTTTATTAAAATTTGATTTTAAGAGAACAAATTAACATGTTGGTGTCATGTACACATATAATCTCTCTTTGGGTTCATGATTCTCTTACAATGTCTATAAAAAATGGAATTTTTAATTTCAAATGAAGGCACCATCAACAAATGTAGATATCACCTGATAATAATCCATTTTAGATAGAATTTTCATATGCATATTTAAATCAATCACATTAGTGTATTTTCATGAATTTGTGATTTTTTTATTCAGATTTTTATTTTTCTATAATTATTGATAGAATTTTTGTGTCAAAATTTTTTCCTAACATAAATTATATCAAATACAACCACATTAAATTTGGCAAGACAAATTTGTTCAAATTTTATGATTTTTCCTTTAGTGGCACAAATTTTTGCATCAATATGCAATTATGTTATCATCTTATATAGATTTATGTCATAAATTTTTTTTGACTCAAATTTTGCATTAGCAAGTGAAAAAGATGATTTGGCTAAGGTATTAACGCACTAATGTCCAAAAATATGAAGCATGACATAAAATATGACATTAATATTCCCTGCATTTTTTTAAGAACTCCTTCCAAAAATTTAAATTCAAATTTATGATACAAATTCTAGTGCAATTGTATTAGTTTGTACCATAAATTATAAAAACAAACTCCCATCATCTAATTTGTGTGATCATATATCCATGGATTAATAAATAAATGATCTCAACCTTTTGCAATACAAATAGAATGGTTTGAATGTATTTTCTGTGGAAAGTCAATGACTGAAATATTGATTAGGACTTAGATATTTAAGCAGTCATCATTTTCTATTCAAAATTTAATGTGCACGTCAAAATAGTATTTTATATACTAATTATTTAAAAATATATATTTAATATATTCATAATGAATAAAAAGTTTTTTAATTTTTAGATTTAACTTGAAAATATAAAATTAAATGTATTAAAGTTTTGAACATTTAACATAATATAAGTAACATGTCAATAATATAACACGATTACAAATTTAAATTAGAAAAATAATGATTATATTTAAAAATCAAAAATTATTTCATCAAACATATTATTTATACAAAATGTTTTATTCCCATCTTTGATTTCTACTTTTTAAATGCCATACACTTTCTCCCACTCTACCATATAATAATCAATTCCATTTAGTAACACTCACATAAGAGTTTCCAATGTTCCAATTTATAACTTTGTTTTTCTTATATCTTAAATTAGGTTTTAATTTGAAGATTCTTGTTCACATGATTTTATAATTACAACAATCATAATGGTTTTCTGTGATAGTTTAATTATGTTTAGAAATATAGTTTGCTAACTTATTGAAAGAATGAAAACCATCCATGTTTTTTTAGAAAAAAAAACCATCACAACTTGAATCAAGTGTAGAAATACACTTATGCAACTCTTTTTTACAAGAATTAATGTCAAATGATAGTATGTTCATCACTTCATTACAAATAATGTATTGGATTATTTTTTTATGATTGAAACATCATATGAATAATGGGAGAGATAATAATTCAATACATTTAAAACAGTAAGATTAGGAAACCTTAAATTTGGATAATTTATCAATGTTTAAAGACATTCTTTTATAAGTTGTATGTAACTTTTTAATTTACCATAAATAGAAGGAATATATTGTTATTTATGTGTATCAACAATAACACCAAGTATATTTGGAATAAAATTTTAAAGTAATTTATGATTATGAAAAAATATTTCTTTATCTATGATTTGTAAATAGCCAAATAGAGATGCTTCCAAAATTTTTGAAAAGTAGAAAACATCATTTAAAAATGAATTTTTCTTCTCATTTTTCCACAAATTCAATATAGCATGCATCAATGCTATAAGCCTTTTAATGAAGGCATTAGAGGATTTCAATTTTCATAATTTATTATTATTATTTTTTATAGATATTGAGGGTAAGGATCCTCACCTATACAAGGAAACATGAAACACAAAAATAGGTGGTGTTCCAGAAAGGATGGAGACAACCAACCAAAAGTAATTTCTAAATGGAGAGCTATAAAACACTGAGTAACAAACCTTAGAACAAGAAAAAGCCAAAAATATAGAAAGGATATAGCAAAACAAATCTAGGAGAACCACCTATATGGGTGGAAAAGCTTTTACATGAAGATTTACAGGTCGGGCCCAGATTCCCAACATCTCCTTTATTACATTTATCGAGGCTAAAAACTCCACTTAGACCAACTACATTTACCATTGACTATAAGTAGTTCTACAAGAGATGTGAAACCATGACCCTTTAATTCTTTGGATGCCCTCAACTAGGCACATTGGCTTATTCATCCGTCATGGTTGTCACTACTCCCCTACTAGAATATAAATCCATAAGGAGATGCTTAATAGAAGTTAAAGGCATGGAGATGAATATGTTAGTGAATGGTTTCAGGGATAGAAAAGGATCAAGCCACTCATTCAATGAGGACACTGAATGGGTGAGGTTGGAAGAGCCCACCATGATTAATTTGAAAGACTCATGTAATTTGACAAAATGCAATTCTGAAATCTAAAAAATAGAGGGGAAAAAGACCCATACATTGTAAACTAGAGAAAGGAAGGGCTTGGTAATTTACCTCCAAGTAATGTTAAACCAACATTCCAAGACAACCTATAACTCATTCTATACCAGAGTCTCCATAATGGTCTTGACCAACTCAAAATTTCTATCCACACATAGAATATTTCTAGTGAAAATAGATGCCACATCTACATTTGTTTTGATCCTCCATACTACATGCAGATAGTCTTCCCCAATAATAACCTTGATAGATTCCATTACTTCCATGTTTGACATCCAAAAAACTAACTGAAACATGTGATAGGATACACTATCTTTAAATGCCATTTCACATTTATTAGTTTTGAGGGAAAGGATAGGCCTAGTGGCTACAATATTGACAACTATGGGATTCATTGTTGGAGACACCATAAAATTTGAGCAAGCAAAGGGGAATATACCTAAATCATCATATGCCATAAGATATAAAACTTGATAGAAACATGTGTGCCATCATGTCAAAAAGACATACACCTGAGATCATAAATTCCTAATCAAGAATGAGGATCCAAGAGATTCATGCCAAATCAACAAAGTGTAGATCAATGATGAATTTATGATGTAATAAAGGAGATTAAAAATATTTGAAAATTTATGGATCTAGATATCAATTAGCTCTAGACCCAACCACCTTTTAAAAACATTATCCACTATAACTTTATCCCATTGATCCACTCCGCAATTAGCTAAAAAATCCACCTGCTTATTAGCCTCCATGAAGTAATTGGAAATAGACCAAGACTCTAAATCATATAGGAGGGACCAAGCCAAGTTGAGAATGTTTTTGAGTCATGATGTAGAGGTATGATGACTCCTAATTTCATCCACTATGGTTTTAGAATCTCTTTCAATCACTAGGTGCTCAATGCCACATTGACTTGTTAACTAAATGCCCAAGATAGTAGCCTAGGTTTCACCTTCTTGTTAGTTCCATCTTTGAGACTTGTGGATAAAGCACAAATAAGAGAACTAGTGTAGACCTGAATACTATACCTAGTGAATGTATCTCCAGTACTCTCACATGTTGCACCATCAAAATTTAATTTGAAGAAGCCAATGAGAAGAGGAGTCCAATAAGAATTAGGACGAAGCTAAGTTTTTTTTTTACATACTCTTGACCCATTAACAAAAAAATTTCATCATTTATTATATTGCAATGAATTCATTAGTTATATTTATTTAAATTTTCATCCTAGAATACATTTTATTGTCCAATTCTTAGATAAATACTAACCCAAGTATTCCCTCAAGAACATTTAATGTAAATAATTCCTCATAATATACAATATAATGAACACATACTAATTTTGACCCATATTTATTTAATGAAATCATAAATCCATTTTCATTTCCTACCATAAAATAATCACCATCTATAAAAATGAATATGCATTCTTTATTTAGAATCTTCATTAACATCATTATTATCGTATATTTACATTATTTATTTTTGAAACATTCATAGCTTCTGAAATCATTCACATGTTTTGGTGTGGTCTTTTCCTTTTGAAACAAAATATATATTATAACATATACAACTTAAAATTTTTAAAGCTATGATTCATGCATAATAAGGATATTTATAATATAATATTAATTTTTTAGCAAGGGAGAAAATTGTTTTAAAATTGGGTAAACTTTTTTTTATGAATTCCCACATACTAAAGTATATGGTTTAATGAGATATAAATTGATGCTACTTATCAGTACTTGATGGTACTATATGTTTCACCTTATATGTTTAATGTTGCTCTGCTTCCTTCCAACCACCAATCACACACTTATTTCTCAATGTGATTTCAATGTACCTAAGTCAATTCTAGGTGGGTGAATAAAATAATATTTAGGTAGCTAGCAGTAACGCAGTAATAGTTTCCATTGTTGGGACCAATGAGATTCTTTGGCATATGTTTTTGTTACCATTTTTTCTTGGACATGTATAGGAATAAATTAGGTGGTTATGGAGGATGGAGATCATAGGCACGTGTTTTGCATTGGTGGATGATGTTCTCCCCTGGAGGTTTGTGGCAACCATTGTTTTTAGTTTTTATATATGTATTTTTGGCCACATGTTGTTTAATGTTGGTTTAATTTTCATCTATGGTATACTATGAACAGGGTTTTAGGAAAGTATGAGAAGAGTAGAGAAAAATTATCTTGCTTGATGCTGCAAAGAGGGGATGTTTCAAGGTTTCTTTCTTTTGAAATCAAGTAGATTCAATCGGTTGGTAGTGTTTTTTTAAAAAACTTTATGACATTCTAGCAGGGTTTATTTAGCACTAAATATCTCATTTCACCTCTGGGTTAGTTTTTTTAAATATATTTTGGGTCCCCTATAGTCATAGAGCTATCTTAGTCTCTACACGTCATTGAACACTTAGCTACTACTATGATAACCTACCACTGGTTGAAACCCTGACTTTGCCTATGCCTGGCCCAAGTGAGTATAGTAGATTTATCTTTGTCCATTGGATCAAAGTTTAAACCCTTATTTTTGAGATATAGGCTATAGGAGCCCATAAAATAGGGGAATTATTTAAAGGTATGGTATGTCTTTCATTGTGAAAGATAGTGATGAAAAATCCTATCACGTAAAGTTGTTGTAACTGCTCCCTTTTGAAGGGGTTTCTATGTGTTCACATATTAAGCTTCAAGTTTCTAAGCAGAACGATATGTTCTCTCAAAATATGCTTACCATAGTGTGGGTGTTGATGCTCATGACATACTTCTGGAGCATGGGTGCTATAAAATTTGATGCCAACATGTCATCCAATCTTTTGACTACCTTAAGATCTTCCATAGATTATGTAGTTTTTGGTTTTTTTTGCCTTCATAAGGAATGGTCTTAAAATGCGCATATTGACCACTTATTTTTTGCAAGATATGCATCCTTGTGAGAATATGAGGGCCTAAAGTATATGATTTTTGAGGAGATGTGTGTAGACAAGATGGCTCAAAGAAGCAATATTTTAATGAGTCTATGAAATATACCGCTGGATCCAGTACATTTAATTAAACTTGTACAACATTATACCATTTGTTTTCAATCCCAGTTTTAGGGTGTAATGTAATTTTATTGTCCACTCACTTCATCTATTTTTAATTCTCATATTTAGACTAAAGAAAATGTTTAAAACTTGATTGACATAGGAATATAATATTTAGTGACTTGAATAAGTTTGAGTCATAATACTTAGTTAAATAGTTATGTTTGTCTGTGATTTGGAAGGGCATAAATCTTTAGAAGCAATAATGTTTTGTATGGAATCCTTCCATCCTTGTGATTAATATTCCATGCATTTTATTATGCCTACTATGTCTATTCTTGTCACCATCACTTGTGGATTAAATAAACTATAAAATTGATTGACATCAAAATGTATTACATTATGTTGAGCCCATTGCCATTTATAGTGCAACATGAAGAGGCATTTGGCAGCTTTGAAGTTTATCATTGCTTGTAAATTTGAAGGTGGGATTTCATTCTCTTATCAACTTATTTAAATATTGAAAGGGACAAAATGTTTTATCATTGTAAAACTCAATTTACAAAAAAATTGAGCCCTATAATCTTTAAGCCTTGCATACCATAAAAAAATAAAATAAGAAATCAAACCCTGTGTCTACACACTGTTAACTATTTTTCAAGGATCAAAAATATCAAGCACTCTGAGTGCTAAACTTGAAATAATTCCATGATCCTAAATGGCTCCAAAAAATCCCAAAGTCCATGAGCTTTAAACTCAATTTTGAAGGATTGCAAACTTGATGTTGCTTTAGCATGGTGCCATTGCCTTAAAAATATACTTGGGAAATTTAATGGTCTCATAGATAACCCATAGATTATTAGAGTGTTGATGTTTAAACCATAATTAGATGGCTAAGGCCAGATGGTGGTCTGCACATCACTGTGCATAGAAATGAATAAAGGACCTAATAGCCTATTCAACTTTTCTAATGGCATAGTTAATTTGTCTATACTGAGGACTATAGTCTAGGATTTCTATTGTGGATAATTTTGGACCTGCTTGCCCTTTGTTTCTTTATAAAAACTAACATGTCCTTTTATTTCTGGAAATATACAAAACACATTAAATAAAATTAAAATAAGAGCATGTAAAAAAAATAGTTAGCAACCATAATAAGCATAACAAAACCAAAATGGTTTGATGGTTCTCAAATGAATAATTACACCAATCAACATGTTTTTAACTTTAGTTTTTTCTTTGAGGAGGGAAATTTGAAAAGTGTTTTGCTACTTGTTTTACATCCAGAAACAAGGAGTTTTATTGGATATCAACATAGTGGCTAGCATTAATGTATGCATATAGTAGTTTCATATATCAACTATTAAATTCCTGATAGTTTAGAATAGATGTGGAACTATTCTAGCTTAGATTGTGGGATTAAACTAGTTTCCATTTACATAGATAGGGCATCGTTTATCTCTTTTTGCTTTGTTCTTTTGCTAAAAAAGTATCTATATTAGTGATGATATAAGAATTAAATATTTAGAAATATGTGGCAGTATATGTAAACTTTAAAATTTATAAGCTTCCTTAAAATTAGCCCAATAGTAGGATGAAAAAAAAGTTCTTTTGAGCAAATATTCTATACTCATTTCAACATCCTCAGTAGCAACGTAATAATATCTGATATAGAATGCAATTGTCATAAAGAGGCATCATATTTATAGATATACTCATAAATATATGAATATTTCATGTGTTTTAACTTTTAATCCCTTGAATTTCCAATATTCATCCATAAAATAGAAGTATTAAAACCATTTGGGAGAGTAGGCCACATATTGTCTTACATATAGTCTCTTGAAATGGTCAAAATCAAGAATATTTTTTCACATTTCCTCAACTCTAATGTGAGAGAAATAGAAATAAATACAAGAGATTAAATAGAATAGGATTATTTTTAAAGACTGTGTCTATGCTTTGAAAATAATATTTCTATTTTAATTCTTTAGGATGGGAAAACTAGTGGCTTGTTATTGGGGCCACTAACAATAGGCATTTAGAAAGAAACAATTAGACCCCCTATCTCCCTATCTCTGGTATATCTTCTTCTTTTATGATTTCTCTAGATATTTCTTCATGGGTATTAGTCCAAAAAATCACATGGATGATGAGTTAAAAGCATCCCAAATTTCCAACAGTCATGGGTTAGCTAACTATGGGTTAGCTAGGCACTGCCAGTTTTGACTTGGCAGAATCAACTGGGTTAGCTCTACAAATCACTTCCTATCTGTACAATGTCCAAAGGACAATAAAATCATGAGATACATGAAGTTATGAACATCACAATCTCCCCAGCTCCTAGAGTCCCAAGCTCCCCATTGTCTCCTTTACTAAGCCCTATGTATAATTTTATTGTGACTATTCTTGACATCTTTTTTAATTTTCTTGATACAAGTTTCACTTTGCAAAAAGGATTTTTATTGCATAGTAAATCTTATATCAAATTATGCTAAAAATGTGGTTGACTTTTTTCATTTTATTTATATAAATCATAATTTGTAAAAGGGAATTTATTGGATTTATATATTATATGTGTCATGATGGAAATATTGTGAAGCTTCTACATTTTCTTGGTATACAAGGGGCTATTATTGCTTAGTAAATCATATACTATTCTATGGTGAAAAATTGTCTTCTTCTCTATTTGCTTAACATAAATTGCATTTTACAAAAGGATTTTAATACTGGAAATCTTGTCAACTTTATTTAATTTCTTGGTATAAATCTCATTTTCAAAATACAAAAACAATACTACTTAATGCTAGTTTTCATTTAATTTTATTTACCTTAAAAATTTTATAGCTTCAATTTCTTCTTATACTTTGTAGCTTTTACTGCTACTTACAGTTTTTTTTTTTTTAAAAAAAAAAATTGGATTGCTCAAACCATGCTTGAATGCGAATTACTTACTGATGTATATAACATAATTATGTAATGAAAATTAGAAACACTTCATACACTATAAATTTGTAACATTTTAATGTCTACACTACTAAAATCTTAAAACAAAATAATAACAAAAAAGATAGCAACCCCAACCAACAACCTTGTGGCAGGTAATATATGTGTCATGCTTACAGCTGCAGGTCTCTGTTCTTGGCTATTAAAATTAGATTTTTTTAAATTATTGGTTCATAGTTAATTTTGTCTCTAATAAAATGGATAGCTGCTTGCTTATGGTGAGAAACCCTCCTTTCCATTACTGTAGTTAACTTCTAACCATGCTCTTCACCACTATCATTGCTCAGTTTTTATTTATTTTAATATAATATGATTTATTTTAGTTTTAATTTTTAGATCTCCTTTTTCAATCATAGGAAGGACCAATGCTTCATCAAATTTTACTATTGTCAGTGATGATATTCTAGGGTTAAAAATTAACATTGTGAAGAAAGCAAGGTGTTAAAAAGTGATATTGTCAAAGAAAGCAAGTAGTGCAAAGCAGGTGAAGATATGTTTCAATCCTTACTCAAGATATGAACCTTTTCATACTCTTAATAATTTCCTCCTACGTTTTGGTTATTATTTTACTTCAACATTTTGCTAGTGTGAACATAAAAGTGTTTCAAATTTCTTGAGCAGGGTGACATGCACTTTCTTCTTCTTTTTTTGTAATTTCTTTGTGATACAAATTTACTGAGAACACTGACCTGCACATATAAGGAATGGATTTTTTTACAAACATAGTTCATTTTGGTCTCATTTTACATGTATTCTAAGCCATGGATATGGCCATTTCCAATTTTAAATATTTAGCCATATAAGACTATGCATCCAACAATATTTATGTTCCTCAAACAGTCTCCTAGACGATATCTATGCATTGTTTTATGTTTTATTAATATTTTTTATTTTTGAAAATATATGCAAGGTTAAATAAGAGTATAGACAATATTGGAACCCTGTAATCCTTAGAGTTATTTAATAGTTTACAATCAAGCAATGCTCTATTTAATAATGTTTACAATTTCAATTCATGTCATGCTTGTTGCAGTTTGAGGCGAATATCCTATTCCCTACCTTTTTTTGCTTTTGAAATCATTCATCCTTAACCTATTTGGAATTTTTTAGTAGATTTAATGGCTTCCTTTTACCATAAAATCCATCCTTGAATGGCTGCCTTTTGCCATAAAATCCATCCTTCACTGTTAGAAGTGGGAACTAAAGACTAGACTATGGAAATAGCTTTAAAGTATTTCCATGACTCAAGAAGGGAGACATTCAAATTGTTAGAAGGTTGTTTTTATCCTTGATGATCTTCCCTAATTATCATTTGGGTAGAGATTCTACACTATTTTCACCCTTGCAATATGAAAAATGCCAAGGATGAGCTTGTAGTCATTCCAAGCTTGTCTTCGTTTAGGTTGAAGGGATTTTTCACAACTTGCAATATGATCACCATCCCCACTTAATTAATTACTATAATAAAATCACCTATTTGGACCCACTCAGTGGTAAATTAATATTTATTTTCCTCTAATTTATTTATGTTATAATTCAATTCATGTTTATAGGCCACAAACTTCAATGTTTTTGCTATGAGGGTTAGATTTTTTCTCCATATTAATTTAATTTTTTGCTATTGTAGTTACGATCATAGTCATTTTTGTCAATTTTTCATTGTTTTACTTACCATTGATAGTCATTTTTATCCCCCTCTTTCCATTGCCATTGCCTATGATGAGATAAAGAATGTCAATGCCACTCGCATGCGAATGCATCAACTAACTTGAATAGCATCCCTAAAATTTCTTTATTCACATCTTTGAGGAGGACTTTGATTCTTTCTGATTTCATAGCTCGGCCTAGAGCATAAAGCTCAATGAATTTCTTGTCCATACTTTTCAATTTTTTGACAAATTTTGTAGAGTGAGACAAAATGCATTCCAAAATGCCCTAAAATTATTACTCTAAGAGCCATTGTCCTAATTGGAAATCAAAGAATGCTTGAATATGAATAACATAGACTATTGGAAAACTAATGGTGATTTTTGAGCATATGTAATTGCAAGATAGGAAGTACAAAATAAATAATTAAAATACTATATCATGTACTACAATTATTATTTAATATAAATAGGAAAAGAAAAGGGGAAACGACCCCATTATCTTGGAATGGCTTTCAAAATCCAACAAATCCAGTCACCATATGTGGTTGATGTGGTAGGGAAGGATAATTCAAATCCCCTGACTAATTTCCTCCTATGTGACTTAGAGGACACTAGCATGTGCTTACATCAGGGGACTTGTCCTAAACATTGATATATATCATTTTTATAGTTATGGTCATGTATATTAGCTACAACTTTATTTAAGATGGGATTAAAAAAATACATTAGCTAATCTAGACTACTAAATTTTCCTATCCATTAATATGCAATTAGTATTTTCTATACTTTCAATGGTATATATATTTATTTCTGAGCTGGGGGCATATATACAAAAATGAACCATCATAACTCAATTATGCATAATGAAACTACCCAAATATCATGAGAATGCACTCATGTTTTCAATTTTTCTCTATGTGAAATATATGTTTTCCTAAGCCTGCCTCACAAAGCACTTCTAAACTTAGTGTCTGTGCATAAAATCCAAATTTATATTTAATCATTCAATCCATGCTCCATAAAATCTATGGCCATTTAGATTATCAAAAAAAACCAAATGAATAACAAAACCAAGTAAATAAAAACAAAACACACATGTGACATAACCCTCAAATAGTATGTTTATTTATGTTTTTTCAATGTGATCATTGGATTTCATTGAATAAGAGTTTCATTGATGCTTTCACTTACATGGCTGGTGAATTTTGTGCCCATATGTTGTGATGTCAGGGTCTAGAAAAACTTTGGCAAATGTTTTGGTTGGTGCATGTTAGCACCAAGAACTATTGACGATTGGTAGAAGCTATTAGTCTATTATAGTATGTTGTGGTAAAAAAGGAAACTAATACTAATGAATTTTAACTACTCCAAGCATGAAAGCATTTTTTTGTTTTATATTCAATATAAAGTATGATGTAGAGTATCTACCATTAGGTGCATGTGGTATTTGACTTTTTGCAAAAAAAAATATAGAAATCTGTAAAATCATTGGAAACAAAAGTAATTGATGTAGGGTTATTCTTGCAACTTTTACAGCTATATCCTATGCATAAATTTATGGGTTCGTTGCTTATGTATAAATAGCCATTAAAATAGATTATATGGTAAATGTATATGACATTATCTTACTATAACCATTATTAGTATGACAAATTTTATTTTCATTTTAATACATTATATTTTATTTAGAAAATTCAATTTGCCTTTTTCTATAACATGTTACAACGCATAATTACTTCAATTCTCATTTGTATTATACCAATGTCTCTCTTCTTTGTGCTAAACATATTCCATCAAGTATGATCAATTGTCTTTTTGTTATTTTAATCAACTTTGGGAAAGAAAAATTGAAACCTGAATTGTAAAACATGTTTGGCAGTTATGAATATGATGAAAAGACAAAAGAACAAGAAAGAAGGAAAACCACCTATATTTTTAGTAGATCTAGATACATATGAACATCAACCATAGACATTGATGCCACGCATTGATGATGTTTTAAGAAGCAATCATATTTTCCAACTTACCTCATTCAAATATAATGTAAGTGACTGTATGTTCGACACAATTCAAGTGTTATTGAATTTTTGTTACATGTCTAATAAATTGTAGAATGGAATGATAGATTTATTTTTATCATGTTTGCATAACCATGATCCAAGTGCATAATGGCCATATGAATATGAATTGCATTTTGACATGCTATACAAATTACATGGCATATATGACAAGAGTGCATACCTAGAGAGGATGAGAATTTCTATAAATAACACAACAAGTGTAAGTCTATCTAGATTATGGGGTGATACATTCTGCATTAAATGGCTTTCATAGTGGCTAAACATATCAATTTACCTATGGTCTATAATGTATAAGTGAAAATACTTGTTTTTTAATAGATAATCATTAAATTTGGCATATTCCATCTTGTTTCATGATAGGAATCTAACTTTTGGTCACTATGAACCATTACTAACAAGAAGAGTACAAGGATCTACTCCTCAAATTATACATAACAGATTATAAATTGTGTTTGAAACTTTCAAACAAATAGAATGCAATTAAAAATGAAATATAGAGGTATCAATTACATAGAATAAACCCATTTTTTGACAGTTGTGGGGAAAACCTATTCAATGCAATAAGTTACCTGATAATTGTTGATTTTGATGTGCTATTGTTGTGATGTTATATTTCTCAATCATTTTAAAATGAAATTTTATAGAAAACAAATATGAAATGGAATTCTTGGAAGTGTGAAAATTATAATTCACAAAACCTAAGAGTGAAACCATTGTAAATTGGAAATCATATATCGATATGTTGGGAATGCCATATGAACAAGCTCAAATAGAAGGTGGGCATTTATGTTTGTTATGGATTTCAAACATCCTACAAGTGATGATCCATAAATGGTTAGAAACAACTAGAAATATGTCAAATTTATATAACAATTACTCAAATTCAAAGCACATAAACAATGTCATTGCATTTGAAATAGAAACAAGTCATATTCACTATGAGCCATTAGAAGAAACCCAAGAAAAATCAAGCAGATATTATCAATATATCATATTTGTCCATTCACTGAAAAATAAAATGCATTCAAAAAATGGACATGGAATGGAAAAATTTAAGCCTATATGTATTCAATAAAATACAAATGCAATTGCCAAATCAATGCAAAATTTGAACACTAGTAAAGCAAGTTGACAAACAAAAACTGGAATTGCACAACCTATGATAGAGTAGATGTCATTATGTTTGATAAAAAAGAAATTTGAGATCAAAAAAGGTTATCACATGTGGCACAAGAAAACACTATGACATAAGAGCAAACTGACAATAGAAACATGCCAATAACTCCAACAATAAGAAATAAAACACATGAGAATACAACACCAATGATAATGGATTTTGAAACTACCAAACACACATTGTTACATTCTTTGAAAAAAAGAATACACAAACTTAGAAACAATGAATGTAAAATAAAAATATAAATTTATGAAGCTAAAAAAATAATTAGAACATATCTAAAAGCAATTAATGACACACCTACTTATCCATGTTGTCTATGTGAATGCTTACACTTTCATAAAGATGTAATTATTCTTGACAATGGTATCACTGACATTTTCTATTTGATCATTGTTGAATCAGAATTTGATAGAAAATAATTGGAAGAAAACATATATAAATAATGCAATTTAGCTCTTGAGAATTTCAAAATTCCAATGTTTGCCTCACCTTTTCAAATACAAAGAAATCAACCAATACAAGCAGTTCAAACATTAAGTATTTAGAAGAAAGACTAGTTTCCATGCATATAGCTTTCACAAAAATAAGGCAAATAGGATTTAAACAATCACAAATAGGACTTCTTGGAATAATTATAAATGTGCCTATTGATTTTGATCATATTAAAAAAACATTACCTAGGAAAATAAAAAATGACAACTAGACAATTACAATTACAATTAAGTGAAAATTAGAATATGATCATGCATATTTGAGCAAAAATATCAGACCTACATATGTGATGAATGCATTAGCTAAGCTTTAAAAAATGCCTTTATATATGTAAGAGGAAGTCACTATCAATAAGGAATGGCTACATATCTTTGAGGACCAAATTTACCAAAGAGCAAAATAAATTCAAAATGCTAAAGATATTGACCAAGATTCAATTGAATTTGAATTAGAACCAATTACAAAACAAATTGTTCATAGATTGGACAATTTACATTAAATAAAAGACTTTGAAGAAAGCATTATTGAAATACCACCATCTAAAGGATTTAATACATTAGGTATTTATGAAGATAAGTTCTCAGAAGAAATGAACTTTCCAACGCTCAACCAAATGATGTTATAGAAACTTTTTCTTACCAAAAAATTGTGAAGTGGGAATTGATACATCAGGACAATGACATTTCAAATCACATCACAAATATATTCTTCAAAGAAATTAAAATTATCATACAACAAGTTTCGAATCCTGCATGGATATGTATAAGAAAAGGTGAATTGAAAGGGCAAACATTATATGCAAGAGAACTTAAGAAAAATGCAAATGTAGAAAAGATTTTGAAATTTCCAATAGGTTTTTTATTCTTGAAAAACATTTAGATATCACCTGACTATTTAGGAAAAAAAACATCTTCGTAATGATAATGAAATTAGGACCACTAACATTTTTCATTATGCTAACGAGCATAGATCATGTTTGGAGTCCCTTTTGTAATGCAATAGGCAATATGACTAGGCAAAAGAAAGCCCAACATAATAAGAATATTTACGTAGAAGATATTGATTTGATGATAAAAAAATAAATGCATTTAAGAAGATGATGTTACAAAATAAACAATTATTTGGTGACATTATCGATTACTTTTTCATAACAAAATTTAAAAATAGAGGAAATGAACACATTCACTTTATTCTTTGGATACGCAACGTACCGATCTATGACCAATGCTTAAATGCTAAAATTGAATCATTTGTAACAAAATACATATCTTGTGATTCATCATTGCTAGATGAAACATTATTGCAAATGCAAACCCATCATCATACAAATGCATGTAAGAAGTAAAAGAAATTATACTACAAATTTAACTTCCCACTTCCTCCAATGGATGAAATAGTGATATTAGAACCTTTAGAAAATACACAATAATAAATCATAAATGTTGCTAAAACATTTTTGAAATTTATAGAAAACAAAAAGTATGATAGAAATACAACATTTGACATGTTCTTAAAAACTGATAACTTAACTAAGGAAACTTATGTGAATCTATTAAGATCAGTTACTACATGCCCTATAATTATTTTGAAAAGACACCCAGGGGACATGTGGACCAATCCTTTTACAATTGGCATTCCCCAACTTTGGTATGCAAATATAGATACATAATTTATTCTTGATGCATATTATACTATAATGTACTGTACATCTTATATGACTACGATAAATCATAAACTAAAAATGGATTTCTCTAAATTACAAGAATATCTATAAAAAAAATGAGACTAAATTTTAATTTGTATGAAAACTTGGTAATACCCTCCTTAACTATCAACAAATGTCCAGTTGACAAGCAGTGCACATAGTGCTATCACTACCACTGCATTATAGCTCTAGGAAAACTACTTTTATAAACACATCACCCTTGGAAAATAGAAAATTTATTTTTAAAAGTCTTAAATTATTATCACAGGAGTGTGATGATTCCCAAAATGTAATGTGTGCTTCAGTCATGAACAAATACAATATAAAACTAGAATCTTTAGAACATGTGTGCTTAGCAAAATATGTAGCCTACTATGTAAGAACAAGTAGAAATATGAAGATACGTCAAAAACCAAAAATCATATGTTATGTGAGGTACAACAAATACATTGACCCTGAGAACTATTGTAGAGAGGATATGATGTTGTTTATACCATATCAAGAACTAGAAGAAACATTGGAAAAAGATTCCAATACATGGCTTGCAACTTACCTTAGATAGTTGGAAACTATATACTAAGGCAAAATTCATAGTGTAATTTCAAAACAAATGGGGTGACATCAACATTACTATTGTGCATATCTGTAAATCAAAAATGATGATATTTGACATTGGAAATGGCAATGAATGTGATCAACATTTTAATACAAATGATGAATATGATATCAGGGCTGATATGAATCAAATCACAAATAAACACCTAATAAAAACCCAGCCACCAAGAAAATTCATAATAGCTAGGCAACCATTTATAATAAGCAAAGATGATTATTTTGATTTGCAAAAACATTTGAACTTTGAACAACAATAAATTGTTAAAGATGTTACAATAAGAAAATAAATTTCTCCATACAAATAATTCACCTATTTTTAACAAGGGGAGATGGAATATGAAAGACATATACGAAAAAAGTAATTTTTCAAGAACTATTTCATTTTTACAATAGACAAATTAATAGTGTCCCTCTAAAATACAAAGGCATTATCATTTCATATACTGACAAAGCTACCTACAATGTAAATGGTGCAACTGCTCACTCAGTTTTCCAATTGCCATATAAAATGTCAAAAATGCTTCCACTAGATTCTAATACTCTAGATAGTATGAACAAGAAATATGAGAAGCTTCATGTAATTATTATTAAAGAAGTATTGTTAATAGTCAGTCAAATGCTTTTTAGCATAGACAAAAGGTTACATGAAATCATGCACACATCGACAAAGCCATTTGAAAACCTAGATGGCATTTTTTGTGGTGATTTCTACCAGACACAACCTATTTTCAATAATTGGATATTTAAATAACCTAAAATCCAAAGTAAGACAATACCATACTCATTTTGGATTAAAAATGTAAATTTTTTTTAACTACAAGTAGTAATGAGGCAACCATATATTCAATTCACATCAATTTTAAATCACATAAGAATAAATAATACAACAATAATAGACATGGAATACTTAAATCAACACTGACACAGAAGTCCTCCACTTGACCTAACATTTCCATACCTATTTCATAGGAACAAAGATGTTGAAATTCATAATAACAAAATGATGAATGTTTTACAAGGAGAAACATATACACTAATTGCAATTGACCACATAAAAATTGATGAAATTGAAAAGGACTATAAAACTAGTAAAAAAATGATTTTGGCAAATAAAATAACTCTAAAAAGAAACATCCTAGTTGAGATAACTGCAAGAAATTACAATAAAAAATATGTCTTAGTGAATGGCATAGATGGAATTTTTCAATATTACACAAGCACATCACCTAAAATTATAGGATACAGTTCTATGATACCAATGTAGATAAATTACAATGACAAATAATGGATTCCTTATATAATACATAAATAGACAAATCATGGACTCCTATAACAAGAGTTATAAAAAGAATAAATGGAAAAAAGAAAAAAACAATGCGAGAGCAATTCCCTGTATAAGTAGCATGTCTAAGAATAATTCATAGGTCACAAGGGCTAACAATGAATGCTTTGGATTTTGATCCCCATGGAATAAACCATCATGGCCTTATTTATACTGCATGTCTAGAGTAAAAGCCATTGGCACATTGTACCTTGTTGAAATACTAACTGAGCAACATTTCATAGTCTCAGATGAAGTTCAAAGTGAAATACAAAGGCTTGTAAATAGTGCTTAGTGGCATTTGCTATATGATCTTATCATGAAAAATTGTAATTATTTCACAATATACTCTTTGAACACTAGGATTTTATAATTGTACTTAGAAAACATACTATATGACCACCAACTCATGGAAATAATTGTTTTATGCCTATAAGAAACTCGAATGGCAACAAGCCTAAAGATGAATTTACTTATTGAAAATTTCAATTGTTTTGCTGCAATGAATATTCATGATCTGTTAACATGCTATAGGAAATAAAGTTCACTACAAAGGATTGAAACATTTTCAACAAAGAACATAGAAAAATTTACCACTGGCTTATTTTTTTAACATATGTCTATACGAATATCAAATGTCTATTCGGTGCCAAGAAACCCTCTTGTAAACCTTTTAATATTTGTACATAAAATCACATTGACTCTACAACCAAACATAAAAATCATCATAGTCAGTGATTTCAACATTGACATGGCAAAAAATAAAAGTACCCAATAATAATTACATCTCTTCATGACAAACCACAATTTGCTTTTACTACCAAGTCCATCAACAATAGAGGCAGGTACAATAATAGACCACATGTGGACAAATATGGAAAAAGAAAAAATACAATTGAATATGTTTCATGTATATTGGACTGACCACAATGCAATTTTAATTAGATTTAACATAAATAGTTAACATGTAAACAAATCATATTTACATTAGCAATGCATAATTCAAAAATTCTTCATTTACATTTTACTTCTATGAACTTATAGCACATGGCATCAAAATCAGAACAACAAATTGAAGCTGAATCTCCACAAAATGACACAAACACATCAAGGAAATGGTAAGCATCTATAAATTTATTATTTCAATTATATTTTATAATTGCACATAAATTTTAAGTATTTATAATACGTCTTGTGATATAAGACTTCAACTACTAAAGGAATATATGCAAATCAGCAATAAAAAAAGGTATGCATTTATGTTTGTATCAATGTTTTTATTCCAACCAACTTGATTAATGTTCCAATGATTCAATCAAACCTAAATTTTAGTTTTTATTACTGTAATTGTAAAATGTGTTGTAAAATACATCTCAAAGGCTTATCATTTATTATATATTCAAGTAAAATAGCATTATCAATTTATTTTTTAATTATTCTATAGATACATTTACCTTTTGTCAGTGTATTTCATAATTTTCCAATAATCCATCTGCACTTCTCTTTTTCATTTGTGTGAATATGATGATATTATAGTGAAAGAATCACAAACCTTATAATGTTAGTATGTTTTCAGTAGCTAGTCTGCATATAGTGTCTTCTTTCCCTTGAACATCTCATATGCCTCTTGCCTATGAGCTCCTTCATTTGCATGTATGGTGGAAAGATGATCCTTCCTTTTTGTCTAGGGTATCTATTCACATATACCATGCATTCCCAATTTTGTCTACCTACTATATTTATTGAGATAATCCAATGCCTGGATTGTATGATCACTAATGAACATGTAAAGGATATTGTAAGCATCACTTAATTTCCATATCATGTGGTTTACTTCAATGAAAAATGACATTCTTGAACCATCAGTGAGTGTAATTGTTTTACCCATGCTTGTAACAATTCAACTCATCTCTCTAGAGGTTGCAACATTTGGTTTTTTTAATCTATATCAGTGTTTTTTGATTCAATAACCCTACTCATGTTTGTACTTTATACTAGTTTTGTATACCTTTTTATCATGCCACTTGCACCTCTATTCATGAATTTTAATTTTAGTGTTTGGTTCTCAACCTGTTCACATCTTTGTCTATTATACAATTGGCACTGATTATTCCATCAAGAACTTAATTGTAAACTGGATTCTCTATTGTCTTTGCTTGAATATGAGTTTGTCAAATTTACTTGGGTATTTTGTCACTCTTTGTATGTTCCAAAAAACCAAATTTTTAAAGGGTAAAAATACCAATTCATTGAATTAGTTCTAATGTTGATGGAAATATGTCCCCTCATCACTTCATCTTCCAAAGCCAAAGAAAAGTACAGAGAGATATACATAGAATTGATACAGTCAAGCATAAATTTACTAATTATTATTATCAAATTATGGGTTATATATAACTTTAGGGTAACAAGCTATAGCCATTTGCATTCATTCCCAAGGCTTACTCCTTATAGCCTCTCTTTTCTAAACGATATAATGTGTTGTCACTTTGTAACATAGGCTCTAGTTGTATGGGGATGGTTGGTAATACATTAATATTATTTATTATTTAGTGGTTACCTATCATATTACATGGTTATGCTATTAAATACATTGTAATATGATAAAATATCATATATCTCATACACTCTTGAAGTTACATTCTACCCATTCTCCACGTTTAGTCCCAAAGGGTTTGATTTACTTACTGCTAGGTATGAACATACTGGATCAAATATTCACCAAATAATAATTTAGCACTTTTTGACATTGAGAACAATCTTCTATTTTCATTTCCCATTAAACAACCACCTATCACATAACATGTTTATGCTATTAAAGACATTTTAATATGATAAAATATCATATAGCTCATACACTCTTGGAATTACATTCTACCCATTCTCCACATTTAGCCCCAAAGGCTTTGATTTATTTACTACTTGGTACGAACATACTAGATCAGATATTCACCAGATAATAATTTATCACTTTTTGACATTGATAATAGTCTTATATTTTCATTTCCTACTAAACCAAAATTGTTCTTTGACTACACGTAATTTTGTTCTTCACTTTTACATCATGCAGGGCTAAGCAAGCAGACAATATGCCTCTCATAATAGATGACATAAATAGTTACAAAAGTGGATAGGATTTCAAAGGAGATATTATTTTCATGTATAAAATAGTGCTCGATAGGAAAAAGGGTTTAGAGCTACTGTGAATAAGAATGACAGATAACAAAGGTTAAATGATAATAACACTAAATGTAGGTGACACAAGGATAAAGAAGCATGAACACATCCTTTTGCCAAAAAATTCAATATCTTTCAAGGACTTCTCCATTTCTCCCAAAAGTGATTATGATAGAGGAATTTAGATTTCATATTTATTGTAAATAGTAACATGACAATAGAGCGCATTAGATAGGTTTATCTTCAACATATGTTTATTCCTAATTGCATAATACAATAACTTTTGAATAAGATAGAGCACTATGACATAGCTACAATATCATCCATTTGTATATCTATATAAAATATAGGCAATTAGCTTATTATTTACATAATAGATGGCAATTCACCAAGTGACACAACCAAGATAAGCATATATTTGTGTACTATCATTTTGTAAGGAAAAAACATTGCATCCTACCCTTTCAAAGAAATAATTCATTTAAGTTTTTTCAAATAATAGGTGTATTTATTCCACATGATTATACACCATTATAATGACATAGAAATCAAAATAAATAAAAATGAACTAATGATTTTCCTTTTAAAAAATCTAGCAAAATGGACCCAAATAGAGGAAAGAACACTGTGCATCACATAGTCCACTTTTATCACTTCTATCAATGTAAAAAATGCTTTCCTACATCTACAAGCTCTCCTTGACAAGAAAATCGAGGTAAATTCTCTTATATTGAGATATTTTTAAAGTCATACACATTTATGCCATGGTTATTTGACAATAATTGAGTGAGGTTCAGAACGTTCAATGTAAAAATAAGTAGGTAGATCAATTTTCAAAAGTTAAGTGCCCATAGACTTTACCAGTAGTGATATGTAAATCTAAGATGCATTAAAAGTGACAAATCATAACTTTGACATGCATCAATTTAAATGAATAACTTGTTTAGTGTTTTAAATCAATGTATATTTAATTCCTTACACACATGTTATTAGGAAAACTTTTGTTTTAAATTTTTTTTTATAAACATATTATGAGAACATCAAAAAATTGTCATCTTAGTACTTTTAATGAATAAAAATTGATATTATACTAATCAACTATTGGGTTATTCTCAAATAATATATTATGATAGAAACCGATCATGTCTAATGTTTATCAATGATGTCAAATTTCCCTTTTCTTCTCATTTTATATTTCATACAAGTTAAAAACTTTTGATTATTTCTCAGCTTTTGATTCCTATTTTTCCATATTCTTTTTGTTCCTAATTTTCTATTTATGGTGACATGGGCAGTAAAGACATTATTATTTTGTGGAGAGAGTTGTTTTATATCATTGAGGAAACAAAATGGATACATCAATCTAATAGTGTTACATGTAAGGTCTCTCCCTAGAGAAGCTAACATGTATGCCTAAGCTCCAAGAGGCATATACTAAACATTTTTATGTAAACACTTGATATTGGTCTTAAAAAATCTTATTTATTCTTATTCTCATACGCAATTACTAAAGCCAAGGCCTTGGCCCTCATAGCAGCCTCCTGATCACTGCCCTTCATCACCATGTGACCATGCTCTCCTTGCCCCTATAAAATAGTGGAGAGGGTGACTAAAACAATAAGCTACAATAGGTAGCTATATTTCCCCTCAACCCCCATGTCATCAACCAAATGTAAAGACCACAACCCTTGATTTGCTCTTTCTATACTTTAGATTTTAGATCAGATCACAGTTGTGGTTTTATGCCCATAAACTATTATTATCTCTTTGACATTACCAAAATCATACCAACCTATTTTTAATTTCATATACTGAATGTTACTATAATCTAGACTTAACATTTAATAAAATTAGATTGATACTATATCTGAGTTTAACATTCTATTATTTATATATTCCATTACTAAGCATATTCAGTCTCAACAAACTTCAAAGCTTATGTTTAAATTATGAAAAACCAGATAGTTATTTCCAAACATGTAATACTACAACAATATCATTCTAACAAAGGTGAAGTATTATTCATACCCATTTGGGTATGTCATTGATGTCTTTGCATTTTAATATATTGGTCTACTTTCCCCACAAGTATTAGGGTAAATGTCCTTATGGTATTCAATATGTATGGCTAATGCTTATAAATAATAGAATTTTCCACTGATGCCAAATCAAAGGCATGGTACTCTATCAATTGAAAAATCATATTTGAAACCATTTAAACCTATTTTCACAAGCTACAATATAGTGGTGGACCACTTTCAACTGGTGCAGGAATCAATTGTGCACTACAACAATTGTAAAAAATAATGCCCATACATTTACTCACACCGATTGTTATACAATATTAAAACTGAAGCCAATAACAATCTATAATGCATAGTGAATTACCAAGTGATAGATGAATTTATCCCTATACTAAGGAGAACAACATACATAGAATGCCTAAAAAATAATGAAAGCGTGATCTATTTGCTTTTAGAACTTACCATGCTAGGCACTTTTAAAATTGATAAAAATAATGTCATTATGCAAATTGTTCCCCGAATCAGTAGTGAAGGTATGCAATTTCCTAACAATTTAGTATTTATGTAATTATATATGTACTTAAAAAATTCACATAATTATCACATAAATTCAATTCTACAAGTGATACTCA